>OX463297.1:11359393-12559393 GCA_949820665.1 Scrobipalpa costella | reverse complement strand
GAGGATATGCAGCTGGCACATTCTATGTTTTTCTCTAGCTCCCAGTCCAGCATGGGAGAAATAATGGGGTAGGCAGAGGCATTAAACTATATTAACCGGGACCAACGGCTTAACGTTCCTTCCGAAGCACGGAAAAAGCGCCGAATAAATACATGAACTTCGAGACCGAAAAACACATTGGTATGTGGTGGGATTCGAACCACGACCTCCCGCTCAGGAGGCAGCGGCCCTATCCACTACACCATCGGGCTCTATCTAGTCTGTAATTTAATAGTTTTAGTTATATTGTGCTGTGTTTATGCTAAGTATTTCTTTGTCAGATAACTCAACAAGCAATAGGTATTAACTTTTAATTTCCTTATATTCTTAGCTATTGTTACATACGTATTTATTGTTTTCCACAAATGCATTGTATAAAGGAAACCCACAATGATTTTAATGTTGTCTTCTTCTGTGGAGTTGGTATCGAGTCTATCGACCCGATGAACCCTGGTGTCAGATTTTTTTAAACCGCCTAGTAGCACAACTAACAGGCCTCTGACATGTTTTGAGTAACGACCACTATTAAAGACAGCGACCGGGACCGACGGCTTAACGTGCCCTCGTGAAATCTTTTTCTTTTCGGACAATCAGGTGATTCAGCCTGCAATGTCCTAACCAAACTGGGAAAAAAATCACAAAGTGATAAATTCTTAAATATCAACTTTGTGTTTCTACCCTGGAAATCGAACACTGGATCTCCGGTTTGGGAGTCCATGGCACTAGCCACTAGACCACGGAGGCAGTTAAATTTTAATGTTGTGACTCTACTTTTATTACACGCGTCTAAAAACTTTGTCATCGTATAAGACTATATAAGCTAACTGGCGTCTCCATCAGTAAAAAGATCATACTCACTAGAAACACAATTAATCGAAAATCCGGTCCAACAGATTCAAGTCATAGTTATAAAGATAATTTAGAACCTTATAAATTAGCGATTCTTAGTTCGTTGTAGTAAGAGGACGAAAAATTGCCGTAGCTGGCCGTTATTCGCAATTTTTCTTCCTGTTACAATAACGAAACTATGAATCACTAATTTATAAGGTTCTAATTTATCTTAATTACTATTACTTCTGTCTATAGGACTTGGTTTGGTTTTTCAATTCACTGCGTTTTTAGTGAATTGTGATTTTTTTTTCGTCCATCCTGGCCTGGGAGCGAGAGAAAAACATAGAATGTGCCAGCTGCATTTCCTCCCGGTCATGCTGTAAAACCAGCTAAGGGATCTGAGGGTTTCAGTATATTGTAATTTAGGCGATGAGCTGACAACCTATCACTACAGCAATATACCTACAAATCTATCTTAAATACATACACGCCTTTATCCCTATCTTAAATAACTGCTGGTTTTTACAGCATGCCCGGAAGGAAATGCAGCTCGCACACTCTATGTTTTTCTCTCGCTCCCAGTCCAGCATGGAATATTTTGCTCTACATAAAATAACAATGTTAGCGTAAGGATACATAATAGAAGTTACATTTTTGTCTTATTTAATAGTACCTTTACTAAAAAGGGCAAACATTCAATTCAATATACGGGGTGTAAGGGACAGCGTCCCGCAAACTGATAGGGGTTGCTCAGTTATCGAAACAGAACAACTATCAGCAGTATTTTTTTCAAGAAGAAATAAAAAAATGCTTTTTGTTACAAATTATCTGATCGCGGTCGTAATTTTGTATGGAACGATATTGTTTTTCTTTCATCTCGATTATCGAATGTAAGATCAAACTAAATAAATTATTGAAAGTTCAAAAAAGTCGCATCTGGATTTAAAAAGTAATTTGAATACTTACTTGTCGATTCAAAAGATCCTTTGTATTCTTTTGTTATAAACAAAACACAACACACGAACACGTGTTACTTCCGTGCCTTGCCAAGCAGGAATGGCGAGGCGAGCACTGGCTATTTGGAAGGACCGGCTTAAAATTGCCCGTTTTAGTTTTTTTATTTCGACTCTGCTCCGTCCGCGTGTTTCATTGAATTTTAGACGTATTATCCGTCCGGAGATTCATATCTCGGTCGACTAACAAGGTCACGAGTACATAATGCATACGTTGTTATTGGTAAAAACAGTTGCCCGTTGTTAGGTGTCGTATTATATCAGTTTTCAAAATATCATATGAAAATATAACCTTCCTTCCCTGTAGAAGGTCACATACAAGATATAATGGTAACTTAAGATATTAGAACTATAATACATACATACATATAATCACGCTTTTTTTCCTAACAGGGTAGGCAGGCAGAGCGTAAACGACCTTAGTATAGTTTATATCTGTGTTCAGGGTGCTAGCTGCTGTATTGTGGATTTACAGCATTTCAAATATAAAATAATAATACATCACGTCTTTATCCCTAATGGAGTAGGCAGAGCGTAAAAGACCTAAACAAAGATCGTTCCGCCACGTCTGACAAAGTTAAGAGGGTTATTTAAGTTAGATCAGTAGGTATATACCGTAGTGACATTTTGTCAGCCCGTCCCCTATATTGCAATATACTGAAACCCTCGAATCACTTAGCTGGTTTTTACTGAATTCCCGAGAGGAAATGCATCTGGCACATTCTATGTTTTTCTCTCGCTCCCAGTCCAGGATGGAAGAACTTAAAACACTTAGATTATCGAAATGTAATCCACAGGAAGAACTCTATCAATTTAGGATAGAAATGTAGAGTAAACAAATGAATTAATTTTGTCTTCCCTACTGTAATTTTATAAATAAAACAAACTTCTTTTTTAACTATTTTTATTTAACAGTCATTATCGTTAAGAGCTTTGCTGCACTGAACTCTTCTATTAAGTACTAGTATCAGAACATAAGTTGTATTAATTGCGTGCATTTTCCCTGATTTAGTCATCACTGTATTCTAACTTGTTTTTTCATTACAATACATAAAGTAAAAACATATGCATACGCTAGATACTGTATTAAAAATACATTTACTAGCAAGTGGACTAAACGTGACAACAGTTTTATTTAGTTAAGTCTAAAAGACGTCGCAAGAAACATTCACATTTAGTTTTAGCTAATTGAATAATTTAGCTTTTAAAATTGATTGATAACCTACAATCACGAAAAGTGTTGCGTTTAGGTCCATTTTAATTTTAAGTTTCTAAATACCAATAAATAGAATAACAAAATATCGAAGGAAGTGTTCTTCTATCATCTTATAAAGTCGCTGTGTAAAATTGATGGTCAGGTTCGATAAATTACTTATAAATAACTAAAACATAGTAGGATGCTATTAAACTATCACGGTATAACGTCCCGCAATCGTCGAAATCATTTACGCTTCATTATTATTAGAAGATAAAAATATGCTACCATATTCTGTTTTAATATTGAGCATTTAGGAACAAGTGACGACTGTAACATAACAAACATACGTCAAATCATATCTCTACAGGGTAAAAGCATCAACTGGCAAATTGTCAGGGCCTATCAAATGGTACTATTTACTCTGTAATTCATAGTGACGGGTTGTCAAAACCCCATCCCCGAAATTGTAATAAATACACCAAAACCCTTCAGTCACTCACGACACAGCAGTAGGGATAGTTCACTTCACATTTTCTCAAAACGTGGATCATTATGCCTACAAGTGCCTCGCGGAGAAGGTAAGAATTGATTTCTCACACCAGTGCAGAAGAGGAAGCCATAATAAAACAGTACTTACATACATAGTTATATAAATTTTAATAACACTGTCCGTAATCTACAAAAGGAAAACCAATAGTTAAAATTACTCAACCGTTAATTATAATAATACCTATTTTATTCTTCATAATAAACTGTGAACAGTTAAATAAATAAGAGTACTTAGCAATTTTGTATAATGATTTTAAATATTGGATCTGAGTTTGCGTATTTCTATGTCCATGACATGCCGATACAAGGAATCCGTGTGGGGTCTAGAGTGTGATCGTGATTATATTTTCGTACAATCCTTTGCCACTTTTGATCCCCTAATAAGATCTCAAACGCAGAAACAAAAAATTTAGACCATCGTCTTTTTCTCCATACAGACGGGTAACGCAGCAGACGCAATGGACGCGCACTACGGCTGCCTCTGGGACGGCACATTGCTGGAGGTCGCGGTGGCTCTACACGCGCGCCGCGCCGAGGGGGGGCGGAGGGCGAGGGCGGTAAAAGCGGCCGGGGCTTTGGAACTCAACGCCAACAACAGCGAGGATATACAAAGGGAGGCTGCCGCTACCAGACGAGGGAGGTTGCTACGAGCTTTGACCAACCAGTTTTGACGAGACAGAACTGAATTGTGTCGAAAATGCCACAAACAGTTTGAGAGACACGAATGTGAGAAGAGCCATGGCTATAAGAAAACTGAGATCAGTTAATATTATTCTAGAAAGTAGAGAATAGAATGATGTAAGCGTTATTCATTCATTTCACCAATCTATGAATGAAAATATACAAATACAACTATGCAGTGGCTACAACACAAGCAAGATGCACGGTAAGCTTAAATCTACAACAGAGACGGTTTAGTTCGTAATCAATACAAGATTAAATGTTTCTAATAAGTTCTAAAGCTCCACTTTTATAGTTCTAAATCTAAGTGCTTGTTATTGTGTACAAAGGTTAAGATAAGTACTGACATGGTACTGAGTAAGCTGAAAATAAAAATTACTATTCAATGTATTATCATGTTTTATTTACTTTTTTACACGATTTATTTAAATAAATGGTTGTCTGGAAAATTCATACAAATATAAATAAATAGTGAAAACTGTATTTGAAGTACATTTTTTTACTTTTCATAAGTGCCTAAGTTACGTTTGCAATTAGGACAGTAGTGGTCTGAGTTCTTCGCCGAATCTAAACATCCAACGTAACAGAAACAACTGAAAAATAGAAATGTAAAAACATATTAAAATAGATAAAGGTGTAATCAATATTACTTCCATGCTAGACTGATAGATAGATAGATAAAAGGTTTATTGCAAAAAATCATCACACACGTACAAAAAACAAGTAAGATACATAAACATGAAAAACTTAAACTAACACACACTTTATAAATTCTGTTACATGTGTACTGAAGCTATGCAGAAATGCAGAGGGTCAGAGCTCGGTGTATTATTGCCCATAGAGAGCAACACTGATTTTCAGCTCTCACCCAAAATGAGATAACGCAGGTACGAAGTCAAACATGAGACATTAAGTATCCACCCACATCAAAAACATAAATAATATTGGGTATAATTGTATGTCAGAACGTGTTTGTGCAATAATATATATATATATATATAATTACAATAATAATTAAAATTAATTCAATCCAGAACAAAATAAAATCACAATAATAATCAAAATAAATTAAAATCAGAACGACATCCATAATTGACTAATTAC
Source organism: Scrobipalpa costella (assembly GCA_949820665.1). Lineage (NCBI taxonomy): Eukaryota > Metazoa > Arthropoda > Insecta > Lepidoptera > Gelechiidae > Scrobipalpa > Scrobipalpa costella. The sequence continues at coordinate 12,553,978 of OX463297.1, read as the reverse complement.
CATAGTATTGAAATAATTGTGAATAATGAAATAATTAAGAATATAAAATAAAATAAATATAAATAATAATAAAAAGCATGCAAATTTTTAAATTATAATAATAGTAATTATAATAAAAATAAAGAAAAGTCCAACCAGTAACGACACGGCTGCACACCACACCGATAACCGCTAACACTATTGTAAAAATATGTTAGGAATTCCCAACTTCTGAACTTCAAGTAAGTGCTTCTTTAGATGATTTTTAAAAGTGAGTTTAGAAGTTAGGTTCCTTACTGGAGGTGGAAGATCATTCCAGCATTTTGTTGCTTGATAGCGGAAACTACCACGGAATGCAACGGTTCGATGCTTGTAAACAGCCAACGGCGCCCGCAAATTTCTCAATCCATACCGAAAGTGTATTACAGATAAATTAAGCTTCTGCCTCAAATAATAAGGTTGTTCAAGGTTTATTACGTCAAATAAAAGGCTTGCTAGGTGCAAATGACGGCGAGACTCGATGTTTAGCATTCCTGCAGCATTTATATAGGGAGAAATATGAGTCCGAGGAGGAATTACAAAACAGAATCTGCAGCAAGCGTTCTGAATGCGCTGTAATAGTTTTTTTAGTTTTTGCAAGCAACCGAGGACCATACACTACATCTCCATAATTTAGCCTTGACAAGATAAGTGACTCGCATAGGATTATTCGTGCTTTTTCACTCAGGAGATCTCGAATCTTGTACAGGACCTTGAGACGATACATGCAAGACCTAACCAAGTTCAAAACGTGAGACTCGAAGCGCAAATTGTTGTCAAACATTAGTCCAAGATTCCTGGCCTCATTAACACGCTCAAGCGATTGCCCTGTGATAGATATGATAGGGTCAGCCCTCAACATTGCTTCCAATTGCAATCTACTACCCATCAACATAAATTTCGATTTTAATGGATTAAGATGCAGAGCATTCAATTGAGACCAGTTAGCTATTCTCTCCAGATCACGATTTATTTTGTCAACAGCAATAGTAATGTTCTCAGGGTCGTCCGATATATATAACTGAACATCATCCGCATAACAGTGAAACCTACAATGCTCAATAAACGACACAATATCCGCACTATAAATCACAAAAAGAAGAGGTCCCAAAATTGATCCCTGAGGAACGCCTCGCAGTATGGGTTTGGAGTCAGATAAGAGCTTACTACCATCACTCCTAACCAATTTCACTTTTTGACACCGCTGACCAAGGTAACTCCGAACCCATACATACATACATACATAAAATCACGCCTTTATCCCTTACCCATGCTAACGATATATCATCCAGACCATAATATTTGAGCTTGCATAGCAATAAATTCACTTCAATAGAATCAAAGGCCCTTGAAAAATCTAGCAGTGTCAAAATTGTTCCACGCCCAATGTCTATATCGGCCAATATGTTGTCAACAACGTCAAGTTAAGCAGTATTAGTGCCACGTCGCCTTCGAAAACCCGACTGAAATTCCGGCAATATGTTATGATCTTCTGCATATTTTATTAATTGGGTATACATAACTTTTTCAAGTATTTTAGAAAGATAAGGAAGAATACTAATGGGTCGAAGTTGACTAAATTCCGTCGGATTGTTGACTTTAGGAAGCGGCGTCACAACAGCTTCCTTCCATTGACATGGAAAAGTCCCCGTAAGAAGAGACCGATTGATTATATCTGTTATAACCCTCAAAGTTAGAGGAAGAGTAAGTATAATCATGTCCCTACTGACCCCATCTCCCCCCATAGCGTTTGATTTAATTGAATTGATCAACTTAAAAACCTCATTCTCAGTCATTGGCTTTAGTTTTTTTTTTTTTTTTTTTTTCACATATAAAGGATTCTACAGACATCAAATTCTTAGTACCAATAAACCTTAAAAAGGTTTGTCATGGCACTGCACATTCCTCCTTAATGTAATAAAACAAACAGTTGAAAAACGGAACCGTTAAAACGATGTGCACTGAAATAACTATACTGCGAGTCAGGAACATCGTGGATGGGCAAGTCGAGAAAATGGTCGTTAATTAGATTGGGGTCACTAAAGGACTCCGGAAGACAGTCATTTTGACAAGGATCGCCACTATCTTATCCCTGACATTCTTCCAAAATGTTTTCCCGTCTGATGTCTGCGAATTGATAAAATGATTGAAATATGCCTGTTTTTCATTCTGGATACTTGTGAACAACAACTTACTTAGGTCTCTCCAGTATTTCTTATCACTATCAGTTCTAGTGGATCGATATTTAGCAAGAGCCGCATTCCGCAAATCAGTGATGTACCGTATATTATCTGTAATCCAGGGCAAAGTATGTTGATATATAATTTTAATAGTTTTGATTGGAGCATGTTTGTCATACAATGACAGCAGTAAAACATTAAACCTACCTAGCATATCATCAACACTATACAAGACGGAGACAGATTCCCAATCCAAAAGTTCTAAATCAGAGTTAAAACAATTAAATTCAATCTTTTTTATAGGTCTATATGTAATAGTACGAGCAGGCATTTTTTGTTTTTTGACGCATAAATTAAAAGTAATCATCAAATGACCAAGCAAACCAGTGATGTTAGATAAAGTCACGTCACGCACAGGAGTGTTTGAGCAAACCAAGTCAATTAATGTTTCAGAGTTCAGCGTAAAATGAGTTGGTTCGGTAACATATTGCTCAAATTCCATGTACGTAAAAAACTGTTTAAATTTTACGGTATCTCTGTCAGTGATATCCAACATGTTGACGTTAAAATCTCCAAGTAGTACTATATGTTCGTAACGCGAGAAACTAGCAATGGATTCCGTAAGTGCGTCAATGAAAACATCCACACCAATCCAGTCGGGTCTGTACGCTGCTCCAATTACAACGCGGGAACCATTAACTTTTGTCGATATCCACATCTGCTTAATACGCTCAATATCAGCACAAGGATGTTTTTCGTAGCGTACGCGAATATCCCGCTTAATGTAGAACGCGAGGCCACCGCCTTTCCCCTTTTTCATGTGCAACGGGCGTGACGTCATCCGCATCCGATAATCGGGGATTAGTGGCGCGCACGCCTCCTGCCCGCTCGGAAGCCATGACTCATTGATTGCAACGATGTCGGGCTTGAAACGCGTCATTGCAATTATAAATTCGTCCTGCTTAGTATTTAACGAACCCGCATTAAAAAGTCCTAATTTCAAAAATTTATTTAGTTGTGGCATTGTAACAGAATTAGTAAAAGTGAAAACCGGTTTCCTTTTCGATGCAGCTTTGTAAACAGAACAGTGAGCTCCGTATTGTCCAAGTGGATTGCATAACGGGTGATAAACATAACGTAAGTACACCTACTCGTATTCAATTGATATACAACGAAATTCTGTACCCAATAATTCAATATTCAAAACTAAAAACAATATAAAATTAAAATATAAATTAAAAAAATTGTAGCAATAATATGTGCAATAAAATACAATACAATCATATAAAATCAATAAATACGATTTCATATCAGTTTGTCCAATGTGTCTTACTTTAGAATAAAATATGTATATAAAATAAACGTATAGATGGTTGACATATAAAAATAACAACATTATATCCTTCGAGTAAATAAGATAGTAAATTGATTGTGTGTAATGTTGCCATTGCAGTGTACCCTGTCTCCGACCACTCGGCATCACCTCAGTACCTTCGATAAACATGGACATTGAAATTATGCACAGAACTATTGAGATACCAATTACAGTTTGATAGTAACAAGTAAGCATATATGTAAGTATAAAATATAATATGATCAAAATTTCATTTAACAAAAACATAGAAAACCAACACTTTAAAAGAGTGGGTTTCCTGCAAAAAATATTAGTACTCGACAACGAATTAATAAAGTTACTATTAATTTCCAGGTTACATGCATCAAACATATCATAATCAAACATTGAAAAATAATACATGTTATAAGAACGAGATACTAATTGCAAACAGGTAATTATTTGTTTACCTTTATTAAGTAAGTAGTAAAAAATCAATGAGATGATGAGACAGAGATTTGACCAGCAAAACTTTATGCTCACAATGATATATATTAAAATTATTGTAATAACATTTATGAATTTATTGAATATAAATAATTTAATTAAAATTAACGAATATATTACATTAGTTGTGTTTTCTCTGGCTTTCAGATCAAACGGCGCGGCGGCTGAACCAAAAACCCGAGCTAGGTCAGCTTCAGTTCGGATGCGAGAACGAGGGACACCATGCCCGGCGCGCTCCCGTGCGTAGACTCGGCCATCCCTCGTCCAGATGTATTTCCAGCCCACTCCAACTTCTCGAGCCCGACGGAACAACTGACGATTGGCCCTAGTCAACCTTTCGTTTATATAAAACTTGCGGGGCGGGCCTGGCAGATTGAGGCCTTCGGTTGTAGCTCCCCGGCGCACGCGGGCCTCTCGCAGCAAGTCGTCACGGCGTGCTCGGCGGACCAGGCGGACGACGATGGGTCGCGGACGCGGTGCGGGGCCGGCAGCACTGGTCTCTGAGACGTCCTGCGTTCGCCCCACCCGCGTAGCGCAGACTATATCATCCTCCGCTAATTGCACTCCTAGCTTTTTAGGCACAGCCATTGTGATATGGTGCAGGTTTTCACCTTTCTGCTCAGGTATGCTAGATATTTCTACATCATTTAACAAGAGGTCCTGCTCAGGCTCATTAATTTCAGACTTTAGTTCTTCAATAGTATTTAAGAATTTAGACGAGTCGCAGGCCTCAAGCTTATCCATTCGTTCTTCCAGTTTATCCAAACGCTTTTCATTACTGTCAACCCGTACCACCAGCCCAGTAAGGGTGATATTTAGGGCTTCAAGTTGAAGTCGCGTAGCACGCATTTCCTCACGAAACAACCGCATTTCCTCCGCCAGAGCTTGATTGCTCATCTGCTCGGTAGATTCGGGGCTCGTAGTGGCTCCACCTCGCTTATTGTTGACGCCTCGGTTAGCTCCCTCATCTCGCATGCGCACCGGCGTATTGCTATTGTCAGCTCTTGGTTCTTTGCTCTTGCACGCCGCGCACTTCCAAGTTTCTCGGTGTTCACCGGTTAAAGTATTGCTAAAGCGTTGCTCCGACACATTTGCACACAGCAAATCATAGTATTCCGTGCAAACACAGCAACGCAGAAATTGTCTACTTTCTATTACATGCAGACAGCCAGCACATGTTTTACTTTCTGTAGGCACTTTTCCTTATCTATTTTATTGTATTGATAAATAAAAACAAACAAAGCGGTAAAAAGCAGAATTAAAAAAAAAAAAAAAAAAATCGGGTTTGTTTTTCTATGGTGGTGGGATTCGACTGGGAATGATAGAAAAACGTATAATGTGCCAGTTGCATCTCCTCCCGGGTATGCTGTAAAAACCAGCTAAGGGATTCCAGGGTTTCAGTATTTTTTAATTTAAGCGATGGGCAGACAACCTGCCACTACAGCAATATACAGATCTATCTTAAACAACCCTCAAAATTTTACAGAAGTGGCGGAACAACCTTTGTTTGGGTCATTGACGCTCTGCCTATCCCATTAGGGATACAGGCGTGATAGTATGTAATCAAGTCAAGCAAGCAGAGTTATGAAATTCAACAAAGGACTGTTTTTATCGGATCAAGTTTTTAACTGCCTCCATAGTATAGTGGTTAGAGCAATGTGGCTTACGATCCCAGATCGTTGCCAGGGGGAAAACAAAGTTGTTTGCCACTGAGGAAAACCTCACAAAATGATAACAGTTTGTGAGGTTTTCCTCAGTTTCGTTAGGACATTGCTAACATCTATGGACTAAGTTGTCTGAAAGCAAATATTTTTTATTTTATTATTTATTTATTGCAGTCTGAATCACTGTCCGAAAAGTAAAACGTCAAGCTGTCGGTCAAGGTCGCTGTTTATGATAGTGGTCGTTACTCAAACCATGTCAGAGGCCTAATAGATGTGCTACTAGGCGGTAAATTTATTCATTCCTTTTTTTATAACATAAAAAGGTATCATGAACTTCTTCCTTTATGGCTTAAATAACAATTATTATTAATATAATATACTACAAACTTATATACCCAAACATTAATATCTATTTTGATTCAAAAAACTCCTGCAGGGTATAAAAGCATTTTTCTATTAGATTTTTTTTTAGCTGTTTAGCAAATAGGTTGACTTTTTCTTTTGATTTAATTACTGCTTGCTTTTCATTCCTTTTTTTATAACATAAAAAGGTATCATGAACTTTTTCCTTTATGGCTTAAATAACAATTATTGTTAATATACTATACTACAAACTTATATACCCAAACATTAATATCTATTTTGATTCAAATAACTCCTACAGGGTATAAAAGCATTTTTCTATTAGATATTTTTTTAGTTGTTTAGCAAATTGTGATGCCCGTAATTTTTAAAATAATACCTATTAATAATTTTAAAACAAAAAGGGTTCTTAATTAACAAAATAAAATTCGACCTCACATTAACACAAAACTTTATATTCTAGCTACTTAATTACAGGACATTTGTATGACTATAAAATATTGGCTTAAAAATTATAAAAAAAGAAAAGAAACTATTGCTAAATAAATGTTCCGTTAAAATAAATAAAACAAAGAAAAATAAAAATCTATCTGCGATGAGGTTCGGTCTCGAGCCCGCCCTGCTTTGCAGCTCCTTGACCCGACGGCTTAACCACTACGCCACCCAGCTGCTCGAGGCAAGTGGTGAAATTAAGCTTCCGTTTAAGTTGACCGTCAATCATCAATCAACTAGTACGTAAGTATTACCACAGATAATATAATACTATACTAGTACAGATGCCTAATGTCATACAACAAAACTGGTCCGCCATAAGTCCATAAGGCCGCAAGATTTTAGTACAATCTGACGCAACGGTACCACGTGACAGACCACGGCGGGAAGTGTTCGGTCATAATATTTTGCCGTAATCACAGATGGCCCCACGTAGGTACAATGCACGTTCGAAGTACGTAATTTTCTACTAGACTACTAGATGGCGGTAAGAGAGAAGTGAACGCTGGGCCAGAGCACAGATATTAGCAGTTTTAATTTGTAATTGTAAAAGATTGAATAATGAAACTTATCTTATGTACTGTCAGCAAAGGCTATTGCAGGGCAGGGCCGTTCGAAACGGATGAGATTGTTTCAGGAAATTATGTATGAATTTTAATGTGGTTTAGTATATTTATTGCAGTAAGTGAATCGTGCAAATAAGCGAGATTTTATTAAAGTTTATCAATAATTTCCTGAAATGATCTCTTTCGTTTCGAGCGGGCCTGACCAGATGTCTCCTCTGCTGACTACGTACACTCTACAATCATATTAGATGCTATCATTTATAAATTTAATAAACTGCTTTACACGATTGTTACTTTTACTTTTTTTCACCTGGCCTCCTTCCACTTAACACTATTTTGAGCCTCTATTTTTATTTATCAAGATGGTTCTTATTAATAGAATAGAAATCGGCCTCAAATACACTTTAATAGTAATAAATTGAACAGTAGTATGACAGTAAAATATTTACCTTAAAAAGTAAAAGAAAGAAAAACTAATACTAAATAAATGTTTCTAACAAAAAGGAAATTGTATTTTCAATCAACGATTGGACTCGATCCGGATAATCACAGCGCTGAAACCCGACCAACTAACCAACGCGCCATCCCGCCGGTGAACTGAGTTGCGAATAAAAGCTACCCATGAAGTTGTTATGGTTCATCAATGAGTATATTTTTTTTAATAGTAACGTAAACAACAAGTAGAATATCGACATAATTAGCAGAAAAATATATATATGATTTTTTCATTAATTCGTTTAGGAGAAATAAGATCTAAAAAACATACATATAAGTATGTAATTTTTACAGATTTCGGAATCAACGGAGCGGATTCGCATTTACCCATTCATACGTTGACCGGCAACGTTGCGCGCGGGCCCGCACTGAATGGCAACGACGCCACTTGCGGAGCCAACGCTGCACAGTGGGTCAGAAATTGAGATTCATAGAATTAGGAATAAACCAAGTTTCGGAATTTAAACTTTCAGAAGACAATCTATAGGTAAACTTAATAAAATTAACGACAAGTATCTCAAAGCAACTAAAACTTAAACTTAAGTAGGTATGTTTCATTAGGTTAATTTTAATTTAATAAAAATATATTTATCACTAGGGATAGAGGCGTGACTATATGTATGTATACATACATATACTATATGTATGTATGTATGTATGTATATTTATCACTATTTAACATAAATATCTTTGACATTGTATAATTTATAATTATAATTATTTTTTTTATACTTTTCTTCCTAAGACTTCTGACGCAGGGAGGGCTTTAAATCAGCCATGCTGTGCCCTCACCTTTTTCCGCTAAGATACTTAATTAATGTTAAGTTATTAATTACACTTAACCACTTAAATTTATAATGCATTTTAGTTTTAAGTGAAATTTTGAATGATTCTTTTGTATTAATGTTGTTTGTGTTGATGTGGAAATAAATGTCTTTTATCTTTATATTTATCTTACATTTTAGGAACACATCGAAGTAAAAGGTGTTACCAAGCAAGGTTTAAGAATCGATATGATTTGTTTTAGGCAGCAGGCAATCATGTCTTTTCATTACAGCTACAATTTACTCGAAATATGTTTTAATTAAAATATGTATTCTTTTAAAGATTCTTAAATAATTAATAATATAAAAATAGCTCTTATAGATAGTGAGAGAAAAAAAGTAAGTTAATCTAATATTTATATTCATTATGTTAGTTAAATCTAGTCTACGCCGAATCGTGGCCATGTCAATGTTTTGTACATACATACATCACGCCTTTGTTCTTAATGGGGTAGGCAGATCGTAAACAACCTAAACAAAGGTCGTTCCGCCACGTCGGACAAAGTTTTGAGGGTTATCTAAGACAGGTTGTCAGCCTATCGCCTAAATTGTAATATACAGAAACCCTCGGATCCCTTAGCTGGTTTTTTCAGCATGCCCGGGAGGAAATACATCTGGCACATTCTATGTTTTTCTCTCGCTTACAGGCCAGCATGGAAGAAGATTGTGAATGATTTGTTGTTGGTAAATTAAACAAATATAGAAACAGTTTTCCTGCTGATCGTAAGAAAAATACATACTATCCATACTCTATACAAATATTATAAAATCCGAAAGTAGCTCCGTCTATATGTTTGTTTGTTGTTCTTTCACGCCTTAAATTCTGAACGCATTTTGATGAAATGTGGTGGCATGGTGATAGATGAAACGGACAAAGGCAATTTTTTACCGTAGGATAAGATCTTATTCCCTCGGGAAATATTTTCACACGGTATTTAGGGTATAGGGCAAAACTTTATGTATCGATTGACTATGACCATGACATTATAACGCTATGGCTGATAACCAGTGATCGGAAGTGGTAGAGTATATTTACCTAAACCTCTAAGAACAGAAGCGGAAAATGGAGACTTCCTTACTACGTAAACTTTTTGCGGGACATCACATAAGTAAGCAAGAAATATACTTTGCACCATGGTTTTTAATTCTATGGACAAATACAAGCTAAAAATATACTTGGTGATATTTGGCTACAGTGTCACATTGCCTAGATATTTTGAATTCAATATTTTCTTACTTTATAGCTTTAAAACTGCTGTGTGTAGGAAAAAAAATATTGAGGAAAAAATTACGCAAATTATGTGCTGTATAATTTATTCATAGGTCTCAACATCGTACGAGCTACAGAAACCAAGATATTTACGAAAAATTGCTTTATTTTTACATTTGACCTTGAATAGCTTATATTCCTGGTTGGTTTTTTTAAGGCACCATTTCGTACGGCGATATAAATCTGTGAAAAGTCCTGGGTTCGATTAAGATAAACCGATGCTTTTAATAAGTTCCCCTTAGTCAAACATTGATAACAACGCCGTAAAGAGTATGATATAAAACACACAAAGTAATTTTAATTGCTAGAAGGCTTGCACTGATAGAAATATGCTTTTAAATAAGTGCTGTTTATTCACAAATAAACAAAAACTTCGTAAACAAAGCGATTAAATAGAACTACACAAAAGAAGCTCAATTGTCAAAAGGCTTGCACTAATTATTTTTACCTGAAAAGTGATTCCAGGTAAAAAAAACACTGAAAAAAAAAGTGCTGTAAATGAATGGAATTTGTTTCCGAATTTCGAACCGTCAACTTTGCAAGATCAAATCAAATGCAAATAAAGCAAGTCATAAAATAATCGAACAATAGGAAATGAGGCTTGAATTTATGCATTTCTGTATTATACGTAACTACGCCACATAATAGAACTAGTAGAGGAATAGTAGGCCCTTTTTGACCGGTTATCTATGGCCAAACGACCAAATCGCAATCTTTAGATCAATGTGTCTTGGTAATGTAATATTTTGTTTTATATTTTTTTCATGTTCAAACGTCACACGGTTGATCGTACGCCAGCCAACTTGAACCAAATCTCAGTTAAATATGCCAGATACAATCATACCTCTTTCGAAATATGAATTTTGTTTTTTGTAGTTTTTAATGATCAAAATTAAATTTGTTTTTTGTAACTTAAGGTATAAATGAAAGAACCAATAAAAATTAAAATAAAGCTTATTTTTATTAAAGTAGACAATTATTCATGTAATACAGTCCAAAAAACCTGATCACGTAAGGTACATCGTAAACGCGATTAATTTTACTTAAAAAATAATATATTTTATATGTCGTCAATGTCTTCGTCTTCAGTGACAGAATCTGAAGATACGGACGAAATATTGCTTTCTTGCAGGGAATTGAAGTAGATGAGCATTATTTTTTCTATATTTTCCGGTTTAAGTCTATTCCTTTTTACACTTAAAATCCACTAATAGGTGTAAAAGGACCTTTCAACATCTACAGATGTAAGAGGAGCATATTTAAAAAATACTTTGTCCTCAACTTCGATTCCCTTTACAATTTTTTCACTTATTGTTGTAATAAAATCGTAGTCCGGAATTGTGTTTAAAACTTTTTCAAATTTATTTTGAATTATCTGATTTGTTGACCAGCTTAAAACATAACTAACATCGTCCATAATATGAAAAGTGTCAGATATCGTTAAAACGATGTTTCGTAAATATCTTGGTTTCTATAACTCCAACGATGTTGACACCTATAAAGAAATTATAGAACACAAATTACGCGATAATTTTTTGCCTTAACATTTTTTCCTACACACAGCCGTTTTAAAGCTATAAAGTAAGAGAATCTTTAATTCAAAATATCTAGGCAATGTGACACTGTAGCCGAAAATCACCAAGTATATTTTTAGCTTGTATTTGTCCATAGAATTAAATGCCATGGTTCAAAGTATATTTCTAGCTTACTTATGTGATGTCCCGCAAGATGTCCCGAAAAAGTTTTAGTAGTAAGGAAGTCTCCATTTTCCTCTCTTCTTTTTAGAAGTTTAGGTAAATATACTCTACCTATTCCGATCACTGCCGATAACATTTCCTCCCAGCTGAATTTCCTCCCGGGCATGCTGGAAAAACCAGCTGAGCAATCCGAGGGTTTCAGTATATTGCAATTCAGGCGATGAGCTGGCAACCTGTCACTACATGAAACTGCCTAAAAATTAAAATCTATCTTTAAATAACCCTCAAAACTTTGTCAGACATGTCGGAACGACCTTTGTTTAGGTCGTTTACGCTTTGCATACCCCATTTGGCGTGATAAAGTCGTGATTATATATGTGTATATATGTATGAGTGACATAGCAACAGGCTAACCGTTAACGCAGAGAAATTCTTTATTTCCGCGAGAAAATTCATTTAATCGCGGGTGAAAACGCGGGGCGGAAAGCAAGTGAGTTTTATAAATAAGATACAATATTCATACTTTAATTTTTGTTTTATTGTTTTTTTCATAATTCAATGTGCGAGCGTCTCTAAAAGTAAAGTCATATCACATAAACGGCAACCGCTCGATGTAGGTATATTAATTTCATCTGTGGATCGATAATTGTACCAGTGACATCTATTGGTGAATGGTTGGTACTACCTGTATGTGTTTAGGGTTTGAGCGAAAGTCGAAAAACTTCATATCCTTGACACTCCTGTGTGGGTGTCGCTAGAGTAGCCGCTGAAAAGAAACTTTTAATCCAAAACTTTTTAAAAATGAGCATATTATACGATTTTTAATGCTCAGGGTAATCAGAATTATTTATTAAACAATATATTTACTGGCTTTAGAAACAAAAAACTTGCTTTATGTAAACTTTTATTTAGAATGACCTGCCCGTCTTACCCGTAGCGCCATCTGCTGATATTTTGTAAAAGCTATTTACTGTTGTTCCGGATGGGACCCCATGCCACAATTACACAATCACTGATAACAGATTATTACACAATATGCACCTGATTACAACGTAATATTTACGATAATATTTCTTTAAAATAGTGACGACAATGAATTACACATCTGACACTTCAAAAGTCCACATATCGCCCATTTTATCAATACCCTCCAAATATTATTCTCATAAAAACAAATCTAACTCGTTCATATGGCATCACTAACGCCATCTAGTGTCTACAGAAAATAACCATTACAATATCCCCCCTCCTAAAATAAAAGAATCCAAATCCAATAGATTCTTTTATAATGTGCATACAATATACATACGATCACATCACCCTATACTAGGTAAGCAGAGCATCAACGGCCTTTTAAAGCAGTGCCCGTTTAAGATCACACGTGTGCCACTTACCTAAACTTTGTAACGATTCAGGGCCTCGTTCTATTGTTATTCCACAAATATGTTTGCATTATGAGAGTAATTAAATATATATTGTAAACAAAAGTTTTATTATTATAAAGGCATTTTCAGATAAAATCGGAAGAAGGAGAACTAAAGGTAGAATATAAACTTCATTGGAATTGCGCGAATTTGGGTTGTAGCCGCACTTGATGTGGTTTGAATTTGTAGCCAGCGTGGACGTTTATTTGTGCGGAGGTGTTCATGAATAGCAGAAATTAGCGGTTAACTGTTGCTTTTGCAATTGTCAAAATAACAAGCAAAAGCTGATCATAAAATGTTCGATTACGAAGATAGTTATTGAAACTAAGCAAAACTGAGGATTATTTCTTGAGACATACGATTCATAATGAGTAGACGTTGTATTTGACATTACACAGGTCGAAAAGATTCATTTTATAAATCGGTTCGGGTGTTCCTTGAAAATTATCTTTATTTTCATAGTAGAAAGGTCTGACCCTTATCTCCATAAGAATAGGTTTCAGAAAATGAAAAGTTAGAGATTATTCAAGAATTTTTAAAGAAATTTTCATGACAGCTGCCACTGATAATAGTAAATTTGACCGTGTCGTCATAGAAATAAGGTCTAAATTGAATTGAAGCTGTCGAATGCTGCTGAAAAATGAGAATGTTTTGAAATTTAAAACCGATTTGAAATAATGAGGACAGATGGACATTATGGTTTAAAATTAAGACGTGTGTCTTTGTTATAAGGATCAAATTGGACTAAAGGTGGCAAATTTCAGAAATAAAAACGAGAATAGCGGACAAATTCTGTTGATAGTTTAAATCGAACTTTATTTCTATGGTGAAAAGGCTGTGAATGGTTTGATTAAGCGAATTTTAGTAAAATGAATTTCAGAAAAGTGGATTTCATTAGTTTTTCAAGGAAATATTTGTGACAGCTGCAAACTTGAATCTTATGGACTATTAATATGGATGAAATTGGATTGACTGTAGGCCACATGAACAAAATACGGATTTGAATCGTAAAATTTAGACAGTTTTAGTTTAGGAAGACTGGAAGTGAACTTTGTCTTGTTGGTTGGAAGGTTGGAAATGGAAATTGACTAGATTCTTGGAAAAATAGTATTAAAGCGGAACGGACGAGTGCTCGGGGGCTTTTTATGTGTTAATCGTGCGTCAGTTCACATGTATTACTTCGTAAATTTTATTTCTTTTACGTGTTAATCGTTCATCAGTTCACACGTTATACTTGGTAAATTTGGGGTCTTATTTGTTTTGAGTTTGAAAGATTAACTTTAAATTCAGTTACGTTTTGTATTGAAGATTCTCTATGGTCATAATTCCGGGGAGGTGCTCTCGGGCGCGCACTTGCAGCTGTTGCATTTGCGTGTTTCGGAGTGCATGTCTGGAGCTAGGGTCATATTGAATGGGAGATTCTTTTGACAGTATTCGTGTGAACCATGCTTTGGTCATTATACCTGTTCTCCGTACCCACTTCTCAGACCAGGAATTTTGGCTAAAGAACCTAGGAGATTGTATTGGTGCGTACGATCGGCTTGCCCCAAACGCAAGTTTTATGCGCCCAGGTATGGGATACTTAGCAAAACGGTGTAAGGAGTACCTAGAACCACCTCTAGCGAACTGTTCCGTCTCCAGCCCCGATACGGACGACTTACGACTGTTTGTTAAGGGTTTCCTATCTGTCCCTCACACAACACACGCGATTATCGGCTTATCTCTTATCTTCGTCAAGCTGGTAATCATCCACACGGGTATAGGATGTAATAGGTACTCTAAATCGTGACAACCTCATCACGTACAAATTAGCAGAAATAGGGTTCTAGAAGTTTGAACTCAGGTTTTCTAGAACATCCACATTACACTACACACCTCACAATTAAATAATAAATGTCAGGATCTCCCTAGCTTTGCATCTTCACAGTAGAAACAATTAGGATTAGACAAAGTTAGACTATAGGATTACTTAGTTCGATTTTATATCTACTAGGGAGGGACTTTAGGCATCAAGTAGGGGTAGGTCTTACTAATAGATTCATTAGGATTGTAGGGATATATTTATTTATAGTCTTAAAGTAAAATTAGCTATTAAATTAACTTCAAAACTGTTCTATTAAGTTTATAATACCTACTTTGTTACCCTACCTGCTCCCGAAGCGTGTTAGACGTGATTCATAGTAGTGTACCTTGAGTAGATACTGGTGAATTCAATTCTCAGGAACCCTATAGTAGATAGAGGCTAGATTTGGTTAAAGGGTCCTAAAGTTGATAATGATTTATAAAGAAACTAAATTTATGTAAGAAAGAATTACCTATTGAAAACAATTGGTTAAAGTTATCCTGTATTGAATATTAATCATAAATCTTTGATATACATATAGGAATACATCAACAATTACTTTGATCTGACATTGGTGTGCTGACTGATGATAAGATGTAACAGTTGTTTGGCCATTTATTGAATAAAATATAATATTCTAGTAGAACGCTCAAAACAATAAGGGTAACTACATTAATGGTTCAAATGATTTCTAATAAAAATTATGTATCTGGCAGTATAATTGATTGTCATGATTGGGAAATTGTTGATAACAAATAAATAGTATCAATAGTTGGGATAAAGGATATTCTTAACTGGTTGTTTGAAAGGAAACTGTACCTATGTTCATGATGAAATTTGTTATTTCCTGATAAATTCAGTCAGAGAAAGAATTGTTTGGAAAAGTAAGACAAACTGAGTGACAAATTAATACAGAATGTTGCTTTGGATTAAGATTTTGTCCATGACTATAGACTGACAAGTTTTACCTATATTTTGGAAGTTCCAAATAAATTCACTATTAAGTTAAATTCAGAAAAAAAGAGATTTCCAATACAGTTGGCTATTCTTAGAATCATGTTTGCAACACCTTTATTGTTAGAAACCTATATGAAACAATGCTGAGTATTAAGGAACAATACTCTATGTAGCTTTGATATAAAATATATATTTATTTATACTATAAAGTCCTCTCAATTAGAATAGCAAAAAGAATGTAGAAATTTTGATTACATTAAATAAAGGTGGTAATTTAAATTTAGTATAGGAGCAAAGTATTGGAAATATGTGGTGGGCTTCTATCCAAAGTCAATGGTTAAAAGGAGACAGGGTACCTGATCTGTTGTAGGGCTAGAGGTAATAATAAAATACAAAACATCCTCATTATTGATTGGCAGATTAGGGCACAGTCAAACTAAATCAATACCTATGCAGCGTATGGCCGGAGCTGATCCTCTAAAAACCACAATAAAAATGTCTAAAGGTTTCTAAGCATTAGTATGTGACGCTATCTCAAAAATCTAGGACAGTATCTTAATTCAATAGCATATTCAATTACATTAGAACTGGTAGTATGTTCACAAACTCACTTCTGACTCCGAATGTAAATAAAGTAATATTTATAGAATAGCAACTCCTGGTACACATTTTTCTATTCAAACAAGCCAGAAATAATAAGCCAAAACCATGAAAGAATTTAATCCAAGCCGAATATTAAATTGAATACATAGGAATAATTTTATCAAATAATTGGTTTCCATAGTAGGTGTTCTTCCGTTGTTGTGTTTAGGCTCATATCCTCTTTCTATATTAATATGCAGGAACAACTGAAATTAAAACACATAGTTAGGTAAGGTACATACTTTAAATTCTAGTAGAATGAGCTTAGGGTGATAGTTTAGAAAAGGAATTTATGTTATAAACATTCAAACTAACTCAATAACTATGAGCTAAATTAAATCATATTTACCGTTGGAATCCTGATGAGAACTTGTGATCAAACATAGAAGCTTGTCCTTAAGCGCAGACCAGTCTGAGAGTTATTGCATTGACTGCATTATTTGTAGGTTTCATAACTGAAAGATCTTTCTCAGCAGCGGCTGGGACTGTAACGAAAGTCATTTGATTTTGTTATCTTTACTGTTGAATGTTATGGAGTGATTTAGGTATTTAAAACATTAGTGATAGCAATTTTGACTGGAACCTATTGTTTCTATTACTAGCCAAACAAAACTTACCTAGGAATCCTAGTTGTAACCGCAATTCTTGTGTTGGTAACAATAGTTTTGTTGAGGAACTTATGTTGACAGAATCTTCTGCAAATCTTCTAGTTTCAGGGTTTATCCTGGAATTGGTAATGATAGGTTAGATAAGAGATTTAAATTATGGTGGTAAGTATACATAATCTAACAAGTTTAGAAAAATAGTAGCAAGGAAAAGTTCATGTTTTGATCTGAAGTTATGATACTTGGAAAGTATTGCTTAAGTCTTCTTTGTTAAATTGGGAAGAGATTGAACTTGTGGAGTTGAGAACTTGTTGGTGGAACCTTGGCGCAGCTTTTAGCCGCATGCTTTTCCTTTTTATAGTGGATTTTGTATTTTTCATTGTAAAACTATGCCGCCAATTCGAGTTAAGAAAATTACTTTTTAAATTTGTCGATGACAGTTTTGAGTTTAGGCATGGAAGATAGGATATTAATCCTTACGGGTTACGAAGTAATTTTTGATTGTCGCACAAGAAATAACTTAGACTTACGTAAATCAATTAATAAATTTGTCGATTTTACTGCTATAATAATCTGAAATATTTTTAGAGGAATTTATGATTAATAGGGTTGAAAATTAAGTAAATATTTTTTATGTTTTATGTGAACCTGAAGGCTTAAAAATTAACGTTCCGTTTCAACTTTAAATTTATTCCAGAGAAATTAGTTAAATAGTTATAGAGAGGAAGGAACGTAATCAACCTCTACTTAGTAGAAATAGGAAGGCTTATTGCCAAAATGTTTTAGTCTGACGTTCGATGCATTGGATATTATCTTATCTTTTTAAGGACCAGGGTTACTCTCTTTCACTTCGTAGACGTAGACGTATCACTAAAGGCCATAATCAAAGTTTCTTACCTTCTTTAATTCTTCGTAATATATATCACAAAAAAAATAAGGGGGGGTTCGGTACAACTTTTACCTTTCAGATTTTTTAATAAGTATACATCTGTCGACAACTTTTCAGATATGACAGCTTTCTCATATTTCGGGGATAACTTTGCCATAAAACATTTGTCAGCATTTGATTGTGGCTTTAATCTTTTCCAAACAATGTCTCCTACCTCATATGTACAAGTATGCCTTCGCGCATTATAATTCCTGCAATTAACCTCATATGCCTTTCTTAACCTTTCCTTAACCTCTCTGTGTATTTCCTTCCTTTTTTCTACACTTCCTTCATAATTCGTCCTGTTGAAGTCAACAGAAGTGGTTTGATCAATATTTTTCGAAATTCTTCCATGGTTAGAGATTTCCCGACCAAAAAATAAATATGACGGTGTCTTGCCGGTAACCTCATGCACAGAAGTTCTAATAAAATATTCAAAAATTTTTGCTCGAGACCTTCGCTGTTCAGCCAAACCTCATTTGCATAATAGTTGGCAATCATGGTGGCTATCGCCTAATGTATCTGTTGGTAAGCATTATCGAGCAATTCAACCTTCCATACCTTCTGTTCCTTGGTTCTTTAAATTTCGTGATCTCGACAAACTTATAACATCAATAATCATTCGTCTGCGGTTGGGTCATGTCTGTACTCCAGTAATTTTATCCAAATTACGTATTCGCGACCATTCCATGTGCGAATGTGGTATGGAAGAGGGTACTGTAGATCATTTATTTTTTAACTGTCCAAATTTAAATGTTTCCTTATACCAGTTGCTCCCTAAAAATATTCCTCGTCCTGTTAATGTCAGCTTTTTACTAACACTTGTCCCGTCTTCGTTTGTTTATACGTTAGCCAAGTTTATTAAAATTAACAATATTAGATTATAAATTGTTATGTCCTTCCATATGTTATTTAATAAGCCCACTCTGACTTACTAATTTTATGTCTTATTTTAGGTTGGACTGAATGAAACTACTGGAAAGTGTCAATGCTTATACGTTTTTTTTTTCTTTATGTCAGTGTTTTCTTTGAACCGTGACTTTGGCAGAATCATCGTCTAAATCGATGGAAGCCAATAACATTTAAAAAAAAAAAGTTCTAATAGCATGTCCAATATGCGGTACATGTTTATCCCAGTCTTTGTGGTTCTCCTGTATATACGAAGCTATCGCTGTCCCTATAACCCGATTAACTCTTTCTGTTGGATTTGCTTGTGGATGATAGTAAGGTGTATACCAAATTTCCGAATTATAACAATCAGCCAACTCTTTAAATTGTCCTAAAACAAATTGTTTCCCATTGTCACAAACTATGACCTTAGGTGAACCATATAGAAGAAAAACCTGCTCCTCCATATATTTTGCAATGTTCGAAACTTTACCATTTCGTAGGGGAAAAAGTAATGCAAACTTGCTAAACCAACAACAGACCACTAATAGCATAGTGTTACCAGCCTTTGAACGAGGAAACGGTCCCATGAGATCCAAAGAAATTATCTGAAAAGGTTCTGATACCTCTTTATGTTTACCCATGAGACCCTGAGGTGGCAACTGTGAGGTCTTGTGTTTAGCACAGGTTTCACATTTCTGTACATAATATTTAACATCCCTTATTAGCGTAGGCCAATAGTACCTCTGTCTAACCTTATAAACAGATTTCTTTATTCCAAAATGCCCCGCTAATGGGTCATCATGACACTCTTTAAGCACTTGTGTCCTTAAGCTCTCTGGTACCAGAATTTTCCATGAGTTGTTTTCATCGGGAAATTGTTTTAACTTCAAGTATTTCCATAAAATGCCCTGACTAAGAGACCATTCTGAACTATCTTTTCCGGTTTGAACCATAAGTTCCTTCTGCTTGTACCAGTCATCCTTATCTTCCGCCTTAATTTCAATAGCAGCTATCTCATTTTCTTCTATAGCTCGTGATAAAGCATCTGGGACTACATTTTCTTTACCCTTCTTATATACTACTTCATAATCAAATTGCTGCAACTTCATAGCCCAACGAGCAAGTCTTCCATGTGGGTCTTTTGTCTTATTCAGCCACTGCAATGCACTGTGATCTGTGATCACTTTGAAATGTGTGCCCTCAATGTATGGTCTGAACTGTTCAATGGCATGAATGACACTAAGGAGTTCCCGCTCTGAAGTTGAATACTTTGATTCTCTCTCAGTGAGCTTTCGGCTGGTATAAGCCACCGGTTTCTCAACATCTCCACATATCTGAATTAGGACAGCACCTGCACTTCGAAAAGTCGGGACAACTTAAAACCGGTGTTTTTGTCAAAGCAGTCTTCAATTCCATGAATGACTTCTCAGCTTCAAGGTTTCACATTATTTCACGTCCTTTCTTGCCTCCTTTTGTAAGGTCATGTAATGGAGCTGCAACCATAGCGAAGTTTTCAACAAAACGCCTGTACCAACTTGCTAGTCCGAGAAATCGTTTTAATTCTGTAAATGTTCTGGGTTTCGGGTAATTAATTATAGCATTTACCTTATCTGGGTCTGTACGCAAACCTTCCTTATCCACAATATATCCCAAATATTTAAGAGAGTCTCTAGCGAAATTACATTTATCTATGTTGACAGTCAGACCAGCATTAAGTAGTTGACTTTTCACTTGGGATAAAGTTTCGATATGTTCTTCAAACGATTGTGTGCACACAACAATGTCATCAAGTTAAGTGAAAACTTTTCCTTCATACTCTGGTGGAAACAACTTGTCCATCAATCTTTGCTGTGTCTGACTGGCATTCACTAAACCGAACGGCATGACCTTAAATTGGAATAAACCTCTTCCGGGCAAACCAAACGCCGTTTTCTCTCTGCTGGAAGCTTGCCAAAATGCAGATTTAAGATCTAGGGTAGACAAAAAGCGAGCATTCTTCAAACTATCCAGAATTGAAGTGACACGTGATAAGGGATAAGTATCTCTTTTAGTTAGTTTGTTCAATTGACGGCTGTCTAAACATAAACGATTTTTGCCAGAAGGCTTTTTTACCAAAAGAACAGGCGACCTCCATGAACTGTAGGATGGTTCTATCACATCCAACTTTAACATCTCATCGATTTCCAAGTCCAACTCTTTCATAATCTTTGGTGAAAAAGGATAAGGAGGAATAGGCCTTTGATTGACTGGACGTTGACCCTCAGTATCAATGTAATGTTCGATAAGATTTGTTCGACCCAAACCAGAGCCAATCGAAATTTCCATGTCTGAAATTAAGGCATCCAAAGTATCTTTCTGATCTGGATCTAATTCTCGTCTTGAAATGACCGAAACGGAACTATCAATTTTCATCAACCCAGTACTTTTCTCAACCTCCCTTTGTAATTGCAATACATTAAGATTATCCTGAATTTCTCTTATTCCGAGGTTAAATGCTTTAAAAAAATTCATTCCTAAAAATATATCATGTCTCAAGTTAACAGGAGCAATATAAAACTAAACATTGTATTTTTTCCAAAACTCCACTGGTAAGTTCAAACATGTTGTAGCCTTATGTTGCAAACCATCTGCTGTAGACAAAGTTACAATATCAGAAGTACTTTGCTCTGAGAATCCCATTGCAATTAATCTCTGACTTATATCTTTGGAAATCACAGAATGAGTAGCGCCGGAATCGATTAAGCCTACAAATTCTTTCCCTAAAATTTTTATCTTACCATAATAACGATCATCACCATTACCTAAATTTATTATATTGCATATTTCTCCATTAGAGAAGTATCGCGAGACCAGATTAAGCCAGTTCTGCCATTCTATGTTTTGCATTTGCGGCTTATTTATTTTGGAAGACATTCGGCAGAGTTGATGTCTCCCACTTTTCCGTTTCCCGATTTTTTGCATGATGGACAATTAGTAGTGGTCTGGCCAAATCTGCCACATTTATAGCAGAATAGTCTTTGCCGAGGAATTTTGCAGTTCCTAAATGTATGGCCTACGACACGACAATTCCAACATTTCATGTCCGAATCTAAATCGGCAACTGCTCTATTGCTATTGCTTGGTCTGCTTTGGTAAAAAGCATTCACTTCCTCAATTTGGCTTTCCTTGTAAGCCAAATCTGGCTCTAAGGGATTTCCGGCTCTTTTAGGTTCTTTGAAACTGTCACAGTTAGATTTAGTACGCTCAATAATTCGTAAAACCGCTACGAGTTCTGAAACAGTGCTAAAGCTATCCCTACAAATTGCCTGTTGGTAATAGGGTTGTACATTTTTCAGCAAGATGGATAATTTCTGTAATTCCGATAATTTTTCTGGAAGTCTGTTAAATATATTTTGCATGACCGATATATAGACAACCGGATTTTCTCCTCTACCTTGAGTTCTTCTTTTTATTTCATCCAGAAGTTCATCCTGATAGTAAGGTCTTTGGAACGTTGACGTAAGTAATTCCTTTAAATCGTCCCAATTCTTTGCGTAATTCTTATTAGCTCTAAACCAAACGAGCGCATCATCCTCAAAGAGATCTACAGCATATTGCCATAAGTCCTCATCATCAGCATTTCTGGCTTCCTTCAATTCTTCAACGCGCTCTAAAAATGCATTTATACTTAAACCTCCAGAACCAGTGAATTTGATTCCCCAATCTTTTATAGGAACAAGTTTCCGTGTTACAAAGTCTTTATCAACTGTAGAAGACCTGATAAAAGGAACACGATTTGTCCATCCCATAGGATTAGCATCAATAACATTAGCGGCACCGTGCTCTTCAACTTGAGTTTTGGATTTAACCTCGGTGTGTATAGCACCTTGAGTTTGACCAACCGTGTTGCCTGTATGGTCATTCTCCATATCAAGAGAGTGAAATGATTTTTCAGCCTCCTCTATTTTAGCAATAATACTTTTGGCGTCAGAACCCAAAAATTGTTGCAGTATCTCTTTATCTTTTTCAGTTAAAACTCCTTTACTAGGCCCTATATTGTCCCCCTTCTCAAACGCGCTATAATCTTCTATACCGTCAAGAAAAGCACTGATATCTTCACAAAGTTTAACATAGCGATCTGTTAAATCATCACCCGGACTAATTAATTTAACATGATTGTGTAAATGCAGTGTACGAGATATAGTGCGTTTCCATATTGCTTTATCGGGTGCTTCTGAAATTTCATTCCAAGTTTCCGTAAGCGCCTTTATTTATTTTTTCACACGCAGTAATATGCCCTAAAGGTTCAGAACTACATGACGGTGGTGGTGTGATAATAATCGTAGATTCTCGTTCTTTCTCCTTATTTAAAATTTCCTTTAATATCGACCGCATAGATACAACATTCGCAATATTATAAACACCTCTGCAAGTCAGTTCAAACTCGAGTTCATCCTTTAACAGAGCCCAAACACTAATGTTTTCGGACGACATCATAAAATAATTGAGAAAATAACACAAAATATTATGACAACTAATATTCGCCTAAAATGACTTATAATACACTGGAATATGAAAACAAAGAAACAAAGTAATTAATAAAAAATGTTAATAGTTATCCCGAGTAAACTTATGGTCACCCTACACTTTGACTGTATTACATGATATTACTGAGGAACGAATCTTATTAAATTAATATACCCGTTGGGCGCCATTGTGATGCCCGTAATTTTTAAAATAATATTATTTAACAAAAAGGGTTCTTAATTAACAAAATAAAATACGACCTCACATTAACACAAAACTTTATATTCTAGCTACTTAATTACAGGACATTTGTATGACTATAAAATATTGGCTTAAAAATTATAAAAAAAGAAAAGAAACTATTGCTAAATAAATGTTCCGTTAAAATAAATAAAACAAAGAAAAATAAAAGTCTATCTGCGATGAGGATCGATCTCGAGCCCGCCCTGCTTTGCAGCTCCTTGACCCGACGGCTTAACCACTACGCCACCCAGCTGCTCGAGGCAAGTGGTGAAATTAAGCTTCCGTTTAAGTTGACCGTCAATCATCAATCAACTAGTACGTAAGTATTACTATTTTCTTCAAGTAGTATGTCCACAAACTTAGCGGGAAAATATTCTATACTACATCCACCAAAAGGGGCGTTTCCGGAAACAGGACAAAATAACCTAAATAAGTACCAATCGTCTAACACATTTGATAACAAGAGGTAATTGAGGCTAATGAATCTTAGTATCTACGACTCACCCCGTGTCCACAATTACACAATCACTGATAACAGATTATTACACGATATGCACCTGATTACAACGTAATATTTACGATAATATTTCTTTAAAATAGTGACGACAATGAATTACACATCTGACACTTCATAAGTCCACATATCGCCCATTTTATCAATACCCTCCAAATATTATTCTCATAAAAACAAATCTAACTCGTTCATATGGCATCACTAACGCCATCTAGTGTCTACAGAAAATAACCATTACAAAAAAGGTTGACTTTTTCTATTGATTTAATTACTGCTTACTGCTTATCGAAAATTTTCACTGGCATGTTCCGGAACTTACTAATTCTAAAGTGGTAAATGGAGCAGATCTACTGTCTTGGTTTCGAAGGTTACGATTTTGCGTGTAATGATCTTTTAATTTAGTGTAAAAACCTGGGTTTCGCTTAACAAAAATAGGTACTTATTCTTCAGCTACCACTCTTTGCTGAATTTTATGATTAAGAGCAAGGTACATCATCATCATACCTTATACCTATAGATGAGTTAGATGGAAATAAAAATAAGAAAATAATACAATCAAGTTTTTTGGTACTATTTATTTAATTTAAAAAAATAGGTACAAGAATAATAGATGTACGCATGTTTGCGTTCATAATCTATTAAATGCAGCAAAAATTTATTAGGTATATTTGAAAAAGTTAATATGGCACTACATATAAAACTAAATTACAATTCGTTTGCTTAACCTTTAAAACCAACTTATAGTCGAAGACCTTAATATTCAGGCTGTGTCAAGTAACCAATAACCAGTACCAGTGAAGGTCTGTGGTCACTGACCACTGGTCAGGATGAGTCTAAGTTGAGAACGCTGTCCCTTACACTCCGTAACTATAGTAGTATCTGTGTGTAGGTACACTAAAGAATAAAGGAAAATAGTTGTTCGGGCTAGTTGACTGAGCAACCCCTTCGAGTCTTCGGGACGCTGTCCCTTAGACCTGGTATAGACCCCATGTAAGCAAAATTCCGAAAATAAGTGTCCCCCGGCCTCAGAGCTTCGCGGTAAGTTACGTGTATAGCAGGGGTAGCCAAAAAGTCGACCGCGTTCGACCGGTTGACCACCACAATAAATTTGGTAGCCCGCAGACATATGAGTTTATATTTGTAACGATTTGGTGTATTATGCTGTAATGTTATAAATTTATATACAATAAACGAATTTGAATATCCCTCTTATAGGGAAAAACCTCAATGCGACATATTTTTTGTACGTTTTAAAAAAAACTGATGCACAAAGGCAAGTTTCCATTGCATGTCTAGGAGAAGTAATTCGTTTCTGTTTGACAAATGAGCAGATAGATTGTACAACACGACTTTGTCGAAAATTATGTATTGTCAAGTATCCTCAACCCAAAAATATTGATAATTAAATAATAAACATCCAATTTATTATGTTTTTGGGTCTTGATTCTAATTAGAAAACAGACATGACTGACGGCGGGTAGACCTCAAGGAGATGGTGATGCTGAAACGTAGACCGCATACATACAACGTTTGGCCACCCCTGCTGTATAGACTAGGCAAACATCACTACATAGTATAAAACAAAATCGCTTTCTCTGTCCCTATATCCCTATGTATGCTTAGATCTTTAAAACATGCAAAATATAGTAGAGAATCACTGATGGTTTCCGTGCGAAGCCGGGGCGGGTCGATATTTTCTTTATTTTTCATAAGTGCCTAAGTACCGCTGACAGTTAGGGCAGTAGTGGTCTGAGTTCTTCGCCGAATCTGAACAGTATCCAATGCAGCAGAGACAACTGAAAAAAAAAGCATTTGTTTACTAGTCATACTCCTACTCCTACCTAGTGTCGTTCGTAGACTTATCATACGAGAAAGTGCCGCAGCAACTTGGGTGTTAGACGCGGTGGTGAACTGAATTACAGTGTTCATGGACGCTAGCATCAAGAATCGAACCTACGAGCTCCATCATCATCATCATCAGTGAAGAGAGCCTAAGAAACAGGACACTACCATTTTCCTCCAGTTTCGTTAGGACAAACAGGCAGAATCACCTGATTGATTTTAAAAAAAGATTCTGTGCTTCGGAGGGCTCGTTAAGCCGTCGGTTCTGGTCGCTGTTTTTGATAATGGGCGTTACACAAAGCATGTCCAAAGCCTATTAGGCGGTTTCAAAAATCTGATACCCTGGGTACATCACAACGTTCGTTGACTCGAAATTGCTGCCGGTAGGTGAAGAAGAAGACAACCACACCAGGAAGTAAAGAGCCTCAGCGATGTGCGTTCTAGAAGTGTTTGTGTACTGAACTGTTGTCTTGATGGAAGCATGCCAGAAGGGATACGTAGTCACAGTACCTCCGGACCCAGCAGCAAATGAAGAAGACTTACCACACCTGGAAGTAAAGAGCCCCAGTAATGTGCGTTCTAAGGGTGGTTGTGTACTGAACTGCTGTCCTGATGAAAACGTGGCAAAAGGGATACGTGGTCATAGTATTTTCTAGACCCAGCAGCAAATGAAGATGAAGACTTACCACACCAGGAAATTAAGAGTCGCAGCGATGTGCGTTCTACAGGTGGTTGTGTACTGAACTGCTATCTTAATGGAAGCGTGGCAGAAAGGACACGTGGTCACAGTATTCTCGGTACCCAATAGCAAATGAAGAGGAAGACTTACCACACCAGGAAGTAAAGAGCCGCAGCGATGTGCGTTCTAGAAATGGTTGTGTACTGAACTGCTGTCTTGATAGAAGCGTGGCAGAAGGGACACGTGATCAGAGTGTTCTCCAGACCCAATAGCAAATGAAGAAGAAGACTTACCACACCAGGCAGTAAAGAGCCGCAGCGATGTGCGTTCTAGAAATGGTTGTGTACTGAACTGCTGTCTTGATAGAAGCGTGGCAGAAGGGACACGTGGTCACAGTATTCTCGGTACCCAATAGCAAATGAAGAGGAAGACTTACCACACCAGGAAGTAAAGAGCCGCAGCGATGTGCGTTCTAGAAATGGTTGTGTACTGAACTGCTGTCTTGATAGAAGCGTGGCAGAAGGGACACGTGATCAGAGTGTTCTCCGGACCCAATAGCAAATGAAGAAGAAGACTTACCACACCAGGAAGTAAAGAGCCGCAGCGATGTGCGTTCTAGAGGTGGTTGTGTACTGAACTGCTGTCTTGATGGAAGCATGGCAGAAAGGACACGTTGTCACAGTATTCTCGGGACCCAGCAGCAAATGCTTAAAAAAAGAGTAAAGGTTAATTAAACAAGCAGTTTTAGCTGTAACTTTTCTTGCTTTTATGCTAGACTGGGACCAATAGAAAAACATGGAATGTTTCAGGTGCTTCTCTTTCTCTTGTCGGTTAAGCTGCAATAATCACGTAATCGTATAGGTAATTTAATTAGTCAGACATGGCGAAAACAATTTTCAGTTCAGCGTTGACGCCTTGCCTAGCCTGTACGGGGCGTGATTATGATTATAGATTTGTTTATATTCACTTACCGGTGCTGGAGGAACACCTTGGGCCTGCGCGGGCGTCACTGGTGCAGATGCGACTGAATAATTGTCTTTCATGGGCTGAAACGAAACAATTCAAACTCTATTACCAAATATTTTAAGGATTCTTAGCAATCTTAATGCAATTTTTATTTCATATAAAATGATAGAAAGAAAATAATAAATTCGTTTCAAATTGAATTGAATGCCGGTCCATCACTCTACCAACTGAGCTACAGAAACGGTAGCGGGACTGACGATTTTATCATAGTCTTTCTTTTCTTATGCACACGTCATAGCGACGTTAGCGATATCTAGCCATGTAGCTTAAGAACTACGTACGGCTTGACTATAACCACATGTTTCATTGTAATAAGCATGTTGAAAAGTAAAAGGAATTTTAAAGAAAACTTGGTTCTCGGTTAGGTTCTTTCGTTTAAGCCGTTGCTTGATTATACGCCCGCAGCCCGTTATAGTTCATAGGATTTCGGGTGTAATTATGATTAAAATTAAAAAACCAAAACTTTTAATTCGAAAACCCAATTACCGACATAAATTATCTAAGTTCAAACTTACCAAAGTTGCAGAAGGGTATAGTGGTTGAATTTCGTGCTGCATTTTGTTTCGTATATCTGTATCTGGATGTTCAGAGAAAAACAAGCATTACTTTCTAAAACATGTATCTAGGTACATGTAGTACCTACATGACACAAACGAAAATATATAAATATAACTTCCGTCCTTACTTTTTTTGTCAACCAACGGCATCTGAATATTTAAAATAGCTTCGTAGGAAAATTTATCGAATTGCAAAAGCGGCCTCTTGGACTCCATGAACTGTAAAAACCTTCAGGTTTACTTTACTGTAAAGTCTTTATATACATACAATCACGCCTATATCCCTAATGGGGTACAAACATATCACCCCTTTATTCCTAATGGGGTAGGCAGAGCGTAAACGACCTAAACAGAGGTCATTCCGCCACGTCTGACAAAGATTTGAGGGTTATTTAAGATATATTTGGGGGTATTGCTGTAGTGACAGGTTGTCAGCCCATCGCCTAAAATGCAATATACTGAAACCCTCGGATCCCTTAGCTGACTTTTACAGCATGCCCGGGAGGAAATGCAGCTGGCACATTCTATGTTTTTCTCCAGCTCCCAATCCAGCATGGGAGAAATAATTGGGTAGGCAGAGCATAAACGATCTAAACAAAGATCGTTCCGCCACGTTTAACAAAGTTTTGAGGGTTATTTAAGATAAATTTGTAGGTATATTGCTGTAGTGTCACCTATCGCCTAAATAGCAATATACTGACACCCTCGGAGGATCAATTTAGGTACCACAGGCAAACTCTGTTAGTTTGGACACTATTATTCTGTTTATGCACTTGTTCCAATGAGCCACTTCCTCAGGAGCGTTAGGTCATGCGTGCGAGCAGTGCACTCTAGTGTTTCTGGTGAAAAGCAGTGTAATACCGGGTATAAGAGACAGCGTCCCGCAAACTAATGTTGCTCAGTCAACGAAACTGAACAACTATCACCAGGAATTTCTTTCAGGAAATGCAAAAAAAGACATACAAAATGACCACCACGATCACACAGTTTGTATGGAAAAGCAATATTTTTTTTTATGAATATCCTGGTGATAGTTGTTCAGTTCCGTTGACTGAGCAACCCCTATCAGTTTGCGGGACGCTGTCCCTTTTATCCATATAATCATCCCTATGTGGATCGGATGAAAGATTTCTCTGACCACAATTTCTTCATTTGTCTAATTTGTCTTGCTATCCTATAATTTAATATTTATTTATCCCATATCTTATTATTAGGTATTACAATATTTTAGAATCATCACAGTTCATAATATTTTATGACATTATTCTGTAATTTATCATCTTCCTACCCTTATCCCGTATCTCAAGGGGTCGGCTACCTAATGTAGGTGATTGAACGAGAACTGGTTTTTACACAGAGCGACTTCCATCTGACCTCTGCAACCCAGAAGGGAAACCAGACCCAATCCTAGATTAAGTCAGAGTTTTCAAGCCACCAATGCTTAGCACGGGCCTCTGATATGGCTTAACGACTAATGTCTACGGTATTAAACGATATTAACCGGGACCAACGGCTTAACGTGCCTTCCGAAGCACGGAAAACGCGCCGAATAAACGTACATATGAACTTCGAGACCGAAAAACACATTGGTATGTGGTGGGATTCGAACCACGACCTCCCGCTCAGGAGGCAGCGGCCCTATCCACTACACCACCGGGCTCTATCTAGTCTGTAATTTAATAGTTTTAGTTATATTGTGCTGTGTTTATGCTAAGTATTTCTTTGTCAGATGACTCAACAAGCAATAGGTATTAACTTTTAATTTCCTTATATTCTTAGCTATTGTTACATACGTATTTATTGTTTTCCACAAATGCATTGTATACAGGAAACCCACAATGATTTTAATGTTGTTTTCTTCTGTCGAGTTGGTATCGAGTCTATCGACCCGATGAACCCTGGTGTCAGAGTTTTTTAAACCGCCTAGTAGCACAACTAACAGGCCTCTGACATGTTTTGAGTAACGACCAATATCAAAGACAGCGACCGGGACCGACGGCTTAACGTACCCTCGTGAAATCTTTTTCTTTTCGGACAATCAGGTGATTCAGCCTGCAATGTCCTAACCAAACTGTAAAAAAAATCACAAAGTGATAAATTCTCAAATATCAACTTTGTGTTTCCCCCCAGGAAATCGAACACTGGATCTCCGGTTTGGGAGTCCATGGCACTAGCCACTAGACCACGGAGGCAGTTAAATTTTAATGTTGTGACTCTACTTTTATTACACGCGTCTAAAAACTATGTCATCGTATAAGACTATATAAGCTAAGTGGCGTCTCCATCAGTAAAAAGATCATACTCACTAAAAACACAATTAATCGAAAATCCGGTCCAACAGATTCAAATCATTGTTATAAAGATAATTTTGAACCTTATAAACTAGCGATTCTTAGTTCGTTGTAGTAAGAGGACGAAAAATTGCCGTTGCTGGCCGTTATTCGCAATTTTTCTTCCTGTTACAATAACGAAACTATGAATCACTAATTTATAAGGTTCTAATTTATCTTAATTACTATTACTTCTGTCTATAGGACTTGGTTTGGTTTTTCAATTCACTGCGTTTTTAGTGAATTGTGATTTTTTTCTTCCATCCTGGCCTGGGAGCGAGAGAAAAACATAGAACGTGCCAGCTGCATTTCCTCCCGGTCATGCTGTAAAACCAGCTAAGGATCTGAGGGTTTCAGTATATTGTAATTTAGGCGATGAGCTGACAACCTGTCACTACAGCAATATACCTAAAAATCTATCTTAAATACATACACGCCTTTATCCCTATCTTAAGTAACTGCTGGTTTTTACAGCATGCCCGGAAGGAAATGCAGCTCGCACATTCTATGTTTTTCTCTCGCTCCCAGTCCAGCATTGAATATTTTGCTCTACATAAAATAACAATGTTAGTGTAAGGATACATAATAGAAGTTACATTTTTGTCTTATTTAATAGTACCTTTACTAAAAAGGGCAAACATTCAATTCAATATACGGGGTGTAAGGGACAGCGTCCCGCAAACTGATAGGGGTTGCTCAGTTATCGAAACAGAACAACTATCAGCAGTATTTTTTTCAAGAAGAAATAAATAAAATGCTTTTTCATACAAATTATCTGATCGAGGTGGTCATTTTGTATGGAACCATATTTTTTTTCTTTCATCTCCTAAAAGAATTTCCTGGTGAATGTTGTTCAGTATCGTTGTCTGAGCAACCCCTATCAGTTAGCGGGACGCTGTCCCTTACACCCGGTATGCTATTCGCACTAACTACCTATACATAGCTATGTTAATTTGTTATTTCAAATCCCATGGGATACTGTCTGTATATCCCACATGTGGGAACAAGAGCACTAACAATATTCATATGACATCATACTTAATTCACGACGTTAATAGGTCAATACTCGCTTACTAAGAAATAATCTTCTGTTTATTAAAAGCTCATGTGTGAGTGTATAAAGTACATTTTAGTAGCATTTAAATTTTTATGTACGTATAAATTGACATGTTCTTTAAACTAATCTGATGGGGCAATCATAAGGTTAATCTGAGATGTTAGCCATCAAAACATTAAGCAATTCACCGTAGTCACTAATAAATACCACATTTGCATGCATGCACCGATGCGATGCGATGCCTCGGAATGTAAGATCAAACTAAATAAATTATTGAAAGTTCAAAAAAGTCGCATCTGGATTTAAAAAGTAATTTGAATACTTACTTGTCGATTCAAAAGATCCTTTGTATTCTTTTGTTATAAACAAAACACAACACACGAACACGTGTTACTTCCGTGTCTTGCCAAGCAAGAATGGCGAGGCGAGCACTGGCCATTTGGAAGAACCGGCTTGGTATTGCTCGTTTTAGTTTTTTATTTCGACTCGGCTCCGTCCGCGTCTTTCATTGAATTATAGACGTATTATCCGTCCGGAGATTCATATTTCGGTCGACTAACAAGGTCACGAGTACATAATGCATACGTTGTTATTGGTAAAAACAGTTGCCCGTTGTTAGGTGTCGTATTATATCAGTTTTCAAAATATCATATGAAAATATAACCTTCCTTCTCTGTAGAAGGTCACATAAGATATTAGAACTATATAATGTAACTTATGATATAATGGTAACTTAAGATATTAGAACTATAAAACATACATACATATAATCACGCTTTTTTCCCTAACAGGGTAGGCAGGCAGAGCGTAAACGACCTTAACAAAGGTCGTTCCACCACGTCTGACAAAGTTTTGAGGGTTATTTAAGATAGATTAGTAGGTATATTGCCGTAGTGACAGGTTGTCAGCCCGTCCCCTATATTACAACATACAGAAACCCTCGAATCCCTTAGCTGGTTTTTACAGAGTTCCCGAGAGGAAATGCAGCTGGCACATTCTATGTTTTTCTCTCGCTCCTGGTCCAGGATGGAAGAACTTTAAATACTTTGATTATCGAAATGTAATCCACAGGAAGAACTCTATCAATTTAGGATAGAAATGTAGAGTAAACAAATGAATTAATTTTGTCTTCCCTACTGTAATTTTACAAATAAAACAAACTTCTTTTTTAACTATTTTTATTTAACAGTCATTATCGTTAAGAGCTTTGCTGCACTGAACTCTTCTATTAAGTACTAGTCTCAGAACATAAGTTGTATTAATTGCGTGCATTTTCCCTGATTTAGTCATCACTGTATTCTAACTTGTTTTTTCATTACAATACATAAAGTAAAAACATATGCGTACGCTAGCTACTGTATTAAAAATACATTTACTAGCAAGTAGACTAAACGTGACAACAGTTTTATTTAGTTAAGTCTAAAAGACGTCGCAAGAAACATTCACATTTAGTTTTAGCTAATTGAATAATTTAGCTTTTAAAATTGATTGATAACCTACAATCACGAAAAGTGTTGCGTTTAGGTCCATTTTAATTTTAAGTTTCTAAATACCAATAAATAGAATAACAAAATATCGAAGGAAGTGTTCTTCTATCATCTTATAAAGTCGCTGTGTAAAATTTATGGTCAGGTTCGATAAATTACTTATAAATAACTAAAACATAGTAGGATGCTATTAAACTATCACGGTATAACGTCCCGCAATCGTCGAAATCATTTACGCTTCATTATCATTAGAAGATATAAATATGCTACCATATTCTGTTTTAATATTGAGCATTTAGGAACAAGTGTCGACAGTAACATAACAAACATACGTCAAATCATATCTCTACAGGGTAAAAGCATCAACTGGCAAATTGTCAGGGCCTATCAAATGGTACTATTTACTCTGTAATTCATAGTGACGGGTTGTCAAAACCCCATCCCCGAAATTGTAATAAATACACCAAAACCCTTCAGTCACTCACGACACAGCAGTAGGGATAGTTCACTTCACATTTTCTCAAAACGTGGATCATTATACCGTGAAAGTTGTACAGGATGCAGACAGACAAGACAGGGCTATGTCTAGCTTACGTAGAGTTTACACGACGAAACGCTCTAGAGCTAACATAGCTATAGACGCTAATCCCGCTACTACTGGCAAAGTCACCACCCACGCGAATATTATGTTCCTGGAACAGAAGATTGTCTTAAGTAAGGGAGCTAAGTGACCCGACACTTATTCTATCATCTTTCGTTTCGTCATCATACTGACACTTCTTTATAAGGATGTTTTGAACTGTATGACTCGCGGATGCATCGTTCGGTCAAGCCAATAAGAGGTTTACAACCTGTGACGTCAGGATTCAAAATGAAGACAAACATGGCCTTTTATGAGATTTGTACTCCATTGTAGTTGGGTAACGACCTAGGCCGAAGCCCGAAGAGATGGTGGGCCCAGGTATCCGAAGGTAACCTTCAGTGCCGCACTATATCAGGGGGCTGATCGAAACAAGTGAAGACAGATCGTTGATCAATTAAGAACACGATCCTTAGAAGTCAAGGACCAATTTAGGAGAAGGAGGAGGACGAGGTCCTCTACCGATTGTGTGTGCTTTACTAACCGAAACAGACTCCAGTCGACGGACTTGTCCGAGTAGTAGCCGACACAGACGACGGAGCCGACCTTGCAGTGTGTGGTGGACACCGGCAGGCCCGCCTTGCTCGCGATCAGGACGGTCAACGCTGCTCCCAGTTCAATGGTGAAGCCACTGTTCACATTCCAAATAAAACATTTAAAAAATGAGCAATAGTAAAGCTTCAGTATTCATAACGTTATTTTTTTTTATGAAGGGTGCCATCCTGAATGAAGGAACACAGGCGAGGTGTGGATCAGAAAGTTATACCCAGAACATTTTTGGGGTGAAGCTCGGTCTGTGTTTGCGCTTGAGTCTTGACAGAGCCTCACGTATGTCGGTTTGTCGGCCCGATCGGCCTAATGCAGTGTCGTCTCGTACCTCACGTTGGAGACGTATATGAGCAAATGGTGATGATATCAAAACAGTTCTTACGTGTCAGGGGTGATGTTGGTCAGATCCTCTCCCACGGTACGGATGACCCGGCGACCCCACAGCCATAAGCCAAGGGCGATACCGACTCCACCGAACACCAGGATGCCCAGGGGTGTTTCAGCTCGAGCGTGTGCTCCGCCTTCGGAGTACAGCAGCCATAATGCTACCAGCGGGCCAATGGCGTTGCTGAAAGACAAAAGAGCCCATTGTAAGTAACAAACTTCGTTTTCTTCTCGAAAATGATATGATCGAGTTCGAGATGTAATATTTTTATGGGGAAGACAATTATCTTTTTCATTTCTTGGAAGATTTTCTCTAAAATCTAACTAATCATAAGCTCATTTGGCAGAGGCAATCTCGTATGTTTCAAGGTTGTACGTTCAAGGAAGAGCTTGTTCCATATATCTATACTTGTTTTTCATTAGCAACCCGCATTTCCTGAAAGGAGGGTGTTTTGTTGGTGAAAGTTGTTCAGTTTCGTTGACTAAGCAACCCCTATCAGTTTGCGGGAAGCTGTCCTTTACATTCGGCATTGGCTCCATGATATTATAAACGGAGGGCCTGGTAAGTAATCTACACGATGGCATCATAGTAGTACCTCCTCGGAAATAGTTTCAAAGACCGTGGTTTATAATTCGGAAGGATTAGGTATGGACGGACACTACTAAACACTTGTGCACCTTGTCAAGGCAAACCGCTGTAAATTAGGCGACGTCTACGACCGTTGACCTCTGAGCCTCTGACATTAAACCTAAACGTATCGGTAATTCGTTTATGATGGTAATAGACGTTAATGGAACATCTATCGAAGTACCTATATGTAGTGCTCAAGAGCTAAATCATGTACTTAGTTCGTCGTTTAGTACCTCATCATCTCCCTAGCCTTATCCCGTATCTCACGAGGTCGGCTTCCTAATCTAGGAGATTGAACGAGGGTACTGGTTTTTATACAGAGCGACTGCCATCTGACCTCCGCAACCCAGAAGGGAAACCAGACCCAATCCTAGATTAGGTCAGTTTTCAAGCCGCCAATGCTTAGCACTGGCCTCTGACATGGCTTAACGACTAATATCTACTGTATTAAACGATATTAACCGGGACCAACAGCTTAACGTGCCTTCCGAAGCACGGTCGTTTAGTACCTAAAGAGAGTCTAGTTAGCTACACAGCCTGCGTTGCATTGCGTGTAAGTGTATAGGCAAAATATATAGGATGTTATTTTATGTTATCATCCATGCTGGACTGGGAGCGAGAGAAAACATAGAATGTGCCAGCTGCATTTCCTCCCGGGCTTGCTGTAAAAGTCAGCTAAGGGATCCGAGAGTTTCTATATATTGCAATTCAGGCCATAGGCTGACAACCTGTCACTAAAGCAATATTACCTACAAATCTATCTTACCCTCAAAAGTTTGTCAGACGTGGGGGAACGATCTGCGTTTAGGTCGTTTACGCTCTGTCTACCCCATTAGGTATAAAGGCGTGATTATGTAGATGTGTGTGTGTGTGTGTGTGTTATTTTATCGCCCCCTAAGCTATGGCATGGCACGCAATTAAATTACCACCGTGTAGAAAAACCGCTAGAGCTTATTGAAATCAGTCAACAGAATCAGCCAATGAAGAAAATCTAATTAGTGCAGCAAGGGGTTGATATCACAGTACAGACACATCGATTGAAGAAAACTATTTAAGCTTCTCAATGTTATCAAAATTAGGAAATATGAATAGTTACCTGACATCATTGCCACCATGTGCAAACGCTCCGAAACTAGCTGTGAGCACTTGCAGGAAGGAGAAGAGGCGGAGGGTGTCTGGCGGCGGCGGCGAGGGGGCCGCGGGGGGCGGGGTGACAGGCCTCAATAGCGGTGCTGCGCTTGAGTTCGGCGTGATGGCTGGCAGGCGACGCGCCACGTCGCCTTCTATGCTCCACGCGCTACCACCGCCTTGACCCTGGATAAAAGAGGTGCAACATCTACATAGACATCGATCACTTCACTACATAGTATAAAACAAAGTCGCTTTCTCTGTCCCTATATCCCTCCCTATGTATGCTTAGATCTTTAAAACTACGCAACGGACTAAGATGCAGTTTCT
Source organism: Scrobipalpa costella (assembly GCA_949820665.1). NCBI lineage: Eukaryota > Metazoa > Arthropoda > Insecta > Lepidoptera > Gelechiidae > Scrobipalpa > Scrobipalpa costella. Next base: position 12,517,376 of record OX463297.1, on the reverse strand, counting down.
TTTAATGGATAGAGTGATTCAAGAGGAAGGTTTATATGTATAATACATGCATAATATAGTAGAGAAACACTGATAATTTCCGTGCGAAGCCGGGGCGGGTCGCTAGTTATATATAAACGGAACCTCTAGGTTTTACTTTAAGATTTGCGTTCAAAGAAATTACAAACCTTATCTAATCTCGGTGGTGGCGTGTCGAAGCCAACTCCTTGAATAATTCTCTCTGCCGCAAATTTATCAAAATCCCCTCGCGCTATAGTATCACAAGAGTCTCCAAGGAACCCGTTCTTCGAATCATAGCTCTCTCCCATCCCAACAAGTTGCGTCGAGTCCAAACTTTTACAACAGCTGAGTGTTTCATCAATGTACTTGAGTGTGTTTATTTGCGGGTCTGCATCTATGAGTTGTAAGCGTGACTTGTTTTGTGGGCTTAGGCTGCGGGATAGGATACTGCAGTCGTCCATGGTGGCAAGTAGCGCTCGGTTCCTTGCGTTCATCTCTCGTACTCCTAAAGATACCTTGTCTGCTTCGCTGAGTGTAACCATTTCTGCACATTCTGTTATCACTTCTAGGACTTTTCCATCTTCGGACAGAAGGGACGTTGGGCGTTGAGGTAGACTGTTTTTATTGGAATGTGTAGGCGTGTTGGCTGGAGTTGTTTCTGGAAGGAAATCATCCCATATTTTAATTACATAGAGTGAGTAATAACCTACCCATGTATTTTAAATAGATTGAACATGTATTCTAGGATTGGGTCTGGTTTCCCTTCTGGGTTGCGGAGGTCAGATGGCAGTCGCTCTGTGTAAAAAACCAGTACCCTCGTTATTGAACGGGATAGGGGATTGCCCCTAGATTAGGAAGCCGACGCCGTGAGATACGGGATAAGGCTAGGGAGATGATGTATTTTAAATAGATTGAAGGGACTCTCTTACCGTTTGATACTCCCAATGTAAAGTTGACGGGAGCGTTTAGGTGGCGCTTATAGTAGGGCACGAGGAACAAAATCACCAGTGTACCAACTAAGGTTCCTAGCGCCAAGGATCCAGCGAAGGCAAGCCACAGTGGGACGTTATCCATCGCCAAGACTAGACAAAAAGAAATTCTGATCAAACAAAAGGAACATAATCAATGATAACTCAGAACTCTGCTTTATATTGGCTGATATGTTCAATATTGTCAGAAGCAAAAGGCGGCGTCCAAGTAAATGTAGATAAGTAAATGCTTACGTTTAGGCCCGTTATGTACAACGCTGATGATGTTTACGGCGACAGTGGCTCCATAGAAGAACGGCAGCGCGCGGAGACCAGCGGTGAGGGGCTCGGGGGCGCGCAGGATGAACCGCCGCACCAGCCAGTACAGCACCGCAGACATCGCGCCGCTCATCAACGGAGATATGAACCACGATAGTACTGTAAGAAAATAGACAAAGCTACAACCAAATCAGATTCTATGTCACCGATGACATCTCGATTACTGCGTTCGGGCTTTGCTAATTTACGTATATGACCTTCGGGTTTCGTAATGCCGGACAGACGTTTCAGCGCTTCGTCGATGAAAGGCTCCGGCGTCTGAATTTCGTGTTTGCCTATCTTGATGAGTTTTTATCTTTTTCGTTCGTCCGTACGTATAGACCTCGCTCTATTATGTAACTCTATTTCTGTCACCTCTGATTTAGAAAGACAAACCCAACGGAAATAAATATAATTAAAGCACTCACCAATGGCCCCAAGTGTCGACCACCGAACGCCAACGAAGCCTTTAGCAGTGAGCGTAAACCCGACTGTTGCCCCGACTACAGAATGCGTGCCAGAGACCGGGAGTCCCAGCGCAGTGGCGGCGATCAGCCAGGTGGCGCTGGAGATCAGCGCGGCGAGGCACCCCGCCGCCAGCAGCCGCTCTCCGCCATCCGCATATAATCCCACGTCCAAGATGCCTTTGCGCATTGTGTCTGATACTTTGTATCCTGCACCATTAACGAAATTATAAAAAATCTTATCTAATCTTTTAATTTACGTGTAATTGAAATAGTTTAGCAGACAGGACTCAGTCCGTAAACAGATCAAAAATGTGTAAGGGGTTAGGTACCAAAGCAGACCTACATTCAACAAATATAGATACTTAGTGACCAAGAAATTTGAAACAAATTTCTTTGACTCAAAATGACTACGTCCTAAAATACTTGGATAAACTAAATCCAACTTACCGATGAGTACCGCTCCGGCGATTTCAAATATGCTGGCGAGTATGCAGGCCTGCGTGAGGGTCAGCACCTTGGATCCCACGCTGGTGCCGAAGGAGTTAGCCACGTCGTTGGCGCCGATGCCGAACGCCAACACGAAGGCCACCAAGAAACCGCACACCACCAGCCACAGGAGATCAGGCGAGTACGGCTCCATCACTACTCTTTATCACCCCCCTTATAATTCCAAATCCAAACCCATCGTAATAATCAATTTCTCAACTTCCTAATAGCACCTAAATAAATACGTTTTGCTAATAGCATCACTATAACAATAAGCTTCGCTTTTTATGATTAACATTTTTAACTTTTTTACAGAGACTTTTTTCTAACAACGAAAATATCAACGCTCGGTAAAAATATTATCGCATATAAATAGCTTTAATTAGGGTCTTAATTTAGTAATTGCGACTTTGACCGGTAACTAGTACTTTTTAAAATATTATATATCAGAAAATATAATGTGAAGCGGTATATTTAATCCGCAGTGCGTCACAACATTTGGTGTTTAAATTGTCTTTCGAGGAGGTAAAGTGGTCTTGTTAACTTCGGCTTCATCATTTCTGTAAGAAAATAAATTAATAATATTAGTAATAACTTAATAAGCCTTATTCACAATTGTAACGGAATCGGAATCTGTAGACGTAATTTTGAGTCTAAACCTTTTTACAAAATTTATCTTTTTCTAGAAATATTTTTACTTAACTATCCTTTTCAAACTTGGATGATTGACGACACCACATGGTTTGCACGTTATTGATTCGAGGACGCCATTATCAGGGAATATTCGCGGTAATATGATTTTTTAACATAGACAACGGTTTCACCTTTCCAACGACGCTTCACTAACCTATATTTAAATTAAAAACGCCTGCTGCGTAATTGCAAGCAAACTTGCGTCAGTAATTTTCCAGTGACGGAAGCTCTACCTTCCATGTACGCGTTTTATAGATGGAAAGTCTATTAAAACACGAGAATGATGTCACCTCAAGGCCCTAATGAAGTACGTTTAGTTCCAAATTAGCTTTAGTTATCATTATCGTTTCTTATAAGAATCAACTCACTTGAATATAATTGCGTAGGATATAGTGGTCCTATGCGTTTGGTAGAGCAAGCGTGCACGAGGTTTCGGCGAAATCCTCAGCTGTGGACTGATTTGACACGAGGGTCGCGAGTGCCGCCGCCGACTGAAGGGAGCATGCGTAGGGATAACGCCACCCCGCGCCGCTGGCACCCCCTTCAGTTGTCGAGCGAGCCACCACAATGCGATATTTGTTCGTTAACCAAACTTGTATTAACAACTGGGTTATTCAGAAGGAACCTAGCCTGTATTAAGATGCAATCATTGATAGAATAGATCTTTTCATAAGTTTCTTTGGCCTAAGTTCCTGAAATATGATGTTACATAAAAATTCGTGCCGTTATTCCAGTCCGCGCATCGCTAATGCAGTCTTAAATTCAAGCGCATAGGTGTGAATTTTAGATTAGCAACTATCTTAAACTAACTCAAGAAGTCCGCCCTTTACTATGTATGTGTCTATCTGTCATTGATGTATTTTAATTTTATGTTTAATTTAATTTGTGTTTTTTGACAATAAATATTTTGTTAATTTACTACTTGACACTAGATCGCGGTTTAGAGTTTACGCTATCTAGTAGTAGTATTTTTAAATCAGATTTTTGGGCGGATTCGCGGTTTTTGATTTCGCCTATTTATTTTAGTACGTTTTTGAAACTTGATAAAATGTGTCACTTGATAAAATGTGTCACTTGATAAAACTTGGTAAAAGTTATATAAATTAATAGATACGATAAACTACATAAATATGTACAGGCACCATTATCCAATAACAAACTGAGAAATTATTGAGGGCCGACTTTTTGTCGTGGAATGGCGATGACGCAATACCAATGGTAATGACGTTTTCAAAATCATGATAACGCTATGGAAATGGTGATGACGATTAGGTACATGCTAATATCTACAAAAAAACTTACTTAATTACTGTTTTTTTCTGTAATAATATAGTATTAATTCATTTTACGAACGAAGCGAGTGCGAGTTTTCACGTTGTGGATCGAGATAGGTATATTAGTAATATTTTGGTAATTTCGCGTAGTAAGTTTTAGGTCAGGCTTGAGGGTGAAGCACCTTACATCAAGGTCCCCGAGGGGCCCTGTAGCCCAGGGACCCCGTTTAATTGATACGGCGGTAGCATCGCTCCTTCCAAAGGCCCCCAGTGCCCCAATCAATCATCAATCAATCCCCAATGAATCATCAATCCGCCATCAATAACATACATCAGAGCATGGTAAATAAGACTAAAATTTACACTTTGGAGCCTGTTAACACACCTCTGTGGCTTATTGGCTCTCCTTCTATACATAGCTTGAACTACATTAAAGCCATTCTCTAATCTCTTACCACTAATGGCAGTGGGGGCAGATACAGTAAGGGTTTTGGGCTCACTCAACCTACTTGGGGCACTAGTAGCATTGGGGGAAGTTGCAGCGAGGGTTCTGGGACTACTGGACCTACATGGGGAACTAGTGGTATTGGGGCCAGTTGCAGCAAAGTTTCTGAAGGCTTTAGCGGCCCTTGAGGTGGACTTTGGGGCAATGGGGACCCATCAGCAGTGGGGGCACGAGGTGCACTTGGGGCACTGGGGGCCTTGAGGCACTGAGGTCCTTCAGGCACTGGGGCCCTTGAAGCACTTCATGCACGAGAAACACGGGATGCTGGGATCCCTTGGGAGACTAGGGGCCCTTATGTCTCTGGGGCCACTGGGGGTACTTAAAACGGTACTTAAGTAAGTTTATAATTACAGTAAAAATAGTAATTAAGTAAGCTTTTTAGCAGATATGATAGCATACAACCACAGAATATATAATAGTACTACCGTCAATTTCGTCATTACCATTTCCACCGCATCATCGCCATTCACAAAAATTCAATGGTAATTACAGTAAGGGCGATGACAGATCCGACTTTTTATTAATCTCATAATTAATAACCGTGACTAGAAAGTTCTGTCCGCTATATTCAAATTCGTACATACCTACATACATATAATCACGCCTTTGTCCCTAATGGGGTAGGCAGAGCGTAAACGACCTAAACAAAGGTCGTTCCGCCACGTCTGACAAAGTTTTGAGGGTTATTTGAGATAGATTTATAGGTATATTGCTATAGTGACAGGTTGTCAGCCCATCGCCTAAATTGCAATAAACTGAAACCCTCGATTCCCTTAGCCGGTTTATACAGCATGCCCGGAAGGAAATGCAGCTGGCACATTCTATGTTTTTCTCTCGCTCCCAGGCCAGCATGGAAGTAATTATAGTTAAGTAAGATTCAAACGCGTGCACTTATATATTACGTAAAATTAAAAACCATCTAGCAGCAAAACTTGCCGAGATATCAATATAAATGGCGATGACGGTAAAGCGTGACAAAGTCGTTTAGGCACTGGTTTTCGGTTTTAAAAAAATGACAATCTAGAAATTATGTGACGTGCACTCTGCTCCGCTTTGAAGAGTGAACGGAGGAGCAGAAAGCGCGGGATAGCCAGAGATATCGACGCGTAGGACGTTTAGGAAAATAGGTTTAACGTTGTAGGAATGACGCTAACAAATTTCCGTGACAAAATAAAAAAAAACTATTCAATGGACACTGAAGATAGTTGCAATTTACATCAATTACTCGTAAAAAAGTCTAAAAATATATTGTTAAATGAAAAACGGTTTCGCGTCGTAGACTTTCGAGAAATTTAATAGCAAATTTAACAACATCGATTTGAACAAGAACTGGCGATGACGAAAAGTGCGTGTTTAATGAAATCTTATATTATAAATGCGAAAGTAACTCTGTCTGTCTGTTGGTTTGTTGCTCTTTCACGCCTAAACGGCGGATTTTGATGAAATTTAGTATGGAGATAGATGGTAATTTGGAGACGGACATAGGCTAATCACGCCACCGTACTTAGGAAGTAGGTAGTAGGCAGGGAACTGAATTTAGATAGTGATTTATTTCACACCTAGACGGTTGAACAGATTTTGATGAAATTCGGTATGGTGATAGATGGTAACCTGGACTAAGGTTATATATACCCCACCGTACTTAGGGGGTAGATAGTAGGCAGGGAACTGAATTTAGTTAGTGAATTTTAATCGTTTTTGATGGGACTTTTTTATTGAACTAAGTGTTACCTAGACAAAAGCTAAGGATACAAATAATCACGCCCTTTTTGCTTAGGGGGTAGGCAGTAGGCAGGGAATTGAATTTAGTCAGTGTATTTAACTGATATCGATAGGAATTGTTTATTCAATGTTTGAACCGATTATGACGGAACCTTTTTTATTTAATTCTGTTTTGCGTTACCTGGACTGTTCGTCCATGCTGGACTGGGGGCAAGAAAAAACATAGAATGTGCCAGCTGCATTTCCTTCCGGGCATGCTGTAAAGGGATCCAGCTAAGGAATCCGAGGGTTTCAGTATATTGTAATTTTGGCGATGGGCAGACAACCTGTCACTACAGCAATATACCTACAAATCTATCTTAAATAACCCTCGAAACTTTATCATCACACTATGCTGTTAAAATGTTGGCAGCCATTCAATTTATATATGTGTTGTGTATTAATAATCTGTGAAACTTTTATTTACGTGCACTGGAGTGACATAAGCTTCAGGATAGACGGGAAAGGGAACAGAAGCGACTGGAGCGAGTCATGGGCGGGATGAATGGATGGGAGGACTGGGCAGACAAGTTTACTGTTTAGGGATGTGTGTGACGAGTAGGACAGGGGGAATGTGTGATAGGTACCTGAGGAACGATGAAGGTTCGACCCTACTTTCACTACCACCATCGTCATTATTTCGGACCAGACCCTCATGACGCTGCAGATAATCACGGGTGAACGCAGGAGAAAAAAATCTTCGCAGACGAAGTCGCGGGTAAAAGCTAGTAAAAAAATAAATGTAAGTGATAAATGAATAAAAAACCCGGTGTACTATAGTACAATGTGCAGGTAAACATACAGTAAAACTATATAACTCCTAGAGTAACAGGATAGGAAGTATTATTATGCGCAAACCGCGTCATGCCAAAACACAAAAAAAACCGGCGGGCAAAAAAATTTTAACTTTCGCGATATTTGCTCTTTTCTTTTAAACCATATACAGGTGGCTTAAGGGGCTTCCTGGTGCACGCCAGTGCCCTCATCAGTAGAAAAATCATTACTCACTGAAAACGCAATTAATGGAAAATCCGGTAGATCAGATTGAAGTATAGGTATCGGAATTTATTTTTAGCATTATAAATTTAAAAAATTGTGTTTATTGCAGTTACAGATAGCAAAAGTGCTAAAAGTGGCCGTTTTTCGCAAATTTTCTATCTGTAACTATAACGAACTATAATTTGCAACTCTATGAGGTTCTAATTGACCTTCATTGCTTTAACCTCAATCTGATCTACCGGATATTCGATTGATTGTGTTTTCAGTGAATTATGATTTTTTGACTGATGAGGGCGCCACTTAGCCCAGGGAAGCCCCTTAAAGAGTGACGTCCAAAGGAAACAATTTCATTATCTAAATCACCCCTATGTATGTTCAGCAATTTTTAGTAGTTTAGGAGTTATGATTTTTTTTTTGTAGTTTTCGAAAACACTGACTTATTTATTTTTTATTATTGTTTTGACTAACTATTTTTAATTTTTATTGTTGCAAGTATCATCTTCTTAAATTTCACTTTTAACCATAAAAGTTGCAGATTCCTAGCCGTAATGTAAGTTAATTATTTTTTTATCGATAGTTCGAATTTCACGATCGAGCCAGTCCGATCTGACTTTTCAAATTGCCATGCTGTATATATAAAAAATCAAAACGAAAAAGAAGGCTATTCACACATTGATCTGCATTCCCGCCAGTGTGCGGTTGTCTATGGATATATAAACCATATCGATCTGTTATGTTAGATGTGGCACATCACTACTGACAAATAAAATGACATGACATTGACTTGACAGCTGATGTAAATAACGCTTGACAGATCGCAGAACAGAACAGAAATGGGTTTTTCTTCATGATTTGAATAAATTGCCAGAAAAAATCTTTGTGAAATCCTGTAACCTCCAGAGCTGCACTATTGTATTTAAATTTGAATCAATTAAATAATGTAACTTGTAAAACACGGTAAAATATAAGTATCATGTTGTTTCGAAATGTCTGGTGCGCTGCGGAGTTGACGAGTAATTTGTATGTAATTATAATTAACCTCAAAGTATTATTTATTTTTCCGCTCTCAGTCTAATACTTCCTTATATTTTTCAGTAAAGCATGTATAATACGTCAAAGACTCGATCAAGCGAAGAGTGGTTATCGGATACAGTACCGTAATGCATTTCACAAGGCTCGCCCGCGGCGAACTGGGCTAGAGCCGGACCCTCTTGAGAGCTTGCATGTAGAAACCGGGCCTCTCTATCCAAAACATTTGGTCAGACCTTTCCTGTTCACCATAGGGGTGAGTCCAATTACAAATCCTTCCCATTCACACTAGTTAAATTCATTGCATTACACAACTTGCAAAATATTTACATACATGTTTTTTAATTCTCTTTCTCTTCGCAAACTACCTGATGAAATCTGGTGTAATTTAATATGTAAAATGTTAATATTTCTTGTATAAGTTGAGTTTATAAGATAATAATGTTACAGATTACCACTGCCAGTCTAGTTACCTGTTCAATCTGGGAATATGAAATATATCCAGTTGTTAGCACAGTTGTAAGTTGAGATTTTATGATTATAATGTTACAGGTTTCCACTGCTAGTCTAGTGGGCTGTATTATTTGGGAATATGAAAACCTGAGAAAACATGCAAATATATTTTCAAAGCCTGGGACTTGGCTAAACAGTCAGCAGAAAAAAATATGGGCACATTATCAAGTAAGGCACATTCTTAAAAACTAGAGAGCCTGTGTAAGTGGCAATGGAATCTGTGCAATATCTTATTCACATAAAATTTACTGTTTTGTAATTTAATTAATTGATATTTTAGAGACGTGAGCCAGGTCCTGTAAAGAAATGGTGGAACTCTCTAAGAGAGTATGAAAAGGTGTTTTATCCAATTCTACTCGCAAATGTATTGGTGTTTGGTGCCTGGAGAGTGCCAGCATTACAACCAATCATGGTTAAGTACTTCTGTTCCAACCCTGCAGGCAGTAAGTATTTTTTGTTGTTCCACAATTTAATCATAGACCGGTATAATATATCCTGATAATTTCAGATAATAATAATAAGTTGCAGTATTTTGCGAAGCTATTTGGGATAAATACTTTGATAATTCACTAAAAGTTAAGAACCAAGTTCAAAATCTATTGTTAATTTTGCAGAATCAGTTTGCCTGCCAATGTTACTATCAGCATTTAGTCACTATTCAGCCCTGCATTTGGCTGCCAATATGTACGTCCTGTACAGCTTTATGCCAGGTAAGATGTATTGCAGCACTTCTGTTTTTATATGGAGTATTTGTTTTTTTTTTAATTAAAGGTTACTATCTGGCAGTGTAATTTAATTGATTGTAAAAAAAGATTTCTTTGCCCATAAATTTTTCAAGAGTCCTAGCGTAATTTCTTTTTTTATTATAGGCGCAGTGGCAGCTTTAGGCAAGGAGCAGTTTGTTGCCATGTATCTGAGTGCTGGCGTAGTGAGCAGTTTCGCCAGTCTAATGTACAAGGTGGCAATGAACCAACCAGGGTTGAGCTTGGGTGCTGTAAGTTTATTCATACAGTTTTTCTGTCGTGTGGGTTTCGAGAAGATCGACCAGGTGTCAGAGTTTTTAAACTAATAGGCTTTTGACATAGTTTATGTTACGTCCGTCGACCACTATCAAAGACCGGGACCGACGGCAGCACGGAATCCTTTTTCTTTTCGGGCAACCAGGTGATTCAGTCTGCAATGTCTTAACCAAACTGGGGAAAAAGTCACTATTTACTTTAGACATTAAATATGTACTATTTCTTTTGTTTCAGTCGGGAGCAATCATGGCTGTGCTATCGTACGTGTGCGTACAGTATCCTGACACCAAACTGAGCATTATCTTCCTGCCTATGTACACATTTGCTGCTGGGTCTGTAAGTATCCACCTGTTTCTTACATAAAATTATACTAGAAGCGATCTTTCAACTAAGCTCTGATCTCTAAGATATGTAATGTAAGACGTAGATGATCCTGTTATAAATAAATTAAATCTCTGTTTCAGGCTATAAAAGTCATAATGAGCATTGATCTAGCTGGTGTCATTCTCGGATGGAAATTCTTTGACCATGCTGCACATCTGGGAGGTGCATTGTTTGGCATGTAAGTTAAAAAAATATCAAATTGAAAATATTTTTTTTTATGATATTGGTGGTTTTGGGGCAACAAAAAGATGAACAATACCGTACTAACTTATTTTGCTGTCACTAACCCTTTCTTAGTCATGAAAAAACCCTATTAAATTATAGTATGTTTGATACCTTTTCAGTGGCTGGTGTTACTGGGGTGGTACGCACGTTTGGGGCAATCGGGATAAGTTCCTTCAGTATTACCACAGCGTCCGCAGCGGTGGCGATCGGTAGCGTTAGTGAAGGTTACAAAAGCTTTAAATCTTGTGCTGTCTTCAACCTTGTGTGTGAAACCAATACTTTGTAAATTTTTTAGTATATTAATTTTAGTGATCTAATTTCAGAGATAAATATATAAAGATGAATTTTAAATTACCTATCAAATATTTTTAAATAATCACCACAAAAAAAAAGGAAATAAATTTTTAAAACATTATAACATTTATTTAAAAACATATTACAATTTTGCTTGCATTTTAATCTTACGCTTTAAGAATTTTTGCATGGAAATCGAAATGTTCACCAATGAAAGAGGCAATGTAGTAGTATGAGTGATCGTATCCTTCACGTAGGTTCAAGATAACAGGAACATTGGCGGACTGGCAGGCTTCCACTAGGTTTTCAGGCAGAAGTTGCTTCTGAATGTAGAAGTTATCGGCCGCACCCTAAAAAATTACAACGAATGTTTTAACCACCCCTAAATTTTATCTAATACATTATATATTCTGGCTAGGATGTTATTCTTAAACATTATAACATTAAACGTCTTGTTTATTACCTGATCAATAAGCAAGGTGAGTGGAGGACCATCATATTTCTTTACTAATTCAGTGGCGTCCCACTCCGCCCATTTTAACTTGTCTTGTCCCAAGTAACCAGAGAACGCTTTCTCGCCCCATGGGCATTTGGTAGGGTTGCAAATAGGGGCAAATGCACTGACAGATTTGTATAGCCCTGGGTTCCTCAGCGTAGATACTAAAGCTCCGTGGCCTCCCATGCTAGAAATTGAGAATTTGTTCATGAAATCATGCCAATAAGCATTTTCCTTAATATAATTCGATATGCTTGTATTTTTTTAATCGTACCTATGTCCCATGATACCGACTCTTTCGGAATCTACCACATTGCTAAATGCTTGCAGAACCAACTCGTATAATTCCTTGTTTAAGTAACTGGCCATCTTGTAATGTTTTGACCATGGGTCATTGGTTGCATCCAGGTAGAAACCGGCTGAAACTCCGAAGTCCCATGATTCGTCGTCACCGGGTAATTTAACACCTCGTGGAGAAGTGTCGGGACCAACAACAATGATACCATGCTCAGCGGCGTATCTAAAAAATATAATTTGTAAAATAAATTAATGATAAGAGTGTATTTTATGTATAGGTATTAATCAAGGTATTAATGGGAACAGTTTTAATCTTAACATTTTTACAAACGTCAAAGGTGATAACATTATCTGAACTTGAGACCTTTCTAGAAAGATAACATAATATCATGGCATGGGTATTGGAGCCAAAAACTAAATTTATAGATAAATACTCGCAAAAACGACGAAAAACAAATTAATATTCTCTCATACATATTCTCTCGATATAAATAATCGATGTAGGTATTACTAATTTATTATGAGTAGAAACCAGTTTAAAGTGCAAAAAAGCACTCAGTAAACTTTTTGTGTAGATACATAATTCAAATAACAAAGGTGTACATGTTAATAAAATAATTGCCTTTGAAACCCAGATTTTTGAATAAAGTTTTGTTCAGTGCAAGTGAGTCCTGAGAGGTAGAAGACGACTGGCAGCTTGACATCACCGCCTTCAGCTTGCGGTGGCAGGTATACTGAGAAGTTCATCTTGCAGACTAGCTCCACAGACTCATGGGAGTATACTTTCTGGTAACCCCCAAAAATCTTGTTCGACGACACTAGCTCTAGGTTGTCCATTTTTTGTTTCTGAAAATAATATGAAGATACCTAGTTCAACCATTTACCTATACCGATCTAGCAGAGTTGGAAATAACTTAAATTCAGTTACGTTACAATTTTACTCAAATAGCAATTTACTTTTTACCCGAAACTGCATGTAAGCAGCTAAAACCAAATCATTATTATTATTTTTAAAACAAATTAATTAGTAACTTATTTATTATATATTTAATTACAATTACAAATTACTTATGAAAGTTAAGTAATTGTAATTAGGTACCTTTTGATCAACACAGTTGTTCCCTACCTGTCTACTAACTAACTTACACTCTTAGTAATACCTAGGTACTTTATCAACCGGTGGTTCAAGTGCACTGCCCTTTGAAATAACTTTGATTATTATTGGGAATATCAGTGAACAAAGCACTATCGGAACCGGTAAATACGTAGATAGGTTACACGTAGCTGTTTAATATGATAATATTAATAGTTATCGATAACTGATTAGGATTGCATCTTTAGATTAGTGTTGTTACCAAAAATTCAAGGTCATTCATCTTACACACCCGATTACGGGGGAGCAATTCTCGTAATGAAATTAACATTACATTAAGTTAGACGTGTGACAGTATAACGACACTTAGACATTAAAAGTAACCAGAATATTTACCTGACTACGCTTGAGGTCTATACAGCAAATGTATACCGGTCACGATCACAATACGCCGCCGCCGCCGATTAAACTAAAATTATAACCTCTTACTAACTAGTGACGTGATCGATTTAAATAGGTGATTCTTTGTCTCGCGAATATCGATAAATTTTATTTCGTATTTCAAGGAAAACCAACAGCTATTAATATAAGAATACTTAAAATTAATACAAGACAGAAAACCAATTACAAGTTTTCACCAATAGAAATATTTAATCATGATTTACTTTGCTTGATTGAGAAAATGTATTCTTGGATTACTTTGGCCGCGTTCGCACTGTGTGTATTATCGCACGATGTTTGGATTACCATCCGAATATCATGAGATTACTGATGGATCACAGTATCATCAGTAATACTGTTGGATTTCTTGATTTCAGTGGGCGTGGCATCAAATAACAATCTAATTATAATTATTTAAATTTTTGATTAAGACAACGAATCATTGAAATCCAACTGATTTGATCTACCTACTTACTGGTTGGTTTTAGTCCCAGCTAATTATTTTTTTCACGTGGAAAAAAGGTATTTTTCTGCGCAAAAAAATAGTCTATGTTTTATTACTGGTTTTAATATAACTGTATACGAAATTGCATCCATATTCATCCAGCAGTTTAAGTTACAGATTGGATAACGACTAGTGTAAATACTGTCACACGGTACGGACTTAACTCAGTACTGACGACGACGACGTCAATAATATCGATGCAACCTTGATACTTTGTATCGTGATATTGTCACGGTATCGCGTATCAAATATTGCATATTCTGTCTCTATTTTTCTCTATGACAGGTATTTTTCTCTATGATACGTAGACAGAGAAAACTAGTTTTACGCTACGATAAGTATTGAATTCCTGACAGTTTTATGTATACAACGTGTGCATGCATAATATAAATTCTCTGATAGTTTTACAAGAAACCTACAGTATTTTTTTATAGATTTGTAAGCCGGCGGCGCTGTGTGTATGAAACTTTATGTCGTACGTTACTATTTTTATAAAAGAAACAAAATATATAGTCTATGCTCCATTGTCGATTTTGGTGTTGCCAGTTAATTCATACGATAACTGATAATTTTTTAATAAAAATCATGAAATATGCTGTTTTCAATGCTTATTGTGCATGATTACCATGGTACAAAGTATTGTAGTAATTTACTTTATTTTCAAACAAATTATTTCTTCTTCCATTCGATTTTTAAGATTAATTTTCTGAAATTCAGATTTATAACTTTCCCAAATCTTTTCATTTAGAAAAATATGGCGAGACAGATTTTGTATGTGTGAGTCATGTCAGTCAATGTCTTGCTTGGATTCTTAAAAAAGAATAAATTTGGTTTATCAGGGATTTGGCAGTGTTTTACAAGTGTTATTTGCATACTAGGATAACTAAACAGTACCATGGATAAAAGGAAATTATCAACAGCTGGAGACAGCCTGTATCTAATACTGCAAGTCCCAAAAACAGCAACTGCAGACGACGTCAAGAAAAGCTACCGAAAATTGGCGTTAAAATATCATCCAGACAAAAATCCCAACAATCCAGAGGCTGCAGACAAGTTTAAAGAGGTGAACCGTGCCCACACAATACTCAGCGACGTCACAAAGAGGAACATATACGATAATTACGGCTCCCTGGGGCTTTACATAGCCGAGCAGTTCGGCGAAGAAAATGTCAACGCCTATTTCGTAGTTACGAGCCCCTGGTGTAAAGCGCTGTTCTTGGTTTGTGGTATTCTGACGGGCTGCTACTTCTGCTGCTGTCTGTGCTGCTGCTGCAACTGCTGCTGCGGGAAGTGCAAGCCGCGCCCGCCGGAGGAGTCGGGCGACTACCACACGCTGGAGCGCGACGACTCGGACGGCGTGCACGCGGTGACGGTGCAGCCCGGCGGCGAGGGCCGGCCGCAGGGCGAGCAGGCGCCGCCCATCGCCATGCCACCGCCGCCCGGCGCCTCAGAGAACACTGGCCTTAACACAGGTGGGGTCAATTACGGAATTTCCCATTAATAATACTTAGTAGCCATTACAATACAATAATTTCCCTTCATTAACATTACAATCATAAGAAACTCCTGTATGATGAATGAGAATCGAGTATTGGCCTCATTAGCTTTTTATGATGTGTTTGTCTCAAACTTGATAAGGACAATTCAGTATTGTCATGAGAAAATACTATGATAAAAATAAGGATATGACATAATGAGCCTTGTGCATGATTAGTAACTATCTAATCTACACTCTGATACATATTCCAATAAATAAAAATGATGTTATCTATCATGATATGACATACTTACTCGGAATTACTGTTTAAAAACAGAATATTCAAGGTTTTACTTTCTCAAGTAAATTAAATCCCATGGAATTATTTTGTTTCAGTTTTTTACAAAAAAGATAAATCATATTATATTTAACCAACTTCCAATATAACTTGCATGATTCGTCCCCTTCTACTCTTATCCCAATTTTCTTTTTAAATAAATGGAACATAATTCCTTATATGTCTTCATTTAGAGATAAGTTATATTTTTTAGTAATTATTAATAATTTCTGTTTGTCTTTTGGCCTAGATTTTTCAGACAAGTCAACAAACAGTGTCTCCTAAGTACTTTGATAATTGCATAAAATATTGTTGTAATAGCAGTTTCCAAACTAAGTTAGATCCATATTTAGATATAGGTTTATTTCCACAACATGTCACTATTATAATTACTGAAATAGATTCACATTAACACATTTAAAAATTCTGTTGTTTTTGATCCCACTACAGGTCAAAGACCCTTTCTTAATTTATATTGTCAAATGGGCAGCATCACTGCAAATTTGCATATTAGCAAAATTTGTTGCCATTCAAAGCTTTGATGTGTTTGAATGTAATGTGGTACATTCCATGCCTTATTACTTCAATTTAAGCAAGACCTAATGAATATTGTAGACAGTGATCTCATACAAAGACAATAATTATGGGTCACTATCACTAACATGCATTATAGTTTTATAAAGCTTAATGCATCTAGGTGGAATTTTATTGTATGAATTGAATTTGCTTATACTTAGAAGCCATAAGAAAGTAATCCTCTTGCTAGCTACACAAGCTACTACAGTAAATATAAATGTGATCATTTATGCTAGGACGGAAACGGAGGCTTGTTTTTCTGGTAAGCAACCACTCGTATAAAAGTTTTGTCTATTACTTAGCATAACTGTCTAGTTAATGACCAAAACAAAACTTATGAGATAGATAATTGATAAGATTGTAAAGAAGTGCGAAGCATAATTTAAACCAAGTAGAATGCCAGCTAGCATTGCCTAGATCTGTGTAGAATATTGCCTTGTTCCAAGTGAACTTTGTCAATGCCTTATGTGCATATTCCTCTCTAATACATTTAATTAATAAATACATAACTAAAAGACTTGGTGATAGATAAAACTGTCGTAACTAAGACAGGTTTTGGAATAACCTGTTATCTGTTGGTATTTTATTTAAATCTCCCTCAATATTAATTTTAGTTATACATAAGAAGTTATGCTAGTTGATTTTGTAATTTAGATCAGAATTAAAATGTTCATTAATGGTTTGTTAGGATATATTTAGCAAAATGTCCAATTTTATAAAATATGTACACCAATTTGCTTCTGTAAAAATAAATTTGCCACACTTCAATATAATTAATGTAATGTTACACTGTTAAATTCTAAAAGTAATGTAACGTTAAATCGATTTTTATTTGTGTGTGATGTTTAATCACTTTATTGAAATTATGAACCTAGTATAATTAAAAGGTATTTCAGCTTACAATAACTCTAAAATTTGCTAGCCTAGTAGTAAAGCCCATCCGCTCACTGCATCACGAGTGTGGCACATAATTGTGCACACTTAGTTTTACATGTGGAATACCCAAAATGTTGTTGGTTAGAAATGGATAACTGTTGAAGCTAATGGTGGTGGTTCTATGGTGGTTAATCATATGGTGTACATTATGTAGTAAGTCGTGTGACCTGGTGGGCTAACTGTTGAGTATTATAATGTTATGGTACTAGTCAACGAGTATTTATAACGACGACAGTGTCAATAGTTGCGTCGTCGAGCCCTGTGACTTAGAATGAGGGTACAACATTTGTTTAATGACTGATTCCAGTATTGTTTGATATGTTAAAGCATAATCCGAGGGGTGCCGGACTGGTGGCACCCTCTAAAAATTGGGGCTATTAGGTCCCACTTTTACGTTCTTCGATAATATATCGAAAATGGTGCGTTTTAGGAGGAAACTTGCGAAAGTCAAACAAAAGCTTATAAAATTCTGTACCATAGTATTGGTCCGAGAACAAAAGTTTGTACCACGTTTTTGTACAGAATTATATAAACTTTTGTTTGGCCCTTGCACGTTTGCAACCCGAGGGGTGCCAGTCCGGCCCCCTCGGATTATGGTTCAACATAACAAACTATCCTAGAATCAGTAATTAAATAAATACTGTACCCTAATTCTAAGTCAAAGTCTATGATATATAGATCGTCGACGGAACTACAAGTAAAATGTTAAAAATGTAATTTCACTTAATAATTCAGTCTTAATAAATATCTGCATTACGAAAGCCTATTCTATTATTGATAACACCAGCACTGAACACTGTTTTATCTTCAAGTATTTCATTTAGTTTGTAGCTTCATATTCATGAGATCCAACCATATTCTTTCTTAGTTCAAAATTGGCACATTTTAATTTTCCTTTTTTTTCTTATTTCCAGGAAGCAGTATTCCAAAATACACATGAAGTATTCACAACTAGTCTAATAGTAATTGTAAGAGAAATGGGAACTGACTTCTTATCATTTTACAACCACCATGCACTTTGTAAAAATGTAAGCCTAAATTAAGTTAATTTAGTATTGTTTCTTCACATATTATATTTTTATACGTTTAGATATTTATGTTTTGCGCTTATAATTATATATTTGTAAATTATTTTCGTTTTAATTTTATTGGCTTATTTTATACAATTTATTTAATGGAAATGTATTCAAAGACTATTAATTAACAAAATGGATGGTAATTTACGTCCCAAAACGATTACATTTCATCATGCAGCATAGGTACCTAAATGAATTAATAAAATAATTAGGTCCTCTAGGGACTTTAACACATTCGATGCTGACCTGATTTCCGTTAAAATATTATGTGGTTGATACGTACGTAGTAATAAGTAATGTAATATTGTCATTAAACACCTCTAGAGAACAGCAAATGAGTATGACCTAATCTAGATAGGCACCGTAACGTGTTAGGGCCTGCCAGAAAGTACTTGAATCATAACACGATAAAGTTGTGATGGATGATTAGGTACTACACGATTATTACCCATAGACTTTACTTAAACTTTAAGTAGAGCCAGATTCCATAACATTTGTGGGTAGTTATTGACAAAAAATGTTATCTTTATATCATACATAACTCGTAAATAAAATTGTATCCAAAAACTTGTGTTTTTTTTTAGTTAATTATAGGCGGCTTATTGCTGCGTTAACAATATCAATTATTGCTATATCAACTAGAACGCGGTATCTTATTAAAGATTGAATGTAACGGAATAGCATAGTATGTTAGATTCTCTTCAATATTTTTTTGTCGTTGATGAGTGATTTCAAAAACTGGATCACTAAAAATATTTATCTAACATCTGGCATATCAATCTACCGCACATCGGTAACACTTATCTATTTTTAAGTAGTGCAGATGTGTCTGTCTTTAGGCGATTGATAGATCAATTAGGCATTATCTCTACCTTCTTTAATAAATAAAGAAAATATAGTAGAAGTAAACAGGCCAATGTTAAGTGGGTAGCTCGATCTGCTGGCCACAAAATGTACTTAATAAAACGTGCTTTATCTCTATCAGAACCTCTACCAACATCTCTACAAGTTTGAACTATACTTGAAAAACTGTAAGGGCCGTAATAATAAAGCTATCTCAGGATTGAGAGCAATATTAAGTATTGATTTGACATTTTGTACTGAAATGACATTTCTGATTCGAACTCTAAACTAGCTGTCATTTTCTATGGAGAATGAGCTACCATCATCCTACAAAAAATCGGGTACAGGCTAGCCTATGAAGTGATGTTATGAGAGGAAATAATGATGCAAGACATCTCCTCTTGTTCTCGGGCCATCACACTGAACAATATTTTGTAATGGGACTTAGTAAAAAAATATTTATAAATCTCAAATATATCATTTGCAATATCAAACAAAAGAAGAAGAAGAAGAATATCAAACCTAGATAACTTGTCGAATTAATGCCACTTACAAACATTGGAAAAGAAGTAATCCCAAATGGGACCCCTGAGGAACTCCATTTAATCCACCGTAAATACCAAATTAGCCTACTTTACCATCGTAACTATTTATTAAACTGAATAGAGCATGTAGTAAAAAAAGCACTTCATAAGAATTTTTAAATACCTTACAAAGAAACCACTACCTATCTGAATACCTACTTTTATTTTACACGTTGTCGATGTAAAAAGAAACACCTCGAATTTGCGGCTTCTTTTCAATTCAAATAAGTATAAAGCTTAAGCAATAAACCATTACGTTAAACTATCCTGTAAATTTTTGACCTGAAAAGTTCGCAGTGCGACCCGCTAAAATTACTATTATAAGGTCACAGTTAATGTTGTCTGCTACTATTAGTCGTTGTCTTTAATAGTCAGACCTGCAGCCACTTGGCACATTGTTGCTTATTTGTAAATCCTTAACCCTGCCAGAGTTCTTGATAAATTACATAAAGCCGTGACTCCTGCTTTGAAAGGAAATGTTTGTAAAACCCGTCTCCTCTGCCCCGCGGGGGTATGTTTTGTGTAATGTTTGAGCGCTCGAGTCACGGCTTGAGGAGTACTTTTTCTATGGATGCTCTTGGTCTGAAATAAATGTCTTATTATATTATTAAATCCGACAAGATACGCCAAAATCTTGGACGAATAAACATCTTTGTCCAAGGCCAAAATGCACCGGATATAATAGGTAGGTAGGTACACCATGATAATACAAAGTTCTGTAGAGGAATTAATTTCTTACAGAACTAATGATCGCCAGACGGGTGCCACACTATGATCTCATGTTACTTCAAATACTTCGGAGTAAGTTTTTTGACTTTTTATCTTTTTCTTTTTGCGTGCACAGTATAGGGTCGACGAAACGAACTACCCGATTAACTTATTTAAGAGTTTTAAACTGGCCAATAACAGAATATTTATTTATTATCTGAAAATCATTTAGCCTAAATTTTCCTAACTGAATATCACTGACAATTCTGCCTCTATACCGCCGTGTGGACGGACATGGCATATTATTGTATTACAATTTATACTTGCGATTGTCGCCACTTGCTGAAACTCCATATTTATAATGTTGTTATTACCGGTTTTGCTAACTTATGGCATCATCAGGGATTTTTATATGATGGTGCTATAAGTTAGCGAAACTGGTAGGATTCAAGTATATAAAGTGAAACTAGTATAGGTGTTTTAATAACAACATTATATTATTTTATTATCTCGACAGTACATGTTATGGGTTTTCATATCACCAGCACATTATGCTATGCTAGTTTTCACTACTCAATAGGTAATGGTTTTCACTATCATCAGTCACTCTTCATACAATTACAATACAATCTATACAGGCCGTTAATTTAATTGTGTTCCAAAGCTTATATGAGAAGTTCCAGTAACATAACGACAAAGAACCACATAAAGAAATGCCCAAAATCTTTTATCAAACAAAATTACTGCTTTGATCAGTCAATTTGTTTTAAAGTATTTTATGAGCTCCTTTATCGTTACCTACTGAAGCAGTCCGTTCCGAAGTTATGGCATGCTAAATCAACGCTCTGTATAAAATACTTACATAAGGTACATACCTACCTTTCCTATATCAGATGAAGGTTTAATCACGTCTACATGAGAGCAATATCACTTACAGCTTGGAACCTGGTGGGCAACAATAACGTAATAAAACGCAAAGCGTAGACTGCAAGACTCAAACTCGTAGACTTCATCTCCCCTACGCCGCAGACATGAGCAGTCCAGAGCTCCGTGGTCCAAAGCACGGAGTAAACACGCCCAGATCCAGACTATCGTCATTTACCAATAACTGATTGTCAAAAGCTCCTGATAAGTAATGTAGTGTGATTTGAATATTATAAATATTAAACATAAGCGCACATATGATATAAACAATATTTAGTATCTTTTTACAGTGTAAATAGGTAACGATAACGAATGGTTAGGCTGGCGACCAGCACAAATTGGAGATCTTTTTGGCAGCCACTGATTCGACACTTACTGATAGTGAAGTACGCAGGGTTTACTCATTTGACACCTCGTGCTATCAAAAAATCATATCCCATTTCTCTGGCTCCAGAGTTGACAAACCGCCAAATGGCCCCTGACATAACCAGGGATGGAATCAGATTACATAATTGTTAGTATCAAACAGCGTTTCAAATATCACATTAATAGTCCGTTATCTTTAGGGGCGGCACATCGTAATTACTTAGTTAATAGGTACTGTTCTGCAAAACGTCATTCCTCCATAAACAGTGCGACTGTACGGGTGATCATGGTGTTGCGTGCTAAGCTGTGTATACAGGTTGCTCTGTGGGCACTGCTCGCAACCGCTGCCTTAGTCCGAAGCGACGAGGAAACCTGCCCCGCCGAACGAAAGCAAGCTCTCCACGACGAAGGTAAACTTCACTACCATCTAACATGCAACTACAATTCCGACTACCGCCCAGTGAAGGATCACAAAACTTCCATACAAGTAAAAGTGCGTTTTGCTCTTAAATACCTCAGTTTTGACGGTTTGGAAGAAACATTCACCGTACACAGCTGGGTAGCAATGACATGGAAAGACGAATTTCTAACATGGAATCCCGCTGATTATAACAACATTGAGGAAATTCAGATAGAAAGTCACGAGATCTGGTCTCCAAGAATGGCGTTGTTTAACGCTGATGCGTCTTTGTATCAAACTGATTCATTATACACAACATGCCTGGTAAGCCACGACGGGGTGGTTAAATGTGTGCCGCACATCACCCATTCAGGAATCTGCAGAACAACATTACGGAAATGGCCTTACGATGGACAAAACTGTACATTATATTTCGGGTCATGGATGCATACAGGGGAACAAGTGAATTTTACTTTCTACAATAAGGATCCAGTGATGTATGAACAGTACCAAGACGGTCCAGGTTGGAAGCTATTGAAGGTATATAACGAACGTTTACCTGGGAAATACAAATGCTGCCCCAATGCGACTTATCCTATGCTGAAATATTCGTTTGAGATGGAGCGAGAAGCCGCGGGCCCGGCAGCTATCGTAGTCGTACCCTCGATCCTGATCGTCATATTGACTTTAACATCATTACTTCTTGACGTCAATAACAACGTTAGACTAATGTTGATTTGCTTCAGTTTCTTCGGACACTATAACTTCCTATCAGAAATTGGATATGATATCCCAAAACATGGTTCAGAAACACCCATCATATTGATGTTCGTCCGTGATTCGATGATTATAACTATGGTAGCAATTTTGGAAACATTATTTTTGATGTACATCATGAAGAGAACAGTGCCCGCACCCACCTGGGTCGTGAGAGTGACGCGACTAGCAACCAGCGGGCCTGGCAAATATGTGGTCTTTACGGAGTTCGACCCAACCGATATGGCTGACAAGAAAAATCTTACAGATGACCCTACATCCAGCTTAAACGAAGACAAGGCTCGTGATTCTGATTGGGTTCAGTTTGCTAATTTGCTTAATAGTTGCCTGTTTATAATTTCTTGTTTCATTTATTTGGTGTTGATTTTTGTGTACATTCCTTTTAATTAATGTTCGATTAATTGGTGATTGTATTTATCTATATAGACGCTGGATGCTATATTTTTCAAGATAGTGAGACAAGGCATCCATGATCGTATAGATATGTACTAAATTACCTCCTTGAACTATGTGTTTCTGTACCGTGTAGCTCGATAGGCCAATAAAATAAATCATGTACCTATTATGCACTTTTTTAATGAAAATAGAAAGTGCCTGAAGGATAATCTAAATAGATTCTACAAAAAATACGAAGTTTAATTAAGTAAAGAGATTTCTCATTATATAATGTATATTCTTATCAATATATTCTACTTATTATATTCTCATAGTACAAAATTTCCATTAAGTAGAGTAAGGTTTCTCCAACGTACGTAGAAAATATACGGCCGGTCGACCATCATCTCCATCTGCGGTCGTTCATCCCATTCGAGACCTTCAAAAAAGAGAAAAGGTCATCACTACATCTAAAAAACACCTAATCTATACTAGCGTGTCCTTAAAGACTTCGTGGTAGCGGTCGTTAATTTAATTGTTATCGCTTGGAGAAATTGTTGGCGTGTGCGAATATGAGGACCGAAAAGAGTAAATGTAGGTTGTGTTTTTTTTAATAATGAAGGTCGAGTAAATGGGAGAAAAAACATCACTACATAGTATAAAACAAAGTCGCTTTCTCTGTCCCTATATCCCTATGTATGCTTAGATCTTTAAAACTACGCAACGGATTTTGAAGCGGTTTCTTTTAAGGAATAGAGTGTTTCAAGAGGAAGGTTTATATGTATAATACATGTTTAATATAGTAGAGAAACACTGATAATTTCCGTGCAAAGCCGGGGCGGGTCGCTAGTTTAATATAAAGCAGTACATGAATAACTACATAGTGTTACTTCTTATTTACACGTGGTAGGGTTTTGTACAAAGCCCGTTTGGGGAAGTATCATCTCAGAGCGTTTTTCAGCCCCCAAGCAGAAGAATTTCATAATTGTGTTCTGATCTGAAGGGTGCGGGAGCCAGAAAAAATACTACCAGAAGAGACTGTCCGTATTAGATATCTATTATTATTATACCTACCTGACATTTACATTAATCATAATAATTTTTAATGGATATTCGTTCCAATAAATATGATTATCTGACAGCTCATACAAGTTGTATAAAACCATTTTGTATGAGCTGTTAGATAAGAGTGTTGTATCATATAACTTGTACGTAGTAAGTATATATGTATTATATACCTCCATGATATAACTAACTAATAGGTAGTAAAAAGACAACAGTGTTGAATTTTATTCCTTACGATTACTGATTACGATCGTGTAAGTTTGTAACTTTATGGTAACTCTTTAAAAAAAACTATCTTAAGTTGAATAAAGCGTACCATCATCCTTGAAGGCATTGCGGCCAGCTTCAGCCCAGAACATCAGTCGCTGTACAGCATGAGACAGCCTTAACTCCCGGCCGCTAGCATCATTAGTTGGATCCACCAGTCTTGATATGCCCATCTGAAATTATCACCATAGGTGCGTTAATTAAATAAGTAAGTTTCTTTTTGCTCGCTGTAAACAAGAGTTTTAATGCATACTGAGTTGGTATAGCTGCACCCTTGCTCTATTGGCAATGGGCACTCGATACAGAGGCGGGTTCGATCCCGGCGGGAGACAACAACTATGTGTTATTGTTTCTAGTTTAGTTCGCAAGAAACTAGCAGGAAGCTCAAAGCAGCCGTTGTGTAGAATACTCACAGCTTGCAGCTTGTTGGGCAGTAGCAACGTCATTCGTAGAGTGTATATAGGAAGCGTGATGGCCACACGCAAGGGCCGCATCTTAGAGGTGATATAGTTCAGACTTGTGTTTGAGACGTGTTCCGTCAGCGTGCGCAGTGACCGGCCTCGCGGCACCACTAGTAACAATTTCAGACCAGGCGTCGCGTAGGATATTTCTACAGCCTGGAAAAGATAAGATCAAGAAATTCAAATCTGTATTTTTGGCAGAACTGCACTCAAAAACCTACGGATTTACTAAAAGATAGATTTTACTAAAAGGAAAAATACACAAAATATAGGTACATAGATTTTTACCAACAAGTCAGAAACATTAATACGTCCAGCCAAACGCTTACTTGCTCAGTCTGAACGAACATAGAACATTTTTTCGTGGTCTAACTTTATTTTTCAAATAATATAATTTAAACATGTTCTGTGAAATTGAAAACTAGTGCTTTTGATAAAATAGTATATCAGTTGGTTTGTGTATCGTGTTTCACTCTATCTTTGGGGGCGGTACTCTGTTACGTGACAACATGTCAATGAACTCTTTCTACGATAGGTACCTACTTATTTTTAAGTGCACTGCCTTTGTGGTCTAGCGGCCTGAGCCATGGGCTCTCGACCCTGAGGTCCCGGGTTCGATTCCCGGCGGATGACAATGACTTTGTGTTGTTGTTTCTAGTTTGGTTAGGACATTGCAGGCTAATCACCTGATTGTCTGAAAAGTAAGATGATCCATGCTGTCGATAGGCATGTAAATAGTCGATCCTGCGCCTGATATCTCTCTGGTCGTGTCAGTCAAACTGTCCCATCAGAATAAGCGATTGAACGAATACTGAGTGCACCTGTGTGTAGCGCAAAAACTAGTCCTGCGCAGTTGGCCGGTCTCTGGGAGATTGGCCACCATCCGCCATTACCGAAAATCGGTGTGAGGACTATTATTATTATTTTCGAAGGGTTTTAATATATTACTTATAAAGTATCATCAGAAGTGGCGAAAACGGCTTTCGTTAACCTGCTAGAGTTTCGCCAACGACGCCAACGTGATTTTATGTAGTGTGTTCATCAGTTGTATGTTATTCTCAGATGTACCTGTGCGTCCCATTCGGGCAGGTCGGTGAAGCGCATGACATCGCTGCGGCGCCCCTTCAGCGTCACAGAAGTTGCGCGTTACATTGCGCGGTACGCTATATTGCGCGCACAAACTAACTGTACCTGTGCGTCCCATTCGGGCAGGTCGGTGAAGCGCATGACATCGCTGCGGCGCCCCGTCAGCGTCACAGAAGTTGCGCGTTATATTGCGCGGTACGCTATATTGCGCGCACAAACTAACTGTACCTGTGCGTCCCATTCGGGCAGGTCGGTGAAGCGCATGACATCGCTGCGGCGCCCCGTCAGCGTCACAGAAGTTGCGCGTTATATTGCGCGGTACGCTATATTGCGCGCACAAACTAACTGTACCTGTGCGTCCCATTCGGGCAGGTCGGTGAAGCGCATGACATCGCTGCGGCGCCCCGTCAGCGTCACAGAAGTTGCGCGTTATATTGCGCGGTACGCTATATTGCGCGCACAAACTAACTGTACCTGTGCGTCCCATTCGGGCAGGTCGGTGAAGCGCATGACATCGCTGCGGCGCCCCGTCAGCGTCACAGAAGTTGCGCGTTATATTGCGCGGTACGCTATATTGCGCGCACAAACTAACTGTACCTGTGCGTCCCATTCGGGCAGGTCGGTGAAGCGCATGACATCGCTGCGGCGCCCCGTCAGCGTCACAGAAGTTGCGCGTTATATTGCGCGGTACGCTATATTGCGCGCACAAACTAACTGTACCTGTGCGTCCCATTCGGGCAGGTCGGTGAAGCGCATGACTTCGCTGCGGTGCCCCGTCAGCGTCACAGAAGTTGCGCGTTATATTGCGCGGTACGCTATATTGCGCGCACAAACTAACTGTACCTGTGCGTCCCATTCGGGCAGGTCGGTGAAGCGCATGACATCGCTGCGGCGCCCCGTCAGCGTCACAGAAATTGCGCGTTATATTGCGCGGTACGCTATATTGCGCGCACAAACTAACTGTACCTGTGCGTCCCATTCGGGCAGGTCGGTGAAGCGCATGACATCGTTGACGCGCACCATAAGCGTGGTGCGCAGCGGCGCCCCGTCAGCGTCACAGAAATTGCGCGTTATATTGCGCGCACAAACTAACTGTACCTGTGCGTCCCATTCGGGCAGGTCGGTGAAGCGCATGACATCGTTGACGCGCACCATGCGCGTGGTGCGCTGCGGCGCCCCGTCAGCGTCACAGAAGTTGCGCGTTCCGTTGAGCAGCGTCGGCGCGGTACGCCATCGCGCGCGCACATACATGGTGTTGATAAGAACTGCGCGCGCGCCGTCCGCTAGCTCGTCCTCCTCGAAGGTGTTGCGCATCGCTCCCCCAGAGTCCTTTTCCACCTACCAAGAATTAACAAAATATTACAAGTAATTGTCATATTTACAGATTTCTATAGGTAATATAATTATAACACATTTAAGTAATTTGATCTGAAGATCTGATGTCATACTAGATTCGAAAACTTTTTACAACTTGTAAAAAAATTGTTTTCGTCCATGCTGGACTGGGAGAGATAAAAAAACATAGAATGTTCCAGCTGCCCTTCCTCCCGGGCATGCTGTAGAATTCAGCAAACGGGATTCAAGGGATACAGTATGTTGTAATTTAGGCGATGGGCTGATAACCTGTCACTACGGCAATACACATTACAATCTAAAATTTTCCTAAATTTTTGTCAGACGTGGCGAAAGCGCCTTTCACGAGGCGTTTCACGCTCTGCCTACCCCGTAAGGGATAAAGACGTCATTTTATGTATCTATGTAAAAAAATGTGCCGTAGACGACGTAGCTAGTTCGTAGCTAATTGCTGCGAAACGGAACTGGTCTCCTATTTATTGACTTATCAATTAGCAAAGTTGGAGCTAATGCGTAGTTAATTGCTACGAAGCAGAACTTATTACGAAGCGGGACAGATTTCCTATTTAGGTATATACTCGATCTGGAAACTAATGAATACGAAATACTTAAAACATAAAGAAATCTTGACACTAAGTATAGAACTAGGCTACATTTTATTACTACTAAAGTACACCTGATACCAAACACTGGTTAAATTTATAATCCGCGTGTGAAACTGCAAAGCGTATAACTAGTTTTAATGAAGCAAAATCGTAATCAGAGAGAATTTACATACAATAGCAGATATACTATACTGCTTCGTAGCAAATAACGACGCAACAGCTAAGACTTTCCTAGTTGAAGAGTCAATAAATATTAGATCTGGTCCGCTTCGTAGCAATTAGGTACGATTTACAGATGTAGAGTCAATAAATAGGAGATCTATTCTGCTTCGTAACAATTAGCTACGATTTACAGATGTAGAGTCCATAAATAGGAGATCTATTCTGCTTCGTAGCAATTAGGTACGATTTACAGATGTAGAGTCAATAAATAGGAGATCTATTCTGCTTCGTAGCAATTAGCTACGATTTACAGATGTAGAGTCAATAAATAGGAGATCTATTCTGCTTCGTAGCAATTAGCTACGATTTACAGATGTAGAGTCAATAAATAGGAAACCTATTCTGCTTCGTAGCAATTAGCTACGATTTACAGATGTAGAGTCAATAAATAGGAGATCTATTCTGCTTCGTAGCAATTAGCTACGATTTACAGATGTAGAGTCAATAAATAGGAGATCTATTCTGCTTCGTAACAATTAGCTACGATTTACAGATGTAGAGTCAATAAATAGGAGATCTATTCTGCTTCGTAGCAATTAGCTACGATTTACAGATGTAGAGTCAATAAATAGGAAACCTATTCTGCTTCGTAACAATTAGCTACGATTTACAGATGTAGAGTCAATAGATAGGAGATCTATTCTATTTCGTAGCAATTAGCTACAATTTACAGATGTAGAGTCAATAAATAGGAGATCTATTCTGCTTCGTAGCAATTAGCTACGTCGATTTTTATAACAAGTTGTCAAAAGTTTTCATTTCTAGAAAGACAACCGGTGTCTGATCAAGTTTTTGTTTGATAGAAAAAGATTAATCAAATTACTTTGACTCTACTCACCATATGGTTAAGTTTATTCATCAGCTGTTCAGGCGTCTCGTCGCCGTCTAGTTTATCAAGGTGCAGATCCAGGGCCTCTTCAGTGGCTGGATGCGGATGCCAGGAGCCGTTCACCACCAGACGGGTAGACCACCTGAACTTGAGGTCGTCGGATGACGGAGGCAGTTCATCTAGCACATACTTTATCAGTTTCTTCTTGTCCTAGTGATTGATAAAGATTAATGTTTTGGGTTAGGTTATAGGTAAATAAGTATAATATAAAGAAAAAAGTATAAACATTAATAATACAACATATTAGAGGAGAAGAATGCTTTTTTATTCTAGGCTAGGTCAGAGGGGTGACAGACTGAGTCGGCGTTGGAGCGACCTCCCCCAGAAGATGCCCATTCACTCTAACTTTGAAGAATTGAAGGTCAAGGGCGGAAGGTGAAGGTCGATAACGGTGTTTTTTTGTACTGTAGAGGTTCCAGACAGTCCATACTTAGAAGCGTAGTGAGCTCGATTCTAGATTTGCCGGCTAAAACTATAATTAAAAGCTATTGTCACTTACGTACATACATATAATCACGCCTTTATCCCTAATGGGGTAGGCAGAGCGTAAACGACCTAAACAAAGGTCGTTCCGCCACGTCTGACAACGTTTTGAGGGTTATTTTAAGATAGATTGGTAGGTACATTGCTGTAGTGACAGGATGTCAGCCCATCGCCTAAATTACAATATACTGAAACCCTCGGATCCCTTAGCTGGTTTTTACAGCATGCCCGGGAGGAAATGCAGCTGGCACATTCTATGTTTTTCTCTCGCTCCCAGGCCGGAATGGAAGATATTATATTGTCACTTTCAGACTAAAAACATCGGGAAATGACAGGAGATCTATTCTCTCCGGTTTTTGATTGATAGTTGATGGTTTTATGCGTTATCTGTCTTTTTTATCTGCCGTGATATTATGATATGGCGCATAAAATTTACAGAAATACTAGAAAAACGTGCAAAAGCGTGTCAAAATGTAAAACCAAAGAGTTAAAATGGCCTTTTTATTATTTTGAATTATTTTGAAAGCGACGGATAGATTTTAGTTTTAGCCGGTGCTATCTAGAATCGAACACATTACATACTTATGCAATACTAAAATTAGCAACAAGGTTTTGATGATATTTTGTGGTCTCTTTAGATGTACGAGAGTGAAAGAAAGCCGGTGTGGGTCAAGCTCCAGGATTTTCTTAGCACACTAAGGCCCGTATTTATGAAGCGATCTCAAGATAAAGAGCAATATTAAGTATAAATTTGACAAGACGTTTTGTACTGAAATTAAATTTCTGATACGAACTTAACCTCGCTGTCACTCTTGAGAGCTGATTATAAAAACGGGCCTAATGCTCGTATGTATATTGAGAGCAATATTAACGGATTTAATGGGCCATATTGTACTGAAATGGCATTTCTAATACGCACTCAAACTAGCCATCAGTCTCAAATGCTGTTTATCAGTACGGGCCTTACTGTACGAACTTATGAATGTGCGTGACCTAAGCACAAATATGTAGAGTAACTGACCTCGTCAGAAGCCTCTAGAGCGAGACAAGAGTCTATTTCAGCTCTGGTCTCGTTGTCCACTTCCATGGCCAGCGCGTTGAGGATCAGAAAGAGAAACAGCCCCGACCCGACGAAGCTGATTCCGTTCTCGCGACGGTCTTCTGGAGTCACGGAAGCTAACTTACTGAGCGTAGTCTGAAATAGTATATTGTGGTCTACGGGGTGTAAGGGACAGCCCCAAAAACTGATACGGGTTGCTCAGCCAACGACACTGAACAAAATCCACCAGGAAATTCTTTCAGAAGTAAAAAAGATATCTTTTCCATACAAATTGTCTGATCGAGGTGGACATTTTGTATGGAAAAGCCAATTTTTATTTTCACTTACTGTGAAAGTAGTTTAGTATCGTTGACTGAGCAACCCCTATCAGTTTGCGGGACGCTGTACGTTACACCCGGTTTTATTTTTAATTAGGCTTTACTAGACTACATTTACTTTCATCTTCCTTTTTTGCCTTGTAGGTAAAACAACGAGTGTTAATAGATTAATTAACTTCCATGCTGGCCTGGGAGCGAGAGAAAAACATAGAATGTGCCAGCTGCTTTTCCTCCCGGGTATGCTGTAAAAAACAGCTAAGGGATCCGAGGGATTCAGTGTATTGCAATTTAGGCGATGGGCTGACAACCTGTCACTACAGCAATATACCTACGAATATATCTTAAATAACCCTCAAAACTTTGTCAGACGTGGCGGAGCGACCTTTGTTTTGGTCGTTTACGCTCTGCCTACCCCATTAGGGATAAAGGCGTGATTATATGTATGTATGTATGTTAATAGATTTAGCCTTTTTATTTAAAGCGTATAATATCATTACCATATATAACAAAAATAAGCATAACTATCTAGTTATGACGTTATGAAGTTGATGAAAATTCACGCTGGGATTGATATTATTTATTATTATATAATTCAGTAAATAAAATTACATCACAAGCATACTGCGTTACCAACGGCTTAATGAGATTTCCATCTATGACGTTTTATATTTATGACATCATCTCCCTAGCCTTATCCCGTATCTTACAGGGCTACCTAATCTAGGTGATTAAAAAAGGGTACTGGTTTTTACAGAGAGCGACTGCGATTACGATCTGACCCCCGCAACCCAGAAGGGAAACCAGACCCAATCCTAGATCAGAGTTTTCAAGCCGCCAATGCTTAGCACTGACATGGCTTAGCGACTAATATCTACGATGTGAAACGATAAACCGGGACCAACGGCTTAACGTGAATTTCGAAGGGCCGAATATACATAACATACATATGAAATTTGAAAACCGAAAAACACATTGGTACTTGGTGGGATTCGAACCATGACCTTCCGCTCAGGAGGCAGCGGCTCTATCCACTACGCCATCGGGCTCTCATCATGATTTTTATTTAAGTACTTATTCTTCAAGTGAACGATTTTTTTGTAATCAATTCAGTACTTTCGTAAACAAAAAAGGAAAAGCGTGAAATGCTCTATGGCTTTCTGATGAGTGTCGAAGAATATGAAACGCGTCGGTTCTTTGTTGCCCACTGTTTCGTCTTCAGGAGTGTCTGCATGACGGTTAGTTTGCGTAGTACACTTCCGCATAAAAAATAAAATCTGAAGAGTCAAAATGAAGGCGAAACAGTGGTCAACAAAGAACCCATACGTTTCGTGTTCTTCGACACTCATCTGAAAGGCCATATAGCCTTTCACGCTTTAAATTGCATTATCTCGACCGAGGTACAAGTGGGATAGGACTACCTTGCGGGGAGGACTACTCTGCGGAGAAAAGCTAAAGGGCTGCTGGACTCCGTTCACAAGCTAAGCTCACAAAAACAAAGCACTCGCAAATAAAAAAGTAACTTACCGCATAATACTTTCGCTCGAATTGATCAATTGCGTGCGCGAATTTTTGTTGGACGATTGGTATCTTCTCTGTATAAGCGTTTTCAGGTATATATGCAAATTGGGAATCAGTCTGAGTCGTCGGTATGTAAAACTCAGGCGCTGATACGTTAGATTTCTGGCTAGTTGCAATTTCTTTGCTGTCACTAGTTCTGCGTGTTGTTATATGAGGTATATTTACTAGAGTAGTTAAATCCGGTGATATTATTTTAGAATCAGTAATGCTTTCCATTTGTGTATACGTAGGTAGAGCAGGCGTGGTGGGGGGCAGTTCTTCTGTTACTGTTGAACGTATGTTACGTATGGTTGGTGCTAGCGTTGATCTTACGTGTGAAATATGTGGTTTGGTTACAAGTGCCGTAGCTGGAGTTCTCTGTCTTGCATTATCTTTCTTATGGACATCGTTTTCTTCCAATGCTGTGTCACGTTGAGAATGTGTGCCATATAAATATTTCCTTAACCGATAATTTACAACTTTTAGCAAATGTTCGACCGGTGATATAAAAGGGACACGCCGAATAAAATACTTCTCATCAAGAAAGTTGTCACTATAAATCTTCTGTCTTGCATTGTGTCTGACGAATCTGATATTATGTTTTTTAGTTCCCATTGGGTTTGTGCCTTCACGGAATACTACCAGATTATTAAAAGCCCTGTCCCTGAGATCACAAAGTGAACAAAATTTATGAAAATTCACAAAAGTAATTGTATAATGTCCATCATCACGAACATATCCCACTGAAAATCTTTTGTTGCGCTTAGAAACACCAACACTCGGTGCGCATGGTTCCATTAAAAACAGTAATATTAAAATTGTGACTTGTATTGCATCCGCCGTCATGGCTTTTCACATCAATGTTAGGAAATTCATTGGCTATACTTCTGTAATAATTTTGTGCTGTAATTTATAAATACGTAAATACTTAACAGGATTTATTTACGTAGAGAGCATAACAGATCCGAAACTAAACCACGAGTATTATGATCGAGATGCGAAATCAAACTGCGGATCAAATATACTGCCATGTAGGTATATGTAAGGTATAGGTACTTTGTGCCAATCATTCGCAGCTCGTTTAGTTAATGAAGGCTATTAATCCACCGTAAATCAAATTAGCTACCTAAATGAGATTGCTGTCGATACTGCATACACGTGAAGGAGTCCACTAAGTAGGTGAAACAATAGGTGCAATTCGCATTTGAGAGAACAAAAATAGACGGCAACAATTTTAGTCAAGATTTTGTTGTCCTTAAACAATCGGTAGGGTAACCGTACCAGTAGTCAGCCCCTAACCAGTAGTTAGCCCTTTTGACTACTGGATTTTGGGGATATTTTTACATTTAAGCAAAGGTCTTATTTGAAAGTTTTTTTTTTCTATAGGTTGAATTAAGCAAGTAGCATATTAAAATCTTGAAAACGCAGTTGTCAGACATCTTAGAAGTACCTTGTTATTCAGGGCTAAGCACTAGTATAAATTGTTCCAGTAGTCATTGCTTCAGTAGTCGTCTTTAGTAGTAGTCTTCAGTATGTCGCATTTCAGGATTGTGGCATCTTGATGTGGCGTCATCTACAATCTCATATATTCAAGGTGGGGCTGACAACTGCTACCAAGGTGGCTGGGATTAGATCCTTGGGATCTGACTACTGGTGAAAAGAGCCATAGTTTGTTTAACAGCTTTTTTGTATTTAAAGATTGTTAATTTATTATTGAGTTCAGTTAAAAAAGAAATAAGGAATCTATTGATACCTAAAGTGACCTTTCTGCGCGATTTAAATCTGCAATTTCCGTATAAAGGCTGACTACTGGCACTGTTACCCTACTAATAAAGTAACAATATTGTTTTCAATGCGCGTTGAATCTTGGGCTCTTGATTTTGAGGTCCGAAGTTCGTATTCGTACAAAGCTCACTCAAAGTTCATATACTTGTTTATAGTTCTCTATTCTTTGTTTTACTAAATATTTGAAAATACATTTTTTGAGACTCCTTATAAATATAAGGAGTCATCGGATCGGGCGAAATATTTATAAATAGTTTTTTTTATAGGTAGGTTAGATTATCCTTCTATGCTGGCCTGGGAGCGAGAGACCCTTCCATGCTGGTCTGAGAGCGAGAGAAAAACATAGAATGGGCAAGCTGCTTTTCCTCCCGGGCATGCTGTAAAAACCAGCTAAGGGATCCGAGGGTTTCAGTATATTGTAATTTAGGCGATGAGCTGACACCCTGCCACTACAGCAATATATCTACAAATCTATCTTAAATAACCCTCAAAACTTAGACGTAGCGGAACGACCTTTGTTAAGGTCGTTTACGTTCTGCTGTAATGTAAAAAATGTAATGTTTTTGGGATAAAAAAATAAATAAATTACAAAACGATTACTATGTTACTATTTATTTCTCTACAAAACCACTATAATCAAGTTTGTAGGTAGGTTGATATAGATGTTTATAGCAAAATTGTATGGCAATCCGTTTGATTGATCCGTTTCGCCTTGTAAACGATAACACAAGTACCTAACCATTTTTACTTTAGGTTGGTATGTTTTATTTATTAACGGTGTTTTTTTTTCGTAGCCGAAATAGACTGCGAGCATACTCAGGAGCTATGTTTGTGCTCAAAAGCCTTTTAAACACGATAGTATTTTCACGCACATCGGTCTGTACTTTACTAGGTGTAAGGGACAGAGTACCTACCAAAAACTGAAAGGGGTTGATCAATGCTCAGTCAATGAAACTGAAATTCTTTCAGGAAATGTTTATTTTTACTTTCCTGTAAAAATTCACCACCTCTGTTTGTATGGGAAAACCAATTTAAAATATTTTTTTGATGAAGGTTGTTCAGTTTCGTTGGCTGAGCAAACTTTATCATTTTGTGGTACACTGTCCCTTACACCCGTTTTTTGAACAAATTTGAAATCATAAAACAGCTCTTCTGTGCTGGCCTGGGAGCGGGAGAAAAACATAGAATGTGCCAGCCGATTTTCTTCCCGAGCATGCTGTAAAAACCAGCTAAGGGATCCAAGGGTTTCTGTATATTGCAATTTAGGCGATGGGCTTACAACCTTTCACTACAGCAATATACCTACAAATCTATCTTAAATAACCCTCAAAACTTTGTCAGACGTGGCGGGACGAACTTTGTTTATGTTGTTTACGCTCTGCCTACCCCATTAGGGATAAAGGCGTGAATATATGTATGTAAGTAAAATAAATAGCTCTATAAGTTTAAAACAGCAAAATATAGAAGAAACCTACATTGCCATACACAATATACAATAATAGAACCAGTTCCATAAAATTACAGTCATCCGGTCAAGCTTTCCCCATAAAACGTGGTGTCAAACAGGGTGATCCTTTGTCACCTAGGCTCTTCACAAGCACTTTAGAGGAAATATTTAGAAAAATATCAGCAAGCTGGGAGGAGGAGGGCATTGTCGTGGGTGAGAAGAGGTTAACTAACCTCCGTTTTGCGTGACATTGTCCTTTTCGCTCCAACAGCTCAACGCCTAGCATATCTTCTGGAAAGCCTTAACACCGCAAGCCTCGAAGTCGGACTTCACATGAACCGGTCCAAAACGAAAATTATGACCAATAGTGCCATCGTTAAAGTAGAGGTGGAAGGGCAGGAATTACAGTATGTCGACGAATACATCTATTTGGGCCAGATAGTCTCCTTCCAAAACCGGCAAGATAAAGAAATCGATCGCCGCATAGAAAATGCCTGGAGGAGCTACTGGTGCATGAAGGACCTTATGAAGGGAGACCTTCCACTCTGTTTAAAGAGAAGACTCGTCGACGTGTGTATTCTGCCCATTCTAACCAACGGTGCTCAGACGTGGTCCCTCACTGGTTCACAAAAGTTCAGACTCGGGGTGTGTCAACGAGCAATGGAGCGGAGCATTCTCGGTGTTAAAAGGATCGATCGCATCAGGAACATCGCTCTCCGCTCCAAAACTCAAATTACAGACGTGGGCAAGAAGGCTGCAAAGCTAAAGTGGGACTGGGCAGGTCATGTCACCCGAATGCATCCAGAGAGGTAGGCAAAGCTAGCTACTGACTGGGTGCCGAAAGAACGTCAGCCTAGAGGGAGACCAAAGAACAGATGGCGGGATGACCTCCCAGCGTTTGATAGAGACTGGTCAGAAACAGCCAAGAATCGGGAAGCCTGGTAAAAGAAAGGGGAGGTCTTTGCCCAGCAGTGGGACAGTTTAGGCTAGTATAATAATAATAATAAGTTTAAAATACCATTTCTTATCCGGGATTATATTATAAGTAAAACATTTTGTTTTAAAACTGTTTGTAAAAGTTCAGCTAGTAGAATGTACCTTTTCTGAGTTGTAACAAAATTGCGTGACCAGTAATTAGTTCTACACACGGCAGTAGTGCAAGGGTACCTTTCTCCGCTCAATACAATGTTCAATAAAGTAGTATAAGTGCTGCCATAGACATTTCATGCTACGCTACTATTATGCATAGTTAATGTTATTTTATAGTGGTCATTATACAAACCATGTCAGAGGCCTATTAGCTGTGCGATAAAAAAACTGACATCTGCGTTCATCGCGTCGATATGACTCCAAATCGAAACACGACAAGAAGAAGAAGAATGCCTATGTGGAGATTGAATTAATTTAAGAATACTCTAATCCACATAATTATCTAACGGTTTGTGTATTTGGGGCTTAAAATATTAATAAATTGAAACTATACTAATTTTTTTTTTAACATTATCATAATGTCGGGGATTTGACGAGGGTAGTGGTTTTTACACAGAGCGACTGCCATCTGACCTCCGCAACCCAGAAGGGAAACCAGACGCAATCCTAGATTAGGACAGAGTTTTCAAGCCGCCTATGCTTAGCACTGGCTTGACGACTATCTACGGTATTAAACGATATTAACCGGGACCAACGGCTTAACGTGCCTTCCGAAGCACGGAAAAACGCCGAATAAACGTATATATGAAATTCGAAAACCGAAAAACACATTGGTATGTGGTGGGGTTCGAACCACGACTCCTCCCGCTCAGGAGGCAGCGGCCCTATCCACTACACCCTACGATATAATAGGTTTATATCGTTGACTACACCATCGGGCTCTGTCTGTTATTACAGCAATATACCTATAAATATATCTTAAATTACCCTCAAAACTTTTTTAGACGCGGCGGAACGACCTTTGTTTAGGTCTACACCATCGGGCTCTAAATTTAAAACTACCTCGATAGGAATAAAATATTTTTTGGGTATTTATACTTACTTTATGGGTTGCGTGGCGCCTGCCGCCACCGTATACCGCCGTATATGGCCGTAAACCTGAACTGCTGCCTCGTCTCCATCCCCTAGTTTGGGGTGGGATGGTATCGACCTCCTGGTGGTCCACCCCGGGCAACGGCAACACAGGCTCGCCTGTGAACAAGTCCGGCTGAACGATCCCTACAAAGCGGTGGTAGGCTCCACAAGGGGCCGCCTGACTCGCTCGCCGGAGTCCGGCGCCAAACAGAATGATGTGTTCCGTCGGTGCGTGAGATTGCCAGTGCCATAACAGGCATCTTCTGGGTGAGCTCGCTCCATCGTCGACTGTGTCACGGTCATCCCTGCCCTAGTGTCTAAAGTCAAGAGGAAACCCATTACTAACAAAAAAAAAATACTTCTAAATATGCTTTTCATTTTCTACGAAATTCGGCAGACAAAAAAAAAAACTTCTGGATTACAGCAATACACAGTTCGTTCTTTCTAGAATTACCATCAAGCCTTGTCAAACGTTTCAAAACTACATAATATGCAGCTGTTGACGCTCTACTCTACCTACTCCGTAAGGGATATAGGCGTGTATACATGGTATGTAGTATCATCGTCGAAATTCTCGCGTTGTATCTTTTCTACGTCATAATAAAATATCAATTTCCCGCTTACCCCCTAAGTCAGGTAGCGTGATTTTAGGTAAACCAAGTCGCAACACGGGTAACACACAGTTGAATAAAAAAAGTTCCATCAAAATCGGTTCAGTAGTTTTCGCGTGATGTAGTAACATACAGACAGACAGACAGACAAAAATAAAAAAAAAACTTTTTGACCTTTATATCGTTAATAATGCCTGCTGCAATTATTTTTTTGTAAAAATATTCAATGTACAGACACGACCCTTCTAGAGATTTATTATATGTATAGATATTCTATTATGTATGATGTAGAAAAGAAATCTACAACTACGCTAAGCTACATACATACATACATAAAATCACGCCTTTATCCCTTACGGGGTAGGCAGAGCGTAAAACGCCTCCTAAAAGTCGCTTTCGCCACGTCTGACATAAATTGAGGGCAATTTTAGATTGTAATGTGTATTGCTGTAGTGACAGGTTGTCAGCCCATCGCCTAAATTACAATACACTGTAACCCTCGAATCCCTTTTGCTGACTTTTACAGCATGCCCAGGAGGAAGGGCAACTGGAACATTCTATGTTTTTCTTTCTTTCCCAGTCCAGTATGGAAGGAACGCTAAGCTACAATTATATTATTACGATATTCTATTATGACGTAAAAAAGACATAATATATGGCTACAATGATACTTTTACGATATTATTATATATCCTTTACTGCATAAACACAAAAGAAATGTAATTTAAAAACATAGTGTGCAAGGGCGATATCCTGTTATGACGTAGAAAAGACATTCAACGCTAGCGTTTTCGCAATTATACTGCTACAATATTTTATTATGACGTAGAAAAGACATTAACGCGAGCATTGCTACAATGATACTGGTACGGTATTCTATTATGACGTAGAAAAGTCATTAACGCGAGCATTGCTACAATAATACTGCTACGATATTCTATTATGACGTAGAAAAGTCATTAACGCGAGCATTGCTACAATAATACTGCTACGATATTCTATTATGACGTAGAAAAGTCATTAACGCGAGCATTGCTACAATAATACTGCTACGATATTCTATTACGACTTAGAAAAGACATCAACGCGAGCATCGCTACAATTATACTGCTACGATATTCTATTATGACGTAGAAAAGTCATTAACGCGAGCATTGCTACAATAATACTGCTACGATATTCTATTACGACTTAGAAAAGACATTAACGCGAGCATTGCTACAATAATACTGCTACGATATTCTATTATGACTTAGAAAAGACATCAACGCGAGCATTGCTACAATTATACTGCCTCGATATTCTATTATGACTTAGAAAAGACATCAACGCGACCATCGCTACAATAATACTGCTACGATATTCTATTATGACTTAGAAAAGACATCAACGCGAGCATTGCTACAATTATACTGCTACGATATTCTATTATGACTTAGAAAAGACATCAACGCGACCATCGCTACAATAATACTGCTACGATATTCTATTATGACTTAGAAAAGACATCAACGCGAGCATTGCTACAATTATACTGCTACGATATTCTATTATGACGCAGAAAAGACATCAACGCGAGCATTGCTACAATTATACTGCTACGATATTCTATTATGACGTAGAAAAGACATCAACGCGACCATCGCTACAATAATACTGCTACGATATTCTATTATGACGTAGAAAAGACATCAACGCGAGCATTGCTACAATAATACTGCTACGATATTCTATTATGACGTAGAAAAGTCATTAACGCGAGCATTGCTACAATTATACTGCTACGATATTCTATTATGACGTAGAAAAGACATCAACGCGACCATCGCTACAATAATACTGCTACGATATTCTATTATGACGTAGAAAAGACATCAACGCGAGCATTGCTACAATAATACTGCTACGATATTCTATTATGACGTAGAAAAGTCATTAACGCGAGCATTGCTACAATAATACTGCTACGATATTCTATTATGACTTAGAAAAGACATCAACGCGACCATCGCTACAATAATACTGCTACGATATTCTATTATGACGTAGAAAAGACATCAACGCGAGCATTGCTACAATAATACTGCTACGGTATTCTATTATGACGTAGAAAAGACATTAACGCGAGCATTGCTACAATAATACTGGTACGGTATTCTATTATGACGTAGAAAAGATATCAACGCGAGCATTGCTACAATGATAGTGCTACGATATTCTATTATAACGTGGAAAAGATATTAACGCGAGCATTGCTAAAATGGTTACTAGGGCAGGGATGACCGTGACAGAGCCGACTATGGAGCGAGCTCACTCAGAAGATGCCTGTTATGGCACTGACAATCTCACGCACTGACGGAACACAGCCAGGTTGCGAACCAGGCGGCCCCTTGTGGAGTCTACCACCGCTTTGTTGAGATCGTTCAGACGGACCTATTCACAGGCGAGCCTGTGTTGCCGTTGCCCAGGGTGGACCACTAGGAGGTAGATCCCATCCCACCCCAAATGAGGAGATGAAGACGAGGCTGCAGTTCAGGTTCACGGCCATATACGGCGGTATACAGTGGCGGCGGGCACTACGCAACCCTTAAAGTAAGTAAAAATACCCAAATCATTTTATTTTTATAGAGGTCTTTTAATACTGGACTACGGATACTGGAAAACGCTTCTCCGCGCGTAGGAGTGGGATCTGCTAGCTCACGCGCAGTAGCGTCTTTTCCATACAAAAACAAAGATCAGACAATGCGAAACACGCTTCCGCTCGCGGGTTAGCAGATCCCGCTCCTACGCGCGGAGAAGCATTTTCAGTATGTTCGACACTGCGTGTTTTCCATACAAACCAGGCGTACGATGTCGCGGGCACAACTATTCATTGTATAAATAAATGCTCGCGTTGATGTTTTTTCCACGTGAAATTAGAATATCGTAGCAGGATCATTGCAGTACCAGTAGTATCAGTGCAGTACTTCCATGCTCGACTGGGAGCGAGAGAAAAGCATAGAATGTGACAGCTGCATTTCCTCCCAGGCATGCTGTAAAAACCAGCTAAGGGATCCGAGGATTTTCGTATATAGTAATATAGGCGATAGGCTGACAACCTGTCACTGCAGCAATATACCTTCAAATCTATCTTAAATAACCCTCAAAACTTTGTCAGACGTGGCGGAACGAGCTCTGTTTAAGTCGTTAACGCTCTGCCTACCCCTTTAGGGATAAAGGCGATATTATATGTATGTATGTATCATTGCAGTAATGCTGCGCTCACTTGATTCGTCTTTTCTACGTCATAATCATAATTATAATAGAATAGCTTCCATGCTGGACTGGGAGCGACAGAAGAACGTAGAATGTGCCAGCTGCATCTCCTCCCGGGCATGCTGTAAAAACCAGCTAAGGGATTCGAGGGTATATTGTAATTTAGGCGATGGGCTGACAACCTGTCACTGCAGCAATATCCAGTTCTATCTTAAACAACCCTCAAAACTTGTCAGTGGCGGAACGACCTTTGTTTGGGTTGTTCACGCTCTACCCATTACGGATACAGGCGTGATAGTATGTATGTATAATAGAATATTATATCAATATCATTGTAGCAATGCTCGCGTTGACGTATTTTCTACGTCAAACTACTTTATGATTCGTAATTTCGTAGTCATTGTGGAAAATGCGTAGCGTGATGGATCTAAGATTACTTTCAATGACGACCTAGCTTATCAAGAACTGATCCTGGTTTTCTATTTGTAAGTAGTTATATATTGAAAATAATTTTCGTGTAGACTGGTTTTAATCTCATCTTCATCTTCCAATCTTCTTCTGTCGAGTGGGTATCGAGTCTATCGACCCGATGAAATAAAACTGATAAATAAAAATTTACAACATGTTTATTATTAAAAATATATGATTTCATTTCTATGCCTAATTATTTTTTCAGATGTTTGACATTACTAGATTAAATTAAAACAATTATTATAAAAAAACAATACTCAATTATAACTGGGTGTTTTCAGTCTTATAAAAGTTTTCATTTAAAAATCAGGGTAGTTAAATAGGTTATATTATCACTATTATATGACATCCATGCTGGCCTGGGAGCGAGAGAAAAACAAAGAATGTGCCAGCTGCATTTCCTCCCGTTCCTTCCTTCCTCCATTGCAATGGAGGCGATGGGCTGACAACCTGTCACTACAGCAATATACCTACAAATCTATCTTAAATAAACCTCAAAACTTTGTCTGACGTGGCGAAACGACCTTTATTTAGGTCGTTTAGGCTCTGCCTA
This sequence comes from Scrobipalpa costella, assembly GCA_949820665.1. Taxonomy (NCBI): domain Eukaryota; kingdom Metazoa; phylum Arthropoda; class Insecta; order Lepidoptera; family Gelechiidae; genus Scrobipalpa; species Scrobipalpa costella. Next base: position 12,474,679 of record OX463297.1, on the reverse strand, counting down.
CCCCATTAGCGATAAAGGCGTGATTATATGTATGTATGTATATGACATAAGATTATTATTAATCACCCTATTATTTAAACATATCCGGCGAGAATTTAATATTATCAGAAAATGGTAATTTGAAATTAAAATTATGATTTTCAGGCATTGTTAATGGTGTTTGATATGGGCTACTTAATTCTATTTTGGCAGGTGCAGGTTGTGGCGTACGACACGTGGCTAGGAACAGGCAGGTTGTGTCGCGGGAGAAGGCGGTGGCTATGGATATGTATGCGCGCGCGCCGTCGGCCAAGATCAAAGCGAGGAACGGCCGGTTAGCTCGGAACACCCTCGGTGGTGGCTCTGGCATCCTCAGCCCGGCGAATCCCATTGCATAGGCTGAAAGACAATATATATATATATACATAAGTTTTATCAGAATAGAGTGTTAAGTTTATCTGTGGAGTGGCCTAAGGTCTCGTTTTATTTAAGGTGACGATACTAGCCAAGTGTCCAACAGGATCAAGCTATAGCAATTAAGATAATTTACATACATACATATACAGGGTGTTCGCCAGCGGGTTTTACAAATGAAAATGGGGGGTAGGTGGGGTCGTCCCCTACCTATTTTTGATATTAAAAAAATCCTAGGCGAACAGCTTTTTAAAAAAAAAAATCTTTTTTTAAATACCCATTTTTATACCTTTGAACCCATCTATCTTTTTATTAAAAAAAGCTAGCTTCAATATTTATTTTGTTACTTTTAGACCATTGTAGACTCTAATAAACTTGATACCTATTTGCTGCAAGCTATTGCTAAAACCAAAGATCTAGGCCTCCAAAGCGAAAAAAAAATGGTCAATAATTTTAAGGTCAACTTTACGTTGCATTAAAAAAAAAGTAGAGGTGATGGATGGCTTCAGATTTTTTTAAAACATCTCTGGAGTTTTGGCTATTAAATGGTATGTAATTTGTTTCGATATCTTTTTTGTAACATTAGTTATATTTTTTTTACAGAAACAGACTATTATATTATATACCAGGCCACTCAGAAAGTATTGCGATAAATAGTTTTTATATATGGCAGACTGGCCGGTTAGAATCTTTTTTGAAAATATGATTACTTGTAAGTAAAAATATGTGTGTTCCATTTTCAAAATTTCCCTCCACATTTTTTGCGAGCCAATTCAAAGTATCGTGTCTTACTGAAAAATGGATCTGCGCGGGGAACATTTTAGAGCTATGATTTTTTACGATTTCAAGTGTCACCTGAAACCGGATGAATCGTTCGATAGACTTCAAATGGCATTTATGGATGAAAGCCCCTCCAAGGCAACCGTGTATCGTTGGTATAACGAATTTAGGCGCGGTCGACCAACCTTGGGGGATGAAGAAAGAAGCGGTCGCCCTTTGACGGCTATTACGGAAGAAAACGTGCTAGCAGTGAAAAATTTAATCCAAGATAATAGGCGAATTACATATCAGGAGATTCAGCACATATTAAAGATTGGATCGGGAAGCGTTCACGAGATTCAACATGGGCATCTTCGCGTGAGGAGGATAGTATCGCGCTGGGTGCCGTACTACCTCACCGACGCTCAGAAGCAGGCCCGGTTGGAATGGTGCCGTGATATGCTGAACAAATTTGAAGCAAGCTCGTCTCGGCGTGTTTACGACATCGTAACAGGTGATGAGTCCTGGATTTATCAATACGATCCAGAAACCAAGCGCCAGTCGACAGTTTGGGTGTTTCAAAATGAACCAACGCCTACCAAAGTGAAGCGATCTCGAAGCGGGGGGAAGATTTTGATCGCCAGCTTTTTTAATTTGACTGGCCACTTGGCCTCGATTCCCTTACGAGATCAAAGAAGCATTAACGCCTAATGGTATACTACCAAATCTTTACCAGAAGTTTTTTCTGTTGTGAGCAACAAGCGACCAAACACAGGGCTCCGCGGACTACTGCTCCACCACGACAATGCGCCTGCACACACCGCGCTCAAAACGAGGGACTTCCTGGACAGCCCACCAGTCAAACTCCTGGGTCACCCTCCTTACAGCCCTGATCTAGCACCGTGTGACTTCTTTTTATTTCCAAAAATAAAAAATCAGCTCAAGGGGATACAATTTTCGTCGCCGGAAGATGCGCTGGCTGCGTTCGAGCAGGCAGTAAACGAGGTGTCTACGGCGGACTGGAAAAAGTGTTTTGAAAACTGGTTCAGACGCATGAATCTTTGTATAGAGGCTGGTGGAGAGTACTTTGAAAAGATTTAATAAAAATATATGTACCTGTAGAACAATTTTTTTTAGTGTCGCAAATCTTTCTGAGTGTCCCACGTATTTCTTTTTATATTTCGAAAGTTTATAGGAAAACTACAGACCCAAGAAGTTTCACCTTGCTTTGTTAGCAAAAATGGTCGATCAGCGTTAAAAAAATCCGAATCTCTGCCTTTACGCGATAAAGAGACCAAAGTAAAATAAAATAAAATATTGTACATGTTACGTGTAATTTTCAATGAGTAGGTAATCTTAAGATTTCCCACGCCTCTAGGTAAAGTTTTATGCCTAATCATTTTGATTTGAAACATTCAGACTACTAATTTTTAGTCGTTGGTAATTTTAGGTTGATTTTATTTTTACCAACGAGTGACAACGCAATGCAGGCGTAACATGTTCCAAAATGACCCATCATCAGACGTTACCCAGCCGGATATTTGATAATCTTAAAATTACCCAAAGATTGTGATTTCCGTATTTTCCGAACTTGACTTAGAAGACCTACGTAGGTAATCGGACATTACCCGTAATATACTGGATTTCACCAAAAAAGCTTTAGATTATACTTTTATCGTTCTTTACATTAGCTTGGTACGTTTATTACCAATCTGGTACTTTCTGAATAATCCTAATTGAATCCGCGACCTACACTATTATTAACCCAATTCTTGACTAAAGTGATTTTGTAACTTTGACCGTGTCATTCGCCTAAATTAGGTATGCATATTTGATTTGGTATTTGTATTTATTTATAATCATTTTACAATAAACTTATATCTATTACAATGCCAGGAACGATGTATCTCTTTTATAGGAACACCATTCGTATATGATATTTAATACATGCATAATTGTTATTTAATTTAAACCCATTAATAAATTAGTGTCAAATTATTGCTATAAAACCATTTTGTTTTTACATAAAATTATAGCCACACTACGAATTGTATAAATGAATAACATGGATCATCTAAATACGATACAAATATTAATATAGTATACATGAATAGTATATAAGCATTAAAATGTATTTTTACAAATACAATAACAGAAAAACTGACTTAAATACTGTCAGAATAATTATTCCACAACTGCGCATCTTTGAGAGAAGGTTTTAAAATGGAAATTAGGACTAAAATTGTAACCTAATATAATAAATAATAATGATTTAAATTCCACGGTACACAGTAGCGAAAAATGGCGTGCTGATGACAAAAATGGCCGCTAGGAATGGACGGTCAGCTGTGAACTCTCTTACTCGTGGGGCTGATCTTTTCTTGATCACCTTTTTCGCTGTAAAACAAAACATACCTAGTTGTATTTAATATTTACGTTTTTTTATACCATAGTCGTTAAGAATTTTACATTATTCTGTAATTTAAAAGTGAAACTGTTTTCCATTGTATGGAACTAGAAGTGACTCGACTATTATTTAAGGTTACCTACATCAAAAAATCCAAGTATGGCCCTAGCTAGGCCCCAGCGTGTCCATGTGTAGGTACATAAGATTGTAAGCTAAACTATGTTTTGTGTAATTGAAATACATACATACATATAATCACGCCTTTATCCCTAATGGGGTAGGCAGAGCGTTAACGACCTAAACAAAGGTCATCCGCCACGTCTAACAAAGTTTTGAGGGTTATTTAAGATAGATTTGTAGGTATATTGCTGTAGTGACAGGTTGTCAACCCATTGCCTAAATTACAATATACTTAAACCCTCGGATCCCTTAGCTGGTTTTTACAGCATGCCCGGGAGAAAATGCAGCTGGCACATTCTATGGTTTTCTCTCGCTCCCAGGCCAGCATGGAAGCAACTGAAATACCATTACCTATATCACATTGTCAATCATTTGGGCGCTGCTGGAGCTTAAAGCTTCCATAAAGAATTTTTAACCTCTTCATTTCAAACTAAAAATTAAAATGGCAAATCTTTAGTAGGTAAATAAATTTGGTCATGTGCCATACAAAGAAAATTATTGTCTTTTGTTAATAATTAAAGCTTTTAAAGATCTCAAATTCGATTTAAAATTATAGAAAGTCCTTACCGTCCGTTTACCTACAGATATGCGGCTGGACAATCTTTACACCAAGTCTCAAGCCAATGATTAGAGAAAGGCTGGTATTATCAAGCAATGTGCCACTGTGAACATCTCAAATTATTGTTAAAACCAAGGAGTGGAAGCCTCCCATAACTGCCAGCTCTTGCCCATGAACTTCAAAAGCTAAAAGGTTCTTGGACACATCTGCGGGCAAGTTTATGAACTGAGCTTTTACCACAATGGATTTCAACGAAACTAAAAACTGGCCTTTTTTAAATAACTATAAAAAAGGCCATGGGGATGTCAAGACATCCCAATGGCAAGCCACGTGACATAAAATAAAATTTTGCATCTAACTACCATCAAAAAGTCACTACGGCTAAAAATGTAAGATAGGTGTATTTAATTATTCCCTGTCGAAATAATTTCTTCTTCGTCTTATTGACGAGAATTGCGGCAAGAAACGGCCGGTCAGCTGTGAAGGGCGTCTTCGGTGGGGGATATGCAATTGCACTTTGATTCTCTACGCTCCCTGTAAACAATAATGCAGCCATTTCCTATTTAGAAAATAAATCGGTAATGTACACTGAACTACTGTCACATATAGTGTACCCAAAAGCCACGTGGGAAAAGTGGATGGAGACCGGACAATATAAGGATTAAAGAATATTAAAAAATAGATGCGTCTTTTAATAAATCTGCTTATAACTACTTTTGAACCATAATTTTAAGTATGTATCATTTAAAACTGCCTCCGTGGTCTAGTGGCTAGTGCCATGGACTCCTGATCCGGAGGTCCTGGGTTCGATTCCCGGGGGGGAAACACGAAGTTGATATTTGAGAATTTACCACTTTGTGAATTTTTCCCCAGTTTGGTTAGGACATTGCAGGCTGAAAATCACCTGATTGTCCGAAAAAGAAAAAGATTTCGTGCTTCGGAGGGCACGTTAAGCCGTCGGTCCCGGTCGCTGTCTTTGATAGTGGTCGTTACTCAAACCATGTCAGAGGCCTGATAGTTGTGCTACTAGGCGGTTTAAAAACTCTGACACCAGGGCTTATCGGGTCGATAGACTCGATACCCACTCGACAGAAGAAGAAGATTTAAAACGGAAAATTTATTAATGTTATTTATTGGATTAGGATACATTTCGTTCGTTACGCTCTCTTACTTAAAGGGAAGGCAGGGATTTCAATTTAGAGTGTTTTTAAACCTATTTTAATTTAAATAAATATATATATTCGTCTTTGTATTACGAAGCAAGAATCAAATGTTTTACGATCTTTTTACTAAAACAGAAACAAAATTAGTAAGACATGGTTTTCTATTACTACAAAGTTTTTTGTGCTTTAGAAGTCACGTTTTACCGTTATCCTAGCATTTATTTTAGAAAAACTTAGACAATTATACCTTACGTTACAGGTGCTATCTATACCTAATTAAAACTTTTAATCTTTGTCCATCAAATGTACAATATGGCGACTGCGTAATATTTCGTCCGTATTTCATTTTAAATAACTAACGCATGAAAACTTATTCCAAAGCACTGCAAAATGTTTCTTGAGTTATTGGTGGAATACTGCAAGATACAGTGCGTAATTTTTTACTACCTCTTTGATAAAAAAAAAATCCTAACCTTTAAGCGTATGAGATCCAGTGAGAGAATGAACGCACATGATACAATTAGCATCTGATGAACGGGACGTAGCTGAATGACTAGTATCTTCTCTAAATGTAACGCTTGTGATGGTAATGTGACGTCGTAGGTAGGTATGTACTCCCACTTACTACAGGGTCAGTGTTAACATCTCAAAATTATGTGGATGGAGCAAGGTATTGTCACAGAGTAACTATAATACTACGTACAAGTATTGTAAAATGAAATGTAAATGAATCTACTCGGCAGAAAGCTTTTGATTAATAAAAAAAGATCCTCATGCGTTTGTTTCAAGAGGTTTTACGACTTAAGATTTTTTAAAGAAAACAAATATCCAACGGTTAATATTTTATTTATATCATAATTTATTAAAATATGATTTTATAATGATACTTATCACAGTACTCGGTAAGTGTAAGCAAAATAAAAACACATTTTGTTTTATTAGTAACCGGCCAAGTGTGAGTCAGACTCGCGCACGAAGGGTAAAGTTTATTATATGGGAGCCCCTCGTAAATTTTAATTTAATTCTATTTTTATTATTTGTTGTTATAGCAGCAACAGACATACATCATCGATGGAAATTACAATTGTCTAGCCAATACGGTTCATGAGATACAGCCTGGTGAAGTGGAGGTAGCCAAAAAATCACGTTTGTTGTATGGGAGCCCCCTTAAATATTAATTTTATTCTGTTTTTAGTATTAGTTGTAATAGCGGCAATAGAAATACACGATCTGCAAAAATTTCAACTATCTATCTATCACGGTTCATGAGATACAGCCTAGTGATAGACAGAAAATCACGTTTGTTGTATGGGAGCCCCCCTTAAATATTTATTTTATTCTGTTTTTTAGTATTAGTTGTAATAGCGGCAATAGAAATACATAATATGCGAAAATTTCAACCATATAGCTATTACGGTTCATGAGATACAGCCTAGTGATAGACAGAAAATCACGTTTGTTGTATGGGAGCCATCTTAAATATTTATTTAATTTTGTTTTTATTATTTGTAGTTATAAAGGCATCAAAAATGCATCATCGTTAAAAATAACAACTGTCTAGCTATCACGGTTCATGAGAATCAGCCCGCGGTGACAAAGAGAAAATCACGTTTGTTGTATGGGAGCCTCCATCCCTTAACTATTAATTTTGTTTCGTTTTTAGTATTTGTTGTTATAGCGGCAATAAGAATGCAAAATCTGCGAAAATTACAACTCTCTGACTATAACGCACTATTCATGAGATACACCAGCCTGTTGACAGACGGACCGGACGGTCCCGTTTTTCACCCTTTGTGTACGGAACCCTAAAAACTAGCTGATTATTTGTAACAGCTTTTACGACTCAGAATTTTTATGGCAACAACTAGGTTGCTCTAACTAACTTGCTCTCTAGAGAGCAATATAATATACACTTAACATAGCAACGTGTTTGGTGCCTAGCTAATACTATAATACCGCGGGTGGTGTAAGGCCTTTATTCTCACTAGTTCGACTCATTAGTTCGATCGTCGAACTAGTGAGAATAAACCGTGTAAGGAACAGCGTCTCTCAAACTGATAGGAATCAGAAATCTTTATTTGTAGGAACAGGTATAAAGTATGTTACAGATGTTATGTATGTTGTACATAATGTAGCATACAAATACATTTTTTTTATTACATTTGTAATATTGTAATATTGTCTACACTTAAGATAAGATATAAAAATACTTACGAAACTAAATATAAACTGTTATAATATAACTAATGAAATGAGATACTTTACTTACAGACTATTATATTTATATCTAATAATGAGATCAAAATTAAAATCCACTATTTGAACTAATGGTATTTTGTACATATATCACTTATTATTAACTATCCAAAATAGATTCGGAGATGCTGTAAAAATCTTTATGAACTAAAAATTTAAATAATTGTTTTTAAAACTGTCCAAAATATAATTTTCTAATATTATTAGGGATTCTGTTTTATATTTTAGGAGCTACAGCAAATACACTTTCATGCATCAAAATTATCCGTGTTTCTAATATGGCTAGGTTTGTATATATCCTAAATTTAAATTATGGGTATCTGACACTTTTAAAAATAAAGATAAATTATTTTTTACAAATAAAGCTACTTCAAATATGTATAATGATGATAAAGTTAAAGTTTTCAAGTTTTTGAAATACGGTTTACAACTCTCTCGTGCGTTATGGGTTGCTCATTCAACAAAACTGAACAACTTTGAGAGACGCTGTAACTAACACCCGCGGTATTATAATATTAGCCGTAATATAGTAACAACAGAATTTATCATGAATTACAATATTTTTTATCTGCGCAATGCACTGTCAAACGCTAGCGTCATACAAAAACTAGCCAGTATTTACGATCTACAACGGTAATATAGTAACGCCATAATTTATCATAAACTAGCGACCCGCCCCGGCTTCGCACGGAGATCATCAGTGTTTCTCTACTATATTAAGCATGTATTATACATATAAACCTTCCTCTTGAATCACTCTATCCATTAAAAGAAACCGCATTAAAATACGTTGCGTAGTTTTAAAGATCTAAGCATACATAGGGATATAGGGACAGAGAAAGCGACTTTGTTTTATACTATGTAGTGATTATAATCATTATTTAAAATCTGAGCAGTGCAGTTACAATTGCTGGCGTCTTGTCGACTAGTATGGCGGCAAGAAACGGCCGGTTAGCGGTGAAGCGCAGCGGCAACCGCTTCCGTTTCGATGAATACAATCTCATCTCCATCACTGTAAAGGAATAAGATGGCTGTGTTTCTTATGCAATAAAAAAAATAGCTAGTTATTCTTAAAAGACTCAGAATGTTTATGGCAACAACAGTAAAATAGTTACAACATACTTTATTAACATTAGAAAATTATCATTATTCAAAATCTGCGCAATGCAGCGACAAATGTTGGCTTCTTATCTACGAAAATGGCGGCAAGGAACGGCCGGTCAGCGGTAAAGCGCTTCGGTGGAAGCGGCATCGAACATAGCATCAGCGTCATCCCTGCAATGCAACAACGGCTGTTAATTAAGTTACTAGAAATTTCAACCTTAAACACAAGAGGTGAAAAAAGGTAGTTCTGTACGTAGATAGGGACTTGAAATTTTGCACATTGATACCTTGATACCCTTATACGGTTCGGGCCTAAGGGGGGTTAAATAAGGGATGGATTTTTGCAAGACCCTGACTTTCGAAGTAAGTCTATCAATTTTGTAGTTAGGCATAAGCCTAAGATCATAAGATCGAAAAATACTTGATAATTAAACAAACTTGCCTGTACGTGAAGTTCCATTCCAATTGTACGAGCAGTTTCATTCGATGCGATTTATATTCTTTGTTTTTCATGATAATAACCAATTGGTTTATTATAGAGGGTGTAAGGGACAGCGTCCCGCAAACTGATAGTTGTTCAGTCACCGATACTGAACAACTATCAGCAATACATTATTTCAGGATAAAAAAAAATTCTATCCCATACAAAATTACGACGTCGATCAGACAATTTGTATGAAAAAAGCAACCAACCATTTCATGAAAAAAAATCCTGCAAGTAGTTGTTCAGTTTCGTTGACTGAGCTTCCCCTATTAGTTTGCGAGACGCTGTCCCTTACAGCCAGTATAACTAAATGCAGCATGAAATTAGGTCTGCTGTAAGAAATTTCTTTGTAGACATAAAGTATAATTTAAAAATAAATAAATTACCGCCTTCTATGCCTTCATAGACCTAAGGTAACAAATAATTGTGTTATTCTACTCCCACTACTTACTTTGAAATACAATATTATAAGAACTTTAACATACTTAATTGTTAATTTTGGAGTCGACGATAATAAAAAGTGGTTTTTACTTTTAATTTATTTTTAATTATTTGCACTCTCGCTCTTTTTAATTTAAGGTATACCTCACCTACCAAACTCTACTAAAATGTAGAACCTTAATGGCTATCTGTACTTTTTGCTTCAAATTTCATTTTCTTTTTCACATTTAACGTGATTATATAATCGGTTATCTAATTTAAATGCTTGTATTTATTTATTACCTATACTATAATCTGTTAGGTAATCTGTATAACAATTGGCTTTGTGTGTTACCTATGAAAGATATTATATAAGGTCATTTTAAATCAAGTGCAAATATTAAAACGTTAAATGAAACGGAACAACTTTCTCTAAGGAACATAGGCCGAAATACGAAAAACAAAACTGTGCATTTTGTATGGAAGATCCAATTTTTCTATTCGTTTTTCGACCTATGTTCCTTAGGGAAAGTTGTTCAGTTTCATGAATCGATTTACACGTTATAATATTTGCACTTAAATTAAAATGACTTTATATTATATTCACGTTATATCTCATATTGATGTTTCAGGATTATAAGTTTCTATTTTCATATTTTATCACCACATTCGAGGCAAGTGCAAAATGATACATAAATTATTATTGTACTAGCTGTGCCCGCGACTCGGTACGCGTGGTGGTTATGATTATATACAGCGATGTATTTTATTGTTTTAAATGTTACATAATGTCATCTAGTGGTAAGTGGCGGACCTATCAAATTTATAAATGCTCTAACGTTTCGTAAACCATAAGTGCTAAAATTTTTGATTACATTTTCATGGTTTTTACTGTAAATACATAAAAAGATCTCTATACCGTACACGGTAAAATATCTGTAAGTGTAAATACATTTACAGATGTCGCTGTACGCTTGGCGATATTTTTTTATCGCGGTGGTGAGATTTTTCTTCGGAACACAAATACTTCTGATGAACTTTTGAGTTTTTACCGCGTTGGAAAGCCGTCGACTTCGCCGATCCTAGGGGGACCCAGGTCACTCAGCCGCGCGTTTATTATCGGTGGGTTAGCGCTCCCCTCGCTCGATTTAATTTCATAATTGAGCCAATTCGTAGTAGCAAAAAAGCCTATACGTGACTTTTTCTATCATGAGGAAACAGAAAGGGACAACAATTTAAGCAGGAATAGATCACTCCGTTCTTTACGGTTATTGCACCAAAGGCGGTCGGGGTCGGGTTGTCCACCGTCTCGATGAACGTTTTAATCTCTTTACTCTCATTTATTTGTGTCGTTACGAATCGCGTTAGCTAAGCCTAACACGTGTATAACACGATACTTGTGTGCGTAATGAGCACGTAATGAGACTTACTGTATTCTAATGAGATTGAAAAAAAACAGGATTCAATTTCCTGTCTACTCCCCAGGTGGCGTGGATTTTAACGTAGGTATATCTATAAAGTTTTCGGTGAGGTAACATTCAGCCGAATAAAAAAAAACATCAAATGGAGTAAGAAACATTCCAAATTTAATTTCCTACCTACCCCCAACTACGGTGGCGTGATTATTTGTATCTTTTGTTTTTTCCTAGATATCAATCAGTCGAATAAAAAAGTTTGATAGAAATCGGTAAAAAACAGCCAAATTCGAATTTCGTGCCTACCCTCTATGTGAGGTGGCGTGATTTTAGGTATCCGAAGTTGCAACCCGGGTAACACTGAGATGAATAAAAAAAAGTCTTTAAATCGGTTCAATAGTTTTAGCGTGATGTGGTAACATACAGACAGACGAGAGACAAAAAAAAAAAAAAAAACGAAAAATATTCAATGTACAGACACGACCCTTCAAGAGATTTATTATGTGTATATATGTATAGATTAGTACCCTTGCAATGACGAGGATGGTTTTGAAATGCAGTGATAAATATTACTTACTTCCATGCTGGACTGGGAGCGAGAGAAAAACGTAGAATGTGCCAGCTGCATTTCCTCCCGGACATGCTGTAAAACCAGCTAAGGGATCCGAGGGTTTCAGTATATTGCATTCTAGGCGATAGGCTGACAACCTGTCACTACAGCAGTATACCTACAAATTGATCTTAAATAACCCTCAAAACTTTGTCAGACGTGGCGGAACGACCTTTGTTTAGGTCGTTTACGCTCTGCCTACCCCATTAGGGATAAATGCGTGATTATATGTATCTATGTATGTACAGAACAGAAAGGAACGGCAATAATTTTAGTCGAGATTTAGTTAATTTGTGCCCTCCACGAATCGATAGCATCAAAGGTACTTTGTATGAACTACCAAGATAAGTAACAGTACAAACGAATAATCAACTCTAAAAAAATATGGGGTAGGCAATCCTTAAAGTAACTCCTAAATAAAAAAAGCGTAATGACACTTCTGACTAATATTGAGGGCAATTGAGATTGAAATGTGTTTCGCTATATAAGTGACAGGTTGTGAGCCCATCATCTCAATTGCAGTATACTGAAACGCTGAAACGTGACTGAAAGCTTCGCTAAACTCCACAGATTTTTACAATATGCACGTGAACAGAAGCAGCTGGAACACTCAATGTTTTTCTATGAATTGGGAGTCCAATATGGAAATAAATGTAAAATAGATAAAATTAGCCAACAGAAGTTATTGAAAATATATACGAAAAAAAATTTGAATAAATCTTTTATTGCACAGAAATTAAAAATAATAAATTTTGAATATAAAACATTTGCAAATAAAGACACTATGGACATCACAGGTTGTCTCCATGATACTTGGCATAGAAGAAGGGCGTTCTATCTTGGTAGATTGCTACTAGGAAGGGTCGGTCGGCCTTGAAGATTTTCGGTAGAGGAGTATAGTCGACCATGGAGGCAATCTTAGCGAAAACAAGAGCTGCAATACAAAGATGGTTTATATACGTGTTTTTTTCTACATTATGAACTGGAAGACCATATTGCCAAAAGCTCTACAAGATATACGTTCCACAAGACGACAACAACGTGCAAAAAGGAAGCAGTACGCACTACAATTATAACTGTTCTAATGAAATAATGACTTATTTGCAATCTCAGTTCATACCAAGGTAAACCATCTAGTTTAAATTAAGCATAGGCATATAAACACATTGAACTTTACATATGTCTACTTTTCTGTGTTGTTGATGGTACCTATGAAAACTACCAATTTATACGTAGGTAGACTATCGACTATACTATAACTAACAGCCATACGAATTCTACCAACTATCTTTCGTACGACAAGTACGTAACATAATTTTCAATAGATATTCTATTCTACAGGCAGAATAAATTAAGCACACTATATTAAAATTACAGATAAGTTGTCGATGGCTCCAAGGTACTTAGCATAGAAGAAGGGCGCATTATCAACGACGACTAGGAAAGATCGGCGGCCACAAGAGCTTTTGATGCAACAGAGTCCATTATTTTAGAGCACAGAAAGCGTGGGATTTTCATTACAATACAAATACAGTTCATAAGTAATATGCACATCTTTTTATAAAAATATTTGCACTCTCTCTTTTTAACTTTAGGTACAACTTCACCTACAACACTCTACTAAAATATAGAATCTGAATGTCTGTCTGTACTTACTGTTTGAGATTTCATTTTGAATATATAATCGGTAATCTAATTAAAATGTGGCAGTTGGCCTTCGCTTGGGCTTCGATGTGTGTGAGCAACATCAATGCATCTGCGGTTCCACGGTGGAGACCCATGACCACCATGCTCTGAGTTGCCGACGATGTGCGGAAAGATTTCCACGGCATCATGCATTGAATGATATCGTCCGTTGGGCGTTAATTTCAGCTAATATTCCTTGCGTGCTGGAGCCTCCAGGTCTGTGCCGCTCAGACGGGAATAGACCCAACGGAATGATTCTGGTGCCGTGAGAAAAGGGTAGATTCTTCCTGTGGGGCGCGACATGCGTGAGCACTTTTGCGATTTCGCTTCTCTGTCACACAGTGAATTCGGCTGGTGCAGCGGCTGAAACTGCTGGTCGTGGAAAGCGGAACAAGTATTCGGAGCTAGAGGGTCGGTACGTTTAAGGTCCGCTTACTGTGGAGACGACGGGTTGTTGGGATAGTGATCCAAAAAAGTTTCTAATGGCAGTCGGATGCCGCGCCGCTTAAGATGGTATGGAAGTGCTGGTTTGTTCCTGGCGCAACTATTGTCCGTTGCCAATTTGCCATATAGCAGAGGAAACGCTGCAAGTGTAATGGGGACTTTTGCGCCCGGTACAATTAGGGGAGGTCTTTTTGACGAGTGTTTTAGAAGCTGGCACAAATTTAATATTGTATTAATTATTTATTCATTTTGTAACGACTTTGACTAATAAATTTATTTTATTTAAATGTTTGTATTTATTTATTACCTATTGCTATACTAAAATATATTAGGTAGGTAATCTGTATAACAATTATTGTTTACTATGAAAGTTGTTATATTATATCCACGTTATATCTCATGTTGATGTTTCAGGATTATAAGTTTTTTATTTTCATATCTTATCACCACATTCCAGGCAAGTGCAAAAATATACATAAAATATTATTATTAGTATCCTTGCAATGACGAGGACAATGTTGAAATGCAGTGTTGAAATATTGGTATAATAAATTATGAAAACACGGCGACGAATGGCTTTGCTATGACGTGATTGTAGGTATTATGTACAAGCTATCAAGATAAATTAACGTAAAGTAAAGGTGCGTTCACATTAGACTTATGTGACGTACGTGACGTGTGCTGATAGCCGTAATAGGACAACAGTTTTCTTATAAAATGTATGAAAAATCCATGTTAAGATTCACACTTGCCTTACGTGACGTCGCTGATGCAACCAAATCCCAGTGCGTGTCTTGCGTAGGTTGCGTTATCTTGCATCACAGATGCAATATTGCGTCAGCCGACGTGAGCGGACGTGGGCGACGTCGTCCGTGCTAGATAGATAGTCAGTGTGCGAGTGAGAAAGTATTCGACTCCGCGCGCACGAGATGAGATGGATAGTCAGTAAGGGATACATAAAGTATATAGCACAGCGGATAACACAAGCGAACACGCGATGTGTGTCGCGTAAGATGACGCGTGTACGTGGGTGATGTACGTGGCGTAAGTCTACTGTGGCTCCTAACTGTTCTACCTTAACTCCTAAGTAATAAAGCGTAACGCCACTACTTTGACAAATATTGAGGGCAATTCAGTTTTTAATATGTATCGTTATATTAGTGACAGATTGTCAGTCCATAGTCTCGATTGCAGTATAAGAAAACCATCATCGTTTCCGTCTACTGGTTTTTACAGTATGCACGTGAACAGAAGCAGCTGGAATACTCTATGAACTGGGAGTCCAACATGGAAAAAATAGTAAAATAGATAAAATTAACCAACAGAAGTTATTGAAAATATATACGAACAAAATTTTGAATAAATCTTTTATTTCACAGAAATTAAAAATAAATAATTTTGAATATAAAACATTTGCAAATAAAGACACTATGGACATTACAGATTGTCTCCAAGATACTTGGCATAGAAGAAGGGCGTTCTATCTTGGTAGATTGCTACTAGGAAGGGTCGGTCAGCCTTGAAGATTTTCGGTGGAGGGCCAAAGTCGACCATAGCGCAAGTCATAGTGATGCCAAAGGCTGTAATACAAAGATGGTTGATTGTACTTTATTTCTATATAATGAACAGGACCATATTGCCAAAAGCTCTACTAGATAAACGTTCCACAAGACGACAACAGCGTGCAACAACGAAGCAGTATTTTAGCCAACTAAGCTTAATTGCTACAGACTTGCACCAAAATTAAAATTATAACTAGTCACATGAAATAAGTACCTACATACCTAGGTAAATCATCTACTTTTTAAAAGACTCACCTAGTAAGGTATTTTTAATATATGTAAACACAGTGAACTTTGACAGTGAACCTAATGAATACTACCAACCAATTTATACACAGGTAGACTATCGACTATTCTAAAACTAACTACCAACTATCATAAGTACGACAAAATTTTGTGTTTTATCAACTATAAAAATTATTCAAGTATGAAATTGCCATTTCCAAAATAGATAATTTACCCAACTGCGATTTTGATACATTTAAACACGAAAATTCCATAAATAATGAAATTACTCATTAGAAAAGATGAATCAAGGCAAGAAGAACGCATCAAAAATTGACTTCGAAAACGTAATCGATACATCAACGGTTTTTGATGTAAGAGAAGAAATACTGTTTAGCAGAAAAGAAGAACTGTAATTTCATGTTTAAACATACATACATATAGTCACATCCTTATCCCTTAAGGGGTAGGCAGAGCGTAAACGACCTAAACAAAGGTCGTTCCGCTACGTTTGACAAAGTTTTCAGGGTTATTTAAGATAGATTTGTAGGTATATTGCTGTAGTGGCAGGTTGTCAGCCCGTCGTCTAAAGTGCAATATATTAAAACCCTCGGATACCTTAGCTGAATTTTACAGCATGCTCGGGAAGAAATGCAGCTGGCACGTTCTATGTTTTTCTTTCGCTCCCAGTCTAGCATGGAAGAAATATTTAAACCATAGCATATCTAGGTTTCATATCTCATACATAACTAACCATTTATGGTAATGACATCATAGTATGAAGCCAAAAACATCAATCAGAACCAAAACAATCAAACAAATTCTATAGTTCTGCTTTCTTATAGCATTCGCAGCCCGGTACGGTTTTGCGTCGTCTGTTTTTGTCAACTGACTTCGGGTAGATTTCATCTGACTTTGGGTAGGTTTCAACTGACTTCGAATAAATTTTAAACCCGCTGGGCAGTACACAACCATTATGAATGGGGAATCATCAAGCAATACAACGGCCAGAAATGGTCGGTCTACACAGAATTTCAACGATCTATCTTCATCTCTTGCTACCAGCCTGAAAGCTCCCAACACTGAAAAGGATTTTCTGTATCAAATCAATCTTTCTGTATATTCATAATAATGTAGCGTAATGCTACATTTAAGCCTTTTACTGACTCATATAAATGATATTTCAACGAATTTTAACTTCTCTATTACTTTGTCTCTAAAAATAAAGAAAATTGTCTACCTACAAGAACGATTGAAACCATACATACAATCACGCCCCCATCCCTAATGGGGTAGGCAGAGCGTGAACGAACTAAACAAAGGTCGTTCCGCCACGTCTGACAAAGCCTTGAGGGTTACTTAAGATAGATTTGTACATATATTGCTGCAGTGACATGTTGTCAGCCCATCGCCTAAATATACCCTCGGATCTCTTAGCTGGTTTTTACAGCATGCACGGGAGGAAATGCAGCTGGAACATTCTATGTTTTTCTCTCGCTCCCAGTCCAGCATAGAATTGTTGTTAAAACCATTCTAATCGTAATACAATAAAAAATAATCTGCACGTACTAAGTCCAAATCTGTTCATGATACACAACATTTTGACTTTTTTACTTGTTTACTCCTGACGACGCCGTTTCCATCATCAACATCATCTATGAAGAGGCTCCCACCATACACGGCAATAATATGAAAGTTACGTTTTATGAAGATAATGGAAAGGAACGGATGGTCTGCTACAAAAAACTCGCATATATCGTCACTGAGCATCTCGTATCCCATACCTGGAAATGTTATACGTACATCTTTATTGTTATAAAGGTAATCTGGTTCGAATGCGTAAGCATTTTAGGCAAATTATTAATTTTTGTGAAGATCCTAACTTCTTTCCTAGGACATGGCAATTTTATACTGAAATCTATAGTAATTTACAATACCTATAATTCAATTAGATGATAATACATCCATGATAGTACCTATTAGAGACATGTTTGAGATTGACACTGGCATAAGTCGTCGGGTGTAGGGAAGCGGTACATAAATCCGAAATATAGCGAGTCTTGAGCCAAGATGAAAGCTAAGAAAGGATGATCGGCTTCAAAATATGACCCTGACATCGCTCTTCTCAAAGCCACAACTTTTGCTGTAAAGTAATGAGATAATAGAGGTGTAATATAGCGCTTAAAATGAATCTGCTGCTTTAAAAAATCGGCATGAAATGAGTGCTCCGAAACGAAATAGTGATAACAACTACTCTCAGAGCGAGTCTGATGATGCCATTTGAGTCGACCTAGTCATTACCGTTTCGCTAAATCATTGAAATATCATACCTATTGGAAAATAAGGTCATGACTATAGTAAAAGTAGGCTACAATTTGCTTTCTTCGTACAATAAAAATATTTACAGTATGTTTAAACTTTTTAATATGATTAATAACATTACACTATGTAGAGATACTCCTAACACAATAATAAAATATTAGTTTAATCTTAGTCTTGTAAGTGCAAGGTGCTCGTTATATGAAATGCAGCAAAGATTCTGAACTCGGCGATGCGCTCATTCCCCCCGATAGACACCGACGAAGAGGGTGTTGTGTTCGGGCCCCTTGAGCACATAGAGGAACGGGCGGTCGCAGTTGAAGGTTTGCGTCGGCGGCGGCATACAGCGCAGCATCATCACCAGTCCTGCAGGGAGCAGTGAGCATTGGTAGGCTAGAGGTCGTCGCGCGGCGGCGGGGTCGGCGTGGCCGGCGCGGTTGGCCGGTAGAGGCCCTGCAGCAGGACCTGCCGCCCCGCCAGCACCGCCACCAGCGCCGGCCGGTCCGCCCTGAACTCCACCGGCAACTCCGCGCAGCGCCGATTCCGCACCGCCCCCGCTGCCGCACGATAGCACCCACGTCACAAACAGATACATCACAATCACAACAACCACACCCAAGTTTCCCAATCCAGCATGAGTCAGTAAAGGTCCCAAACCACAGTATAGAAAAAGGACAAACAGGTGCAACAAAACAAAGCGCCAATTCTAAAACTACTTAGTGAATTAGTGTGCTTTGCACGTCCTACTTTCCCAATTCACAAGTTACCTTCATTCGAATGCACATACGTATTTGGAATTTATTAAATAATGTAAATATACAATAGGTGAAACAAATTTAATAAGCTTTTAATTATTAAAGAACCTACCTAGTGAGTTCACTTTTAGTTTGCAGTGGTAGGTATAAACAAGTGTAAAGATAATAATGTAACATGACATTTTAATTACATGGAATGAGACCGTTATCGCAAATGTACAATGTTTAAAAACAATTTCCATGTATTGCAATGAAAACATGTTTTAAATAATAGGTACCTTCTAGGAATATAGACACGGCACTAGACAATACAAGGATAGGTTAAGGTCAGGTATTTGATGGGCACTTGGATAGTGCAAGAGTACAAAACTAACTGTGTACCAATTCACAGCAAAACTCAAAGAAAACTCAACTGGGCAAGATTCATCACGTGAAGGGTTAGAAATTAATGAAGTAATCAAGCTAAGTTCTTCAGATGTTATTTTGTGAGAACAAACGCAAAATTTGTGTGTGTACATAGGCTTCAGGGTAAGCTCCGTAGTTGACTCTGTCTCTATGACCACTGGCAACGGCGTATCCACCGCTATGGGCGCTATGGGCATGCCCATAACCCTCGCAAGAGTAAGTAGAAGGCTATCGGGGAAAAGAGTCTTACAATAAACTTTACTTTATTGAATAAACTTCTATCTTATCTTACTTAAATCCGGCACGCCTGTATTTTAAACCAATAAAGATGTAAAATATGGCGCTCGCTTCGCTCGCAAATATTTAGGTTCGTCCCTCTACTGATTGTTTCCCACACTTCATACATCACACCACATTGTCACATCAATGTGATTCCCTGTATTCATCCTCATTTATTAACGCGATTTTTCGCTCGCGACAGTTTTTTACCCTTGACATAGTTGGTTATATTGCTTATTACTTAATCACTTTCTGTGTAATTCTACGCTCAATACCACAGGTTATCTACAAGTACGGCTGTGTCAATTCTAACTAATTCAGCGCGCAATTTTTTCACTTGCTTGCTACGCTCGTGTTATACTTAAATTGAAAAGTCCTTTGTCGATAAATTTATGAAATTGTTTATAAAAAGCCTATGCCTACTCAAAACTTAATTCCAATGCATAGTTCGTAAATGACTCTGAATTTTTTCTCGACAATTTAAAAATGCCGTGCCCACAACCTATTTTAAAGCTTGGATCCGCCCTTGACCACGGCTCTAGACTCAAAGTACAGAGCTTACCCATCGAAAAAAAAATGCATTCTCTCACCTGTAGCTGCAGCAGCCTCGGCGCCCTCCTCATTGACTTCAATGAACGCCTTCTGTACAGCTTTAGATACATATAGTGGTTCTGAAGGGGTCAACAGATTGTTCAGACCAGAATTGTTTGGGTTGAAGATCGATTTAATTCCAACCTAAAACAATAAAAAATATTATGTATTGATAGTGCGTCAGCTTCAACCATCTACTGTCTAATAATAACCCTCCTTTGCGTTGCGTAGTCGAGTAAAAATAGTACTAAATTCAGAATAGATCTCAGTGCTAAGTAAATCAAAACCATCAAAAACTGAGATGTGGCTTTATTATTTTTTACTTTATTTCTGTTTCGTATAGCCCATATTAGAAAATATCCTTTTAATAAACTGCTAATACTTGAGTAGGAAGGATATACCGCGTGTTCATATATCTTACCTTAGGCAACAAGGAGTTCAAATCAATCTCGGTTTCAATTTTGAACTTGGGCAGAGACACGACTACTTTCGTGTTGTACATCTTTTCCAGTTCTCCCATGAGGTCATAGCCATCGGCCAGCTTCTGCATGACGGCGTTAAGGCCCTCGATCTCCTTCGGCAGAATTATCACCATGCTCGCTTCGTTGCCCACGTATGGCATTTCGAGAAACTGCAATATCACCAAAATATAACTTGGTATTATTCATACACAAAGTCACGCCTTTATCCCTTACAGAGTAGGCTGGGCGCAAAACGCCTAGTGTAAGAGGTTTCGCCGCATCTGACAAATATTGACATTGGTATATAAAAAATATAATAGGGTATACTATATGTACAACAATATAGACTCGACGACTCGAAAAGTCAACCCGTCCGTCACACTGCCTTATTTGATGGTAGATTCAATTCCTACGCACTGAGAATTTGTATAGGTGTATAATAGGTATTGATCAAATCTATGTTGGTACCAATATCTATATCTTCTTTTGCAATACTGTAAACAAGAACAGTAAACGGTAATGAATAAAATACAAAAGTGTTCAGTAACACATAGTTATTTTTAAACCCTCTACCTCCTATATTTCGATAACCTTCTTCTCTTGAACAATCAATGTATATTGTAAACAACCGTCTGATGTGAACTATTTTTGTACTAACCTGTACTCCAAGTTCCTCACACTCGCCGTACCTATGATTTTCCTCTTGCTGCATCATAGCCACTTTAATAGTGGTCTTAGCATCAACGTGGAAGTTCTGTTCTCTCGTCTTATGCTTAATGAATTGCTGCTTCCATGTACCCTGGTGAAGGAACAATTACTTTACATGAAATTATACTTTAAATTGCAGTGTATCTAGCCTGCTGCGTAGTGGGTCCCAGGATTAAATCCCGGCCGGGGCAGACATTTGAATGATGAATTTAAATGTCTGTTTCTGGGTCTGGGTGTTCTTTGTGGTTGTTTCTTTCTGTGTATGTCCATGGCACCCCGTTATAGGGAGTCCTAATGGGAGCTATGAGTGTGATCGTGTCGTGTTTTGTGTTTGTTTTAAATATTTTGTAAATATGTATGTACTCAAATAGCATACCTTGAAATAGAGAGCGTTCACAAGAACCATCCGTGTGTATTCGCCAAAGGAGTCAGACGAAAGAAGATCGTGGATTTTATTGTTAGTCTTTTCCTCGACCTGTCAAAAACACCAGTTTAATGTAAAAAGAATCAAAAAATCAATAGAGCAATTTATGGGATCAGATCCGGATTCAAGTGAAATGGAAACTAGCAAATATGTGCCTACCCATTTGTTGATCGTATTGGCTGCAGCGACTGATTGGGTGAAGTCCATCTTCTCGATCGCAGCGTCGAACACGTTTGTCGCATCCTTCAATAGACCTGACTCTAGTTGGTATGGACCTTCTTTCACATACACTCGGTTGGCTACGTTCAACGTCACTCCTTTCAGGGAACGAAGCTTGGACGACACCGACGAAAACGCTGACCGGATCTGAAAGTTCCGTTAAAAATAAACCAACATATTCTTGGCAAACGATCATGAAATGAAAATAATCCTTATTTAAATAAATCGAAAATCCAATTGTATAGAAGTTTGCCAATTGATATCAAATTTCAGTATTTTAATTATCTTCTCCTGTTGTTTTTTACTGCATAACATGACTTTAAAATATTGATGATACTATTTTAAAGTGCATGGTTGATGTAATTTCTGTTAGCAGTCATCTCTTGAAAAATACATGAATGTCATGTTTTTTCATTGTTAATTAATATCCGTTCACAGAAACATTAACCTAAAGATGATAACAGAAACTGCCACGGTCTATGCATATAACGTGCCTTATCTACACCTTAGCAGAATCCATCTACCTCTTCGTATCTTTATCCAAGAGGCCGAGTGTTGACAACAGCCTGAAGTGGACATAAGGAACGGAACCTAATATTTTGCACGGTCAGAGTCTGCTAAGACGTTTATGACAGTCGGCTGCAACTAAGCTCTAAATTTATCTCAGACCTCGGAGAATGATATAATAATTGAACAGATCTCTGGGATTCACTGAGTGTCTACGTTGTGCGCATCTCGTCTTGTGACAGCGACCCCGATGTCATCTCTGTCGCTGTTTCTGGCTTAAAATGACAAATATACCGGATGTCAAGACACTCACCACCTCCTTATCCTGGAACCCGAGGGCTGTGAAGAGCTCGGAGCGGGAAGGCTCGTCGGCTCCTAAAGCAGTCAGGGCCAGCAGGTACTCTGCAGACAGCGGGGAACACACCACACTATTGCTATATCCAGCTTCTGAGCTACATCAATACTCACCGCCTCCTTATCCTGGAAGCCGAGGGCTGTGAAGAGCTCGGAGCGGGAAGGCTCGTCGGCTCCCAAAACAACCAGGGCCAGCAGGTACTCTGCAGACAGCGGGGAACACACCACACTATTGCTATATCCAGCTTCTGAGCTACATCAATACTCACCGCCTCCTTATCCTGAAAGCCGAGGGCTGTGAAGAGTTCGGAGCGGGAAGGCTCGTCGGCTCCCAAAGCAACTAGGGCCAGCAGGTACTCTGCAGACAGCGGGGAACACACCACACTCTTGCTTTTGTCCAGCTCCTGAAATACCAGGTAGATTGCGGTCATTCAGTTTGGTAGCATACCACTCAAAGAACATAAATAAAATCTACACCGCCGTTCAATTGATACGGTTTTTTTTGCAAATATGTGTAAAAACGATATCCTACATTTTATTTGGCTAGCCATTAAATAGTTATTTATGTAGTTAGGTCCTTTACGAAAGCTAAACTATCCGCAAGTAACATGCGTAGATATTAACAAGTTGTTCACAAGCGTCATAATATTCCCACGATAAACAACTCATCAATATAATCACGCCTTGATCCCTAATGGGGTAGGCAGAGCGCAAACGCCCTTAAAAAGATCGTTCCGCCACGTCTGATAATATTTTGAGGGTAATTTAATATTGATTTGTAGGTACAAAAAAAAACGTGTAAAACCTAAAAGTGATAAGTTTGCATAACGAACGTTACTCGCAAGTAAATAAGTAATAACACGAAGTGTAACATACCTAAAATAATAAGACCAGCGTATTATCAAAGCCGCATTATAGAGTTGTTTTTAGGTTGAATGCAAAAAAACTTTTTGCAACCATTAGTACGTCGGGCTACAATAGGCGCCGTGTCGTCGGTTTTGATGTGTCTGAGCAGTTCACCTTAAATAACCTTCGTTTAGGAGGTTTCAAGGTGACCACCATAGTACGTAATGTAGCGGTTTCGTTAATGAAGAAATTTTATGTTTTCAGTTGGTTTTCAGAAGAAAAGTCCAGTTAGGATGACAACTCATGTTTTCATAATTAAAATTTGAATGGAAAATTAAATTGGGATATTGTAAAAAATATGAAAATATGTACTAAGTTTCCGTTCAGGCTAAACTAAATGAGTTTTCTCATAGGAATTAATTACTTTCTTTGTGTAGAAGTATACTAGGTCGGGAAAATACAGAATAGAGAAAAAGAAGACGGTATTTAGAAGAATACTACGTAAAAGTATTCGTTGTCAACAACAACTGACGATGTTTATACGTTAATTTTACAAGATTTAATTAAATAAATAATGATTTAAACATTCTAGACATAGTCATCTGCCTGCGATAGGGTCGTATTTATAATAAATAGGTGGGTTATAATTTATAAACAGCGCTCATGAGTGACAGCGAGTTTGAGTTCGTATCAGAAATGTCATTTCAGTACAAACAGGCCTGTCAAATCCATACTTAATATTGCTCTCAAGTTTGAGATCGCAATTACGAGCCTAAATATACACAATTAGTGAACCATGTTAGTAAAAAAATACAATGGCGTCGTTTAAAGATGTGTGGTGCCGGATTAGAATACTACCACCTCATTCGTAATGTCATCAACATAAAACAAACCTACGTAAAGTTTCGGTAGGTAAGTTTATAAAAAAAAACCGTGTAAGTAATAATACCTACAGTATGTAAAAAATTGCTGATATTTAAGCGTGTGATTTTACCCATGAAATTGAACAACTTTCCCCATGGAACATAGGTCGACATATGAAAAAAAATTACCCTCCCATATAGAGGGTGTCCGCGACTGGAGTCAATTTGTAAGGTAGGTCCTTTTGTTTTCATTTTCCGACCTATGTTCTTTGGGGAAAGTTGTTCAGTTTCACGGGTAGAATCACACCCTAAAATATGGTCAGCTATTTTTACTCCCTATGTTGATAATAAAAACAATACGCTACGGTTAATCTTATCATCGTAAATTCTTACGATGACTTGATTTTTTTTTCTAGTGCTAACTAAATTATATTTTTTCTGAAAATGGATAAAAGAGTGTAATTATTTACCTATAATTCTAATTCTACATACATACATACATATAATCACGCCTTTATCTCTAACGGGGTAGGCACAGCGTAAACGACCTAAACAAAGGTCGTTCCGCCACGTCTGACAAAGTTTTGAAGGTTGCTTGGGATAGATTTGCAGGTATATTGCTGTAGTGACAGCTTGTCAGCCTAACGCCTAAATTGCAATATACAGAAACCCTCGGATCGCTTAGCTGGTTTTTACAGTATGCCCGGGAGGAAATGCAGCTGGCACAGTCCAGCATGAAGATAATTCTAATTCTACCCATTTCCTTAATGTCTCTATTCTCTCTCTTGTCTCGACATTTTGTTATATTACAAAATAAATAGGTGGGTAATTTTTTTTTTTAGATTAGATGTTGTTTTAAAGTATCTATTTGGTATCTGCATTGTAGCTAGTAATACCACCTTAACTTTGATAAGATTAAAATACTTTTTCGGACCGAACACCTGATAATTCGTTAATTCGAGGAGTATCGAGTTTTCGCAAGTCCGGTCGAAAAAGATAAAAACGAAATGATTTTGCTTAGATTAATCAAGGTGGCGCTGGCGCTTCACTAGATTCCGCGCGCCTACTTGTAAAACACGCATTTCATATTAGGTCCGGACCGGCTTCACTGAGCCAGTCGCGACGTGAACACTGTGCGAATTGAGCGTGCCGCGTGTTGAAGAAAATAAATCGAAAATCGAAGAAAAATGCCGAGTTGCGCAGTGAAATTGTGTCGAAATAAAACAAAAACTGTTAATAAAGACTCTGGCATAACATATCACAAGTAAGTACCGTGTAATTTCGAAATTTCTCATAAAATTACAATAATATTCGACGCCATACAGTGTTGCCATGCCGCGCATGAAAGAAAAACACCCGTGGTTGAGACAAAATATAGTAAGATAAGAATAGGTAGGTAATTTGAATTTATTGTTCTGATATTTTATAACAATATCTATGGGTAGGTACTTCAACTTTAAATACCTCTAGGTATATCTATAACCTACGATCCATAACTATAAGAACTAATATGATAAAGAGGACTGATTATTTTTTGTTTGTAAAGGCACATACATACCATACATAATGCCGCCGGCATTACTAGAATAGACGTTGTTCGATGTTTTGACGTGGTTTGTTGGGTCGATCTGAGTCGATTGGTCGGCGTGGCCAAAAAAATAAATTCAAAACCTACGAAACTGATAATTGAAGATCTGATAATTTGACTGCGGCTGATATACTTAATTAATATATTAACGACCTCTATATCAGTCCCGAGTTATATCCCAGGTCAAGAAGAAAAATAATACATGAGGTCATTTTAAATTAAGTGCAAATATTTTTGGGGATGAGTTT
This sequence comes from Scrobipalpa costella, assembly GCA_949820665.1. Taxonomy (NCBI): domain Eukaryota; kingdom Metazoa; phylum Arthropoda; class Insecta; order Lepidoptera; family Gelechiidae; genus Scrobipalpa; species Scrobipalpa costella. The sequence goes on along the minus strand of OX463297.1, from coordinate 12,448,445 downwards.
CTATCATCATACGGAACAACTTTCTCCAAAGAACTCTAATCTAATAATCTAATCTCAAGTCACATTGTATGCCGTGTACAATTTTTTTCCCCATCGATCAGGTAATATAAAGTAGCTGGCAACACAATTCTTCACGCACACTAGTATCTCGCGCTCGTGTCTTACACACACTACAATATGAATTTGTCGCGCTTTTGCAGCTACTGATATTAGGTAGGGCGGAATCTAGTGAGCGCGCCAGCGCCACCTTGATTAATCTAAGTGATTTTGTATAAAATATTTAGTAGGTAGGTATACAATATTTCATTTGACTGGGAGTTCAAAAATATTTATCATCTTACTGAAATTATTTATTTAACAATTATCTACAAAGGTAATTCAGAAAAAAAACATCCTAGCATATAATAAATAGGTACTAATGTACTTCAAAGTAGCACCATTGACTCTTCAATTAATTAATTTATAAGGTCCAAGAGGACGACCCCGAACGAATTCTATTGCGCTTCTACCCGAAATTCATGAGTTACTACGGTAACTCAGTACCCACAATGATTAGGTATATTTCTAGCTTAATTACATATTTACTAAAACATATTGAATAATCTAAGTACATAAGTACAGTTGTGTATGGAAGAAATGGCGCATACCAAATAAAACCAGTGTACCTTAATAATAAATAAATTATTTAAAAAAATAACAAGTACTCACATTGCAGAACTTGGCGGCAAAATTCGCGATCGAGGATGATACTGATTTGGCGTCCATGTTATCAGCGGCACACACTTGCAGTAGGAACAGAAGGACTGGAATAAACACAGATAGCTGCACTCCACTTGTATTTATAGTTTTTTGTTTAGTGTAAGACAAGCGAACAACCGTCTCGCTTGCGATACGTCTGGAAACAAACAGACACAGAGGGAATACCGAACTAGCTGGCTACAAATGATGTCATCGACGCCGGCCGGCGGCGGCGCAGCGAGCTGACTCACAGCACGAAGCAACGCAATCACAACCTTGAAGCCACTACTCTACACCACATTTTAACATGCCTTGATTTAGTCAGATAAAACATCAATAGCTATCTCAAGGCCACGGTCAAAATGAAAGTCAAATAACAAGGATAAAAGCAGAAAACAGTATTGTTTTTGTAAATAAGGAATAATATAGTGAAAAATGCAATATTTACAATTAACAGTTGTTGCTTGCATGAGTTGCGCTCGTAGTTACGTGTTGTATTTCATTATTTATACTTAATCCACTTGCTGATAAATCGTAATACTGACCAATCCTGAAACAGTTTCGTATCTTATCAATAAAAAAAATGAATAGCATTTCGTAGTCACAATCATAAATCATGCTATAGTATTTCCAACTCATTTTTAGAATAAAGGTAAACAAAGTTTCATGACTTTTTATTTAAGAACACATTTCAAAAATAAATTATATGTGTTAGCAAATTAGTTAAAATACTAAAACTACTATTTCATTATGTTGTCATATCATATCTAATAGCTAAAACTTATATTGACAAACAAGATCATCGATAAAAGACATGAAACTTTGTTTACCTTTATTCTAAAACTGAGTTGGAAATACTTTAGGGTTAGGTATAAAACTGAGTCATCGTAATCCAGATATAATGCTAAATTACATACTAATTACTCACTCTTTGTTCGACTCACGGATTTACACACTTACCTTTATGTACCGCCTTTACCTAAACGTTTTCTATTCCTATCCTAGGTTAGGTAAACAAACTCCAAAAAAGTCAAAACGTGAAGCAAAAAAAATACTTATACGAAACTTACTGGTACGATGTAAAATAATTTAAAATAATACGATATAACCATTAGTTGATATAATAAAGAAGCAGAGTTATGAATTCATTGTATTGTAGTTTATAGATCTATTCCCTTTTAGATTATTCCGCATTATGTTTTGATCAGTTGACATGACGCCAAGTTGACGGAGGGGCCGTGTCATGGATGACATGGCATGGCACGGAAATCAGCCGCTACAGCGCTGCATTCACATTTAGTTAACTAGACGAAGCTGGAAAAAAAACAGGAAAAGGGCCACAAAAATACTAAAACAAGTACAAAAAGCAACAAGGACACATGCAAGGGCAAAGAGGATGCATCAAAGATAGGATTTTTTTAGGATTATTTTATTGCATCCATGCTTAGAATAAAAATCTGGCTTTTGCCTTCGTGGTATGTTGTTAAGTTAGTGTGAGTTTAATAAATGCATACATACCTATAGTGACGCCTCTATCCCTAATGGGGTAGGCAGAAGGAGAGACCTAAACAAAGAGCGTTCCGCTATGTCTGACAAAAATTAGAGGGTTATTTAAGATAGATTTGTAGGTACATTGCTGTAGTAATAGATTGTCAGCCCATCGCCTAAATTGGAATATACTGAAACCGTCGGTTCCTTTAGCTGATTATTACAGCATGCCTGGGACGAAATGCAGCTGGCACATTCTATGTTTTTCTCTCACTCCCAGTCCAGCATGGAAGAAAAATAAATGCGTTGTGTTAAAATTAACAGCGGAATTAAATTAAAACATGAAATTACGCATTTATTTTTCTTTTTATCTTATACTAGCTGTGCCCGCAACTTCGTACGCCCGGTTTGTATGGAAAACACACAGTGTCGAACATACTGAAAACGCCTCTCCGCGCGTAGGAGCGGGACCTGCTTACCCGCGCGCGGAAGCGTGTTTCGCATTATCTGATCTTTGTTTTTTATATGGAAATCACGCTTCCGATCGCGGGCTAGTAGATCCCGCTCCTACGCGTGGAGAAGCGTTTTTAGTTATTTTCCATACAAACTGGGGTACTTACTCAATATTAGAATGGTTTGCGAGATTATTTCTAACCTATACTGGACACCAGGCAATTGAAAAACTCAGTCAAATAAAAAGTCCCTTTAAAATCAGTTAAAAACGATCAGAGATCAATTTCCTACCTACCCCCTAAGTCAGGTGGCGTGATTATTTGTATCGTAACTTTGAGTTTAAGTAATGCTCAGTCAAACAAAAAATGTTCCATCAAAATCGGTTAAAAACGACCTAAATTTAATTTCTTACCTACCTCATAAGTCATGAGGCGTGATTATTTGTATCGTAAATTTGATTTTAAATAATTTTCAGTCGAATAAAAATAGTTCCATAAAATCGGTTAAAAAAACAGCCATTTTTCAATTTCCTGCCTACCCCCTAAGTCAAGTAGCGTGATTTTAGGTATCCTAAGTTGCAACTCTGGTAACACACAGTTGAATAAAAAAAGTCCCATCGATATCGGTTCAGCATTTTTGGCGTGATGTGGTAACATATAGACAGACAGACAGATAAAAATTCAAAAAAAGATCGTTTTGATCTTTATATCGTTAATAACGCCTGCTGTAATTATTTTTTTGTAATAATATTCAATGTACAGACACGACCCTTCTAGAGATTTATTATATGTATAGATATTTGAATTGCAATAAAAACGGAGTATCTAGCCTAGATTTTGGTAAAAGATAAATAAAGTATCTATTTTCTCTCTCACAACACGTACTGTCAATGCGTTATTTTTTGTTGTGCCCGAATTTCAATACTTTGATTTGACTTTGTATTTTATTCGATCTATGTATGTACCTATACTGGTTTTGTACATTTAGATACAAAACATCAGACTGCCTGTTTAATTTAAGATTAGGTAGTAGGTTATTTAAACATAGATTTTAAGTATGTTACTATATTACTCGATCGTATTAACTTTATGTTGCCTTCCGATTTCAAACATAAAATTTAACTATTTTTTTTTTAATAAACGGCGTAACAATCACGAAAAATGTTACCTTCTATTTTGTTGTTCTGTGACTGTACGTAAAGCGGCATAAAGCGCTGATATCGCTCGATTTTACGTATCGAACCGTCTCTGTCCTGTTCTAGCATTGGCGAACAGATGAAACAACATCAACAGCCAGTTAACATCGTAGATTAGTGCACAGCGCCAGTTGGTAAACATTCTCGCGGAGAATCCACGGTTTTGTACAAAGACATAGTGGAAATCCTTCGCAAAATCAATTGTTATGCCATCCCAGTGAGAGTTGTTGATATTTGTATGCAGTCGGTTGAAATAAGTAAGTATTGATTTTAGATAGAGCTCTGCGCTACATAGCACGCTTGAAGCAAAACATTTTAGATGCGCGATAGAAAGAAACCATGTTTCTCATCACAGCGTATTGTAGCAAATTACGAGAGCGATCTTGCACACACTAGAGACTAGCAACAACCATCATTATCGTAAAAACTCATCGCTTATGTTCTCATTAATTCTAGAAGCAACGGTGGTCAATAAAATGGACCATTGTTTCATAACATTAACCAATCGCAGGTATTTTGTAACAATTTTTCGTTTTTAACTACAGCCACACTCTGTCTTTATACCAAAAACGCCGAGAAATATTTCAGAAATAGCCTAGGCATCGTAGATAAATAAAATACATAATAATATTTCTCCCGTAACATGCCCTTACAACCAACTGTCACAATCGGTAGGTATCTACATAAAATCAATAAGCAAGCACTAGATCTAGACTAGACTGAACATTCTTTAGTAGGCATCATTAACTTTACTCCGCGAAAAAGATTTTATGAATTCGGGAATGTCGCTGTCTTCAAAGAATTTGGACGTCCGGGGTTTATCGGTCATGCCACTTGACGTTATTTTAATGTTAGTATTTAAAATGTAGTAGGTCATCGCTAAGTCCTAAAACCGGTGCATCTTATTTTACGTAACCAATCCGTAGAACATTATGCATTCAATGATCTAAAGTAAATTCAAATCGAAAATGGCATGTATATGAAACTGACTGCTAATCCAGAAAAAAATACGCACAGGATGCTATTCGCAAAAATTAGAAAGCAGACTGCTTAAATTGCTCAATCTATTTTTCCGTACTTAAAGGTATTAACTAATATTTTTTCGACAAACATGGCCAGTTCATTGTAAAAGAGACAATAACTCCTGATAAAGTATTTGTATAATAGATGTGACCGGCTGTATTTCCATAAACTGGCAACTGTAGAAAAAAAACTGATAGCCATTACATACGAAAAAAGAAAATATAGCTCAATTTATTTTTATGGCTGTCACAAATATTTTTTACGTCAAAAATGGCAGTTCATGAAAAAAGTAGTCACTCATGAAAAATATTAATAGAAAAAGGTTTTATTCAAAACCAAAATCTGATTTCCTCATATTAATATGGCATATTTTCCTTGATGCTCTTTCTAAAGAATAATAAATATCGCGAATCTTGGAATCATGTTGCGAATTACACGGAGGCAGCTCCCTGGTTAAGTTGTCTAATCCTGAGTGGGCTGAGCTCTCGATCCGGAGGTACTGGGTTCGATTCCCGGTAAAGGACAACGACTTTGTGTTCTTGTTTTTAGTTTGATTACGACATGGCACGTTGATTGCCTGATTGTTCAAAAAGTAAATGTAGGTACTTAATAAATAAACTAGAAAAAATATGATCTATCCGTGATACATATGTAATTGTTAATAGTTGGTACTCCAAGTTGGTACTGCGCCTGATTTCTCTCTGGCCGTGTCAGTAAGTCCATCCCATCCATCAAATCCAATACATGTCCCATCATAATAAGAAACTGAAGGACTTGAGAGTGCACTTATATCTTAAATGGTTGATTCATGTGAATGGGATCATCATTCGTGGACTCATAGCCTGAGGTGTCCCACTGCAGGGCAAAGGCCTCCCTCCCCTTCTTCCATTTCTTCCTGTCTTGAGCCTCTTTGAACCAGTTTCGGGTGTGTGCGTCTAGCTCGTCTCGCCATCTTTTTCTGGATCGACCTCGTGCCCGTCTCGCGTTAAGAGGGACCCAATGTGTAGTTCTTTTTGCCCAAAGTGCGTCCGGCATCCTAGCGATATGTCCAGCCCAATCCCACTTAAAGAAAGCTGCCTTCTGACCTACGTCTACGATTTTTGTACGGGAAGTTACAAACATATGTGTTGTGAAAATCCATATTGTAAATCTTTAGATTTATAATCCATACATTCATACATATAATCACGTCTTTATCCGGAATGGTGTAGGCAGGGCTACGACCTAAATAAAGGTTGTTCCGCCCCGTCTCACAAAGTTTTGAGGGTTATTTAAGATAGATTTTTTGGTATATTGCTGTAGTGACAGGTTGTCAGCCCATCGCCTAAATTGCAATATACAGAAACCCTCGGATCCCTTAGCTGGTTTCTACAGCATGCCCGGGAGGAAATGCAGCTGGCACATTCTATGTTTTTATCTCTTTCCCAGTCCAGCATGGCAGAGATCCATAATATTGTAAATCTATGTTGAGTTAAATCTCAAGGGCTCTCGTGATTGATGTCATGATATTCAACATAATTTTCCAAGAAACGTGGGTTCAAAAATATCCAAAACATAAAGACTGATAATAAATACAAAAAGCATTTCAACTTGGTTTGGGGATGGAGTCTAATAAGTATAATAGAATCTTAAACTTTAACTACATAAAGGAAACCTTAGGACATTTTTCCACCACACATGTCGTGGAAATCGAACTCACGGTTTCCGTATAGAGAGAGAGAGAAAGAGAGAGAGAGAGAGACACAGACCGCTTTATGGTGTGTCATACCGGGTGTGAGGGACAGTGATTGAACGAGGGTACTGGTTTTTACACAGAGCGTCTGCCATCTGACCTCCGCAACCCAGAAGGGAAACCAGACCCAATCCTAGATTAGGTCACAGTTTTCAAGCCGCCAATGCTAAGCATTGGCCTCTGATATGGCTTAACGACTAATATCTACGGTGTTAAATGATTTTAACCGGGACCAACGGTTTAACGTGCCTTCCGAAGCACGGCAAAAGCGCCGAATAAACGTACATATGAAATTCGAAAATCGAAAAACACATTGGTAGTGGGATTCCAACCACGACCTCCCGCTCAGGAGGCAGCGGCCCTATCCACTACACCATCGGACTTTTCATACAAACTGTCTGATCAATGTGGTCATTTTGTATGGGAAGGCCAATTTTTCGTCTCCTGAAAGAATTTTCTGGTGAATGTTGTTCAGTTTCGTTGACTGAGTAACCATTATCAGTTTGCGGGACGCAGTCCCTTACACAGGTATGCGAACCTCTTTCTCTGTTGTAAATGATTCGTGGAAAACTATGCTGGCCTCATGGCTCATAGTGACGTATCATGAAAATTTCAGTCAGAAAAAAGAAAATTATCTGACATCATACATTTCGGCAGAAAATTATTAAAATTATCTGAATTGGAACCTAAATTATCCAAATGAACTGAAAACCTACATGAAAATTCACTAACAGTGCTTATCATTGGATAATGAAGTGAAATTTTCAAGTGTAACAGAAAATATATTATAAAAATGTTGAGGTCGCTCGCATTACAAACGAGAATGTTACAACACTTTCACAGTACTAGGCAGTACACATTGTGTGGTCCGCCGCAGGCGCACGGCGACTGCGGGTGTCCGCCCTTAGTGCCGGGCGGAGGGCGGCGCATCATACCGCCCGCAGACTGCCGCCCCGGGCCCATCCCGTACAACCCTTGCTGCCCCCACTTCCACCACGGACACGACACCTATAAGAAATACAAATACTTGTTCTTGTTCCTCTTCCTGCCCCTGATAATCTGCCAATACATCCGCACGTGTGGCGAAGAGATGCCGGAGAAGAAGCCCTGCCGACAATACGAGTATATGCGTAAGCGCGCCAAGAGGTTCCCGTGGGGGGAAGGAGACAAATCATTTTTCCACAACGACCACACCAACAACTTGAACAGTGACTGTGAAACTGATGTAAAACCTGATTATTGTGACTAAACAATCCCATTTGGAACCCATTTCACTATATGTTTTGTGGTGAAGCAAATTGTCTGTATAATGGTTTTTGCTAGACACAAGACTTTGGTATCGTTTACGTTACGTTTCGTATCATATCTACTAGATTATTTGGTAGAAAGAATCTCAGTAATAAAAATTTATATTTACAGTTAAATAAATAAATGTGAAACAAGCGATTCATACAAAAAGATAACCGGAATATAATAATATAATACTCGATCTTAAAATACCTACTATGTATATTTAAATAAATATATTTTTTTGTATGAAAGTATCCCTTGAAGACATCTAAAATAAAGTCCTTTTTAACATGAAAACGATACCAAAAATGGAGTATAGCTTTTAATATACTGACAATTTTTATCAAACATTTTAGCATTTGCAACTATGTATGAAATTGTCAAAAATTGGCAGTCATGAGTTAGCAAAAGTATACTAAGCTAAAAAATATAAATGTGTTAGAAAGAATTGAGCACAATAATACATGTCACGGTAATATTATTTTCTAAAAAATATTACTTAGTCTTGCCAAAAGAAATATTTTGTACATTAAGTAAATGTCGTATATAATGTATTATTGTCCAGTAAGCGGTCACTATTATAATTAGTTGTCTATGTATAATCAATTTTGTTATTTGGATTAAAATTATGTACATCGTCGTTCATGTTTGAATGCAGTCTAACTACTAAACAAGTATGTTTTAGGGCCGAAATTATCGAAACTACACCATTTATTTGTAGCTTACGTACTTATAAATTAGTTAAGTGCCGAGTCTTTTTAAAAATGACCTCATTTTTACGCATTTAACTATACACATACCAAGATTAAACATATATTTCACATTAGTTCATATTTGTTATGTTTTTTAACTTTATGCACAAAAAGTTACATGTGCGGTCTTAACACCAAAGGCATCCCTTTTTCCTCATCTACCTCAGGGCACGTGGAAATGACAAGGCAGGTGCAAAAATTATCTACGAAAATTATTTGAGAGGATACCGGTGTAAGGGACAGCGTCCCGCAAACTGATAGGGGTTGCTAAGTCAACGACACTCAGCGGGAGTTTTATTTAGGAACTGAAAAAAAATAGCTTTTCCATACAAAATGTTCACTTTGATCAGACAATTTGTATGGAAAAGCCATTTTTTATATTCCCTGAAAAAAATACCTGCTAAGAGTTGTTCAGTGTCGTTGACTGAGCAACACCTATCAGGTTGCGGGACGCTGTCACTTACACCAGGTATACTCTAAATTAACGTAGATAATAAACGGGTATAAATAATTAAATACTCTTACCAACCTGCACCAGACTCATCAAAGCATGTTGTCTCGCAACAGTACTAACTACTGGTATTTAGGGCTTGCATACCCAAAGGATTAGAAAGTCTCTGATATACGTCCGTCCCTCTGTCAGTAATGTACAGAGGACCTCCCAGAGGATACTGAAAACACCTGATCGGACAATGATGGTGCGATGCGATCATGAGATTAAAAATATATTTGGCCGCATCGCATAAATCGCACTATCTTCAATACGACATTCAATTGATATTATGGTACGTGAACACGTGGTCGTACGATAATTTTCGTCGGACGGTCGCATCATCGTGCGACTGATGACAATAGGACAGCGCCTGAGTCACCGAGTTACAAGAGATAGTTGATTCTTTGCAACGATATACACGTTGCATGATTTACATCACATGGCAACTACTACCTCAAACCGAAACGCAATGACTGTGGTATTAAATGGCAAGTCAGGACACGGATAAGAAGAGCATACGAGTTTTATTACTCCTTCGCAACCTCCAAATAACATGCCAGTCTGGCTCCTAAGAACAACAACAGTATTTTATTTATATTTAGAAAATCTTTTTTGTTTTCTGTGTCTACCTTTATCAGCGCGTTTATTTTTGTTGATAGCATTAAACGTCCCACCCAAACGGCACTTGAAGAGCATCATAATGCTGGTGATTCATTTACGCTTATATCAAAAACAAACACGATGATGACGGTGGACACAGGAAAACAAGAAAGGTTTTCTAAATATAAATAAAATAAAAATGGTCTTGTTATTATTAGGAGCCAGACAGGCATGATGTCTGGAGGTTGCAAAGGAGTAATGGAACTCGTAGCATTGTGGTAGAGAGTGGAGATGCGCACGCACGTTTGGGCGGGCGGTGGCGGCGGCGGTGGCGGCGGCGGCGCGCCAGGAGCGCCGGGCGCGGGCGGTGGGCCGCGATCAATACGCGCGCTGACGTCAGAGGTCGAGCGCGCGCCATTGGCCCGCGCGGCATTATTAAATAAACCTCCGGACTGAGTGGCGCGCTAGGCGTCGCGCCGCGGGCACAGGACCGCAGCACGCGGCGGGCGGGCGCACCGCTCGCGGGTCGCGCCGTCCGACCGGCCGCCCGCCATGGCCGACATGCCGGACCTCTCGCATCTCACGCCGGAGGAGCGCGCCATCATCGAGGGCGTCATGATGCGTCAGCGGCAGGAGGAGCAGCGCGAGCACGAGATCATGAGGTGCGCCCCACGCTCGAGCCGCCGCACCCCCCCGCGACCCGCGCGCCTCCCGCGCTCTCCTCGCTTCATCCTGCCTTCGTCCTCTTGTGTCGTCATGTCCTTTAACCTAATGCACCATATGTGAGAGTGTCGTGATCGAACAACCCTAAACCAACTTGCTAAATCTGTCTGATGCTAACACGATGTATGATGCCTATAACTTTTGACCAAATCTATCAAAAATATTCACAGTGTATTGATAAAAATAGACTGTTTCTGCGCGGTCCCTTCACAATGATGACCAACGACGGCGAAAATTCGATTAATGTGATATCGTGCAGCCTTTTGTCCGCATTTTCGAAATAAAATGCTGATATTTAAAGAACATTGTTTCGTTTCGTGTTCAATTTACAATAGGCATGTCGCATAGAATACGCTATAGTCTGGCTAGCTATATTCATACAACCATTAACTCGTGTATGACGCATCGTTGCTTTAATATAAAGAAAAATGTAATACAATAATTCAATTACCTACATTCGATACGAACCCTTTGTGCTGAGTAGCAACTTGAATAGCACAATAAGGGGGTTATCTGTCGTTTATATGAAGACTCCGAGGCATTAGACAGGTATGTTAGTAATCCTTTGTGTTCACCTACGTATATAGAAAGGCTGTATCGTAGCATATTTAGATTTTCAGTGGTACGCATCCGGGTATCAAGTAGTGGTACGTTAAAAAGCCCGCCGACATTTTGCACGATTTGGTATGCGGTACAGCTCCCACAGTAGATGACCTACTTTTTGCCCTACATAAGTGGCAATATCGGAGTAGGTTAACTTTTACAGATAGGAGCTTTTCGTGAACTTATTTTAGTAATGCTACAAGATGGGTAAAGCGTGCGTTAAAATTAGGTATAATACTGTTATTTTTATTTCTTTTATTCACCAGATAGGAGTATGAGTATTAGCATGTATTATTTATAACATCAAAATATAAATCATCAATTCATTATTCCATTTATGATTTGATTACAAAAAATATACCAAGAATATGACGCTCAATTTCACAAATACGTAAAAACTTCCAAATAAATATGAAGTCCAATAAAACATAGATGGACGACATCACATTTATATTATTAAAAAAATGTGTTTACAAACTTTTATTAAATCTGTAAAATTATTTTCGTAAATAAATAACAAACACAAACACAGGATACACTTACTGTATTTACAATAAAATAAATACTAGCGTAATATTCTCTAATAAATCGCAGTAAAAATAATACGTTTAAATACGTTACTGCTTTTGCAAAACAATATTCAAGAAACAAATTATTATTTTTGTAGACGGCTAAAAAGCTAATCTAAATTGATTGAAGTGGTTTCAACAATTCTTGTATGTCCCACATCAAAAAATAAACTTATTCTTAAGTTCTAAAAATAAATTATGCTACCGCCACAACTTCTTTGTGAGCACAAACAAATAATCAACCTTCTTATATTTTAAATAAACCTTAATTAAACGTTTATTTAACGTTGAATTATGGATACCAACTTGTTTTGCAGTCCACAAATAGTTTTTTTTGGTGACGCGCTTCAGACAGGCACCATTTTTTTCCAAGTACTAGTTAGGTACATAGCAAACCACATGCAAAATTACATCTCTGCTTTTTTACATTTTCATACATTTTCCTATACAAAAAAAACTCTCCTTTGCGAGTTGAGTAGTCAAAAACGCAAAAACACGTGTCCATTTTTTTTTCATTAGCCTAAATACAAAATCGTTCCTAACAAAACGAAATTATACAAAATTAAACCCCTTTTCATGCCTTTGGGGGTGAAATTATCAAAAAGATGATACATGTGTTCATTATTTTCTAACATTAGTCTAACTACAAAATTATTATCCATCTCGTAGCCATTTGCTACACGCTTGCTACGCAATCAGCATATTTTGAACAACTTATTTAGTTTTTTCATGGTAAGTACGTTTCGTAGAAATTTTTATGCATCATTCACACAAACCGGTCTTAATCCTTTTTCACCTAAACTTTGCACGCTGTCTTTACCAACATCACCGCTTCACCTAGTTGCAAATCATGCTACAACATTTGCCGATTCATGTTACTTGTTATACTTCCATGCTGGCCTGGGAGCAAGAGAAAAACATAGAACATGCCAGCTGCATTTCCTCCCGGGCATGCTGTAAAAACCAGCTAAGGGATCCGAGGGTTTCAGTATATTGTAATTTAGGCGGTGAGCTGACAACCTGTCTCTACAGCAATATACTTGCAAATCAATCTTAAATGGCCCTCAAAACTTTGTCAGACGTGGCGGACCTTTGTTTAGGTCGTTTACGCTCTGCCTACCCCATTAGGGAATAGGGCGTGAATATATGTATGTTACTTGTTACTGATTACGAAAAATAGATGATCCGATATGAAAACAGGTAACTATATATTGTTTAGATTACTGACTCGACTTTTAAATTTACTTTGTATTCATTTTTAGGTGTGTAAGGGTCAGGGGTGGTTTTAATGAAAAATATTATTTATAAAATAATAAAATGCGATTTATTTGCGACTAATTTACAAAGACAAGTAATAGTCAAAATGGAGGTTGAAAAAAGAGATTGGTATAATAGACACATCGTGTTAAATATTTACGTTTTTTATTCTCTAGCCACAGAGCTGCTAAACACAAACAATACAGGCTAAAAAGAGAGAACAATCCTAAACTAATAGGAAATAATAGAAATAATAGGAAGCTAATTGTTGCTAAACAATTTCTTCACATATCATGATAACCACCATACAATCTGATAAAGGCTCTTTTAAGTTGATACATACATACATATAATGACGTCTGTATCCCTAATGAGGTAGGCAGAGCGTAAACTACCTAAACAAAGGTTGTTCCGCCACGTCTGACTAAGTTTTAAGGGTTATTTAACATAGGTATATTGCTGAAGTGACAGGTTGTCAGCACATCAAAAACGGGCTATTAAAGCAATTTACAAACTCAGATGTCGTAATTCCCTAATAGAATTGTTCAAAGAGATAAATATTTTAACTGCACCATGTCAATTTATATATGAAAATATCATGTATGTAAGGAAAAATATTCATAGTTTTACCAAAATGGTGACAGGCATAACCGGAACCTTAGAAGCAAAAATAAAATTGACCAACCCCCGTTTAGGTTAGTTAAAGTAAAAAAATCATTTTTAGGTCTAAGTATACAATACTGTAACAAAATACCTGACCATATATTAAATTTGTCAGAAAATCAATTTAAAGATACTATTAAAAACACATTATGTCGGAAAGCCTATTATAAGTTAGATGACTATACTAATGACAAAGATGTCTGGAGCTGTGATATTTCAGTGAAGCCTAAGAAATTGGCACACATTGCGGTCACAAACCCTATTTTGAACAAAAAGGACAAAAGTAAGAATAAGATAAAACGAAGGGAGGCGCAAAGTGCGAGTTTCTAATGCTTCTTCTTCATTATGATATAGTTTTATTTTATTTTGTGACATAGATTTAATTTTATTTGTAATAGACTCGCTTGTGACTTTCTAAAAGTGTTCTTAGGAATCTATTTGGAAATAAATGATTTGACTTTGACTTTGACATCGCCTAAATTGCAATATACTGAAACCCTTAGCTGGTTTATACAGCATGCCCGGGAGGAAATACAGCTGGCACATTCTATGTTTTTCTTTCGCTCCTAGTCCAGCATTTAAGTTGATGGCAGATGGATAACAGAATAGTAGTCATTTGCTACGTGGCTGCTACATAACCTAAAGATTTTTTACAATTAATGTAATTTTTCCACGGGCGTCTTGTAGCATCTTTTTAGGTAACCAATATAAAGCATAATATAAATAAACCATCAGTAGCCAACACTTAATTAGACTAAGCTGGTAAAACACTTTACGTACATATTTATATTTTATTTATTAAGGTAGCGATATAGTCTAAGTATTTTATAAATTAGTATAAAATCATAGCTGGAGCATTCCATGATCTTGTGGGGGACATTCGTACGATGTTTTTGAACTTTACGTTACTATAAGACACAGAAGAATTAACTAATCTAAATTTATGTAGTATGCGGTGATAGAATGGACTATGACAGGTAACAAATATACATTTTAGAAAGAACTCGAACAGTGTTAGTGAGATTTCTCGACGCTCAACGAAAAGTCGCGTGCGGGACACCCAATCCACCGCCACTTGTGACGTGCCTGTTTAAGTTGTCATTTCAGCGAATTGAATAAAATAATAGCGACCTTTTTTTTATCATAGATGACGGGAATAGTACTAAGCATATTTACGTAAATAAAACAAAAATTACGTTTATGAATGATTTAATATAAAATTAAGATTGATACACCTCGTGCGGGACAGGCTAGACTCGTGGGGGACGCGTACGATTACGGTAGTAAAAAAATAATTAAAAATACAAATATATATATCGTAACGAGTACACATTTATTTAATAAGTCAATAAAATTAATACAAAATGTCAACCTAAAACTAATCGTAACTAGGTGTTTTATTGGAAAATTAGTATTGATTACAAATCAAAAGTGGCAAACTCCTCACAAACTGCATTTTTTTTAGCTGTTACATGATTAGATTCACAAGTGATGACGTGAAAGTTTGATATTCCTTGGATGGGTTTGACTTTAGCCCATGGATTGTGTTCCGAAATTTTTTGTGTTATTTCTGATTGAGCTATGTAAAAAACTTTGGTTGTCTTCATTACATCAGATGCAGCTCTAAAAAAATCTTCTGCTGACTGTATCACTAGCATGTCTTCACCTTAGCTGAGCATTTTCTCCCTTACCAACCTCTTTAAATTGCCCCCCACTCCATCTACGACACCTTTTCCATGTGAGGTAGCAGAATATTTCCAAGAAAAAGCTTTCTTGAACTTTGTGCTCAAGTGATTTAGCAATTTGACCATGTACTTATTTTTAAATTCGGAGGCTGGTCCATCGCTCCAAATTACATTTTTCGTTTCATCCGTGTCGTCATTGCTGTCACTGAATATAAATTCATACAGATGATTTAGGAACACGAAAATAGTGTCTTTGTCTTTGTTTTTACTGTTTGAACAAATTACAAAGGTTTTGCATTGACCTCTGTAAAATAGCGCAGCCGTAAATAGCAGAACACTAGACCGTGCCCAGAGGGCACTCTGAATTTCGTTTTGGTACTCACAAGCAAAGGACATCGCGAAATCAATTTGCAAAATTCTCGTATTAGGACATTTTTTGTCTGCTTCAAATTCTGAGCTCTGAACTCTTTTTAAATTTACGTGACTGATGAATTTTGGATACTCCTCTTGAACAATGTTCCATAACTCAGCTGTTACACTTTCATGCAAAACCAGTTTGAGCCTTCCAGATGAATCCTTTTCCCACTGCTTCCAAACTCTCATTTGCGCCATGTCCTGAGGAAGATCCATCTTTTTCAGATCGCTGCAAGCATCACATCAATTTTGCCAACACGATGAATTACACCTAGGATCGCACAACACTCTTTCCCAAAAGTTTTGGCCATAAGCGATTTTCAAACCTTTCAATTTTAAAATAAAATTTTCGTGGATCTTACATTTACACTGATCTTTTGGTGTATCTTTTAGCAAAAAAACATTCTCAGGCCGCAGTTCACAAAATTTAGAATAGCCAATTTTGGCAAAAGGATTTTCTTGCTTGAAAATGTAAAAAGCTTCACTTAAAAACATAGTTAAATAATATTTTTGTAATTTTTCTTTTGAGCCATTTTTCCATGATGTCATACTGTCTTTCATACCAGGACCTGTGTATACAATATCAGGACGAAAATAGAATCGCTTCACCAATGACTTATCATAGTTTGTTGTGAGATCTTCATTTTCATATTCCAAATCTCGCCTCATGTCTTCAGCTAGCTTTATGTTGTAACGATGACAAAGTCCTTTAATAACGTAATCACGCTTGTTAGGCGAAGATGGTAGACTTCGTACAGCCTTAAGGACAGCCTTTGATGCGGTCTACGGACATTTGTAGGGAGTTTCGGTTGAAGTGTTATTTGTCTCAGAAGAGTGACCCGCTACCGCCATCGAAGTTAGGGTTTCTGAAGATAATAGACTCCTTTTCGACTCCCTCTGTCTTCGTTTCTTATCACGCTCGCGTATTCTTAGCTCTTCCAGCTCCTTAACTGTCATACTTTCTTTCTTAGATCGTTTAGAAGCACTTATACGTAAGTTTTCATTTTTTTGAAAATCGGGATCTCGTAATTTTCGTTTTTCTCGATATTTCTTACTAATATCTGCTTTACTGTTGGGCATGTTGTAAAAATGCTCCCGATCTCTGCAAAAACTGCAACTTTTCACTTGCACTAGCAAAGAATCTCGTGCGGGACAATAACTACAAAGGCACTAAAAACGTGAATGCGTAAGCAAAATATCAAAACTTGTGCGGTAAGTTGTCGCGGCTTTAAAACTATGTTTGCAAGTGCAATATGAATTTTCCTAATACCCTCATTATAGAAAAATAACTAACTTAAAGTAAAAAATCCCGTGCGGGACAGCCGTAGTTGGGGTATATTAAGCGCTATGCTGTGTCATAAAGATACTTGTGTACTATGAGAAATGGTTTTAAATGTCAAATACAATATAATATCTATATCAATACATCATTCAAGTATGTAGATCACATCAAAAAGTCCACATAATGGTCTGTGAAATCAAGCCTTAAATATTGTTTATCAATGTAACTGTACAGAGTTTTTCTGTACGACCGATAACAAATTAAATATTGTGTTTTTTTATTTGAATGTAACATAATTTGAAAATCTATATAATTCTCTGTTATTTAGCATTAGTTTCACAAATCAAAAATCACTTTCCGAAATCTGGGTTCTGGTTGCTATTTCCGTGGAATGCTCCAGCTTACTAAAAACGCAGTGAATCGAAAAACCAGTCCAACAGACTCAAGTAATAGCAATTATGATCATTCTTCCATGCTGGACTGGTAGTTGGGTAAAACAAAGAATGTGCCAGCTGCATTTCCTCCCAAGTATGCTGTAAAAACCAGCTAAGGGCTCCGAGGGTTTCAGCATATTGTAATTTAGGCGATGGGCTGACAACCTGTCACTACAGCAATATACGTAGAAATATATCTTAAATAACCCTCAAAACTTTGTCAGACGTGGCGGAACGACCTTTCTTTAGGTCGTTTACGCTCTGCCTACCCCATTAGGGATAAAAGCGTGATTATGTAACCTTATAAATTAGCGATTCATTGTTCGCTGTAGTAACAGGTAGGAAAACTGTTGAAACCGAAGAGTGTTGTACACACCCTTCGTGTAGCTGGTCCACAGATGGCTTTATAACTATTACTTGAGTCTGTTGGATCGGATTTTTGATTCATTGTGTTTTTAATGATTAATGATTTTTTTACTGATAGGGGCGCCACTTACACACACATACACACACAAAATCACGCCTGTATCCCTTAAGGTACACCGACAGAAAACACGTCAAACAATTATATACATACATAACGAGTACTGACTGTATACATGTATTGTGTGTCTGCATTTTGCGCAAGGACATCGAGTTCGATCGAGGTCAGAATTGGAATGACGAACTTTTTTCTTGTTTTGTGTTTAGTTTAATGCAATGCCTTTTAAATGTTGCGGGCCAGATTGGCCGATATTAATGAAGTCACGGGCCGTATAAACATGCATTATACCGGGTGTAAGGGACAGCGTCCCGAAAACTGATAGGGGTTACTCTGTCAACGAAACTGAACAACTACCAGCAGGATATTTTTCCAGGAAGTGAAAAAAACTTTGGTTTTCCATACAAATTGTCGGATCGAGTTGTTCATTTTGTATGGGAAGGACAATTGTTTTCTATTTGCTGTAAGAATTTCCCGGGGAAAGTTGATCAGTTTCGTTGAATGAGCAACCCCTATCAGTTAGCGGGACGGTGTTCCTTACACCCCGTATTAGACCTATGCAAAAGATGCAGTGCCGGCGGTTGGCACCCGGGGATATTCAACACCCCCGAATCATTTCCATTTTCGTTTTAATGTAGAAAATGAAACGTGTAATATTTAAGACAAAAGCTTTTTTTTCAAATAGCCCCAGAACAGAACTGAAAGTTCTTGCCAAATATCGCAATTACGTTTCTGTGGTGACAAGAGAACTTTACTGACTTTCAAAATCTTTCCGCGGGTCCGATGAAATGTCTTGGCGGGTCGGTTCCCCCCGCGGGCACGAGGATGCCCATATGTGGCTTAATGTAATGTAGATTGTAGGTGTTTATTGTAATGAAAGCCAAGTTCCAAGTATAAATATTGTCAGGATGCTGTTTTGCAAAACAATGAGATCGTTCAGGTTTCATATCGAGTAGGATTACATAGATAGCTACTGTATTTTGGATTTAAAGCATTTCAAATATAAAATAATAATGAGTTTGATAAAACATTTCTAATCCCTTTACATTTCTAATCAAATAATCTAGGTCTGTAGATAATTTGATAAAAATGCGAAGGGCCACATATTTTTCGTATTTCGGCTCTTGAAGACGACGACTGCAAGAGATAGACACAAATGATTTATCGCACTCATTATTATTTTATATTTGAAATGCTGTCAATCCACAATACAGCAGCTAGCACCCTTAACACAAATAGAAAGTATGTGCATACCATGCTCAGTTAAGGTGATTCCTACCGGCTACTGGTTGTTTTAAAGAGCCTATATCTCCTACACGAATCATTAGAAAATTCTTTAAAAATATACATCTATGAAATTAGTTTATGGCCTGCAATTGCAACATTTAAAAGTATGCTAGTTCATAAATTAGTATGCCAAAAAAATCTGGAAGTAAAGCTGGTTTTATCAGTAAATTTGATATTCCTTCTAAACTATTACGAGCGCTTTCACAATTAAATTTTAAATTATCCGTATTATGATTATCTACAATCGCAACATAGCTTTTATAAATCCGATTCGTAGTTTTTATGGAACTAGCTTTTTTGAATATTTTTCGCATATTTTTGACGCGGCCACGGACGTAACTGCCACGCCGTAATGCGCGCTGATTTAAACAATATTCTAGGGAATTACGAGCGATGGTTTTATATCTTGAAATCGACCTGCTCATCTGCCGGTAGGATACACCATAATGGCCTTTCTTTTAAGAAACCTTTTACTTAGGTTGATATCTTAAAAACTTTCAACGTAAAATTAGAGCTTACGATCCAAATAAGTTAAAGTGTTAGAAGTTAAATAGCGTTTTTTTTAAAAGAAGAGAAAATATATATTATAATTTTTTATCTTACTTTCATGCTGGACTGGAAACGTTATGAAAATATAGAATATACCCGCTTTTTCTTTCCGTATATACATTCATTTCCCAGACTATGACTATGAATCATACGAGTGTATTCAAGATATTATTATAATTATTCATAGTTCCAAGAAACTATGACATAAGTTCTAAGATGTGTTAGTCAAATTTATTGTCTGCGCTGGAAGAGAAGCAGCAAGCAGCTGGTATTTTCATTTTTTTTAGAAGTGTGTAGTCTAGCATGGAAGTGAATTTAAAATGAATGATAGGTAAATGATATTTATAAAAAACTTACTTTCATTAATAAATAACTGACTGTATCTATCCATATTAATACGCTGATACGGATATAATCGTCATGCATGATACACGGTGTTCAGATCACTTATTAACACATGTTTATTTATTCCATTCTGTAGAAGAAAACAAGACGAAGTAGCGGTGCTAGAGCAGACAATCCGCACTCGCAATGAGATGCAGCGAGCGGCTGGCGTGGAGCTCGCCGCCACCTGTCACATCTGTCTCAAGACCAAGTTCGCCGACGGAGTAGGACACTCGTGTCACTACTGCCGGGTGCGGTGCTGCGCTCGCTGCGGCGGGAAAGTCACTCTACGCTCCAATAAGGTGCGTTATCTTACGATTAGTCCCTACATTCACCTGTCACATCTGTCTCAAGACCAAGTTCGCCGGCGGAGTAGGACACTCGTGTCACTACTGCCGCGTGCGGTGCTGCGCTCGCTGCGGCGGGAAAGTCACTCTACGCTCCAATAAGGTGCGTTATCTTACGATTAGTCCCTACATTCACCTGTCACATCTGTCTCAAGACCAAGTTCGCCGACGGAGTAGGACACTCGTGTCACTACTGCCGCGTGCGGTGCTGCGCTCGCTGCGGCGGGAAAGTCACTCTACGCTCCAATAAGGTGCGTTATCTTACGATTAGTCCCTACATTCACCTGTCACATCTGTCTCAAGACCAAGTTCGCCGGCGGAGTAGGACACTCGTGTCACTACTGCCGCGTGCGGTGCTGCGCTCGCTGCGGCGGGAAAGTCACTCTACGCTCCAATAAGGTGCGTTATCTTACGATTAGTCTCTACATTCACCTGTCACATCTGTCTCAAGACCAAGTTCGCCGACGGAGTAGGACACTCGTGTCCCTACTGCCGCGTGCGGTGCTGCGCTCGCTGCGGCGGGAAAGTCACTCTACGCTCCAATAAGGTGCGTTATTTTACGAGTAGTCTCTACATTCACCTGTCACATCTGTCTCAAGACCAAGTTCACCGACGGAGTAGGACACTCGTGTCACTACTGCCGCGTGCGGTGCTGCGCTTGCTGCGTCGGGAAAGTCACTCTACGTTTCGATAAAGCGTTATCGTGCATCTGAAAGATAGTCTCTACAATTTTATTAGTAGTAGTAAATACAAAGCTCATTCATAATCTCATTTCGGGTACTTAATGCCCCTAATAAGACAGAAAACTTGCTCTACCCCAATAACTTTAAAACCTCTTCATTGCGACTGAACTCTGCTTTAATTGCAGGTGATATGGGTGTGCATCCTCTGTCGCAAGAAGCAAGAACTTCTATCAAAAACAGGGCAGTGGATACATAAAAGTACAGGCCATGACTCAATGTTATGGCAGATGGAATCTGACTTACGAGGATTACCGCCACCAGACATTTCACTTGACAAAAGACCAAAACTAGAGAGAGCGCATAGCGCAGCGGAGAAAGAGAATCTTCCGCTTCAGAGAGCAGGAAGCGCTCTGCGTCGGCAGTACAGCCAACAAGAGCCGCGGAGCTACGGGGAACTGGAGGGCCTAGCTCGGACGCACCCCCACCTGGTGCACCCGCGGCAGAGGCCGGCGTACGGCGTGGACGACGTGAGCGCGCCGCCGACGTCGCACCTGCTGCCGCACGCGCACCTGGGCGGCCTGGGCGCGCACCCGCCCCTCCCGCCGCGCTCCTCCTCCTCGGACGACGAGGTGCCCGAGTGCATCTCCGACGAGAACGACGAGTACCGCGACCGCGGTGAGTACCCCGCGCGCCCGCTCCCCCGCTCACACATCCCTTCCCCGAGCTGGTTTTGTTTGTCACCCCTACACACCACACTACACAACACACGACGAACAGAAATTATAGTAATCTTACACGTATGTTAGGTCCGATACAACCCTAAACGAGTCCCATACTTACATTATGCCTGTCATTTCTCATAGTTGCATCAAGCAATGATAAAGTTAAGGTGTTCCGTGCGAGGTACTAATTATTTAAGTGCAGTTTACAGTAGAGATTACTCAGGTAATTTAATTATAAGTTACATACAACGATGTTTATCACAGAAACGGTAAATGTAGAGCACCTAAACTTATCTTCCAAAACTATCTGTATGACTATCCATCATGTCTCTTCATGTAGATGTACCTTTAACGTACAATCGAGTAGTGAATTGTCTAATGCTAGAGTTCTGGAGGACTCTGCCGTTTTCTTTCAGACTGTGTCTACTGTAAGGTTTTAGATGTTTCAAATCTCGCACTTAGCAGACCGCTAGTTAGTGCTAGGTTTGAAGCAGTACTATGATTGTTGCTATGGCAAATCCTAGGCGATGTGCGGGCCCTTGCGCCCGGGCCCCGCCCCGCACCCCTCCCGCCCCGCTCTCGCGCTGCGCTCACCCGCCTCTCCGCCCTGTTCGCAGGTAATAGAGATAGGAGCAGCTCCGACAGCTCCAGAAGCCAGCGTCAGGCACTATTAGACGAGAAAATGCACAAGTTCTTATCGGTGAGACGCGTGATGTTCGAGAATTTTGCGTTGTTACATATCTGGCTGATAGATGTTTCAGTATCGTTACTGTTCATTGATCGTTTTTCAAGTATTTATTTTCTTCCTCTGGTCGACCAATGTACGATGGTTGCAGAATTCAAACCTATTTTTGTACAAAGTAAAAACGTAGAGGTTTGTTTTCTTGTTAAAACTAATCCTGTAATCAATTAAATTTAATCACTGGTTTGATAAATAACATCGGCACAATTTAACGCTTGAATTGATAGGTAAGTAGTTGTCAGTTCAAATGGTATTGACAAGAAAACACTCCTCTATTTACCACAGTTTGAATCAAAAGTAAAAGTACTCCATAATACCATCCTATCCCTGCAGGCTTGAAACTTAGAATGTTCGACATTAACATAATGTATAAACTTATAAAGAATAGCTTATAGAATAATAGCTTGGAGAATTTATATTTTTGATTCTAACGAAATATGTCGCATGCTTGGGCGAAAAGATGTGTTCTTGGCAACTTTCCCATAATAATTTCGTTAGAATTTGTAAGCGTGTTTTCTTGTATTGTTGTTTTATGTATGACTGATGAATTGACACACTCTTTCCGCTTGTGCGTGAACACCACCGCTTTCATTTATTTTAAGGAGAACATTAAACATGGGTCATCGTCAAGTACAGTCACCAGATATCGGTTACTCGGCGCTGGAGTAAGAAAGTGTAGGTCTTGTGGGTCCGGGTGCATCGGCACACGCACACATCGCCTAGGAACAGCTTAGGCCGAAGCACATCAGGTTTGCCACTATTTATCCGGTATCATCCCTAGGACAACTTAAGGCGTGTGCAGGCACCCGACATCCGCATCTTCGCAGTGCGAGCGTGGCAGTCAACAATTATTACAATATGACTAACCATTCGCCGGCCTCCTACGAGCTGGATGCTCGAAGTGGTTTTGGAGCGTCGAAGGCGCCAACCGGCGCGCACAGCTTTGATTCTGCGACTGACTGCCGGTGGCGCGCGCGCGACGATGGCGAAGGAGCATACCTGCGACCCTACGCGCCCGATGAGGGCCCACGCACCGACCGAGCGGTGTACAAGAGTGCCTACTTATGGGAAGATTCCTCAGACAACCGACGATTTACCGAAAGGAGAAAAAAGACGGTGCGGTTTGACGGGCACGAGGGCGCGGCGACGTTTCCGAGGGGAGGCCGAGACGCGTCCGGCGCGCCACACGACTGGGCGTCGCTGCGGTGGGAATCCGAGCGACAGACCAGTCAAGACTCCGCTACCAAAGACTCAGGAATCGACACTTCTAGCACATTCACCTCTAGCGAAGACTCAAATCGGGGCGATTGCCCTAAGGTACTACACGCCTTCTTTTTAGCCTATCCTGTTAGCTGCTATATCTAACTTCTTCTATCTTTAAACGTTGCATAACTTCGCCCAAATCATTACCTATCTTCTTGTCCATACATTTGTAATAGGAAAGCAACAGATGTCAGCAGCAGTAATGTATTTGTGTATGGCTGCAGCATGTTTGCATTGACGGGCATGCGTCGGTACGATTTGCACTTTAATGTTTCTCACTCACCTTGGTATTTTGAAGTATTGGCATTTCGATGGCGGCCATGACGTTGACGTATGTTGTTGTTGGGGCAGTTCCCTCAGAGCTGGCAGGTGTCTACGGACGGTACGCGCATGGTGGGGCACATGGTGTTGCGGAAGGGCGTGGTGGAGGGCAGTGGGCACTCCTCGGGCGCCATCTTGGGTCTGAAGGTCGTCGGCGGCAAACTGCTGCCGGACGGCACGCGCGGCGCTATCGTCGAGAAGGTCAAGAAAGGTTCCATTGCGGATCTTGAGGGCCAACTTCGAATAGGTAATAAAACAACTTACTTATAAGTTTTGACACTTTCACGGTTGTTCATTACAATATGATTATCATCTTGAACGGGATTACTAGCACGATTATATTGATTAAGAGGTTCTAGGGTTTCAGCATATTGTAAGTTAGGCAATGGGCTGACAACATTTTGACAGCAATATACAATATACTTTATTGCACAAAAACACAGAAATTACAAATTGCTAAAAAGAAAAGTAGTACATTGGCGGCCTTATTGCAAATGTAGCAATATCTACCAGGCAATAGGAAACAGAGGAATAAGATAAATTGCCCCGGGTCAGACACAGATCTATCTTAAACAACCCTCAAAACTTGTCAGACGTGGCGGAAAGTTCTTTATTTGGTACGATGACGCTCTGCCTACCCCATTAGGGATACAGGCGTGAGAGTATGTATGTATGTATTATATTGATTGTTACCTCGATATTTCAACGCACTTTCATGCCTTGACGCATAAAATTGCATTGAAATATCGAGGTAACAACGTAGTGAAATATACTAATCGTGGTAGTAATCCCGTTCAAAATAATAACCTTATTGAAAACAACTTAAATGTATAATTCATTGCACCCATTATTTATCTTATCTTTTTATTATTATTATTTTTTCGTGTAGGTGATGAAGTGATGCAATGGAACGGCGTGCCCCTCCAAGGCAGGTCCGCCGACGAGGTGGCAGCAGTAGTAGCCGACAGCAAACACGATTCACATGTGGAATTGTACGTCTCCAGGCCATTAGTCGTGTCAAGGCAGCCGGCGCAACCCTGGAGAACTCATAAAGGTAAGGTTGCAGATATAGAATGTTTGGTAGTTTTAAATAAACTAGAGGCTCCTAAATACGACGTAGCACTAGCTACAGCGAAGCAAAAACTACAGCGAGCGCAGCACAAGCTACTTTGATTGTAGCACAGGCTACAATGAGCGTTGCACAGGCTACAGCGAGCGTAGCAGTGGCTACAGTGAGCGTAGCACAAACAATAGCGAGCGTAGCAATGGCTACACTACATGTTTACTGCTATGCAAATAAAAATGTTTCGACAATGAGTTTCTGCACCGAATTCGGGATACACACCAGGAACTTAGAATTTTAGAAATAATCATGAGCATTGAGCACATTCTACTCCAAGTAGCAATTGTAGCAACGTACTTTTGTAGCACTCAGAACTGAATAAAGAATATTTTTTTACAGAGGTATACACGGAGGTGATGGGCGGTTGTGAGAAGCCGAGCGTGCTGGTGACGTCACCGGGCTCCCCCGACGTGCACGCGCGCGGCCGCCGGCGACACGCGCACCACAACGCCAATGTCGCCGGACGAATACAGGTATGTGATCTTCCATGAACAAACTGACATCGAATACAAAGGAACCCTTCAGGACCATCATCTCCCTAGCCTTATCCCGTATATCACGGGGTCAGCTAACTAATCTAGGGGATTGAACGAGGGGACTGGTTTTTACACAGAGCGACAGAAGGGAAACCAGACCCAATCCTAGATTTGGTCAGAGTTTTCAAGCCGCCAATGCTTAGCACTGGCCTCTGACATGGCTTAACGACTAATATCTACGGTATTAAACGATATTAACCGGGACCAACGGCTTAAGGTGCTTTCCGAAGCACGGAAAAAGCGCCGAATAAGCGTACATATGAAATTCGAAAACCGAAAAACACATTGGTACGTGGTTGGATTCGAACCACGACCTCCCGCTCAGGAGGCAGCGGCCCTACCCACTACACCATCGGGCTCCTTCGGGACCATTAAGTTGAATTCCATAAACGTTAAATTCCTAGAACAGACGGTGCATCGTATATTAAAAGAAGTTGCTCAGTCAATAAAGCTACACTATCATTTATTATCTAGCGACCCGCCCCGGCTTCGCACGGAAATCATCAGTGTTTCTCTACTATATTATGCACGTATTGTACATATAAACCTTCCCCTTGAATCACTCTATCCATTAAAAGAAACCGCATCAAAATCCGTTGCGTAGTTTTAAAGATCTAAGCATACATAGAGATATAGAGACAGTTTTGAGGGTTATTTAAGATAGAATTCTAGGTATATTGCTGTAGTGACAGGTTGTCAGCCCATCGCCTAAATTACAATATACTGAAACCCTCGGATCGCTTAGCTGGATTTTACAGCATGCCCGGGAGTAAATGCAACTGGCACATTCTATGTTTTTCTCTCGCTCCCAGACCAGCATGGAAGACAATATTTTAATAAATAAAAAAATTAAAAATACTTATTATAATATTTAAAAAAAAATCTACCTGTATTAAATATATTGACCAGTCTGGAAAAAGCTATAAGCATTATATTATTTTCTTACGTGGTTTTTATACATTCTAATATGCGTTTTGTCCACAGCTAAAAGTATACTTCGACATCACAGCCCTTCAACTGCTAGTGACAGTGGTCTCAGCAAGTGGTCTGACCCCCAGGACCGATGGCTCCCCCAGGTGTCCCTACGCGAAGATATTCCTTCTACCAGACAAGAGCGAGAAAAGCAAGAGAAGAACCAAGACTTTAGCTAACACGTTAGAACCACGGTGGAACCAGACTTTCGTCTACTGTGGGATTAGGATAACTGATATAAAAAAGAGAACTTTAGAGGTAAGATTCAATCTATTTCTTATCGAATGGGTTTTAGAGCCGATTAACCGTGGTGTCAGTTATTAAACCTATAAGTAACAGCTAATAGACATCTGATGGTTAATGTGATGACCACCATCAAAGCCAGCGACGAGAGCGACGGCTTAACGTGCCATGTGAAGCACAGGATCAAGTTTCTTCCAGAAAATCAGGGCAATGAGATTTGGACAATACATTTAGGTCCCTTTATAGGTTTCGACAAAAAATTAGATCGTTTGGCCTAGATAAGTAATTTTTCCTTACTTACTTCACTGGCTCAGCGACCCGAAGTGTATCTTGACTTTCGACATGAAAGTGATTTTTAGTCCTTTTTTGGATTTTTTAACAATGTTTTAATGTTACTTTTGTTAACGTTGTTTTATTTTACTTCCATGCTGTAAAAACTAGCTAAGGGATCTAAGGGTTTCTGTATATTGCAATTCAGGCGATAGGCTGACAACCTGTCACTACAGTAATATACCTACACATCTATCTTAAACAACCCTCAAACCTAAACAACCTTTGTTTAGTTCGTTTACGCTCTGCCTACCCCATTAGGGATAAAGGCGTGATTATATGTATGTATGTATGTTTTAATTTTGTTGCAGGTAACAGTTTGGGATTTAAACCGATACGGCCCCAACGACTTCCTCGGCGAAGTTCTCCTAGACTTAGACAATTGTGTGATGAACCACGAACCCAACTGGTACACATTGAAGCCCCACGAAGAGACTTCTAGCTTTAGCGTAAGTTTTATTTTAAAAATACATGTAGTATATAATATGTAGTATATAATATTTTTACTCAGTTTTTAAGGCGACGTAGGTTCAGCAACCTCCAAAAATCTCTAAAGCGGATTCGTTCTTTTTTTACAAAAACCATGTATGTATATATGGAAATATTTCCTAGTGATAACTTTCAATCGAAAGGAAAAAACCCAATGAGGCCTTCGTTTCTTAATTTTTAATGCGCATTTTTCTTTTTAGCCTACATTAAACAGTTTAACGCATAAAAAAATATCCATAATAAAAACACTATGTGTTTTAGTGAATCGTTTTTTCTTTTATTTTTAAATGTATATTTCAATCAATATAACTAGATTTACTTCGATTTTCGTAACGTTGGGTTTAACTGCCGGGCCGTAGCGTGTGCTAATATGAACATTATTTAAATTACATATCGGGCGATTTTTGCATATCTCAAAATGTACTCGCTTATTTGCGGAACTACTACACCTTAAATCAGGTTATAAACAAATAATATGAGCACCCTATTTACAATGCCGTATCTACTCATAAAACGCCGTATTTATAAATTACCTGCACCACGGATTCGCACAGAGTTTGCGAGGAGACTACCACCACGCGTACATATTTACCTTTACAACAAGGTCTGCCAACAACTGTCAGCTGTGAAAAGTCTTTCTGTTAGGTCTTTTAAAAAAGAGGTGAAGTCTTGGATTACGGTTCGAAACTATGACGAAACAGAAAACTTACTTGAGGTATTAACTTGACATCTTGCAGATGAACCAATACACCCTCACCCACACACGCACATACACACACACACACACTCACAACACACACACACAACACATCAATCACTAGATTCTTAAACCCATTGTAATTTTCTTATAGTATTTTTAGGCTACTCTAGATTGTAAGGTTTTACCATCAACAAACTGTTAACCGGATTTCCACACTGTGAATTGTTTAGAGATCTGCGGCTCCTGCGATACAAGCCAAGAGCTTAGTGCAGGAGTCATTGAAAATTTGTATAAGTAAAATGTGGTCTTTTTAAATAAACATTATTATTATTATTACTAAAACTACGCCGTAGCAACGTAGCACCGTAGCACTTTGCCTACGTACAAATGCGAAACGTGATTTCCCGTAAGTTCTGAGATGTATAGTTCAGTATGCATGTTGCTGTTTAAAATAGCCCGAACAAGTATTTTGGTCATCCCATTATCAACTTCTTCAACAATAACACGCTTAAGACTAATGAATGATAAAATTGTGCAGAGATGGCGCGAAGAGGACGCAGACGGAGAACACCTATCGCCGCCATCAACATCGACCTCTCGGTTATCGGACTCAGATACACCGAGTGAGTGTGACCTGCGCCGACACCACTCGCTGTCCAGCCTCGCCTCGAGCTCCAGCCCGCCTCCTCCGCATGACGTAAGTTACTGCAGTTCTGTTTATAACACGCTGTCAACATCGACCTCTCGGTTATCGGACTCAGACACGCCGAGCGAGTGTGACCTGTGCCGACACCACTCGCTGTCCAGCCTCGCCTCGAGCTCCAGCCCGTCTCCTCCGCATGACGGAAGTAACTGCAGTTCTGTTTATAACACGTCGTCAACATCGACCTCTCGGTTTTCGGACTCAGACACACCGAGCGAGTGTGACCTGCGCCGACACCACTCGCTGTCCAGCCTCGCCTCGAGCTCCAGCCCGCCTCCTCCGCATGACGTAAATAACTGCAGTTCTGTTTATAACACGCTGTCAACATCGACGTCTCGGTTGTCGGACTCAGACACACCGAGCGAGTGTGACCTGCGCCGACACCACTCGCTGTCCAGCCTCGCCTCTACTGCAGTTCTGTTTATAACACGTCGTCAACATCGACCTCTCGGTTGTCGGACTCAGACACACCGAGCGAGTGTGACCTGCGCCGACACTACTCGCTGTCCAGCCTCGCCTCGAGCTCCAGCCCGCCTCCTCCGCATGACGTAAGTAACTGCAGTTCTGTTTATAACACGCTGTCAACATCGACGTCTCGGTTGTCGGACTCAGACACACCGAGCGAGTGTGACCTGCGCCGACACCACTCGCTGTCCAGCGTCGCCTTGAGCTCCAGCCCGCCTCCTCCGCATGACGTAAGTTACTGCAGTTCTGTTTATAACACGCCGTCAACATCGACCTCTCGGTTGTCGGACTCAGATACACCGAGTGAGTGTGACCTGCGCCGACACCACTCGCTGTCCAGCCTCGCCTCCAGCTCCAGCCCGCCTCCTCCGCATGACGTAAGTAACTGCAGTTCTGTTTATAACACGTCGTCAACATCGACCTCTCGGTTGTCGGACTCAGACACGCCGAGCGAGTGTGACCTGCGCCGACACCACTCGCTGTCCAGCGTCGCCTCGAGCTCCAGCCCGCCTCCTCCGCATGACGTAAGTAACTTTTTATTAGCGAGTGGATTCTCAAGTCGAATGACCCGATGAACCCTGGTGTCAGAGTAAGTAACTGCAGTTTTGTTTATAACACGCCGTCAACATCGACCCCTTGGTTGTCGGACTCAGACGAGTCAGCGAGTGTGACCTGCGCAGATAACACTCGCTGTACGCATGATTGAATCACAATTAAGTATATTTAAGAAATACGTACGTTAGTCGTTTTGACTACTGATGGTGCAAGTTGCACCGCTTCTGCACGCTACAGCAACTCCAAAACGGGCATTGTTTGATGTGTAAGTTTTTAGAAATAAAATTATTTTATGTTCATAACATTGGCTATCTTTCTCTTCACAGCGAATGGACTCAGATGGAACGAGAAATAGCAGAAGAGATATGTCACCAGCAGGCCGGGTCAGAGCTCAGGGCATTAGAGGAGAAAGGGTAAGTATACTGCACCGCTTCTATCCCAACTGTTTATAAAACGAAATTTTCACAAGAAGCATAAAGGTTGATGAAACTTGTGATCAACATGTAATTTATTTACAGTTTCTACCCTGTCTTACCCAGTAGCTATCAATCGCAATTGCACTGCAAAAAAGGCGGCGTGGTAGCCTGTAATTACTTATTTTAATTTAAGAAGTTTCAAACTATCAAAAGCTGATTTTGGTATGTTACTGGTTGGCATTTCTCGCAGAGCGGCAGCTACGCAGTGGCGAGATCGCAGTCGGCGGCTGCGGGTCGCAAGTCGCCGCGCCGGTCGCTGTCGCCGCCCGGGGACTACTCAGGTGCCGGCCGCGCGCCCAGCCGCCCACCACACTCCACACGCCCCCGGGGGACTCTCCCCCGCCGCCCGCGCGACCGCGGGACTCGACCCCGCACGGAACACTCTCGCCGAGACACGCACGTTCTCGCCGCGTCCGCTCATTACCACTTTACTACCACTTACTGTTTAACTTCCTCGCTCTTCCACTTTTTGTTTCACGCATCTTCCGCTGACCCTCTCCTACTCTACCTGACACGTGCACGCTCTTCACTTAATGTTACATTCGACGCGTTGTGTTCACGTTGAACAATCTTATAAGAAAACGTGAATGCAACGCTTAATGTTAATGTTTAGTCCATTTCATGACGAATGCATGTCATTTCAGTCTATGAGCTCTCCTCCAACGGCAACTCCGTGTGTGTTTTGCAAGTGTTGTGTGTGTCGAGAACCTTATACTCATGATACACGGAGATAGCTTGATTAGCTGCGTGTTTGCCGCTGTACTGATACGCTGTGTGGTTTGCAGTGTGCGAGCGAGGCGGCGACGGTTCCCGGTTACCCACACACGCGTACGCGCCCAGGTTTCAGTCGCGATCTGCGACAGCTACTCCCACAACGAGCCCCAAGAAACGACAGCTTCCACAAATACCTCCACATCATTCTCAGGTATCAAAATCAATAACTTTACTTTAGTTTCAGTTTTGGTCGTTTAAGCTCTGCCTACCCCATTTGGGATAAAGGCGTGATTATATGTATGTATGTACTTTAGTTTAAAAATATGTAGAAAAAGAAAAAAAAAACACGATCACACTCATAAATCAAATCAGAAAAGGATCCTCAAACTCGTTATTACGATGTACTTAGACTCTATACTCAATAATTACTGATAATATATTTGTAAATTGTACAGAGTGGGCAGAGAGCGGTTCGCGCGCAAGTGTCGGCGGACCTCGAGGAACGTAAGTGGATCGGGCCCCACCACATTGGCGCCACACTCACCTACCGCAGCACACCACAAGGTCAATACACGCCAACCCTGCCAACCCTCCATCTTCCAAATCCATTATCTCATTTGACTTGAAAGTCAAGTGTCATCCACAACCATTTTCATGGTTACTTAAACTTGTGAATGTTTATCTCCACTTCCATCCCTTGTATTGGCACAATGAATTCCCGAATGTACCACCACGAACATGTTCGAAACAACACTTCACAGAATCCACTCACGAGTAGATGGATGTTAGAAGTAGTTGCCTGCATTAGCAGTTACTAGATCTTAGCTGTATTAGACGTAGAGCGGTCTTCGAATAATTCATTGTGCAAAAGTAGAAATGTTCTATTGTATACAGGTGTTGATTTTAATGTCGGTATCTTGCAGATAACATTAAAATAACGATTATGATGTCAACAAAGTTGAGTCTGAAAAAAATCAAATGAAAAATGAAATGATGATGATGAGTAGGATACTGGCATTTTGAAACTGAAATCGGCAGCCTGTATCAAAGGCGATGGAACTGATGTACTTAGGTTGGGAGCGGCACTACGCAGGGTTGTCGGACAGCGAGCTGGCGGCGCGCGGGGGCGGCGGCGGCGGCGGCGGCGGGGGCGGCTGGGCGCCGCGGCGCCGGTTGTCGCCCGACGCCGCAGCGGGCGACTCAGACCTCGAGTCGGTGGCATCTGTCACCTCCAGCGCGTTCAGCACGCAGTCGGAGCGACCGAGGCCCACACGCATGCTCAGGTATAAATTAATGCTGCGTACCATAACCCATATATCAGTCGAGTGATGTGATTTAACCCAAGCTGCGTGTTCTATGCCAGTGTCTTGTAAATTGTATATATTAAGTTAACTCCAAAACACGATTGTGATGTTCCTTTAAAGAAAGGCGTAACTAAATCTTCAACTCCCACGATTTTACAGCCGAAGACATAATCTTGCCCCTACAAGTACCTCCTCTTCATGCGATAGCGCTAACCCTCCCCGTCGCTACGATCGCCCTTCCCGTCGGTTATTGCCAAGTGTGACTTTGCCTTCTGGCGCGGAGCGTGCAGTGCGACGTAGAGTTAGATCGCGAGTAGATTGTAGCCTTAACAATCTGTCAACTGCAACTCGTGTGCGACGCACTCGTCGCGCCTTAGCTCGCAGTCGCTCCGCAGGCTCCAGTGCCAGAGATTTCCCCCATCGCCATAGTTATGAGCGAAGTTCTAGTTGTCCCGAATATCCAGTCCACACCAACACCTACAAAATATCCGACAACTCACAAGACTATGAATTTCAAATGGATCTAAATAGACCTCAAAACCGTAGCATTCAGAATTTAGATCATGTATCTGTAAATAATGTAAGAAAAACTTTACCGATGAATGTTTACTATGGCCCTCCTGCCAATTTTATGGCGCAAAGTTATCATCACAAAAGAAAACAGCAAACTCGACAACCTCCTTGGAGTTGTCAAAAAGCCAATACTTTCGATGCTGGGTATTGTTATCCTAAAGAAATTCGTAAACAATTACCAGTTATACAAAACTTACAACAAGGTCATATAAGATCTCTTCCAGATATACCATCCATAAGCTATTATGATACTACAAGAAGTCGTATGAATTCAGTATCTTTAAATGTCAGTCCGAGCCATTCAACACACAACGATGAATTTTATCATTACCATGGCTACAATAGTGACGGTAGCGAAGCCGAAACTACCATTCATGTTAGTATTGACAAACAAAGTAGTCTAGAAGACACTTTTAGTCAATATCACAGAAATCAATCCTATACGGAATTACGTAGTTGTGATAGTAAAAACGATTTAAATGAAATAATTGATAGGAAAAGAATACTATGCCTTGATCTCCGAACTCGTTATGACGGTGAATGTTCACGTCTCGATAAGACACAGTCTTTGGATTTGTCCGGTAAGGACAGAATAAGAAGTAAAGAGAATATTTATGCTGAAGACAAGGAGACAGTAAAAGCTTTGCTTCTCTCCAAAAGTAATCTCAATATCAAAAGACGACATTCGGATGTAGGAGTATTCCGGGCTGCATCTGCTGGTTGTATTCAAATTCTAGCCACTCCTCCAGAAAGAACTTACAGTATTTTCAAAAAGATGAGTGTCGGCTCCATAGATCCTACTCTTCTTCCTAAAGAAATTAAACTAGACGACGGATATGGCATAAATCACAATGGCATTGATAATACTCATGATAACTCACATCATCACATTTTTAAAAAGATGAGTATTGATACCACAAATTCAAACCCAATCTCCAGTGACACTGATGACGGTTATTTTAAGAAACCGGGTAGTGTAGTGAGTATAAATGACACCCCAACATATCAAGAATATCGCTCCCCTAACTCCACATCGCCTCCTTCCAGCATTGATTACTCGTGTAAAAAACCCCTTCCATCTATTATCAAAAAAGCTCGAGCCCGATCACGATCAATCTCTCTATCATCATCAAACCATTTAGATGAAGAATTCAGTACGTTGGCTAACTCTATGTGTATTGCTCTCTCTCCCCCAAACCTCGACTCGCCTCATCGTGCGCTCACCCCTGATGCCTCGCCCCCGCCGTGTGAACATTTACCAACGCCTGCGCCGGAACTTTCGCCCACGCGCACCGACTCACGTGCGTCATCTGCAAACGATTCTCCATACAAAAAATCAACTACAAAACCTGGGGCAAAAAAATCACACCGAAAATCCACAACTCGACGGGAATCGAAACGCAGCAACGACTACGGCGGCCGAGACAATGGCCGAAGCAACAATAACCAGCCACAGCCGCTAGAAAGGCGAGAGTCGAGACGTAACCAGTTTACAAGAAGCCTAAGTAACGCTGAAGGCCCGCCGGACGAAAAAGCAGGTAAATAACGCTACGTTACAATTAACATTTCGTTTGTATTAAAATTATCCATGCTTACTAATAATTCTTTATCAAGATGGCAGTTTGAGTGACACTGCACTAGCAAGTGAGTTGGAGCCTGCCAGTGACGACGTGCTACTGAAGGCGGAACCACGCGACTACTTCGGCCCCGGCATGGGCAAGAAGAGCAACTCCACATCGCAACTGTCAGCCACAGGTGAACCCTGACACGCACTGCACATTACTCCTTGCCATGCACCACACAGAATCCCTTAGTTTCTCGGCAATGTGGGCCCGCTTCGAGCGCGCGCACATTGCCGGGGGACCAGCTAATAATTTAATGTGTAAAAATTATCGACAGGACGAAAACGGAGGTTAGGGTTTGGTAAACGTGGAAAGAATTCCTTTACGGTACAACGCAGTGAGGAGGTCGGGCCCGCTGATCGCATGACAAGCGGAGTGTCGCGGGCCTCCTCCGCCTCCAGTGAGAACGACGAGGACAGGTTGGCGGCGCTCGCTGGCGACATTGACACAATAGTGGCGCCTCAGGCGGCGGTCCACGGTCCGCAGTCTCTACCGTACTCGCGATACTACCCTCGTAACACGGAAAATATCGCATACAGCATAGGAATATTTATACCGATTTGTGACAAGGCAACTTTGCTTTACACCAAATTAATCAGATACAGCATGCTACAAAAATCCATCAAGCTATAGATACATGTTCGATGTCGCTTTCGTGTAACAAGCTGACGTAGAGCTTTATTTGGTAAATGTGCTGCAATAGAAAAGATGCGAACTTTGGTCGAGCAGATACGAGAAATATGCCTCACAAAACATTCAGATAAACTGAAGATAACCATGTTTCCCATTTGTCATGAAAATTCAGCACTTAAAGCTCGGACTTACCACACCAGCTTAATCATAAAAACACGATCTATTCGCGTATCTAGAGATACGATAAGAAAAAAAATGGCGATAGACATTTCCACGTTCTTAGTAAATTGTATATTCATGTAAGTAAAAAAATATTGGCTGAAGCACTTCAAAATTACACAATCAATCGTTACCTTTGGTAATGATTAGTGTGCAATTTTGAAAAAAAAAAAACATTTGCTAAATTGGGGGCTTATATGTGTGGCGGGGCAGCGGTGCGCACGGGTCGGTCTGAGGGCGGCGGCGGAGCGCGGCGCAAGCGCTCCGGGCCCGCCACCACATCGTTCCAGCGCTCGCACGAGGTCTGCGCCGCGAGCCTCGTCTCCATATCTAGCTCGGAGGGATCCTCGTAAGTCGCTCGCTCGTCCGCGCAGCCGCCCAGGCAGCGGGCACGCTCGGCGCAGCCATGCTCCTCGTCTTGTATGTGCGCATTGATGTTGCTCGCGTCTTCTACTCTACCCATCTCTGTGTGCCTCTCGTCTTGTAAAAGCATGTCGCCGATATGTATTGGTGTTTCTCACTTCTTTCTCTTTCTGTTCAGCACGCACGAGTCTTCTCTTGCATTTGCAACGCACTCTCTGGGTTTCAGGAGATGAGCTACATTTATCGCTCGCGTTTATGTTCTTGGTGGCACCGAGATGTTATACTTTCAGCCCAAACGCTTTGACGACGGCGACTTTATGTTCGCGGACTCGGAAGCTTCTCGATATACGATGCACGAATCTGATTGAATGATAAATGTTGCCTGAAAGCCTATGATGTTTGCACCTAATGATTCTAACATTTGTCAACTATCTATTTTATCTGATTGATGTACACACACACCCACCTCCGACACTCATGCATGCTTCACCAAAATTTTATCACTCGGCATTTTCATCACCCCAATTTGTTACAAAACGCTCGGCAGATTTCATTTATCTAGGGATGTCGCGGGTAGGTATTATGGTTTAGAAATGTATAATTCTAATTACTTTTAAATCATAATTCATAACAAACTTTCAAATTTTAGTTTATTTTAGGAACGGTATTTACTTAATTTATTACAATTTTTTACTCTCTTGTCGTATGTAATGTACCTATACTTATTTATTTCAATCGTTAGTTTAGACGAGCCGTTAACAGTAGAGATACTCAGCTATCCATAGCAGTATTTAAGACGTATAGGTCTGGTTCAACTATAATCTCGAACTCTTCTAGATTCGACCATACTCTAGCGTTTCTCTAGCACCTTTATCACCGTTAATTCTACTTAGATGCCTTGAAATCTATAGTCCTTGTTTCCACGTAGG
This sequence comes from Scrobipalpa costella, assembly GCA_949820665.1. Taxonomy (NCBI): domain Eukaryota; kingdom Metazoa; phylum Arthropoda; class Insecta; order Lepidoptera; family Gelechiidae; genus Scrobipalpa; species Scrobipalpa costella. The sequence goes on along the minus strand of OX463297.1, from coordinate 12,411,323 downwards.
TAACCTAACTTTTACCACTCGATGCATCCGAAAGACTGCCGCCCTTTTCTTCACTATTGTATCAATGTTGTCATTGCTGTACTTTTTTATTATAATTATTATTGTACTTATACTATATCCCTGGTAGTTACGAAAAACAAGGTATGGTGAATGAATTTCATACCCCTTTTTACCACTTGAGTACGTGACTGTTCTAACTTGTTCTAAAAGTGCACCTTACACCTTGTTTTCGTTATATGTTACGCATTGCATCAATGGTAATCAAACCGAAAAGATGCAAAGCGTAACATCTAAGTCATATGTTTTACAAATTCAAAACAATAAATTTAAGAACAATTAAATCACAACAATTAAAATTTCGTTCTACGTTAGTGTTGAAATAAAAATAGAAACTGAAATGTAAAAGCAGAAGCTTATGCGCTTTGCCCTAAACATTTGATTATCAATTATTTTTGCTAAAGTACTTTTGCATGCTTGTGTTTGACATGAAATAATTGTGTAGATCAAAAGTTGGTTTAGTATAGGGCGAAAGCGAAGTTCAATGCCCAGCAGATGAAATTACCCTTTTAACAAGAATATTAGAAGACCTTGCAAATCTTATTTTTAAAAAGAAACTAAAAAGTGTCAGTTTCTTGAAATCAGTAATATCCAGTGTATCAGATCTCCCATAAGATGTTGATAATCTTCACATCGGTGGATATTATCGAATATCCGGTGTGTGCAGATGGTCGCCCGGGATGCGAGGGTCCGGCTCGTCGGATGGCGGAGGCCTATCTGACTTCATCGATGGACTGGGGCCGGGCCAACTGGTCGGCCGACAGCTACTCGGCGCGCCCACGCTGGGCGACGTACAACTTTCCATGTGCTACCAAAAAGGATTCCTTGAGGTAAATTTCGATTTTCGGGAAGCATTCAACATTGTAAACATATAAAATTGTGATATTTTTTGTCAAGAAGGTAAAACTAATTGTGCCTTATCCAATTAACGTTGGTAAACGATCATGAGCAGAAATGTATGGGCCGTGCACCCAGGAACTTCAGCACTGAGACTGCTATTGGTTTGATGCTCACACAGGAGGGTAGCCCTCTGCCAATGCGCATCAAAATCTGACTACTCATTTTCGATATATTCCATAGAGCTCTCAATTCATACAAAATGCTAGCAACATAAGGTCGGGTTAGTGGTTTTTTTCCTCCACTCATGGAACTTGTGTGGGTCGAAAGAACTGACAAAACTGAGCACATTTTGTATTAATATTACATTATTTTTTATCTGATGACCACCGGGACGAACTATTCATCGCAAATTGTATTCAGTTTATCAATACTTTCGACCCAAACTATATAGTTTCATTAGTGGAGGGAAAAAAACACTCTAACCTGACCTTCCGTCGCTAGCATTAGGAGCTCCCTCAATATCTCAGGATTCATTGGAGATATTTTTTTACCGTCATAATGAAAAATGCTTATTTTGATCATCATGTGTTTTAAGCTGGGTGCAATGTGCCCATAATTATTTATTGATTCTTGTCAAATACTTCTTTCAAATAAGCCATACGAATTAAACAATACGATTCATATAGTGGTTTCCACAAGACTCTATTCTAGATCCCAGTTTTTTAAGATATTCGTTACACGTAGCCACTTATCATTATGTCTGACAAGTATTTCTTACAAATTAACCATACTAATCAAACTATGATTTTCATAGTGGTTTCCACAAGGCTCTAATTTCGGTCCCATTTTTTAAAAATACATGTCAAACGTAGATAGCAATTTATCCTCGTCGTCTTAGCCGATAGACGTTCACTGCAGGACATAGACCGGGAGGTCAGGAGGAGGCCAAGGCCCTCCACTAGGATCCGTCTAGCCCCTTCTGCATCCAGCAGCTTCCCGCGACCTTCACCAGATCGTCAATCCACCTTGTGGGAGGCCTGCCTACGCTGCGTCTACCGTGGCTGGTAGCCACTCCAGAACTTTCCTGCCCCAGCGGGAGTCGGTCTGCGAGCAATTTATAGTTTTGTTCTATTGTTTTGCAGGTTGAGGTGATACGCGCGCGAGGTTTACAAGCTCGGCAGGGCAGTCGCACGCTGCCGGCGCCGTACGTGAAAGTGTACCTGGTGAACGGCAAGCGCTGCGTCTCCAAAGCCAAGACGACTACCGCCCGAAGGACGCTCGACCCGCTCTATCAGCAGACGTTGACCTTTAGAGAAAACTTCAAAGGTTGCGTCTTACAAGTAAGTCTTTTCTACCTCTTACATACATACATACATAAAATCACGCCTTTATCCCTTACGGGGTAGGCAGAGCGTAAAACGCCTCCTAAAAGGCGTTTTCGCCACGTCTGACATAAATTGAGGGCAATTTTAGATTGTAATGTGTATTGCTGTAGTGACAGGTTGTCAGCCCATCGCCTACATTACAATACACTGTAACCCTCGAAAGCCTTTTGCTGACTTCTACAGCATGCCCGGGAGGAAGGGCAACTGGAACATTCTATGTTTTTCTTTCTCTCCCAGTCCAGTATGGAAGACCTCTACCTCTTTCCCTTCTATAACATAGCCACTTCGATCAGACAATTTGTATGGGATAACATTGTTATTTTTATTTTTTTGTGTTGAACTCGTCGTGGAACTTATTTACTTCCATGCTGGACTGGGAGTGAGAGAAAAACATAGAATGTGCCAGATGCATTTCCTCCCGAGCGTGCTGTAAAAACCAGCTAAGGGATCCGAGGGTTTCAGTATACTGCAGTTTAAGCGATGGGCTGACAACCTGTCACTACAGCAATATACGCACAAATCTCTACTAAATAACCCTCAATACTTTGGTGAAACGACCTTTGTTTAGGTCGTTTACGCTCTGCCTACCCCATTAGGGATAAAGGCGTGATTATATGTATGTATATGAAACTTAATCTATTTCGTTGACTGAGTATCTCCTATCAGTTCGCGAGAAGCTGTTCTTTGCCCACTTTTTTCCCTGTCAAACACAAGTTACAGTTATCTTGAATTGGTTCCAGGTGACTGTATGGGGCGACTACGGGCGTATCGAGGGCAAGAAGGTGTTCATGGGCGTGGCGCAGATTATGCTGGACGACCTCAACCTCTCCAACATTGTCATCGGCTGGTATAAACTCTTCGGTACCACTTCTTTGGTGAGTTTAATGCACATCTTAAGTTCTTTAAGACGAGAGTGAATAGTTATGAGTTATTGAACATTACTTCACCTTGGGCTTCATTATCACATCACTCACCAGCCAGTGAAATAGAGATAAAATATAAAAGAAAGGACAACTAAAATGAAAATGGAACTAAATTAAACAAATATACTAACATAAATTCATTCAAAAGAAACTTATATTTACTTAAATAAAATACAGCAATAACTTACCTTGTTCTTTCTTTTGTTTTCAGTAACCAAGGGTGCACTACCTACTTATCGAGTGGAGAAGTTATATCATCACAATAAAAAATATGAAATTTGTCCAAAAAATAAATTTAGTGATACTGCTTTAATATCATGATAAATCGCAAAATATCTTGAATATAGGAAATTTTCTATAAAACGAAAGGTATAAATAATAATAATAATTTGTATTTTTAATTTATTTTGGAATGCCTACCGGAGTTTTGAATAGATAGCATTTTATAGCAATGAAACAAATGTATAGTGTACTCAATAATATGTAATTAAGTATTAAAAGCCAAATGCAAATTGTGTATTTGTTTTTTCTCAGAAACTTTCTATATTACAGAAACACCTATTATCTAAAATATTTCATTTCATATTCTTATATTATTAATAGTCTAAAACGGATATTAAAAATATTTCGAAGTTATAAAAGAAAATCGAATGCAGGCATTTTTAACAAAGGCAATTATGAAATAATTTCATAAGAAAGATATTGCAAAATATTCTGGCTTAATCAAAGTTTGTATATAGAAGATAGCTTCATCAAGAAATTATGCTAGATAGGATTGCTAAAGAAAATATATTTTCATCTTTCCATGTTTATTTCCTACTGGAGGATAGTCACTATTTATACATCTTAGGTATAATTTTGCACTCCATTCATCTTATACTATACACTTTTCCACAATCAGTCGTTTTCCACCATGTACAGACAAACAAAAGGTACAAAATTATAGTTTAGGTATACTTAACCATAACGCTTTAAAAATATGAACGCAGAACGATGATATTTCACTAATTAAAATGTCATAAAAAGAGATTTCTTAGGCTAAAACAATAGCTAAGAATGTACTTTTACATGATGTCAAAGATAAACTTTGCCTCTATATACACGCTCGTACAGTCAACCTTGCAAACGATGCTTAGCTTTTACCACACTTAGCATAGATCCATCAATCGAAGTAAGGAATTAAGGTAGTTAAAATGATAGAACAATTTTTGTACCATTAACAGTAATGTTTTGGAATGAATGATTTTGAATAAAAATGACCAGGAGTCGTATTTCTGAACCGCTCGTATGAAAACTTAAAACGCATACGAAAATCATTCGTGTACGAAATCAAATTCTATCACACACGATTTTACTTATTTTTGAAGCAGTAGAAATCTGTGTTGCCAATAAAGTCTAATCCCATAAATTGTTTTCGTTCTACGCAGAAATACACCTACGATATAACCACTACCACTAACAAAAATCGTTGGTTTGAAAAACCAGAAATGAATCGCAGAGAAACGGAACGTAAATTCAAGTAAATTAAAAAGTTAAAGTGTCACTTGGCAAATAAATGTCTGTGTCACTGTGAGATCATAGACTACTTAGGTTTCGAGTAGTAGAAAAGAAAACGAGTGGTTTGGACCACTCGTTGCAGAGTTGCATACGTATGAGTATTCAAAAATTGTTATTTTGGGATTTCGTATGCGAATGTTGCTTTTTGGTATGCGAATTCGGATACGAGCGGTTCAAAAATACGACTCCTGGGCCGGTTGAGTTTGCAACGTTGGGTGTACGGCGACCTACCTTACAGTATATAACACTTGTTGAACACTTAGTGCAGGACTTGTTTGGGTTGCTTGGAGGGCGAGGCGCCGGGCAGGCGGCCCTCGCCTGCGCGCTTTACACCCGTCGATTTTATGTCTGTAACAACAAATCAGTTGTGAATTTATTTGTTGATTTAAAATGTTTTTTTTTTGTTTTGGATCTAACCAGACACTTTTAACAGAGCTCGTACTTTTATACATCGTAGAGTTTAAATAGTGTTGGCCCCAGACTACTACCTTGTGGGATCCTTCATTTATTTTCATCCAAATATTTCCTTATTATTTTCTAGCATTTTAATAATCTTTTAATACTTAGTGATGTTTCTAATACGCCAGATCTTTCAACTTTTTATTAAAAAATAGGAAGGTAATATAATAACGACAGTGTCGAAGGCCTCATGAAGATCAAGGAAGAAAATTTTTAACTATATAATTTTAAATATACATCTAAGGGATCCGAGGGTTTCAGTATATTGTAATTTAGGCGATGGGCTGATAACCTGTCACTACAGCAATATACCTTCAAATCTATCTTAACAGGTTCCCTGTCCCAAAAAAAAATGTTGGTACAAAAACTGTCACATGAATCAAATGTGATTCATCGGACAGGGAACCTGTTAAATAACCCTCAAAACTGTCAGACGTGGCGGAGCGATCTTTTTTTGGTTCGTTTGCGCTCTGCCTACCCCATTAGGGATAAAGGCGTCATTATATGTATGTATTTTAAATACCGACGAGCGTGCATGAAAAGATTGATGAATGTAGATGAAGCGAAAGAAGTTTGCAAGGATCGTAGCAAATGGAAGGATATGATCTCTGCCTACCCCTCCGGGAAAGAGGCGTGACGTTATGTATGTATGTATTTTAAATATCGCAAAATGTGTACTTTATCTTGACCATTTTCTTCAAGAACGCTGGTGTTACTGGGATGAATGTTAATAGTATCAGAAAGGGCGGTGTCCGTGACTGGATATGTAAGTACTCACCTTGCAGCCACCTGACCTGCGTGGCGGGCCCGTAGCCCTTGTCGTTGCGCGCGGCGATGCGGAAGATGATGGCGGGCTTGGTGGAGGAGTCCACGTGCGCGGCGCTCAGGGAGGACTGGCCCACCACGCACGTGTTCGCTTTGCCGCAGTACACGCGCACGAACGCCAGCTGGGACTTTGAAGCTTCCTGTAAAAGGAATATGGATTATAAAATGCTTCCTAGAAAATCACAAAAAAACGCAATGATAGGCGTAAAACAGTTGGGAGAAATCGACCTCTGGGGTAGGTTCAGAGCCGTCTAATCGGCGAAGTTTAATACATACATACATATAATCACGCCTTTATCCCTAATGGCGTAGGCAGGGCGTAAACTACCTAAACAAAGGTCGTTCCGCCACGTCTGACAAAGTTCAAGGTGAAAAATTATACTTCCCGTTCAGAGCAACTGTCAGACAAAATTTAGACTAAGCGAGTTTTTATTCGGCCCGTTCAGAGACGCACCGGAAGTAAAGTTTCATCTGAAAGCGGCGATGATTTTGCTGCCTTGAGACTGTGTTAATTTGTAGTGGGTTGTCAAATGAGCATATTTCGATGTGTTGTGTTTTTAACAGTTTTGTTCGGTGCACGTTCAGTGAGTCCCGCTAGATAAAATAATCCAGATTTTAAAAAATATCTCAGTCGACTAAACGCACGTCTTACTTTCTTCCATGCTGGTCTGGGAGCGACAGAAAAACATAGAATGTGCCAGCTGCATTTCCTCCCGGGCGTGCTGTAAATACCATCTAAGGGATCCGAGGGTTTCAGTATATTGTAATTTAGGCGATTGGCTGACAACCTGTCACTACAGCAATATACCTACAATTCTATCTTAAATAGCCCCCAAAACTTTGTCATTCGTGGCAGGACGACCTATGTTCAGGTTGTTTACGCTCTGCCTCCCCATTAGGGATACATGCATGCATGCATATAATACCGCCTTTATCCCTAATGGGGTAGGCAGAGCGTAAACGACCTAACAAATGTCATTCCGCCACGTCTAACAAAGTTTTGAGGGTGATTTAAGATAGATACAGGTATATTCCTCTAGTGACAGGTTGTCAGCCCATCGCCTAAATTGCAATATGCAGAAACCCTCGGATCCCTTAGCTGGTTTTTACAGCATGCCCGGAAGGAAATGCAGCTGGCATATTCTATGTTTTTCTTTTGCTCCCAGTCCAGCATGGAAGAAATTACGGGATTAGGGATACAGGCGTGATTATATATTATATATATATATGAGTATTATTATAATTATGTTCTTTCTTCCATGCTGGACTGGGAGAGATAGAAAAACATAGAATGTTCCAGCTGCCCTTCCTCCCGGGCATGCTGTTGAAGTCAGCAAAAGGGACTCGAGGGTTACAGTGTATTGTAATTTAGGCGATGGGCTGACAACCTGTCACTATAGCAATACATATTACAATCTAAAATTGCCCTCAATTTTTGTCAGACGTGGCGAAAGCGCCTTTTACGAGCCGTTAAACGCTCTGCCTACCCCGTTTATGTATGTATGTATGTATGTTCTGAAATCTTATCTACTTACTCATATGTTTTTATTATTATTTTCCAAGTCTTATTATTATTACTTTAATTGTCTCGAATAGATTTGCGCACTCACACTACTAAAGGTGCTAACAGAATAACAGCGCTGCGGTGCGTTCTGCACCACAGCATATGCTGAGTGAGGGCCTAATTTAGGGGCGCGGTACACTTGCGATAACTTGTAACTACTCAGCTTTTTTATAGTTGTTGTCTTTTTTTTTTTTACTTTTCATGTTGTTGTATTGTGCTGAACCCTTAATACATACATACATACATATAATCACGCCTTTATCCCTAATGGGGTAGGCAGGGCGTAAACGACCTAACAAAGGTCGTTCCGCTACGTCTGACAGGAGGGTTATTTAAGAAAGATTGGTAGGTATATTGCTGTAGTGACAGGTTGTCAGCCCATCGCCTAAATTACAATATACTGAAACCCTCGGATCCCTTAGCTGGTTTTTACAGCATGCCCGGGAGGAGATGCAGCAGGCACATTCTATGTTTTTCTCTCGCTCCCAGGCCAGCATGGAAGTAACCCTTAATAAACGGTTTCTATTCTATTCTATTGATTGTATGTGTGTATGTACTTTGGGCTGCGTGTTGGAGCGCACGGCGAGGTAGACGGAGTACTCGAAGATGCCCTCGGCGGCGACCTGCGGCGGCTCCCAGGACAGGTGCGCGCCCTCCACCGACTTGGAGATCTTGATGGCGGACGGCGCGCCCGGGAACCCGGGCAGGCACGTCTTGAACGCCGACTCCTGGGAAACGAATGAATATGTATTTTTTAGTGCACAGTATGTAACTGATGGTAAACAAGGGGTGGAGGCCTGGTGACCTGTAATACAGGCTTTTACGCCTAGCTCGGGCACCAGTCCACCACAACTAACAACGCCTATATCTATTTAAGTGCAAACAGTCTGTAATCTGGCTGTAGTTGTGGTTGGAAATAAATATTATTTTATTATTATTTATTATATTATAATTTGTGCACTCAAAAATATTCTTCATTGCAGTTTTTAAAGAAAGAGCCAATCCATGTTTGACAGATTAAAATTCGTTCTTCTTCTTTCGTGTGGGTATGGATTCAATCGAACCTCATCGGTTCATCACCCTGGTGTCTGAGTTTTTAAACCGCCTAATAGCACAGCTAATAGGCCTCTGACATGGTTTGTGTAACGACCACTATCAAACACAGCGACCGGGACCGACGACTTAACGTGCCCTCCGAAGCACGGAATATTTTTTCTTCCAGACAATCAGGTGATTCGGCCTGCATTGTCCTAACCAAACTGGGGAAAATCTCACAAAGTGATAAATTGACAAATATCAACTTTGCCCTGGGAATCGAACCCAGGCCCTCCGGATCGTGAGCCCATGGCTCTGACCACTAGACCACGGAGGCAGTTGAATAAACCAGTATAGTGATGGGACTGACCGCTCTGACCACTAGATCACGGAGGCAGTTGAATAAACCAGTATAGTGATGGGACTGACCGCTCTGACCACTAGATCACGGAGGCAGTTGAATAAACCAGTATAGTGATGGGACTGACCGCTCTGACCACTAGATCACGGAGGCAGTTGAATAAACCAGTATAGTGATGGGACTGACCGCTCTGACCACTAGATCACGGAGGCAGTTGAATAAACCAGTATAGTGATGGGACTGACCGCTCTGACCACTAGACCACGGAGGCAGTTGAATAAACCAGTATAGTGATGGGACTGACCGCTCTGACCACTAGATCACGGAGGCAGTTGAATAAACCAGTATAGTGATGGGACTGACCGCTCTGACCACTAGATCACGGAGGCAGTTGAATAAACCAGTATAGTGATGGGACTGACCGCTCTGACCACTAGATCACGGAGGCAGTTGAATAAACCAGTATAGTGATGGGACTGACCGCTCTGACCACTAGACCACGGAGGCAGTTGAATAAACCAGTATAGTGATGGGACTGACCGCTCTGACCACTAGATCACGGAGGCAGTTGAATAAACCAGTATAGTGATGGGACTGACCGCTCTGACCACTAGACCACGGAGGCAGTTGAATAAACCAGTATAGTGATGGGACTGACCGCTCTGACCACTAGATCACGGAGGCAGTTGAATAAACCAGTATAGTGATGGGACTGACCGCTCTGACCACTAGATCACGGAGGCAGTTGAATAAACCAGTATAGTGATGGGACTGACCGCTCTGACCACTAGATCACGGAGGCAGTTGAATAAACCAGTATAGTGATGGGACTGACCGCTCTGACCACTAGATCACGGAGGCAGTTGAATAAACCAGTATAGTGATGGGACTGACCGCTCTGACCACTAGATCACGGAGGCAGTTGAATAAACCAGTATAGTGATGGGACTGACCGCTCTGACCACTAGATCACGGAGGCAGTTGAATAAACCAGTATAGTGATGGGACTGACCGCTCTGACCACTAGATCACGGAGGCAGTTGAATAAACCAGTATAGTGATGGGACTGACCGCTCTGACCACTAGGCCACGGAGGCAGTTGAATAAACCAGTATAGTGATGTGACTGACCTCGCTGAAGTCCCCCTTGCCGCACGAGTTGATGGCGGCGATGCGGAACTTGTAGGCGGTGCCGTGCTCCAGCGGCGTCACGGGCAGCCCCGCCAGGTCCGGCAGCGCGTCCAGCGACAGGTTGGACAGCTCTAGGTTCGGCTCCGATATGTAGTTTGACACCTAATTCATAAACACCAATATAAAATATAAATTAATTATAAAATATAAAGCATTTGATAAAATTAATCATAATATACTTGTAAAGAAGTTAGAAAATATCGGTATACACGGCGATCTTCTGAGGTGGATTGAGTCTTATGTCAGCAACATAAGTCAAGCAGTATCTCTGAAAGGTTTCATTTCAAGTTTTCTTCCCGTACCCTCAGGAGTGCCCCAGGGGTCCCATTTAGGACCATTCCTATTTACTCTTTATATCAATGATATGTGTTCAGCCTTTCAGAATTCCTCTCATCTTCTATACGCTGATGATACAAAAATTTACAAAGTTATATTTTCTGTTAATGATTGTAATGCATTACAGGCAGATTTAGATTCTTTTACCAGATATTGCAACAAAAATCTTTTAAGTCTTAATGTAGATAAATGTTATATTATCAGCTTTTCACGAAAACTTAATACTTTGAATTATACTTATAATTTATCTGGTAAACAAATTAAAAGAGTTAAAGAAATCAGTGACCCTGGGGTTACTCTTGACGATAAGCTTCAATTTAACACACATATAGATAACATTATTGAAAAGACATTTAAGAAATTAGGATACATACTTAGAATATCACGACCGTTTAAACAGCCCGCAACATACAAAGTTTTATTTAATGCTTACGTTCGCAGCAATCTTGAGTTCGTTAGCACAGTTTGGAACCCACAATATGCAGTAAATATCAACCGAATAGAAAAGATTCGAAATAAATTCTTAAAATCGTTTAACTATCGTACGGGTAATCGTTTTGAAGATTATTTCGACTCAGCAAAACACCATCACATACCTTCACTAGAAATTAGAAGGACTTATCTAGATTTATTGTTTTTATATAAAATACTTAACAATCACATAGATTCTTCTTTTCTTTTATCAAAAATAAATTTGAAAGTAAACCGTTTTTCTTCACGTTCAAAACCTACATTTTATGCTAATTCATGTAAAACAAATTATGCTAAAAATTCTTTTTTCAGGCGTGTTATGCGAAACCACAACGATCTGACAAATGATATAGATATTTTCACCACAGCTTTGTCAAGTTATAAGAAACAGGTAGCTATTAAATTATTCGATTATACCACAGAGTAACTATAATATTACTTATACTTAGAGTAGGTATATTATTCAGTTAAATTATTATTATTTTTAGATGAGGTTTTAACCTCGACACTGTTTAGAACCTAATAAATAAATTAATCACTATGTAGTGCACAAACACAATAACAACTTTGGTTAATTTTTCAGTTTTTTTTTTAGATACAAAGAGTTTATCCCTGCGTATCTTTTGCTAACGAGTACTTAAAATTGTAAACTTCAATGTTAATATGTTAATGCTAATAATTAAGGAAACTCTAGGTTTGTAAGAAAACATATTCTTTATTTTTATATTGTTATTAAAAGGTGTATGTTTTTTAAATAAAGAGAAAAAAAACCGTGCTGGAGTGGGAGCGAGAGACAAACATAGAATGTGCGTGCTAGCTGCATTTCCTCTGGGGCATGCTGTAAAAACCAGCAAAGGGATCCGAGGTTATCTGTATTTTGCAATTCAGGGGATGGGCTGACCAGACAACTTGTCATTACAGCAATATAGCTACAAATCCATCTTAAATAACCCCCAAAACTGTGACAGACGTGGCGGAACGACCTTTTGGTCGTTTACGGTCTGCCTACTTCATTAGGGATAAAGGCGTGATTATATGTATGTCAATATATAAAATAAATAAACTGCCTCTAAACTCTACCTATACTAGCGTAATTCAAACAAAACATAGGTTACTTATGAGCGCGGCGGGTGACCAAAGGCACAAATGAACAATATCCATATAAGAGAAAGAAAATCACAGTCCCATATAAAGTTTAATTCCAACTAGGATGAAAGAAGTTAAACTTACCGTGAACGAAGTGTCCTTGACAATACCGACTGTGTACCAAATGTCCTCTTCGTTCTGTGGCTTGGGTTCCTCAGGTTCAGCCTGCAAATTTAAGTATATTCAGTAAAATATATGAAAGGCTTGTTTTGATTTGATCCCTTGATAGCTTTACAGTACTCTCTAGTGATTTATGCTTCAGGTTTGGAATTATACATAAAAAATCTAAGTTCTATAAAATATATCCAGTGATCTTAACTTATAACACACATTCAAGCTAGGGATCCGAGGGTTTCAGTATATTGTAATTTAGGCGATGGGCTGACAACCTGTCACTACAGCAATATACTTACAAATATATCTTAAATAAGCCTTAAAACTTTGTCAGACGTGGCGGAAAGACCTTTGTTTGGGTCGTTTACGCTCTGCCTACCTCATTAGGGATAAAGGCGTGATTATATGTATGTATGTATTCAAGCTAGGGAACACCTGCTGCGACATTGTCTTTCGAGCCGGATCATTGTCTACAGTTGCATACTGTTACATATGGCTTGCAGTGTTCCAGTTATCTTGCTACTTGTTGCCTGTTGCAACTTGCCAATGTGCTCATTCTATTGCTATAGATGACGTGCCACTAGCAGCCTTTATTTTAAGCTACGACAGTGTATTCTATCTCGACGAGAGATATAAAGCTGCCTGTTGCGGCCTATTGTAGCTTTTTATTGTTTTAATTGATATTCTAATAGTTAAGCGCCTGATATAGTTTTCATATCAAATCGTTCATAAAGTAAATTTGCTATTCTATAATTTTCAGGCGTTCTTTTATACGTCTTAACATTGTATAGCTTCATCTCGCTTGCTCTTTAGACATGGCGGTGATCAGACGCCCTAATATTTTATAAAATTAATAATTCTTTTTTAAATAAACCTCTCCATTTTGTATTCCATATAAACTGAAGTTTTCATTTATGTTCCTCGCGAACACTGCCTTTATAAAGTTACTAGCGACCCGCCCCGGCTTCGCACGGAAATCATCAGTGTTTCTCCACTATATTATTCATGTAATATACATATAAACCTCCCTCTTGAATCACTCTATCCATTAAAAGAAACCGCATCAAAATCCGTTGCGTAGTTTTAAAGATTTATGCATACATAGAGATATAGGGACAGAGAAAGCGACTTTGTTTTATACTATGATACCACCTTTTTGAGTTTTAAATATACTAATACTGTGTTCAGTCATTTTCTGTAATTTTCACGTTTCAACCAATATCTATTTGTTCTGCAATGTAGTGGGTGACTAACAACTGACAGAAAGTATTTTAACATAGACAATTATAAATTTTATCAATCTACCCTCTTTTACGCTCGCGAAAAGTGATGCATCATTTTAGGTATTTTGACCATTTGGTATTGTACAAATGTTGGTGTGTGTGACTAAGGTGTAGTAACTGTTGATATTTTAAACTTTAGATATTTATTCCAATCGGTATTTAAATCTTAGGTGATTAGTACGTAGGTGTTAGTTGCTTAGGTATTTAAAAAACATTAGGTATTCAGAGTTAGTGTTTTCAGATTTCAGAGATTGCAATATGTACCCATTGATCTGCATAACTGCCTCCGTGGTCTAGCGGTCTGAGCCATGGGCTCTCGACCCGGAGGTCCCGGGTTCGATTCCCGGCGGGGGACAATGGCTTTGTGTTGTTGTTTCTAGTTTGGTTAGGACATTGCAGGCTGATCACCTGATTGTCCGAAAAGTAAGATGATCCATGCCGTCGGATGGGCATGTAAATAGTCGGTCCTGCGCCTGAATTCTCTCTGGTCGTGTCAGTCAGTCTGTCCCATCAGAATAAGAGATTGAGGGATCAGAGAGTGCACCTGTGTGTAGCGCAAACACTTGGGCACTAAAAACAAGTCTTGCGCAGTTGGCCCATCACCGAAAATCGGTGGGAGGACTATTACTATTAGTGATCTGCAGTACCTGCTCGTGCTGGTGATGCAGCGCGGCGGAGGCGAGCGTGGCGAGCGCATGCGCGGCGTCGGCCGGCGGGAGCGGCGCGCCGTTGCTGCCCGAGCTGCTGACGGCGCCCTCCGCCTCCCCCGCGCCCCCGCTGTGCGCAGGCACACCCTCCGCTGATGATGACACCGCGCCTACGCCTACGTTGCCCTCTTCGCCGGGCTCGTCTATTGGGAAAAGTTCTATTTAAGTACTTGTCACAGCTCGGACACTCAAGAAAACTACAATGTCATTTTGGTCATACATCGACAGGCGGCATGTTGCACTTGGCATGTGTTTGTGTGCGTGTATAAGGGTTGACAAATTTTGTTATACCGGTCATAATCATTGCTTGATTAATCTGGTTCTTGAATAAACCAACGTTTTAAAGTAGTTTACTGTAACTGATTAGTTAGAATAGTACCCTATTGCATATTTTGTATGAAGTTATTTACTGTCTCTCATCACCTGGGAGTCTAAAAAAGTTCCTATAAGAGTAATATTTCTTTGGAACACAATACTTTATTATTTCAGTTACACTGGAAAACATGCGCGCGCCATGCCCGCTAAGCGTACCCACAATGTGACCCACAATCCGGCGCGGAGTGCGACGTATATCGGGCTGGGGAGGGGAGGTGACTGGCCATTCTGTATGTAGTACTATTATATATTCTGTGACCTTGTCGAATTTTGGCAAACTTATTCTAGCGTATTTCCTTTTCGGAACTGAAAAAAATTTGGTATCCAACTTTCCCACAGCCACAGATTTGCGGCAAACTTATAACAAACTTAGACGAAAAGACCTCCTTTTAGAAAAACATTACTTTCTGTACACATAAAATATTCCTACCTTGTTGAGTAAATGTAGGAGAGAGCAAGCCAGATCGTCTATTGGAAAAAGTTATATTTAAGTACCTTGTCG
Source organism: Scrobipalpa costella (assembly GCA_949820665.1). Lineage (NCBI taxonomy): Eukaryota > Metazoa > Arthropoda > Insecta > Lepidoptera > Gelechiidae > Scrobipalpa > Scrobipalpa costella. The sequence goes on along the minus strand of OX463297.1, from coordinate 12,396,193 downwards.
AATTTTGGCAAACTAATTCTAGCGTATTTCCTTTTCGGACCTGAATAAAATTTGGTATCCAACTTCCCTGCAGCCAAGGTTTTGCGGCAAACTTATAACAAACTTAGACGAAAAGACCTCCTTTTAGAAAAACATTAGTTTCTGAACATTTAAGAAAGTTTATTCCTACCTTGTTGAGTAAATGTAGGAGAGAGCAAGCCAGATCGTCTATTGGGAAAGGTTATATTTAAGTACCTTGTCGAATTTTTGCAAACTAATTCTAGCGTATTTACTTTTCGGAACTGAACAAAATTTGGTATCCAGCTTCCCCACAGCCACAGTTTTGCGGCAAACTTATAATTATATAACATAAGTTTCTGAACACGTAAGAAAATGTTTTCCTACCTTGTTGAGTAAATGTAGGAGAGAGCAAGCCAGATCCGTTGGCGGACATGGAGAGAATCGGCAATGACGCGCTGACCGTCGGCATCTGGTCCGCCGCGCCTTCCATTGCTGACGTGTCTGCGTCGCCAGCCCTGGATGAAAAATACTTCTACTATGTATTTATTTTATTTATTTATTTATGTACATCCAGTTCCCCACACTTGGTGATGCTCACACCCACAACACCAGAGGGAGAAACGACCTACTGCCTTGTGAAGTCTAGGAAATGCTTAAACATAATGGGGCCGAAATTATATAACAAACTGTCGCCTGATATAAAAAACGTTTAACTCATTTGTTAACAAACTTAAAAACATGCTACTATCAAAAGCTTATTATTCCATACCAGAATTTGACAAATAATCTCACTACTATGCTGTGCTAACCCAAACTAGTAGGTAGACTAATTTAATAATAACTTATGCATTATTAATTAAAATAATTATTATAATTTTGATTACTATAGCATTATAGTATAAGTACATTTGACATGTACAATATATTAAGTTTTATAAATAAAATATTGAATACTGAATACATCAAGGCAGGGTGACCAAAAAGCTTAAGCTATTAGAGTCCTGAATTCCCGAATAAATAAAAAAACATAATGGCAAGTAGAAAAATAAAGATAGTGTACAACTTTTACTTACTCATCTGATTGTGGTTGGTCTCCAAGTGAGAATGAACTGAGAACCGCCGGGCCATTTGCTGTGGAAGATATTAGAGCAGCCTCGGTTTGACCACTACTTGATATATCCGCTCCGCCTTCTGCTGTGCTTGAACTGGAAATTATTTATCCTGGTTCATAAATGTTGCACAAAATATTTAGAATCTTGTTTCCATACACAATTTGACAATAAGATAATATTGGACAAAATATCGAAGAAAATCCCAGCTATTAAAGACAGCTTTAGATTATACATACATATAGTCACGCCTTTATCCCTAATGAGGTAGGCAGAGGAGCAAACAAAGGTCGTTCCGCCACGTCTGACAAAGTTTCGAGGGTTATTTAAGATAGATTTGTAAGTATATTGCTGTAGTAACAGGTTGACAGTCCATCGCCTATATTGCAATATACTAAAACCCTCAGATTGCATAGTTGATTTTTACAACATGCCCAGGAGGAGATACAGCTGGCACATTCTATGTTTTTCTCTCGCTCCCAGGCCAGCACTGAAGAATTAGATTAGTTAGACGAATGATGATAATTTATAAAATATCAGAGGAAATATAAAAATACATTTTTATATTTGTAACACAAAAGTGATTAAGTCTATAGGATACCTGATGGCAGTGCTAAGCGCATCCTGGGCTGCACTGCTGATGTCATTCACGTCATCACTGGAAGCCACGCCTTCGCCGCCTCCCAGATCATCGTCCATTGTACTAGATTCATCTGCATTTACCCAAATATTTCATATCATCTTATATTATTTTAAAATATTAGTGTAACTTATATAAATTATTTATAGTGTATAAAAAAATCACAAAGATATTAACTTTTGCAAAAGTGGTAAAATACATACATACATAATAATCACGCCTCTATTCCTAATGGGGTAGATAGAGGGTAACAGACCTAAACAAGGGCCAGCATGGACGTAAAGCATATTACATATATTAAAAGTCATTATCTTAATCATTAATATTTAAAGTACCTGAAATGTCTGCATAGGATTGCATGAAATGAATAGAAAGAAGAAATCATTAGTCTTATAATAAACTACTACAACTACTAATACTATTCCATTAATTTCAAAACATAAGATATTTTATGGCTTACCATCTGGAATCATTGGTGCTCCATCACCGACCCCACTATCAATAGGCATGGCTGAGCTGATGGACTGGTCGGGAGACTCCTCCTGACCCTCAGCCTCATCCATCTGGTCCTTCATCATAGGGTCTAACTGGTTTTCTGTGTCTTGTGGTGAATTGTCTTCTGTTGCAGCCTGAGAAAAATGGATAAGTAATTCATTATTTGGACAAAAAATATCATTTTTGATTGATTGTTTTTACTCCTCTACAATAACTAAATAGTGCAACAAGAATATTGTCTCTAAAACAGTACTTTTAGCAGAGAGCAGTGACAGACTAGTATCAACATAATAATTTTAACTACCAAGATGTTCTTAGCAAGTGGATTCTTGAGTCGAAAGACGCGATGAACCCTGGTGTCAGAGTTTAAAAACCGCCTAGTAGCCCAGCTATTTAGGTCTCTGACATGGTTTGAGTAACAACTACTATCAAAGACAGCAACCGGGACTAACGGCTTAATGTGCCCTCCGAAGCACAGAATCATCTTACTTTTCGGACAATCAGGTGATTCAGCCTGCATGTCCTAAACAAACTGGGGAAAACCTCACAAAGTGATAAATTAATAAATAGCAACTTTGTGTTCCCCCCCTGGGGATGGAGCCCGTGACCTCCGGATTGAAAGCCCATGGCTCTGACCACGAGACCACGGAGGCAGTTACCAAGATGTTAATTCTGTTACATTTCTTTAGAAAGCAAAATATTTATACATTACAGAAAGTGTACAAAGTGGAGGAAAATAAAACTATTAAAACTTAAGTGAGACATTCTAAATAAAATTTAATAATGCTTCATCAAGTGAACGGACTCCAAATGTCCTAAAACATGTCAAGTACGCGACTTATATTCCAAAGTGAGTGCCCATTATTAAATTTAATGGTGGAAAATTGTTTTTGTCAGACGACGGAAAAGTCTTTTACGAGGCGTTTCACGCTCTGCCTACCCCGTAAGGGATGAAGGCGTGACTATATGTATATGTTTGTATGGAAAATTGTGAAACACCTACACTTACTGGTGTAGACAAGCAGTTGTCGCCAATGTAGGCGGACTCGTCAGGCCCGGCACCTGTTGTGTCATCTATGTCCATCTCATCATCACCCTCAGCATGACCTAAAAACACAAATGTGGTGACAACATCTATAAAAAAATATATTTTAATTTCTAAATGAAATATGGTGATGAGGATGAATCAGTGTTCAAAAAGTAAATGGAAACCACATCAATAAATGTTTCACAAAAATTTTATACCACAGGACAAGCTTTCATTTTATTGATTAATAAAAACACATGCATTTACAACTAAAACTACAAAAACCTCTACATTCATACCAGGGATGTTGCAGATGCAGATTTTTCATGAAGCGGATTTCTAAGTTCCCACATATTAATACTTTTCTAAATAAATTTTCTATTGGCGGTGAAAATAATGTTTATTAAAAGAAAATCATTTTTATATACATATTATCACGCTTGTATAGCTAATGGGGTAGACAGACCACCAATGAACCAAACAAAGGTGAATGACACCTGACAAGCTTTGAGGGTTGTCTCAGATAAAGCTGTATATTGCTGTAGTGTCAGGTTGTCACTTGTCAGCCCAACACATAAATTACAATACATTGAAACTCTCAAATCCCTTAGCTGATTTTTACAGCATGTCTGGGAGGAGATACAGCTAGTAATTTTATGCCTTTCTATTACTTTCAGTCAAGCATGAAACCTTTTTTTTACGTCTAAGTAATTTTTGCAGTCTTAAAAGACTAAGAGTCTAAAACCTTTTCAAGTTGCGAAATTCTATGTCATTGTTCCGATTTTCTAGCATTTCGTCATTGCGCGACCATAACCTGCTATGTAACAAAATTTAAATTTTACAGGAGCCGAAACAAACTTAATCATTTTCAAGCTTACTGTTCAAAATGTTCCTATTTTTAATGTCTATGGTAATGATTAGTTCCTTTATTTTCACAAAAAGTAATTTAACTGAATACATTTAAAAAGATAAACAAGAATTTGGCAATCATCATACACATGGTAGATTTAAAATGTTACTAGCAGGTTTTGGTCGCACGACAACGATTTCTTGACTCTCATCTTCACAAAACTACACATCTGCATTGATGTCATGCAGAGGCGGATGTCCAAAATCATGCGGAAGATCCGCATATACGCGAATATTCGCAACAACCCTGGTTCATACTGTGTACATACTACATGCATGCAAAAAGAGGGAATAGAAACCAGTTTTCTTAATGCTCCTAACTAAATGATGATGAGAGAAACTGAAATGAACAACTATTGATAATGAGGACAGCAACAATATATGAGTTTATATCAGCTAGAAGATTTACCTTCCTCGGGATGCAGTATCTCACTGTCATCAAGTGGCGCGACAGGCTCAGCATCCAAAGCATGGTCGCTACTTGTAGGAACTACGCAGTCAAGTTAAATAAACCATCAAATTAAGTCAAATTTACATTATTTGCTAACCGCCTCTAGTATTAGAATAACTTAAAGAAAGAGTAATTAAGTAAGTACTAAAGCATTTTCATCTATGTTATCTAATTAGAACCATTACTAGCAAGCAATTATTTAACTTCGCATATGCTATAAAGCTTTAAGGGGTGCTGAAAGAGCTTCAACCACCATGAAAAATAGTCAACTGTAACTAGGAAAAAACCATGCAGCAACAAAGTTTCGAATAATTTTTCAAGTCTGGTACCTGCAGCGGCTCCCGCATCATCACCTGCACCGTTATTGTCAGAATTTTCTGGGATAGTTTCTTGTTGATTCTCGCCGGAAGGGGACACTTCCGCGCCATCAAGAACATCACTCTGGAGAGCAGAATCTGACTCCATTTTTACAACAACTGGATAAATGGTTTATTAGAAACGAATAAACTTTGATTTTTAACACGTATTTATTATAAATAACACAACATTTTATAAAATATTGGCAAAGTTACTATCTTTTTGACAGTATTCCGTGACCATAATGCCGACGCGTCGTATTTTTTTTTCTTTGCAACAAGAATCGATAGACAAGGATTTTTTACTTTTCAATCGCTATCAATCATGCAATTTTTACGTTGATCGTTACGAGAATTGAAGCTGTGAGTTTGGCAGATGTCAAATCTTTGAGGTTATGTTATGTTTTTCTATCAATAATAGTAAATTGATGTGGATTTTTTTACTGTGTGGAATTGTTTAGTTTAGTTATTTCGTGATACGGCAGTCAATTTTGCAGAAGTTAGTGACAGCAGTGTAGGTCCAAACGTTTACGAGATAAATACTGATAGGAAATACCCAAAAACAATGTCTAAAACACCAGAAGAAAAACCTGGGGATGGAATCAGATCAATGAGATCTTCCACAGCCTTTAGGGTCGTAAATTTCGAACTGTACGCCAAACCTGTAAGTGCTTATTCAGATACAGTAGGTTTCACATTACATAACATATACACTGGCTCAATACAATTTAGCTGTGCTACTAGGCGGTTTGAAAACTCTGACACCAGGGTTCTTCGGGTCGTTGTTAGTCTCGAGAATCCACTCGCTAAGAAGAAGAATGCATGTTTGGCATGTTACTGGCTTTTTTTACAACTAGCTTTTACACCGCAGTTTTACAGGCATATGTGTTTTCCATAGTCATCAGATTGTTTTTCCACAGTATAAAAATACTGCTATGTTTCTCGAGAGTGGACATAGCTTCGGAATAGTAAATTAATTTTATAAAATAAATAAAACAATGTATAATTGATTTTATTACTTTGTTTCAGAATATTGTTATTATGAGCATAGGCCTCACATGTTTTGGTCTAGCTCTTGGATATCTTGCTTATATGAGAACTAAATATGAAAACATGGGATATTACGCTGCTGTTAATCAAGATGGAAAAGAAGTGTTTGAAAAGAAAAAATCTAAATGGGACTGAACAAATTATTACATTAAGCAGATTACCAACTATAAATGAAATGTAAATAAACTGAAGTTGTATTATTTATTTTGTCTAGTTTATAATTGATTCAATAAATAGTTTAAAAGTATTAGCCAAGTTTCTTTTACTGTATAACCAAGTAGGTAATTTTTTTTTTTATTATATTAGCCTAAGCTGTCTCACTGCTGGTAATAATAATAATTTAAAAAAATGTACACGTTACTTCCATGCTGGACTGGGAGAGATAGAAAAACATAGAATGTTCCAGCTGCCCTTCCTCCCATGGGCATGCTGTAGAAGACAGCAAAAGGGACTCGAGGGTTACAGTGTATTGTAATTTAGGCGATGGGCTGACAACCTGTCACTATGGCAATACACATTACAATCTAAAATTACCCTCAATTATTGTCAGACGCGGCGAAAGCGCCTTTTACGAGGCGTTTAACGCTCTGTCTACCCCGTAAGGGATAAAGGCGTGATTTTATGTATGTAAAAAAAATGTGATTTAAAAGTTACAACTTAATCATATCCCTGATGCATAGAACAACGGGTAGTTGTTCGGCTCGAGAATCCACTCGCAAAGAAGGAACCAACTTGAAAAGAAAATGCAAGGTTTAATTCTGAGATTCCTGTACAAAATCCTAGTAGGTACACAAGAAAAGGAGTTTCTATTCGGAAGGCTCCTACACACAGTGCCGCCGGATCTGTGGCAGTTCTACCACATATTCCATATTTTTATGGCAGTTTTTTTTTTTAATATCGTTTTTCTGCCGAATACACCATGTTTTCTAGATTTTCTGCAAAATTCTATATATTTTAATAATATAGCAACAAAAAAATAAAAATGTCAGCTGTCAACAGTAACGTCATCGTTGTGAGCGTATTTGGTATTTGTCTTCTCTTGCGTTAAGTTTTTGATTTAAAGTTGTGTTTTCGCTAATAGTGTTAGAAAAATGTTTTCTGCTCTCAAAAAGTTAACAAAACTCAGCGATGATCGCTGTCCAGCTCCGATGCCTATGTCCTCTTCGTTACAGAAGAAATTTTCTAAAGGAGTTCATTTTAATAGTAATATTTTATTATTATTTCTTTTTTAGCTAATAAACACAAAACCTATCATTAAGATTGATAAACTTTATTATCAATACTATACTATTGCATTTTTTCATCGTTTCCACAGTGAAAATACTTATCAAAGGCGACAGAAACGTTGGAAAGTCATGTTTACTTCAGAGACTGCAGGGTGGGCCATTCATAGAGGAATACGCTCCTACCGATCAAATACAAGTCGCACCGATACACTGGACTTATAAAAACACCGACTTTATCGTTAAAGTAAGTAGAAACATGTTATTTCCTACAGACCGAAAATAGAATTGCATTTATGTGTTGATATTGATACCCTTGTTTGTACACTAATAAATAGGTCAATTGTTCGCAGTTCAATGAATTCATATCAGAAAGATACTGGTAAATTGATGTGCTTTCGTTAATGTGCCCACTATCTTAAGCCACATACATTTTTTTAACTGAGAACAACATAACCATAAAACAAGTTCTTAAAAACCAGTCTCTTTTAATTAATTGGTTGACTTCCTAATTCTTTTGAATGATAAGCAGATATGATAAAATATAGGAGTATGTTTAAGCAAACTCTACTTGTATGCATTTGCTTAATTATAATTACTGCTACAAATATTTTTTTTAATATTCCTTAGGTGGAAGTGTGGGAAGTCGTAGATAAAGGCAGAACTAAGAAAAAGCCTCCATTAGGACTGAAACTAGAAAATCAAGCTGCTACCCCTACTGCGGAGGAGGGTTATGAAACACCCGTCCTTGACGCCACATTTCTAGATGTGTACAAAAATGCAACTGGAGTCATACTTATGTTAGATATTACTAAACCTTGGTAAGGAAGTATGACAGTAATATATACCCATATTTTTTTCTACACGGTTCAAAAAATGCACCTATACTGTCAATAGAATATTATTCTGTTCGTAATTATTATCTTTTTACCTACCAGGACATTTGAATATGTAGTGAAGGAGCTTTCTAGAGCACCAGCTGATCTGCCGGTGGTGATCCTGGGAAACCACTGCGACATGTCGCATCATAGACAGGTCCAATCACATCACATTGAGCAGGCCCTCAATCAAGCTAGACTAACCAGGTAAGAGCTCTGTTTTTTTTTCTTCTGTAAAAAGCATATAAAGGGGTTCTAAAATTTCTGTATAGAGCCTGCCATACTGCCTGGTGGCTATCATGATTCACATTAGTATTCAGTACTATGTACAAAATTATTTATACTAGGCAACCACAAATTACAAAGTGATTGCAGAGTTTATAATGTTGTTATTAAAAACACTTGTACTTGTTTCACTTAATATAATTTAATGGATTAAATTATATTAAGTACAAGCGTAAAACATTTAATTAAATCCATTAAATTATATTGAGTGAAACAAGTACAAGTGTTTTTAAAAACAACATTATAAATATGGAGTTTCACCAAGTGCCGACAATCGCAAGTATAAATTGTGATTGCAGAGTGTTTAAACACTGAAAAAAAATCAGGATTATAGCAGGTCAAACCTAAGATTATTTAAAAAACAAGTTATATGCTTGTTAGATAATGTGATATTTTTATACTAGTATCATTAATTCCACATAAAATTTGGATATGTATTTTTTTAGAACTGCACCAATACGCTATGCAGAATCATCAATGAGAAATGGCTTTGGTTTGCGATTCTTGCACAAATTCTTCAGTGTGCCATTCCTTGGGCTACAAAGAACAAGTCTACTTGAACAGCTACAAAGAAACCAGAAAGATATGGAAGAAACTGAAAAAGAACTTGATGACTTTCAAGTAAGGCATCATACATGAAAATAAAGAGGCTTAAAGTTCCTCTCGTGCCGTATTTTAGACCACGACCTCTCGACACTCTCGAGAGTGGAGCGTCAGCACGCCCATGACGGTACGCCGAAGGTCGTGGGTTCAAATCCTACCTGAGCGAAAGTTTTAGCCTCTTTAGTTTCATGCTTATACTGTGTCAAATTCCAAAAAAAAATAGAAGCATGTCGTCATGCCCGACCAAAACCTGCTATGTAACAAAATTGATATTTCACAGGATTTATTATTTTTAACATCTATGATAATGACAAGTTCCTTTATTTTCACAGTGAATACATCTAAAAAGATAAACAAGCAAAATTTGCATGGCAGATTCAAAACTGTTACATAGCAGGTTTTGGTCGCGCAACGACGATGTGACGTTTTGCATTGGTCTCACATATCTCTCACATTGGCTATTTTTCACGTATTTCCTTAGAATTCGGAAGAATCTCACTACAACTTGTTTTTGGACCGGCTCGCGAGTAAACGCCGTCAGAGCACGGGCGCGCCGCCGGATCAACAGCGTGCGAATAACGAGCGCTCGCCCAGCATAGTGCTCGGCGCCGGGAAACCTATCATCCCACCTGGAGTCAACCCACTTGTGAGTATTTTATAAGCTAGTAGCCTGTCGTCATCACTTCATCATAGCTAGCCCATTAAAGTCGTTGCAGGACAGTTGGATCCCTTCTTTTTCACTCTGATCTCTCGTTTCTGCAATGTGAGTGCAAGAGAGAGATTTATTTATTTAACAGTTTTTGTACACAGAAACATACACAGAACAATTACATAGGAAACAACTAAACAAGACACAACAGGTACTGCTTATTTCTAAAATGAAATGTCTTACAGCATAAGTAAGAAGTGAGATTTCATAAAACTTAAAGCGAATGATCCGAATGTTGCGCATCTGTTTTGTCGCCAGTGCGAGCTCTATAGCAAATGAAATGAATTTGAAATGATATTTTAAAGTTGTAAGTTCTGATGGCAGTCGCTCTGTGTAAAACCAGTACCGTCGTTCAATTACCTAAATTAGGTAGCCGACCCGTGATATACGGGATAAGGCTATGGTTGTGGGCTAGGGCGATGATGATTTTAACGTTTAAAGTTCAGGCCTGCTATTGTGATTATTTTCGCCCTTTTTCTAGTTGTTTTATAAATTAATTTAATTTAAATAAATGTGTTTCAGTTCACACAATCGCTAAATCCGAAAGGCATCAAAGCGCACCACACTGCCGAAAGCCAGCAGATAAAGCAGACTCAGTTTGTGAGTTCGGAGTTATTGAAGCCAAAGAACCCCGTTAGTATGGATATGACGCCGTCCAGACAACCGCAAGACAGGTAAATTGAAGACTTTTACATTTGCTACAAGTCTGATAACATTTAATTGTATACGTGAGGTTTAAGGACTGGCGCCTGGAGGCTCAAAATAGGGATAAGTGGAAAGAGAAGAGGGAGGCCTTTGCCCAGCAGTGGGATGATGTAGGCTAAATAAGATAAGATTCGTGACGAATTCGAGCGCAAAAAAACTTGACTAAAGTATGTTATGAGAAAACAGAAAAGGACGGCAATATAGATTCATTGATCCTGTCAGTTGGAATTCGTTTAAAAAATCAAAGCGTGTTTTTTTTGCGTTTGGCACTAGAGACTACTTTGTGCCAGTGTCAAGTTTTTTTTATTTTATTTTATTAAAGCGTTTAACTGACACGTATGATATGCGCGCACATAACACAAACACAGCTGTTTTATCGTGTATGCGCGCCCCCTTTCAGTTGATCCACATCACGACTAAACTATCCATATATTCTTGAACAGACAGGATTAAAATAATTCCGTCTATACTGCCGTCACTTTCTGTTTTCTGACGACAGAAAATGACAGGTATAGACTTAATTTAGTTAAGTTGTGTACTCATTCGTTTCGACACCACTATTTAAAAAACTTTTCTATACTTACTCTATACTTAGGATTGGTCTTGTTACAGTGGGCAAAGTACGCCAACAGCCCCCAATACAACCGCATCTTCAGGCGGTTTGGATGAGTTCTACGCGGGTACTTTGGATAGCAGTTTCTTAGAAGACCTGACGCCTTTATCTACCTCCAACCAGGAAATTACATATGAAACAGACAGGTATTTTTTTGATACTACATTTAAATTTATATTTTGATTGAACACACTCGTGACCATGGAAGGTGCAACCGTCTCGAAATATGTAAATGATAAAAAAATATCATACTAGAAATCCTGTTCAAAATAATAATTTTAAATTGTAGATTTCGATTGTAAATGGCCCTATACCAATTAATTGATTACCTACATTATTTTTATGTTTTAAACTTATCAAGTTTTGAACTTTGACTGGCAATACAAACGCTCACAGTAATAGCGTGCATTATTAACTATTTTTTTTATTGTCATACTTATTTATTTACTGATTATTGTACACAAGTAACATGAGAAAGACAATACACAAGGAATAACGACACAACAGGTACAGCTTATTTCTACTAAGAAATTTCTTCCAGCTTACCTACGGAAGTGAGACTTAAAATAAGAGGCAAATTAGGCGTGCACAAATAAAACATACTTCATATTGACTTATAAAAAATTACAGTATTTTTACAAATTATTAACCAATTGTTCTCATACTTGGAGCAGAATCTTCCGGAGTGAGCGTGACCGACTATTAAACAACTAGTTTTCTGCCAGCGGTGTCACCCGCTGCTAAATAAGCTTTCCCGTGGGAATGGTCTACTTCCGCGCGGTAAAAAGTAGCTTATGTTACTCAGAGTGAACATAGCTTTCTATGGGTGAAATAATTTTTGAAATCTGTTCAGTTGTTTTTGAGTTTATTCGTTACAAACATACAAAACAACAAATATTTCCTCTTTATAATGTTAGTATATATGAAACTATAGACAAGACAGTATCTACCCGCACCGGCTTCTTCTCACCATATTTCCAATTTCAGTGACGATGGCAACACCACCAACCCAATGGTAACATTTGACGAGGACGACCTCGAAGACAGCCCGGCCGGCGGCGATTCCCTCACCATGCAACACTCCTTAGAAACATCCCGCCCTAAGGAAGACTTGAGCTTACGGGATCAGTTCTCGCATGTTTCCCGCGCTAAGGAAGACAGCTTAGATCAGTTATCGCATGTTTCCCGCCCTAAGGAAGACAGCTTGAGAGATCAGTTCTCGCATGTTTCCCGCCCTAAGGAAGACAGCTTGAGAGATCAGTTCTCGCATATTTCAATAAGCCAGGACAAGTCAGAGAATACTGTGTCCATACCACGCAGCGGTTCCATACTTAGTACTGATAGTCACAGTCAGATGACGTTGGATAATGATTTCCCGTTGTGGGCCGGAGACTACAGTGCGAGGAGGTCGCCTGAAGGTAAATTAAATATCAAATATACTCATTTCATAGCTCTACTTGTATAAAAGAATAGAAGATAAGATACTATGTTGATAAGACTAGGTTTGCATCTAATGAGTTTTCTGTGACGGAAAGAAGTAACAAAGAACGCGGTGTTAATGATCGTTTTTTGTTACAGGTGGGGAAGATCCAGATAATACGAAAGAAGCTGATGAAAAGGTTTGTATCTGACTACGGTCATAGATTTAATCTTTTGTTTGCACGTTTAGCTACGGCACACTACGGAATAGTGTGTGGTAACGCTATCGCTATCTTTTTCTTTCTCACTTGTGTGACAGAGAAGTAGATATAGTTTCCACCAAGGATATTGTTATTGTAAAGTCCGTTGCCGGCAGACGCATTGAATGACTTCAAGATGTACTTACTGTTCTGTTTTTTGTATTGTTTTTCTTTTATATAATTAGGTTTTAATGTGTGTTAAATTTTCATCCAGGTAAAGAAACATAAGAAAAAGAAATCCAAAAGCAAAGACAAGGGCGACGGTAGCGACGCCACGGAGCAGAAAGAGAAGAAAAATAAACATAAGAAATCCAAAGAAAAGCGAACAAAGAATCCTCAACAAGATCTCTTGGAGCCAGGCACTGGTTTGGGGTTCAACTATGAAGAATACGACAGTATTTAACACGATATTGGCTGGAAACTACAGATTTGAATTACTTTGGACAAATGAGATGTATAACTTTTGTCTACAAAAAGTTGTTTGTTGGCGAAGAAGTCGTGCTGTTTATTAAATAGTGGTAATGGTTTTAAAACGATATTGCTTTGATCAAAAAGTATTAATTAGGTACTACTGTTCAAGCCTACCGCATTAGGGATAAAGGCGTGATTATATGTATGTATGTACTGTTCAAGAGATACGGCTTGTTAAAGATGGTATGCTTGGGCACGAACACCCAGCGATGATAATGAACCAGAGAAACGATGATTACGAAACGAGATATCTATCATTTTACTAGAATAAGTATAGTAATTTAGCTAGTCAATTTTGTAAATGGCAGCAGACTTCTTGCGAATAATATTCGATGAACGAAACGGCTTATATACGGCAACCGAAAATTTAGTATTAACTTGTTTGTTATTCTACATATGGTAATCTTTGTAATTATGAATCATTCTGTACTTTTGGTTTTTGTGTGGATTATTTTCCTTTGTCTAAATCGAATTTCTATATCAAAACAAAATGCATTAATGATATCAAACGTCGATAAATGCACAACACTAGAACTGCCGTTACATGCATTTAAGAGGAGTCGCGCACAGGCTTATCACAGTTTGGGTCGATCCACTCGAAACCTACACGACAGAAGTATCATAGTTGTACCACCAGTGGTAGTACCATTATATACCCCACCAGTGGTACTAGTGGGTCATATAATTCCCACTAGGACCACACCACCGTCAAATAGGGGTGGTATTAGTAGGGTACTGGTCAATACAGTCGGATCTCTCTTTTCCGCACCGTAAGTGCAAGATAGATCAGTCGGATCTCTCTTCCGCACTGTGAGTGCAAGATAGATCAGTCGGATCTCTCTTTTCCGCACCGTGAGTGCAAGATAGATCAGTCCGATCTCTCTTCCGCACTGTGAGTGCAAGATAGATCAGGCGGATCTCTCTTTTCCGCACCGTGAGTGCAAGATAGATCAGTCCGATCTCTCTTCCGCACTGTGAGTGCAAGATAGATCAGTCCGATCTCTCTTCCGCACTGTGAGTGCAAGATAGATCAGGCGGATCTCTCTTCCGCACTGTGAGTGCAAGATAGATCAGGCGGATCTCTCTTCCGCACTGTGAGTGCAAGATAGATCAGGCGGATCTCTCTTTTCCGCACCGTGAGTGCAAGATAGATCAGTCCGATCTCTCTTCCGCACTGTGAGTGCAAGATAGATCAGTCCGATCTCTCTTTTCCGCACCGTGAGTGCAAGATAGATCAGTCCGATCTCTCTTCCGCACTGTGAGTGCAAGATAGATCAGTCCGATCTCTCTTCCGCACTGTGAGTGCAAGATAGATCAGTCGGATCTCTCTTTTCCGCACCGTGAGTGCAAGATAGATCAGTCCGATCTCTCTTTTCCGCACCGTGAGTGCAAGATAGATCAGTCCGATCTCTCTTCCGCACTGTGAGTGCAAGATAGATCAGTCCGATCTCTCTTCCGCACTGTGAGTGCAAGATAGATCAGTCGGATCTCTCTTTTCCGCACCGTGAGTGCAAGATAGATCAGTGCGATCTCTCTTCCGCACTGTGAGTGCAAGATAGATCAGTCCGATCTCTCTTCCGCACTGTGAGTGCAAGATAGATCAGTCGGATCTCTCTTTTCCGCACCGTGAGTGCAAGATAGATCAGTCCTATCTCTCTTCCGCACTGTGAGTGCAAGATAGATCAGTCCGATCTCTCTTCCGCACTGTGAGTGCAAGATAGATCAGTCGGATCTCTCTTTTCCGCACCGTGAGTGCAAGATAGATCAGTCCGATCTCTCTTCCGCACCGTGAGTGCAAGATAGATCAGTCCGATCTCTCTTCCGCACTGTGAGTGCAAGATAGATCCGACTGTCGCCCACTGTTTTGTCTTCTGTACGTGCTAATACTTAAGATGAATTTATTTGTACGGAGTGTAAGGGACAGCGTTCCGCAAACTGATAGGGGTTGCTCAGTCAACTGAACTGAACAACAATCCGCAGGTATTTTTTTCAGGAAGTAAAAAAATATATTTGGTTTTCCATACAAATTGTCTGAACGAGGTGGTCATTTCGTAGGGAAAGTCAATATTTTTTTTCAACTCCTGAAAGAAATTCTTGGTGATAGTTGGCCTATCAGTTTGCGGGACGCTGACGACCCTATCAACATTCCATTATGTAATAGTTATTTTTATTTACTCTAGTTGTACTTCTTAACTTCGTAAATATGTGGCTGCATATAATGTCTCAATTTGTACGTAAATGTTGAATGTTATAATAACTTTATAAACATTGTTTATGCTTGTTGTTGTATGAATATATATTTTTATTCAAGCATATGTTTTGTTTTATTTGACGAAAACTTGAAGTCACATGAACTCAAGAATTACCATCAATTCTCAAAGTTTACACAGAGTGTTCTTGCCTGTACACAAGGGACTTGCCGTTCCCAGTTGTCCTATTTGACAGTGTAAGGGACTAATGAAACATTTTGTCCCGCTATAGTATTTCCAATTCGGTTTTAGAATAAATGTAATCAAGCTTCATGTCTTTTTATTCAAAAACACATATCTAAAATGAATGATACATGTTGGCAAATTAGTTAAGTTAATAAAACTACTATTTCATTATATTGTTTTATCTAATAGCTAAAACTTATTTTAGAAACAAGATTTTCAAAGAAAAGACATGAAACTTCGATTACCTCCTCTCTAAAACTAAATTGGAAATACTATAGGCCTTTTCATTTCCAAGAATCAGCTGGGAAAGGACACTTCCCTTTTTCAGGAGAATTTGTCAAGTGGGAGCGTGCGGGATTTGAACAAAAACAGTTGAATAAATAGAGTACATTCTATTCAAAATGTAAATGTACAACCACATCGATATTTTATTGGTTAGGTTATAAAAATTGGACCACATGAGAGAAGTCCACGCAGTAATTTAACAATATTACAAACAAAAATCTCTACATAACAGAACTTATAGGTATTAGTCAACTTTATTTTATACATGCTATGGTACACGATTAACATTACATAGTTAAATTTACCTATTTTTTTATTTTATACAACTATAGTAGATAATATTCTCCATTTCGTAATAAGTTAATAAAACTATAAAATATTCTCTTCAGTTAAACATTAGGCATATAATAAGGCTAATGTAGGTATTGGAAACAATATTTGGTGGTTTTAATAGGTATCTTTAAATACAACTTGACAATAAAGCACTTTGTACTTGACTTACAATATGATGTAAAGTGTAAAAAGAAGTCAACATGGTGGAAAGCAAACTTTTTAACAATTTTATAACATTAAATCTGTCAAGAGAAAAAAATCAAGATAACTGTTCAGTTGATTTAATTTATTCAGTTATTTATTGTGCATTTTAAAGACGTGGATTCTAGTAAATAGAGGATTTAAACCTTTAGACAAACTTTTTTACATGAACTCAATAATAAAGAACTAAAGCAAAATGGCAAAAACACGTGTGTTCGGGTGATCTATTTATTCCCACTAGTTCTTTTGACCGAACTAATGGGAAATATTTTCCCAGTTGGCAAGTTTACTTCCCCGCATGCTGTATTGCAACAATCAGCCCCAAATGCCACTATCACTCGAACCTCTTTCATATTGGATACAAATTATTATTTGTTGTTTGTACTACTTAATGTGAAACTAATGAACTAGTAGTTCCAATATGAAACAACTTATCCAAGCAATAATGAACTAAGGGGGGAAATGTATTACTTTAAAATATTTTGGTTCTATTACAAATAAACATGATTAATGATTATGGAACAAATATTTTAATAATGACATACTTTGAAAAAATCATTCATAATAAATAACCATACGAAAAATATCGAATACAGATTAAAATAATAAAAAAATATAAAAGACATTTTCCTATATTGATAAACCGAATTAAGTTAAAAGTAGAAACAATAAATTAATTGTTTAATGTAGCAATAAACAGCTGCTCAATTCATAGATTTAATTATAAATTAAATACGTGATTAAAAGATATGTATAAAACAAAAAATTGCAGACATGCATATGTAAAATACAATTCACATTGGTAGTAAAAATTAGTTTTTTTTTTTAGTTTCTGTATTTGTTTAGACTTTGTATTTCATTTAAAATTTCGCTTAAATTCATAAATTAATTTGTGTCCATTGGTATATTAGGAATATCGCTTTTTTTATTTGTTGATGCTTGAAGGATACGAATTCAGAAATGCACACAAGAATAAGAAAGCCTATTATTCTCAGTGGTTCAATTTATCAAACTAATGAGAATAAAATTTCAACACAAAATTCACATTAGTTCAACCAATTGAACTACTGGGAATTACGGTAACAAAGAGCTATGGAAATAATGTAAAATGTTTTCGAATATATAAAAAGGAATGTTTATGAATTTACAATAACTATCCTCAGTTTGAATTGCTTGTTACCTTGTTGTCAGTGTAATGTGAAAAAAAAAAAACAAAATACAAACAACAAAAAAGATTTAAAAAAAGAAATCACTCGCATATTTTAAACTTCTCCACATACATATTATAATATTATTTAAAAATAAATATCCATTTTGGCCTCGGTATTAGACGATATTTTGGCATATAAATAACGAATCATGATTAAACTAACTTCTGAGTATATCCAACAAAATATAATCAACCGATTTTATTATTAATATAGCTCTTAACATTATTCACTCTTCATATCATTCTCATAAACTATGCTGCAAAATAACTATTTTTAATGCGATTCTAGCTTCGTTACTCTTAAAACTTAATTAGATAATCTTATTTACAATCTCTACTACATGATAATTGTTCAATATTAATTAAAACTTCACATCGTAACGGAGAGCGTTCGGAACGTTGTCAACCGGGTAGAGCGTGTCGCGCGTCAGTCCACGCGCGAACTCTCGGAGAAAGTCTCCTCGAGAAAGCTCTGCAGCGCGGCGTGGCTCACGTGACCGCTCAGCGTGTTGAAGTTGACGTTCTGCTCCACGAAGCTGTCGGAGGGCTGCGAGCGGTTCACGTGGTAGTCGCCCGGCAGCGTCCACGGGTTGGGCACGTCGTCGCCGCGCCGCCGCACGCTCGACTCGAACGACGGCAGCGCGCCCCACTGCTGCTGCGGCGGCGCCGGCGCCTCCCCGCCCGCCGCGCCCCCCGCCCCGCCCCCGCCGAAGGACTGCGCCGCGCCCCACACCAGCGACTCGATGCTGGCGACGGCCGCGCTGCTGAGCTGGCCGAACCTGTCGAGCCCCCACGCGCCCGTCGGCTCCGGTTGCGGCAGGCCGTGCATCACATCCGGCACTTTGGCCACCTGGCGGCCGAACGCGTCCTGCTGTCGGGCGGCCGCGAGCGTGCGGCCCGCCTGGCTCGCGTCCGGGCTGGGCAGGTGGCAGTCGGGCCGCATCATCGGGCTGTAGTTGCCGACGTTGGCGGGGCTCTTCTTGTTGCCGTAGGGCGCGGGGTCGACGCTCGGGCGCGGCGAGTACGGGCTCTGGTGTATCCGGTCCTGCCGGGACATGGGGCTGTACTGGCCGGCGGGCTTGCCGGAGCCGGCCCGCAGGTCGCCCTTGCCGCCGAGGCCGGGGTCGGGGCTCGCGTGCGTGGAGGGGTGCGGGGAGAACTGCGGGTGCTTCGGCATCGGGCTGTAGCCGCCCGAGTTCCACCCGCCCGACTTCTGCAGCTCGGGTTTGACGATCTGGCTGGTGTCGGGGCTCGGCTGCGCGGAGTAGGGGCTGGGCTGCGACGAGTACGGGCTGGGTTGGGTCGAGTAGGGGCTCGGCTGGGTCGAATACGGACTGGGCTGGGCGGGGCTGGGCTGCGCGGAGTACGGGCTTCTCTGCGAGGAGAAGGGCGTGTCTTGTCGCGGCATCGGGCTGTAGCTGCCGTAGTAGTTATTAGGATTTTTGATGTCCTGCTTGACGCCCATAGTTTCCGGGCTAGGTTTGTTCTCTAGGGAAGTCGTCGGGCTGCATTGTTCTATGGCTTTGCCGTGTTTCAGTTTATTGTGACTATCTAATCGATTCAGGGGACTCGCTTCGGATTTGTGAGTGGGCGTAGTTTTGAATTGACCTAAGTTCCAGGAGCTATTGCTCTTGACCGATTCGAGTTGAACGTCGGGGCTGTTCTGCACTTGACTGTCGGGTTTGGGCAGGGGGCTGAAGTGAGGGCTTCCGAAGTCCGTTTTTGGGTCAGACCTCGGAGTGGAAGATGAGTCCGGTTTGGACTGTGTGAGGGGGCTGAGTAGTTTGGGCGTGGAGTCTCTTGTAGAGCGACGGCCATCTTGCGGCGGTGTCATGGTCTCTGTGGATTTGCTTGAAGCTGCGTTGCTTCCTGGAGGACTTTTGATTCTGTTTTCAGTGGGAGTCTTATCCGGTAAACTAGTTTCTGATTCGGGAACACTTTTAGGTTCCTGGAAAACTGAGGAGGAAGACTGGTCTTGGGAGTTGTCGGCTTTAGTCCCGGACGTGTCGGAGCCGTCGTCTTTCGGAGATTCCTTCGCATCTTCAGTTTTAGAATCGGCTTCTTTCTTTTTGACGCCTTTCTTTTTGGGTTTCTCGTCGTCTTCTTTGGCTTTTGGTTTGTTGGGGTCGAAGCTGTCTTTGAGGTCTTGTAGTTCCTTGCCTTGGTACAGTCGCTTCATGCCTCTAGGCAGCGCGCGGCACGAGCTTAGGTTTAAAGACTCTATGCAGAGGCACTTTCTAAGAACTTTCTTTATTGGCTCGAGTGAGACTGATGAACCGCATAAGTTGAGAATTCTGTAATAGGAGTTTCTTTTTTGTAGAGTTACTGATAATTCGATTTTAGGGTTTTAATGGAAACTTGATTTTTTTAAGATTTAAAGTATGCAATAGGTACAGATGATGGCAATCTTTTTGAATGTGGGGCGGGGTTTGGGAGACAACTGTATTATTTATTAGATAGATAGATTGATAAACTCTTTATTGCGCATAAATCGTACAGTTTGAAAAACTTAAAAATAACAGTGTGCGCAAAGGCGGCCTTATCGCTTCAATATTATTTTTTATTAACTGTATTAGTATTGGTAGATATCAATAGCGCGGCTTCGTGCGTTTCATTCTTGCCTCTCCCAACGTCGCGTCCCGCACCTCACCCCTGAAGTTACTTTTAAGTGCTTTCATGGCCTAGTGGTTAGAGCCATGGGCTCACGATCGGGAGGTCCTGGTTTCCATTCCCAGGGGGGAAACACAAAGTTGATATTTCTCAATTTATCACTTTATGAGATTTTCCCCAGTTTTACAATCCAGACTGAAACACCTGATTATCTGGAAGAAAAAAGATTCCGTGCTTCGAAGGGCACGTTAAGCCGTCGGTCCCGGTCGCTGTTTTTGATAGTGGTTGTTACAAAAAACCTGTCAGAGGCCTAATAGTTGTGCTACTAGGTGATTTCAAAACTCTGACACCAGGGTTCATCCGGTCGATCGACTCGAGAATCCACTCGCTAAGAAGAAGATAACGACTATCAAGTGATCCAACCTGCATTGTCCTAACCCTAACTGGGGAAAACTGTGGGAAAACCAAATGTATGTTTTTTCTTGTACAAACTTACTTGAGTTTGCTGTTGGTAGAGTCGGCTAGTGCTGTGACGGCGGCGTCCAGCACGCGGTTGGCGGAGGCCCACGACAGGTCGATCTCAATGAGGCTGTGCGACCACTTCTCGCAGATCAGCTCTAAGCACGCGTTGCTTTGCCGCGTCACGTTGCAACCTGGGGTTAAACAATATAAATTATTTTAAACGTATTTTTTATTTACTCCATGCTGGACTGGGTTCTTCCATGCTGGACTGGGAGCAACAGAAACACATAGAATGTACTAGCTGCATTTCCTCCCGGGCATGCTGTAAAAACCAGCTAAGGGATCGGAGGGTTTCAGTATATTGCGATGAGCTGACAACAAATCTATCTTAAATAACCCTCAAAGCTATGTCAGCCGTGGCGAAACAAAGGTCGTTACGGTCGTTTACGCTCTGCCAACCCCTTTAGGGATAAAGGCGTGATTATATGTATGTATGTATTTTTTTATTTTCTTTTGACAATGCGCATAGTTTATTTGGCAGTCTACCTGCTTGCTACGCGGGTTCGATTCCTGACCAGGGCAGACATTTGAACAATGAGTTTATATGTCTGTTTCTAAGTCTGGGCATTCTTTGTGGTTGTTTCTGTGTATGTCTATGGCATCCCGATACAGGGAATCCTAGTGGGGGTTATGTTATAAGTGTGATCGTGTCGTGTTTTAGGCTCGTATTTTTGAAGCGATCTCAAACTTGAGAGCAATATTAAGTATAGATTTGCCAATTTCAATGAGAGCTGATTACATTTATAATCAGCTCTCAAGAGTGACAGCGAGTTTGAGTTTAGATCAGAAATGTCATTTCAGTACAAACTGGCCTGTCAAATTCATACTTAATATTGCTCTCAAGTTCGGAGTAGGTGAGGCGCTGCAGCCCCCGCAGGTCCAGCAGGCTCAGCCTCGTGGCGCCCCGCACCAGCCTCGCTCAGACTCACCTCCGAGGAAGAGATGCTGCAGGTCCCAGGCGGGCACCCGCACGAGGCCGGAGTCGGTGAGGCGCTGCAGCCCCCGCAGGTCCAGCAGGCTCAGCCTCGTGGCGCCCCGCACCAGCCTCGCGAGGGCCTCGTCGCCCAGGCGGTACTCCCCCACGGCGACGCGCTCGGCGGCCGCTTCGCCCGCGATCGATAGCTCTTCTAGATGCGTCCAGCCTTCGGATTCCATCTGTAAATGAGAGTGTATATAAGTTACAAGTGTAAAAACCAGTACTCTCGTTCAATCCCCTAGATTAGGTAGCCGACCCCGTGAGATACGGGATAAGGCTAGGGAGATGATGAAGTATGCAAATTACAGTATATCTTATTTGTCACCTTTTTCTACTTCTGTAAAAATATCTATATGCCTACCTATCCTGTTGTTTTTGTTATGATATTCTTGATTATGTGTTTTTATTTTTTGTAATTTGTTTTGTGGAAATAAAGTGATTTGTATTTTATTTGTAAAACTTTAAAAAAACTAATTATTGTTGAGGAGATCTTCCAAACTGGACTGGGAGCGAGAGAATAACATAGAACGTGCCAGCTGCATTTCATCCCGGGCATGCTGTAAAAACCAGATAAGGGATCCGCCGATTTATTTATATTCCAATTTAGGTGAAAGGCTGACAACCTGTCACTACAGTAATATACTTACAAGTCAGACGTGGCGGAACGACCTTTGTTCAGGTCGTTTACGCTCTGCCTTCCCCATTAGGAATAAAGACATGATTGTATGTATTGTTGAGGAGATAGTTGGATGTGAGAATAGATGTGCGGGGTGGTAAGAAGCAACACTTCCCCTATTCATTACCCCTTATCCACATATGGGAAGGTATCCAAGATAATTTTAGTTTCTGGTGCCAGACATGTTTAACAGAGTCTCCCAGTAAGGTATCATTGGATAATTAGGGGCATTCCACGAAAACAGCAACTAATGTCTATTTAGCTAATAATATTTAATGTGTAGCTGTCTAATTTATAAGTATCATTTAAGTAAGTATATGTAGTGATATTCTATCTACCAATTTCTCTGATATATAACATAGAGTATCCTATCTTATGTAACATATATTATGTATTAGTTTATCATAAGATATGTATCGGTATATTTTATTGAAATATTTATTTAATAGTGTGTAAATATTGTCTAAGTATTATATGTAGTAATATGCACTATCCCGCTTTCTGCTTGTTCAATTTCTATACCCAAAGGTTGCCTGGTAGAAATTGCTGCTTTAGCAATAAGGCCGCCTATATTGTACTGTCACGTTTGTTCATTTTTATTTCTGTTGTATGTGTTTCTTTGTGCAATATAGAATTTTGTATTGTATTGTAATGTCCCACACAATACTCTGTGATGGCACCAACTTAATATTATGATACATAGCTGAAAGAAGCGTTGAATATAATGCTTTTAAGATCATTTCAATACTACACTGTCAAAATATGTGTATTTTGTGCGGATTTCTTAAAAGCAATGCATGTTGTGCGGGACTCTTTCGTGGAATGGCCCATTAGAAGAATTAATAGCATTCCACTACATTTACATAAAAAAATAATTTATTTATGTGTATATTATCACTATTTTAACTTTTTATTTTAACTAGTTCAACTTTTAATTTCCTGCGCCCTAAGGTTGCCTGAAAGAAATTGCTACTTAGCAATAAGGCCGCCTATTTGTACTACTATTTGTTTTATTGTCTTTTTCTCTTGTGTACTTATCTTATTTTAGAGACTTTAGTTTACAATTTTGTCGAATTTTCCTTTCTTTTAATATTTTCTCTAAAAGGTCACAAGTTACAAAGTGAGGACGCATTTAACTATTGTCTTTGCCAAGAACAAAAAAGTGAGCACAGATTAAATAGTATACATCAAGTAGACGTCAACTTGCTTGTCATTATCAGTTTATTTTTCATAGGCAAATGATATTTTGCGATAAATCCGAGATCGGCCCAAAAGCGTTTTTTAAATAACTCAAAAAAAATATAAAAAAATATGCGTATCATATTACGCATCACAAAATCTCCGAAACTGTATACATTTCTTTCAGTACCTAATGAAAAATTAAGTCAGTGAATAGGGAATATGCATGATTTTTTTAAAACTATTAGTTAGAATTATTGTCACCATAAATAAACGGATGTGAAGGAATTTTCGCAAAATATTCAATAGTTTACGAGTTATAATGCCTTAAAATGGTTAGTTAAAAAGAGAGGTCCGAACTGTCTTGTGACGTCATAAGACAGAAGCGCCATTCTTATTCCATATAAATTGTCATTTCGAAGAGAGAGATAGATAGTCTATCTTTATAATGGTATATCTCGGTGATTTTTGATCAATTTTATTTCTATTTTCACTGTTCTTTTCATAATTTAAGATATTTTTAGAAAATAAGTTTAGATACGGAAAATATATTGTATGCACATTCCCTATTGTACTATATACCTGTCGTGAAGTAGTAGCGTTGGCCAACACGAGTTGTGAGTTGGCGGCTCGGAACACGCGTATCTTGGGGCACCCCTTCTGTAGAGCTTCTAGAGGGACCGCGGCGGGGTGCGACGTGGCTTGCGCGCCAGAGATGTCTAGCACTTCCAAGCTTATGCAGTGTGCCTGTTTTGGAAAAGAAGAAAAATGAAGTTTATAAAAATACATATATACATATAATCACGCCTTTATCCCTAATGGGGTAGGCAGAGCGTAAACGACCTAAACAAAAGACGTTCCGCCACGTCTGACAAAGATTTGAAGGTTATATCAGATAGATTTTTAGGTATATTGCTGTAGTGACAGGTTGTCAGCTCATCGCCTAAATTGCAATGTACGGAAACACTCGGATCCCTTAGCTGATTTTTACAGCATGCGCGGGAGGATATGCAACTGGCACATTCTATGCTTTTCTCTCGCTCCCAGTCCAGCATGGAAGAAAATGTTGAAAGAAAATGCATGTTTATAAAAATACTCTCCACTTTTAGGGAAACCGCGCACTATCGACTGAAAAATCGGCCGATCATCAGATATCACATTGTGGGAAAGAGAGATTCGATGATTGGCCAACTGAAAATCGCAAGTGCGCGATTACGTTTAGAGTTCCGAAGCGTAGATATAAAGTAGACTATGATGAAGCATGACTGTCTAGAAAATATATGTTCGCTTTAGTCTTAAAAAGGCCTAGATTATAGCGTTCTGAAAACAGATACGCAGGCAGGAAATTACACTTCTTAGCCGTTTAACGTATTTATGTGATAAACATGTGCTTGACTCCTGACCATGGAGCGTGCATACGTTCCGAAATATCTAAGGTAAATTAATTAATCATTATCGAGGTAATAACCCCGTTCAAAATAATACATACATATACATATAATCACGCCTTTATCCCTAATGGCACATTCTATGTTTTTCTCTTGCTCCCAGGCCAGCATGGAAGTAAAAATAATACATACATACATACATATAATCACGCCTTTATCCCGAATGAGGTAGGCAGAGCGTAAACGACCAAAGAAAAGGTCGTTCCGCCACGTCTGACAAGTTTTGAGGGCAATTTTAGACTGAAATGTGCATCGTTATAGTGACAGGTTTTCAGCCCATCGTCTAAATTGCTATACACTAAAACCCTCGAATCCCTTAGCTGGCTTTTACAGCATACCCGGGAGGAAATGCAGCTGGCACATTCTATGTTTTTCTCTTGCTCCTAGGCGCCAGCATGGAAGTAAAAATAATAATTTGAATAAATTCAGAATGCTTTCTTACCGCTACCGATGACAGTATCTGCGGTAAAGCTGTGAACTTGTTGTTGGCGAGGGTGAGGTGCGTCAGTCGCGAGCCGAAGTTCTCACACAGGCGAGCCATAGACGCCGCCGAAAGACACGTGCTTGAGCCACCTGTTTCCGACTGTAAGCA
The DNA here is from genome assembly GCA_949820665.1 of Scrobipalpa costella. Taxonomy (NCBI): domain Eukaryota; kingdom Metazoa; phylum Arthropoda; class Insecta; order Lepidoptera; family Gelechiidae; genus Scrobipalpa; species Scrobipalpa costella. Next base: position 12,370,523 of record OX463297.1, on the reverse strand, counting down.
AAAGTTTAACATTATTAAAAAATATTTACAATACAATTTCCTTTCTTCTGTCTGGCGAACGACCTTGTTACTTGAGCGTTAAAATCACCTACAGTACCCTGAGCTCAACTACACCTGGTATTGTACGCACCGTGAGAGAGAGATCCAGCCGCTGCAGCGCTGGCAGGCCTTGCAGCAGCTCGAACAGCTGTTCCGCCGTCACGCGGCTCCAGCCCGCCAAGCTGAGGTCTACTACACCTGGTATTGTACGCACCGTGAGCGAGAGATCCAGCCGCTGCAGCGCTGGCAGGCCTTGCAGCAGCTCGAACAGCTGTTCCGCCGTCACGCGGCTCCAGCCCGCCAAGCTGAGGTCTACTACACCTGGTATTGTACGCACCGTGAGCGAGAGATCCAGCCGCTGCAGCGCTGGCAGGCCTTGCAGCAGCTCGAACAGCTGTTCCGCCGTCACGCGGCTCCAGCCCGCCAAGCTGAGGTCTATTAATCCTGGACAGTAGTCCGCCACGCACGCTAGCACCCACGACACGTTGCACACTTTCCACTGAGCTGTACATACAAAAATAAGTTCTTACTTTTATTACTAAAAAAAAACGCAAAACAAAATGACACCATATTTTGGAAGTATTACAAAACCGCCAAAACATGAAACTGAAATAAATTAAAACATTGAAAAGTCAATAATTTTTTTATAAAATATACATGAACAAGCACACTCACCAATATTTAAACTTTGACATTTAGTTAATCGGTTCTCGAGCAACCAGACCAGTTTGTAATCAGTTTTGCATTTTTCACTGGTGTATTGCGCAAGATCTGCATTCTTCCACAACTCGGGTCTACAGCTTACATTGTGCCAAAGCCTGCACACTCGCCCTAACCTGAAACACAAATTCGTCACATTATGCTAATATTGTGTTACTTTTTTGTTTCCTATTATTCTTCTTCTATCGAGTGGGTTTTTTGAGCTGACGAAAGACCCCATGAACCCTGGTGTCAGAGTCTCCCACTTTTTTTTATTAATCTGAGAAATTTATTTGCAATAATAAAGCACAGCCTTATTATTACTATTTATTACGGAGTATATGTGGCTGAAGCATACACACTTTTATTTTTAAAATATTTTCATATCAAAATACTTCAGGTTATACCAAATGCATATAGATTTTACAAGTTCAAGCCTTTAACTTATATTATATCAGTATCATACTTATTATGCAAGCACATTATACATATTCACACCCCCACCCCACTTTCACCAAGTGCTCAATATAAATGCCAGCGCACTTAATTGAACTTAAAATTGAACACTGCTTACCTAATAACAGAAGGCAATGTCCCCTGCGAAGTAACAACATTTTCAAATATCTTAAAGAGAATCTCTTCTGGCATTCTGTCCGCCCAAGGACTTTGGGGTCCCTCTTCTTTGCTATCTGCTGCACTAACTCTACTTCTTTCAGTCTTTTCACTTTTATCTGAAAACACAAAAAGATATTGCCAGTTATAATAAAATGACTTTCATAACGTAAAAAGAAACAAGGATGTTTTGTAATGAAGTTATAATTGTAAAGCTAAACTAAAAAAAAGTAAAGCTAAAAAAAGTTCAAAAAACCCAACTAACTGCGTAGAATACAAAGTGAGCTTTAAAACTTTAACTAGTTATAGATCTTAAACGATTGTTCAAAACGAAAATTGATGTTGGAAAACTAGAATTGATTTCCAAATATCTATTCAATGATACCCCACTCAGCATAGTTCGTCAACTTTATTTTTTCCTATTATCACAAAATGGTGTCTGATTGTCGCCATATTGATTTTTTGACAAAATAATATCTTCAGTGACACTCGCATGGTTAAGACGAATCAATTGACGTAAGAATCATTAAAATCGGTCCCCGCGTTTGGTCGTTATAGCGCCACAGAGGATTAAATATACATACTTACATTCATACATAGATAGGCTGTCAAACACATTACCCTCCTTTGCGTTGCGCAGTCGGGTAAAAAGATGAACAGTGGACGAAGTCTTTTACTATTATTATACCACAAGATAATACAATTTCACTAAAAACTAGAGGTACTCGAGCGCAACGCAATGTATAAGCTACGTCAGAAGAACAGCTGTGTTCATATTAATTATGCTACGTTTATAAACTGTGTGATTTCAATGGAAGTGGAAGCCGCAGAGGTAAATTCTTGTTTCTTTATACAAATAGGACTTGGGGTAGGTGGGGAAGGGGTTGGCATTTTGTTCCTTAAAGAAATTGGAAAGGTTTCGATTTCTACCGAATTATGAAAAAGCTTTGAAATGTACCGAATTATGCAGCATATGCTAATGAGCATTAAGTATCCTTGGCCAAAGTCAGTATATTATGATTATAGGAAAGATCATTCGAAATGAAATACGAGCTACTTCCGGATAATTTTTGACGATTCTTTTACCGCCAAGCGTGGGGTTATCGTAATTTCTGTGGCTTTTTCTGTAGCGGGGGGCTCGAAGTGTTGGCTTGTTATAGATAGCTAATGTTTAGAGTATTACAAAATAAGATGAAATACAAACCCTTATTTTTAGTAACGTTGGACTTGCGAGCCTTCGGAGCCTTGGACGCCTTAGGGCGCACATTGCGGGGCTTGGGCGCAGCGACAGTTATGGCCGCCTTGTCGCCTCGCGACGGGTTGTACTCTTCCCCGGAACTTTTTATTACAAAATAAGATGAAATACAAACCCTTATTTTTAGTAACGTTGGACTTGCGAGCCTTCGGAGCCTTGGGCGCCTTAGGGCGCACATTGCGGGGCTTGGGCGCGGCAACGCTGATTGCCGCCTTGTCTCCCCGTGACGGGTCGTACTCTTCCCCGGAACTTTCGCTCGCTACCGGGGACGCTGCCCTTTTCTTCTTGGACTTTCTTTGCCCGAGGTCCGATATTGACGAAGGGGTTATTGGTGTTATTTGTATCTGAAAGATTTATTATAATGATTATAATTTGAATTGTACGAGGGCAGAGTGATAAGTGAGGTAAAAATCGATTTTCCGATAAAAATATCGCAAATTGCATAGAACCTCCTTGTACACAATTCAATTGAAGGACAGCCTTACAGCCTTTAAACCAAAACAAGGGAACGCATTTCTGTAAAGAAGGCGAACAGTGAATTGCGAGTGTTCATTCTACGTATTTATTTGCGCAAAAATCCATTACAGAAATGAAACAAAGACTTGTAGTATATAATAGGGATCAGGCTGCTTCGACTTAAATTATTCTTAAATGGATTATAAATTTCCGGTGTGGTTATATAATAATAATATAATAATAATAAATCTTTATTTCTCTCATCACAAAGGTATTACACAGAATTATTTAAAATGTGATATTTAATTTAATTATATCTCCTTTGTGGCGAGAGCTGGTGTCTGTACTAGATTTCTCTGTATGACAGATCGCCAGGCTCCCCTTAGCTTAAATGGACAAAATAACAATATGTGGCTTTAGAATTTACGTTTACATTTTGCAATTCGTGATGAGATTAAAATAACTATGAACTTAGGGTTAATGTTAGTATCTATAGTAAAACTAGGTTTCAGTTTATGTACGTGTGTTATACAAGCATCATAAGTGATTATTAATTAAGGTCCCTACTCCAGAGATGATCATTAAAATCCATGACACAGTATAAAACGGCCGAAAATAAAAACTAAACGAGATAGTTGAATTAGTAGGAATCTCAGACGAACGTGTGCGCAATATATTAAACCAACATTTAAGTATGAAATAGGCATTCGCGTAATGGCTGCCACATTTGCTGACTTCGTGCTTCGGAAGGCACGTTAAGCCGTTGGTCCCGGTTAATATCGTTAAATACCATAAATATTAGTCGTTGAGCAATATCAGAGGCCAGTGCTAAGTGTTGGCGGCTTGAAAACTCTGACCTAATCTAAGATTGGGTCTGGTTTCCCTTCTGGGTTGCGGAGGTCAGATGGCAGTCGCTCTGTGTAAAAACCAGTACCCTCGTTCAATACCCTAGATTAGGTAGCCGCCCCGTGTGATACGGGATAAGGCTAGGGAGATGATGATGGTGACACCTGCGCAGTTGGAATGGCCAAATTCCGTGAGTTGCGCAACGACTTGCTTTCTCAGTCGGCATTATTTGAAAGACTAAGCACCTTGCGTCTATTTTGTGTTCCTTGATTTTTAAAATTTGTTTGATGGAAAAAGATCTGGCTAAAATGAAGAGATCATGCACTAAATTTGTGCCAATTCGAATGGTTAGCCTAAGTCGTATTTGATTGAAGGTATCAAAAAACTAGAGAAGCTGTATAAAGGGCATTGGGTTATAAGGAAATGGTGTTCAAAAATAAATAATAATAGATTTAAAAATCACGCGCCTTCTTAAATTTTTACCGGACTTATCACTCCACCCTCGTAATTTAATCTATTCATTTTATCAATCAATATGTTCAAAACACGCATCTTATCTTTTAACGCATCAATGGCGTTAGGCTAAATTGCACTTTCGAGTTGTAGCAGTTGCCACTTTCATACAAACTTTAGAAACTCCTTAATTTATAAATATTGCTTAATCTTTTAATAATATTTCTTCCATACTGGACTGGGAGAGATAAAAAAACATAGAATGTTCCAGCTACCCTTCCTCTCGGGCATGCTGTAGAAATCAGCAAAAGGGATTCGAGGGTTACAGTTTATTGTAATTTAGGCGATGGGTTGATAACCTTTCACTACTGCAATACACGTTACAATCTAAAATTGACCTCAATTTTTGTCAGACGTGGCGAAAGCGCCTTTCACTCTGCCTAGCCTGTAAGGGGTAAAGGCGTGATTTTATGTATGTAATCTTTCAATTATTCAAAGACCCTTCATCTAGCGATTTGGGCTTTGCTTTGGTACTCAGCATACTTAGCTCTCTATTGGTGAATAACTTTTTACAGTAGTTTTTAGTTTATTGGTAACATAAACGAGGGACGTCATGGTCACGGGGGACAGATTCGCGAGAAACGAAAGGGACGTGGGAGAATGATGAGAGAGACGTGAAGAAAGAGAGAGACGCTAGGAAAAGGAGGGACGCAAAGAACGTAACTGAGTGTGCGCGCGTGAAATAAGTAGGATACGAAAAACTTGGGGGGAGAGGACGCCAAAGAGATCATCATCTTCCTAGCCTTATCCCGTATCTCACAGGGTCGGCTACCTAATCTACAGGATTGAACGAGGGTACTGGTTTTTACACAGAGCGACTGCCATCTGACCTCCGCAACCCAGAAGGGAAACCAGACCCAATCCTAGATTAGGTCAGAGTTTTCAAGCCGCCAATACTTAGCACTGGCCTCTGATATGGCTTAACGACTAATATTTCTTCCATGCTGGACTGGGAGAGATAGAAAAACATAGAATGTTCCAGCTGCCCTTCCTCCCGGGCATGCTGTTGAAGTCAGCAAAAGGAACTCGAGGGTTACAGTGTATTGTAATTTAGGCGATGGGCTGACAACCTATCACTAAAGCAATACATATTACAATCTAAAATTGCCCTCAATTTTTGTCAGACGTGGCGAAAGCGCCTTTTACGAGGCGTTAAACGCTCTGCCTACCCCGTAAGGGATAAAGGCGTGATTTATGTATGTATGTATGTATGTACTAATATCTACGGTATTAAACGATATTAACCGGGACCAACGGCTTAGCGTGCCTTTCGAAGCACGGAAAAAGCGCCAAATAAACGTACATATGAAATTCGAAAACCGAAAAAACACATTGGTACGTGATGGAATTCGAACCACGACCTTCCGCTCAGGAGGCAGCGGCCCTATCCACTACACCATCGCGCTCTTTCTCACCAGAGGACGCCAAAGAGAAATGCAATAAAAAATGCATGATTCCAAAAATTAATTGAATGTAATACAAGTTAACTATTTGCTCCTAAAAGTTTTACTGTTCTTGGAAGGTTCCTGGGGCAATTATATTGTGACTAACAGGAACAAAAAAGAGCACTAAGAAAATTAACATTCCCAACAAAACAGTAAGTAAACAAATTTCGAATAATTAAGACATTTCATTAGTTCATTAATTACATTACAATAAATTGATAAAGCTCATGCAATTCATATTCTCTATGCAGGGTGAAAAAACTCTACAACTGATAACAAAAGTTTGTCATTTCTCATTGAAAAAATATAAAAAATTGTCTTTTCTATACAAAATTTAATTTTTTGGACATTGTTAGGAGAATGATAATTAGTTAATTTTAACGTAAATTATACTGCATGAACTAAGTCCAGATGAATATGAAGATAAGATGACCTCTCTCTGACTTCGGTTTTTAATGATAAACTGAGATATAATGGCGGCAATTCTGGACGCACTATTCCTTAACTAATTCTTGGCTAGTGCTGTCACTATCTTAATATTGACATAAGAACAGGATAGCAAATACACACATGACTGACATTCCTAATCTGACGTAAGACACTTTAAATAAGAACTGAGTATAGAGCATGCTTCCTTATTTTATGTCAAATAAGCAGTCTTATGTCAGATTAGTCTTGTGTCAAAGTAGGAGTGTTTATTTGTTGTTCTGTTCTAATGTCAAAGTTAAGAAAGTGACAGCACTAGCTAAGATTTAGAATTAGGATTATGTCGCGAGAATCGACGCCAATGTCACAAAAAATTGTTACATGTACTTGTAACATAGGAAAGTAGTCTGTCTATGAATACCTACATGAACATGAATTCTTCCTAAGCATACAAACACAAAAGGTGTAAGGGACAGCATCCCACAAACTGATAGGGGTTGCTCAGTAAACAACACTGAACAACTATCAGCAGGTATTTTTTTCAGGAATTTAAAATATATATGTCTTTCCATACGAAATGTTCACCTCAATCAGACAATTTGTATGGAAAAGCCAATTTTTTTTCACCTGTGTAATTTATAATTTTCTAAAATGATTTTTTTTTAAATAATGAATCTTTTTAAAAAAATCTTAAATAATCCACTTTGAAAAAAGTAATAGATGATAGCACCTTTGTTTTATTTTTATACATTTGAAAAGATGAGGTTTTACTGATCAAAAGGATGAAAAAACGAAAGGACGGACAAAATTCCATAAAACATTATGCTTATAACTAGTTTTTGTTTTAAAATAGTAACCTATATCAAAATACATACATATAACGCCTTTATCCCTAATGGGGTAGGCAGAGCGTAAACGACCTCAACAAAGGTCATTCCGCCACATCTGGCAAAATTTTGAGGGTTTTGTTTTATAGATTTGTAGATATTGCTGTAGTGACAGGATGTCAGCCCATCGCCTAAATTGCAATATACTAATATAAAACCCTCGGATTCGTTAGCTGGTTTTTACAGCATACCCAGGAGGAAATGCAGCTGGCACATTCTATGTTTTTTCTTTCGCTCCCAGTTTAGCATGGAAGAACAAACATGCATAAGTAAATTCAATTTTAGTAAATTCTTACACATTACATGTATTTTCGTCCTTATATTGTTCTTGGTGAATAATTTTAAAACAAAAAGTAATTATAAGTATTTATATGTTAAATTTGTTCTGGGTGGGTTGATGAATAAACAAAAAAAGCAAATTTTTACCAATGGTGATGATAAACCGAAAAATTGCATACGTTAAGGAATATCCATACTTGAGCACACTGGTCTCTAAAAACAGCCAGGAAAAAGAAATAGAACAAAGAATCTGAACAGCATGGAAGAAGTACTGGTACCTTAAGTATGTTATGAAAAGTGACATGACTCAAAAAACTTCCATACTACCTACTTTAGCTTATGGATTCATCGGGTCGATAGACTCGATACCCCCTCGACAGAAGAAGAAGCTTATGGATCAAAAACATACATACATACATATAATCACGCCTTTATCCCTAATGGGGTAGGCAGAGCGTAAACGACCTAAACAAAGGTCGTTCGACCACATCTGACAAAGTTTTGAGGGTTATTCAAGATGGATTTGTACGTATATTGCTGTAGTGACAGGTTGTCAGCCCATCGCCTAAATTACAATATACTGTAACCCTCGAGTCCCTTTTGCTGTCTTCTACAGCATGCCCGGGAGGAAATGCAGCTGGCACATTCTATGTTTTTCTCTCGCTCCCAGGCCAGCATGGATCAAAAACTTGGGCATTAACAACTAATCAAGAAAACCAACTAAAAATAAGTCAAAGAGCCATAGAGAAAAGATAAAGTAAGAAATGAAGATATTAGAGAAAACACTAAAAGGTATCATAGAAGTAGCAAGAAGGCTAAAGTGGAATTGGGGTGGACATATCTACACTAATATTATAAAGAGGAAAGATTTGTACCTATTTTTGTATGTTTGTAATGAATAGGCTCAAAAAGTACTGGGCCGATTTAAAAAATTCTTTTACCAATAGAATGCTACATTCTTCCAATTTGACATAAGCTACATTTCATTTTAAAAAAAATTAGGGTTCCTTGGTAAAATTTGAACAATGTAACCGAAGGTGTAGAAAAATGAGTCTTAAAATGTCTTTGTTTTAATTACTTAAAAAAAAAAAATTGTCTACCCCGTGCGAAGCCGGGACAGGCTGCTAGTATCATATAAAGTGAAGGACGACAAATGGACGTTAAAGGCAACCAAATGGATACCTATAGACAATATATGAAAAGTTGGAAGACCCAAGATAAGATGATGAGACAAACTAGACAAAAAAGAGAAATTCTTTCATAGAGTTGTGCAAGACAGGAAAGAACGGGAAACAATGAAATTTTTAAGAAAAAACTTTTTTTTTATTAATATTAATAATAGAATGTCATAATTATTATGTGTGTGTGTGCAATGCAAAATTGCAAAGCTTTGCCCGTAGTATTGTTTTAAAATGAAAACGAAACTATATGTATGTTTGTGTGGGTTTAATCATTCTTGGGGACCAATTTGTTTGACAATTTGTACAGTTATAGTTTTTATTTCCTGAATGAATTTCCTGGTGAAAGTTGTTCAGTTTTCTTGGCCGTGCAACCCCTGTCAGTTTCTGGTATGCTGTTTGCTGTCCCTTGCACTCAGTCATCATCTCCCTAGCCTTATCCCATATCTCACGGGGTTGGGTTCCTAATCTAAGGGATTGAAGGAGGGTACTGGTTTTTACACAGAGCGACTGCCATCTGACTTCCGCAACCCAGAAGGGAAAACCAGACCCAATTTTAAATTAGGTCAAAGTTTTCAAGACGCCAATGTTTAGCACTGGCTTCTGATATGGCTTAACAACTAATATCTACGGTATTAAACAATATTAACCGTGCACCCGGTATAGGTCAAATATATATTAAAAACATTCTCATAAAAAAAATAGATTCAAACAGCTGGCACCCTATTTTAATAATATCTGATACTCAGTTATCTTGTCTATAGTATAGTCAAGATTAAAAATAAATTCAGACCTAAAAATACTAAAAATATCTATCACAGTATGATAAAGCTATAAATGTTAATGTGGCAAAAAAAGGAAAATAAGATGTCTATCTTACAATGGCCACCACTGCAAAGCACATTAATTTAAAACCTGGTAGTAGGTATGATATCTCTACATTCATTTAAAGCCTTGTCTTACTTTACTGGTATTGTAAATGCTGTGATATTTTGCATCAGTTAATTTAATTTATAGGTTTATTTTATTGCATGTCACATTCACAAATTGCTTTTTTTATAGTTGAGAAGATGTGAAAATATTGTAACTTACCACTTCAGGGGCACCTGTTCTCCTAATTTTAATCTTTAAGTTAGTTGTGTCCAATATCTGGCTGTGATAAGTGGGCTCGCTATCAGACTTCTTTGATTTCTTTTTGCTACGTGAACTACATATGCCCAACATGGAACGAGGTTTGCCACTACAAGGAGTCACTGCATGTGTCCGTTGCTCTTTAGAAGAGTTCTTAGATTTTTTCTTTTTTGTTGATAATTGACTTAGCGCGTGACTGTATGGTTTGCCAGTTTGTCGAGGCACTACTACAGGTAACTTTACACTTAGTTTGAGCACTTCATCTTCAGAACTTTCACTGTCCACTACTTCTTCTTCTACCTCTTCTTCTTCACTTCCCTGACACTCACTACTACTCACTAAGTTTAAATTTTTACCACCTTTCACTCTCAACATTCTGTCTGGTGGAGGCGTCCTATGTCTAGAAACACGAGGAGACTTTTTTCTCCGTTTTTCTGGCTTCAGGTACCCATTGATTGCAGACCGCTCTCTCGAGTGCTGCTTGTGCTTTCTGTGGCGGGATTTTTTAGGAGATGGCAGGAGCCCGTTGGCCACTTGTAGCTTCTGGTTGGCGATCTCGTCGATACTCTGTTCGAAGTCGGTCTCGAGCTTGACGCACGACACTTGGTCGACGTCGGTGTCGAGTTCGTCGAGGGAGTCGCGGTCGTCGTCGTCGTCGGGCGCCAGGTCCGCCAGGCGCACGTCGGGGAACAGGTCCTTGCGCACGGTGAGCCGCACGTTCACGGCGGGCTCTCCGCCACCATCGAACCCGCCGTTGACAGGGCTCGCGCCACCCGACATCTCACCCTCTCCCGCCTCCCGCCGCCCTCGCGTATCAGTTCTGCGAACCGCTCACCTGTCCACCGCGAGGTAAACAATCATTTTGACACATCACATTTTCACTTTTTGTACACGAACGTAGCACCAGTGGTTAGACAATGCTTTGACGATTTTGAGCACGGCTGTCAACGATCTCTACACGAAACATTATCATTTCTTCACTTTGCACTTCTCTAGGCAGTCCGTAGCATCCTTTTTTCTTTCTGTATTCGCATTTTAGGTCATCCATGTTCATGTAACGTTGTGATTGCGAAAAACAAAGTACAGATCATTTTCGCGGACACTTGAACATGTATCTTGGATGAACACAATCTGGGAACACAATATGTGAAAGTATGGACATATTACACTGTGATTTTAATTATTTTCGTCGTCTGCTAGTTGATGAAAACTGTTGACCTTGTTTAGAAGCATAATATGTTTCAAATTTTAATCAACAGATGCAGACTGTTGTCACAAAAAATATTGTACTAATTTGTACGCTGTAACCTTACATAAGCGTAATTTCTAACTTAATCATTCATGCATTTAGTAATTAATTCGTTTAAAAAGAAGCTGATCCGAATTTGCCGTACAAAAAATTGTTTTCAACATTTTCAATTTATTTAGAAGTTGTTATAGTAATTCCATATATTTTAAATATTCGTAAAAAATATTGAACGCCACTACAAGGTCACATTTTACTACATCTGCTGTCAACCTCTTGATGCTTCGATTACTAGCAGACCACGTCATACAAAGATGCGACAAAAGATGGCAGCACTCGTATGATTTACGGAAATTCAATATTATTTTTGTTGTGTTTCTCTTTCGCACCCATATAAAATCTTGTACTGTCAAAATCATGAATTCTCGCAGAAAAAATATTTTCTAAAACATTCTAAGAAACAGAAAGTATGTCCGAATACTCCATATTTTTTGGTCCTTTCGAGCCTAGAGCTGTCAACAGTGCATTGTGTTTGTGACATTCAATAAAAGTGATATTATGATAACCTACACAAGCTCGCGAGTTTAGGTATCTCTGTATGAAACTGGTGAGTCATATTTAATTTTATTTCATTTGCTGTATCGATGATCTCATAATATTGTATGTACCATGTAGGTATAAGTATGATTGCTCGCTACGTATCATTGCCTTAAGTTTTCTTTGTGGACTAAGTCAACAAATGCTGCTTTATTATTTACCATATTTAATTACTTTTACATGCTTCCATCAATGTTGTATAAATTAAATTAATATCAGACTACCCACATACACCGCTTCATTCTTCATCTAAGAACTTGTACAATTTTACAAGTACATAATAGTCCTATGGAGGACCTAGCCAGATTATCCTATTTGCAGTCATAATATTCCATTCATTTAATACAAGTGCTTACCCATTTTAAGAAGTATAGAAAAGGTATCTCAGGAGGTGTTTTTAATAAGATTTATCACCAGCATCAGCATAGGGCAATGAAGACATGAAGTCCTGGCATATAACTCACTGACCGTTGTTGTTTATTTACAAAACAAATTAAAGATATAACAATTTGTTTTACTGCATTGCCTCCTTAGGCTTACTTAAAAAACAAACTTAGTTACATTAATATTCTCTAGGTAGCTACTACATCTATAAGTCCATGCTACATCTACAATCTACATTTAAATAGTACCTAAAAAAATACAAACAACAGAACAGTACATACAAACAAACTATAGAAGAATCTTCCTAGTTAGATCCATGTATAGAAAATGTTTCAAATGGTCTTCTAGAATTTTAAACAACTTTCAAAGGGTAGGGTTGGCATGAATTTTCAATAAAAATCAATGATTTAATGTCTCTTTATTTTCATAGTTAAAATTGGTTATAGTAAATTCTGTATTTCAAGTATCAGGGATCAATATTATTTTATATTATTTCCCAGCCATATTTTTACAGCCAGTTTTCAGTTGGTAAAATCCTTTCCACAGGAGCTCCTTTTATAGTCAAAACATCAACCAAATCAAATAATCAAAAATATCAGGATTAGTATGATTTTTTCACTAAATTGTGATTAATTGGATAAAAAAAAACATTTTTTTTTCAACCCTGTTTATTGGGGCAATGCTTAGCAGTTAAAATACTTGTTACAACTGTATTTTAATATAAACAATTAAAAAATCAGTCAGAAGTTTTGGAGATTGCCCCTTCCTTGATGTAATCAAAATTTCTTTATAAATAATCTTGACATTTGCATCCTATTATCCTGTTTTAAAAAACTAGGTAGGAAAAACTATTACCTGTTCTTTGAAAGTGTAATTTTTGAATTTATGTCAAAGAAATAGGTATAGAAAACTAAATAACAGTAAACAATTACTGAATGGACTAGGTAATGGAAAACTATTACCTAGTTCTTAGAAGTGTGATTTTTATTTTATCTCAAAAGAACTATGTTTTTTTTATTACCAAGTTCTTTGAAATAAATTAACTACTAGAACTAGATAATCTCAAAAAAATAAAATAAAATAAAAATCACGATACATGTAATAGAAAACTATTATCTAGTTTTTTGAAATAAAATAAAAAGCCCATCATATGTACTAGGGAAACTCCTATTATGTGATTTTTGTTCTATCTCAAACAACTAGATGATAGTTCTATATTACTTATAGTGTGATTTTTATTTTATCTCAAAGAATTAGGTTGTAGAAACCAGTAGTAGTTAGTTTATCTCAAAGAACTTGGTAATAGAAAATATTACATAGTTCTTTGAGATAACATAAAAATCACACTTCTTGTCTAAAATAAGTGTTTCACTCTAGAAAGTAGACAATATTAATTTATGACAGATTACTAGGAAATGAAAGTTTAAGACTTAAAGTTGAAACAGTCCCAAAGCAAACTGCTTTTGTTATTTTTGTTTTCAATTTTCATAATTATTGTGTTTTTTAAGTACCTCTCATTCATGAGGTTTTTGTTTATTTGTATTTACAACATTGAATACTCAATATTAGATAACATTTTATTTGTTTCAGATTCACGTGCAGTTGAAACCTAAAACAATGTACATATGTGTGCGAAGTTACAAATGAAACACTATACGCCGTGATCGATATCAGATATCGACCGCATAGAGTGATCAGATCAGGTATCGGACTGGGTGTAGGGTTCTGTATGTGATGGTGCTAATACTGCTGTGGTAGTGTGGTGAAGGGTGTCGTTGTGACGGGGTGGTCGCGAGTGATGCCTGACGCGGCGATGCAAAGGCATGGTGGACGCGGCTGCGGAGCGCCGGGCCGCCGCCGCGGGCTGCGATGCTACGCCAAGCCAAAGTCTCACCAAGTGAGTGTACTACCTATATCACTTTAAAACAAATAAAGAATTTGCAAGTATTCTTTTGTGAGGGTCGTGTCGATACACAACTACAAAATTTGTTGTCATGTTGTTTCAAGTCATGTACACGATATTTTGACTTGTTCTCTAATGAACTTGCTAATACTTTGTTTGACTATTGTACAATGTTTTCTTTTTTGATACTTTTGTAGAAAGATAGGCAACAAACATAATGTTCGTGCAGAGTGTAATAATATCATCTGCGTGAAGAAAATGACCTAATGTCGAGCAGACAGAAGGCTGAACTTCCGCAAAAAAATCAGAAGCCTTGATATTTTCTAAAACTAAATGGAAATTGTGATAGCTCTGGTCTTGAAATTTTCAAAGCCAACAGCTTTCCTTCTTATGAAAACAGTTTCATACAAGTGGTGGTATGAAACCTAGAATACCTGTATCAGGAAAATATGCATTTCATGTTCTGAAGTCCATAATAATTTGTAAAAGGCATTTATTCCTTGAAGATCAGAAGAAGCATATCATTGAATTGATTGACGAAGATTTCGATTATTATTTTTTGACGACGCAAAGCTTTAAAAGTTCAAACCATGAATATAAGCACTTTTGACACACAGAAGTTATAGACCGAGCCGAAAATACAAAGAAAGAAGTAACAAAATTGTCTAAAACGGATGAAAGAAAAAATCTTGCATGCAATATCTGAGTAATAGAGTAGGTAATTTTAACGTATTCAACGTTAATTATACCTACCTCATAAACGAAACCAGGATGGTAGCTGCGACAGATGCCATTCAGAAGAAAAACTAATGAAAATGTATCTGAAATGTATAGAAATTGCATATATTAGTTTTCCAAGCACAGAGTAAAAATTTGTGCAGAAAAGTTATTGAGAAACCCGAGGAAGCGAACTTGCGCAAAACAGGTGTTGCACCAGCTTAGGTTATAGGTTTTTACCTGATAATAAATACATACCTAGACTACCTACTTACTTAATTCGTTATTTCTGTGCAACATGAGCACGTACCTATACTAAGTAAATATAAAATTGGAATGAAATGATCTATTTAGAACTGTACTGCATTGGATCCAACTGTAAAGAACCGCTCTACAGTCTGATGGAAGGGAGTAGTAAATTAATATTCATTGCTCCCTAGGCCATATGTGAAGTCGTAACTATTGACCGTTGGCATTTCGCCGTTGACCCCATTGCTCAGCAATCATCCTATTGAGACTTCATCATCGGAAGATTCGTCAAAGTGCCTATTGTACGTCTATCAGCATTACATCATTGATATTTATGTTTTGTTACTCTAATAATGTGCTACACTGTTCATTTTTACGACGCAAATTTCCTTGTGTTCTCTATTGAACCGTTATTACTCGTGCGATAGCTGCAAATGATGTAATGAAAATCACAGTAAAGTTCACGCGAGTTCTAAATTAGAGGCATTTGCAGCCAGGCCAGGAACAACATTGCGTCTCGTTGTAAAGTGGTTTGTCATTTTGCCTGTTGGCTCTGTTGACTGTTGTATCGTAACTCCTGTACAGCAATTTGCTTGATTAGGTGTAAGCCGAGCCGGGCACGCAATATATGTCTGTTAATGAGAACACCGACACACCGCGTCACGGCTGCATGTTATCAGGGCCGTGGATGTTGCTGTGTGCTTTACGTGTACGATGTACATTTATATGTGTGCGTCCGTAGTAGCGTTTCCAGGAAACGCGAGTAGGTTTCTCAGAACCGATCGGCTGTCGCGCGCGTTTTCAGCAATGAATGGCGAGTAAAATAACTTCATGAAGACTGAATGTCGTCGTGACAAAAATTGTGTATTTTAAGCGCTATCTTATCGCTACACGTCCTCGCTAGTAGCTGTAAATGGAAGTGAAACACTATTATAGTAATTATACCCACGCACGCAACTTGTACTCTGAGTACTTGTTGAGACTGACTGAATCTTAGAAATAATTCTGTATTTTCTGTATCGCATTGATTCTTATCTTCTTGATATCGCAAATAATATAGGTGCTTATCGTTGAAGAGAATCAGTTTATTGGACCTTGAGCCTTGTCTAATTTGATGATGCACATTATTATCGTGGATATTATAAGCCCTTTAAACATACTACCTACATAGCGAACAGAACAATAAAATTCTTCTATCGAAGGGGTTGAACTTAATAAACATACATGCATATAATCACGCCTTTATCCCAAATGTGGTAGGCAGAGCGTAAACGACCTAAACAAAGGTACCGCCACGTTTGACAAAGTTTTGAGGGTTATTTAAGATAGATTTGTAGGTACAAGTTTACAGCCCATCGCCTAAATTGCAATATACTGAAACCCTCGGATCCCTTAGCTGGTTTTTACAGCATGCTCGTGAGGAAATGCAGCTGGCACATTCTATGTTTTTCTCTCGCTCTCAGTCCAGCATGGAATAGTATCGATAAAATCTACTTCGTGTAATCTACTTTTACTCACGAGGACCGAAACCACAATCCTGAATTCGCGACCTCCGATTTGAGGGTCCTATCTATAGGATGTCAGATTCGATGCTAAGTCAGACCACAAAAGGGTAAATTCAATGATTCGTTTGACTCAGTTTCGTCTCTTGTTCCTACAGTAACCCAGTTTCCTTAACCACATAGGTAAATACCTCGTCACCTCTTACTTGGAACTATGACTGTTGTACAACTCCAGTACATCATTCTATTTGGACATACGAAACCTCAACCTACATATTTATCTCGTAGAATTAACGATAAAATTACTAATTTGTCTAATTTAAGATATCCGGATTCGAATGCCTTCTTGGTGACGATTGTTGTAGAAGTTATTATTTACCTCTGTTCTAACTCTAGTTTTCCTGCGCAATGCTTTAACATTATTCTTTTTTTGCATTCACTTATTGTCCACATCTGAAGAACTTTATTGTGGGAGCGATTTAGGAATGGCTGTTTGGTCGGTTTTCCCCTCTAGAGATGTTCTGCTATGAGGTTAATTAGAAAAGGCAGGAATAGTAAATTCTTATAAACAAACAAGCAACTTTCCTGCAATCAGTATATTTATTCTAAAGGCGATGTAGATCGCCTGAGTAAAAGGGTTCATTTCTACAAAGAGAGAACACAAAAGCCAAGCCCGACTTGCCTGTGGAAAACTGGTCCGCGATAAGGAAACTCGGGGCAAACTCGACTTGGAATTTGAGGGGCGAAGTTCAGATCTGATGAGACGATGATAATATCACAGTAGATTCTAAAAGGCGTACCTACGTGCCGTCGCTTTGTATGATGTTTCTCAGCAAGTAATATGTAATTAGGTAGACCGCAAAAGAAAAACTAGGACTGGAACGAAAATACTGGCGAAGAAAAACCGCTACTTATTGAAAACTCTCGTTTCTTGCATTGAGAGATCATTAATGCGGGGCAGCGAAACTCTATACAGCAAGATCTTAAAACCAAGATCGAGTACTCTTGTGTTATTGATGGCGCCACAAGACCGACTGCAGTTCCTAGTAGATACTGGTCAAACTGCATAGTTTTTCGAATGGTATTCAAAGAACTTTTGCATCTCGGAACTAGCCCATACATAAGTTAAAAAAAAAAAATGTTCCTTTTCTTGAGAAGTTCATATCCTGTCCAAGTCAAGCATAAAGTCGTCAAGATAAATTTTTCCTCAGAATGTATTACATATTTTTGGTCACAGCGATCTGAAATGTTTTTAAATAGTTTTCTAATCGAAAAGAATAAGAGACGGAGTGCTCTTAGAGCAAGAGCCTGAAATGAAACGACGTAGGGAAAGAAGTAAAAAACGCTTCAAGAAGATGGCAGCATCTGACATAGAGTGAGGGCAGCGGCAGGTCGGACGTTCGGCTAGCTAAATCGGTCGGTGACTGCGCGAGGCGAGGGGCCGGCGGCGGGGCGGGGGCTATTTTTGTCTGGCGGCCACGTTTGGAAAAGGCGGTGACGTCACGATCCTCCACGGCGATGATGCCATCGGGCCGCGACACGCACCGGCCAACTGCCAAAATATCGCTGCATGCTCAACGCGATCAACTTTATTTTGGTTATTGTTCCACCACCAACAATTTGCCTCACGCAAAGCAATGACACTTTTATGATTGATGTTGATGACCTAACAAATTGGTTAGATGAGGTCCTACTTACATAAATACATTGTGAAGTCATACATAAAATTTCCTTTATTTAATATCAGTTCTTTGTCCTGCAAATCCTTATCTCTGACTCTAATTACGTTTCTCTGTGATTTTATTATTGATTAAGTAGGTTCTGATTGCAGTAATTTATTGCCTCTACCTACTCTTTCTTTTTCTTTTCTCTCTCATTCTTCCATGCTAGCATGGGAGCGAGAGCAAAACATAGAATGTACCAGCTGCATCTCCTCCTGGGCATGCTGTAAAAACCAGCTAAGGGCTCCAAGGGTTTCTGTATATTGCAATTTAGGCGATAGGCTGACAACTTGTCACTACAGCAATATACCTACAAATCTATCTTACATAACTCCTAAAACTTTGTAAGACGTGGCAGAACGACCTTTGTTTAGGTGGTTTACCCTCTGCCTACCCCATTAGGGATAAAGGCGTGATTATATGTATGTATGTATCTACCCTTGCAAGCTATAATTTATTAGCTAGTGAAACTGAGGAAGTTGTTTTATACGTCTCTTATCAAGTGAATGAGAATACGTAAATAATGAGACAAATAAACCTTCGTCAACATATTCCCGGAGTCGTATGATATTTTAGTCATATCTCAAGGAAGCTATCTTTCATTCAGTCAAATGACTAAGAAACAACAGATTTACACAGTGCGTATAAGGCAAATACAAACGTATTTGCGTGTCTTAAATAAATCTGAAGTTG
The DNA here is from genome assembly GCA_949820665.1 of Scrobipalpa costella. Taxonomy (NCBI): domain Eukaryota; kingdom Metazoa; phylum Arthropoda; class Insecta; order Lepidoptera; family Gelechiidae; genus Scrobipalpa; species Scrobipalpa costella. Next base: position 12,351,745 of record OX463297.1, on the reverse strand, counting down.
TTAGGTTTTACGCACGATAAAAAGAAAAAACTGCCTAACTTCCTGACTTGTTTCGAAACCGGTTACTATGTGCTATGAAGATCTTTTATTAATTAAAAATAAGGTTTGAATTGAACACGTTTTTGAGGATTACTCACGATGTAATGGATACTTCGTGACATTAGAGGCCCGATTTAACTGAATTACTCGCCAATTATCAAAATTCGCACTTTGTTCTCGCCAACCGACAGGTTTGTCTTTTAAGGACCTGATCCTTCTGCGAAACCAATGAAGTAGCCATAACAGACCAAGTACAGACCGTAATTAGTTGTCTTGACTTCCTTTTCCGTGGGAGTGGTATGCTTTTCATTTTAGTTCAATGTAACTAGATTAATAAGAATAATGTTAGGCACTTGATCCTTTTGCTATTTTGACTAAGCCTTTACTTGTTCTAATAGGTTAGGTAATTAGTTCGTGCAGTTCCTGTTTGATGATTGGTTGTAACTAGGGATGTGAAGCGGTAAAATTACCCCGGTGAAATACGGTAAAAAATTAAATATACCGTAAAATATTTTTTACCATAAATTACGGTAAGATTTGGTAAAAACCGTACACCACGATTATTAAAAAATTCGGCAGTAGCGGTGTGTTTTCAGACAACCATACATACCAAGCCATGCCTTTATATTTCGTAAGCTTTATATCTTATAGGGTAGGCAGAGCGTACAACGCATAGTAAAAGACTTTCTAACGAGTTTTGAATAAGTTTGAGGGCAATTTTAGATTTAAATGTATATCACTATAGCGACAAGTTATATCTTAAATTGCAATACACTGTATCTCTCGAATCTTTTTGAGTTTCACTGTTCCTGTTAAATTGTCATAAGTCACCGGTAATTTTACCGTAATTTATATAAATGTCCGTAAAATACCCATAAAATACGCGTATTTTACCGGCGTTCAGGTAAAATTACGCAATTTTGCATCCCTTGTTGTAACTAAACATATTTTTGTTTTGCTTTGGTTGGTGCAGGACGACTTTGGGTCACTGGTTTTTCAGGTAACGCTATTCAATAATAGTTTGTTTGCTTTGGTGTACGTGTGTACCTTGTGGATATCGGTATATAATGTACATACGTGTAGTTCTTATCAGCTTTGAGGCGACAATACCCTCTACCACTGTAGCAATGTCGTTTGTGGTAATCGGATAAATCAGTTAGTGGATGAAGCGATGTCAGTGCATGTTTGCGATGGCGTGACGTACGGTTTGTGTTGGTGTAGGTATCGTGGTACCGGCAGTAGGGTCGGGCGTTCGCTATCGTTCGCCGGTCACCAGTGCCGAGCGATCAGCTCAACCGCGTGGTACGTGCGTACCGACATCGCGCAATCGATTTTAGTTACGCTTATTAGAAAAATATGCTAGTTTATTTACAGTGGCGTTGTGTGAAATTGACTTATGAACTCCAAAAAAGTGTTAAGCAGGTTTTGACGAAACGCAGATGAATAGAACGTCGAAGTACGTCTAATTTGGATCGCTGTTGGTTGGTTACTGTGTGCAGTAGCCGAACCTTATTTGTACTCTATGTAGGTACCTATATTTAGTTATTACATTACTTGGATTGCCGAAATTTACTTTGTGAATATTACCAATACCGTATGTTCGTAGATACTCGTACACAACAACAAACTGGGTAATAAATTTGCGTGCCCACAGCTTACTACTAGCATCACAGTGTGATGTTTGGCATATTACCAAGGATGTATTTTCTGAATATGCTGTTTTAAATCGGGATGGCAAAATTAACAGTTGATGTGACAGGCCTTGATTTTGAGAAAACATACATATACATGTAATCACGCTTTTATCCCTAATAGGGTAGGCAGAGCGTAAAAGACCTAAACATAGGTCGTTCCGACACGTGTGACAAAGTTTTGAGAGTTATTGAAGATAGATTTGTACGTAAGTATATTGCTGTAGAGACAGGTTGTCAGCTCATCGCCTAAATTGGAATGTACTGAAACACTCGGATCCATTAGCTGGTTTTTACAGCATGCTCGGGGGGAAATGCAGCTGACACATTCTTTGTTTTTCTCCCACTCCCAGTCCAGCATGGAAGTATATAGTATTATGAAAAAACACTTTGTATTTATTCGTTACGCGCCCAGTGGAATGTACAAAAACTAAATGCTAATTTCTAAAGAACACTTTAACAAAGGCAATCAAACAACAATGCAGAGATCGTAAACGGCTAATTCAGCTATGATTTGTATCATTGAATGATCCAATTGCGTTTAAAGCTGCAAGTTGAATGACCATTCTACATTGTAGACCATTTATTCAATCAATGTTTCCATTATAAATCTGCTTTCTAGTTACAAAGGTAGATATCCATTACAGACTTGATAATACTAACTAGTTTTAAGATTATTATAAATCCGCTAAGTTCTAGATTCAACTCAGTTTACTATAGTTTACCTCAGTATGTTACTGTACTCGTTAATCTTTCACTTCTACAGTTAGTTCGCAACCAAACTTTCTCTTTGCTCTACCAACTAACATTCTCTGTTAACTGGGAAGTCTTAAGAAAACAACAAACAAGTATCTTCAAAGTTGTATTTATTAAATCGTAACTTAAATAAAAATATCACTACACTGGTAATAATCACGTTTCTATATTTAGTGATGACCGCATCCATTGTTTTTTCGGTCACGGCAAGGACCTATTTAATCAGCCTACAATTTTCTTTAATTCTTTTGCGAAAACATGTTGGCATTGATATTAATCCCTACAAAGGACATTCAATGTTATTTGTGTATTTTAGGGCATTTAGCATTGAAAATTTACATGAAATTGGCAATTTGTGATTTATAAATAAGATACATAATGCAATCAATCGTTAAGTGGTAAATCTTATTTGAACAAAAACCAATATAAAAAGTTTGTAAGCAATCTTAAAATTGCGTAAGATAATAGTGTTATCGGTCTTACATACATAGAAGTAATTTGATTGTTTATTTAAAACCTCCTAGCTTCATCTACTTAAATACACAAATAGTGTAAAGAGAAAAGCTTTGCACATTCGTTTGTTACCGATTTTAAAAATGCTTTCATCATTAGAAAGGTACACAAAAAAGGCAATATTATTGCCTAATTTTTACCATTGGAAGAAGCGTATTCATAAGGGAAAACTTACTGTGACTTAGCGGTCCGGAAAACAAGTATCATGATATACAAAGACCTTCTATTATCATCAGAGGTCGGAAATTCGGGTGCAAAAAAAGTAAAAACCCACTGTTGGAGCTACTGAGAGTTGCTACAACCACCTTTTTCAAGATGTTTAGGGCCCCAGTTTATTTTTCTTTATTAAATTGTTTTAGTAATGCCAATGTGTTCTTTGCGTCAATATAAGTCGAAAGTGTTTGCAATTTTTTTTATATTTGTTTTAATTTGAAAGATATAAGTAGAAATGTGTTTTCAATGTACTGAAAAATATAAAAATATCATTTGATTGTTTGATAATTTTATTGAATACCATTTAGAAATGATTTCTACGATGCTTTTATTATTTTTACACAAAAATTTGAATGGGGCCCTCGGGGGCCCAAAAGCGTTTTATTTCTTTAAAAAAAATTGCGGAGTAAATTAAAATTCGTAATTGGCAAGGTTAAGACAAGATAAACGCTTTTTACTCTTGTAATTTTTTCTCTACGATTGATAGTTTCAGGGTAAATTGATGTTGAAGTTAGTAGGACACAATTGTTCAAGACCAAGCCAAGTAGTTGTTTTTATGGTGAAATCAGCTAGGTTAAGAAGAGATAGGCACTTCTCTTTCAAGAAAGAATTTTTTCTCTACGGTTGACAGTTTCACAGTGAATTGATGTTAAAATTCCCTGGACACAATTTTTGGGCCTGGAGGCCCCAAAGCGTTTTACTGCTTAAACATTACTATACTTTTTTCTTTCGTTGTGAAACTATTAAGGTTCATTGTAAGAACCTAAATCCTTAAAAACCTTGCCAAATACGAATTTTAATTTTCTCCGCAATTTTTTTTAAAGAAATAAAACGCTTTTGGGCCCCCGAGGGCCCCATTCAAATTTTTGTGTAATAATAATAAAAGCATTGTAGAAATCATTTATAAAGGGTATTCAATAAAAATATCAAACAATCAAACGATATTTTTATATTTTTAATATTTTTCAGTACATTGAAAACTCATTTCTACTTTTATCTTTCAAATTAAAACGAATATTAAAAAAAAATGCAAACAGTTTCGACTTATATTGACGCAAAGAACACATTGGCATTACTAAAACAATTTAATAAAGAATAATAAACTGGGGCCCTAAAAATCTTGAAAAAGGTGGTTGTAGCAACTCTTAGTAGCTCCAACAGTGGGTTTTTACTTTTTTTGCACCCGAATTTCCGACCTCTGATTATCATACAAAGATCTTGAATGTTGAATAACGAACAAGCTTATTGAGAGGACGTCCTGAGCCGTTTCTTAGATGAGAACACAAAGGGCTCAAACGACTGACCTCGGCCGTCTATTGTGAACTGGTAACGAATACTCCGCAGAAACTGCACTTGAGTCGCTGATTCGCTGGTCACGGCATCCGGGATCAGACACGAGGCTTTCAAACCTGTTCTGAACTTATATTTCAATTTTTAGTCTAACCTAACGGCTTGGGATAACGGTAACTGTATTGCGAATGTTCTTTGTGAAGCAATCTTTGTATGTGAATTTTATATCCCTTGCGTGCAGGTTAGGAGACCGATTTCGCAAAGTTTTATAAGTTTTGTAAAGCCACTAAAACTAAAGGAGGTACTTAGATAAACTGTTAATTGCCATTGTGACAAAGTTTTAGAGGTTCAGAACATTTTGCTTAAATTGTTCCTACCACATCGATTACCTCCTCTTATTTACTATTATTATTATTATTATGAACCTATGGTGTCCCACTGCAGGGCAAAGGCCTCTCTCCGTCCCTTCCATTCATCACGGTTCAGCGCAATTTATTTACTAGGTTATTTACTAACTTTATCAATATTTTTTTTATTGCTAACGTAAAGAAACTTGGTGTGAGATGCACAGTTGACGAGATCAAGGACCGCAAATACCCTGATCTTGAGCTCTGATTTACGTTACAAAGGTTTAAGCTGCCTGAAGCCCTCTGCTATGATTCGTGTAACGAACGCCCTATCGGCCACCATCAAAGAACTTGCCCACCACGGCACAGAATAATTTGCGAATTCTGTTGACAATAACCAATGTTAAGATATAATATGAAAGAAAAAAAATACTTCCATGCTGGACTGGGAGCGAGAGAAAAACATAGAATGTGCCAGCTGCATTACCTCCTGGACATGCTGTAAAAACAGCTAATGGATCCGAGGGTTTCAGTATATTGCAATTTAGGCGATAGGCTGGCAACCTGCCACTACAGCATTAAACCTACAAATTTATCTTAAATAACACTCAAAACTTGGTCGGACGTGGCCGAACAATCTTTGTTTAAGTCGTTTACGCTCTGCTTACCCCATTAGGAATAACGGCGTGATTATATGTATGTAGAAAGAAATTAATAAATTCGTTTCTGGCAGGACTTAGGATAGGACACTATGATATGAATTAAAAATAGCATTGCGAGTGCTAAAAATCCTCAAAATACAGTGTTAAGATGTTCAATGTTCGCCAAAGGGTTGCGTCATGGATCTTTCTTTACTGAACTTGTGGTACACAAGCCGCCCACGGGCGGTCGCCGACTCCACTCCGCATCCGCTCGCCGTGATTGATAAACCAATTTGACATCATTGCCGTGGGAAATGTGGGACATGCGGACCATTTCGCGCGGATAATGAGTTTTGGAATGGATCCGCTTGCTAGATTTGGCAGTGTTTTCCGCTGTAGTTTGATCTAAAAAGCTGTCAAAATTTTGCATGAATTGGTGATTGATGTCGATGGTAAAACAATTTAACTTCCTTGACGTGGGATGTGGCGCATTTCGCGCGGATAATAAAATAAAGAGGAGCGGTTCCGCTAGTTGAAAGTATACCCACCCATCGTATTGGTATAAATGCGAAAGTAGATATTCTGTTTCTCTTTTTATTTGTTGCCTTTTCACGTTTCAATTTCTGGATTTTAATATAATTTTGTAAATAACTAAGTAGTACCCTGGAGACGGCCACTACATACTTTTTACATACATACATACATGTAATCACGCCTTTATCCCTAATGGGGTAGGCAGAGCGTAAACGACCTAACAAAGGCTCCGCTACGTCTGACAAATTTGGAAGGTTATTTAAGATAGATTTGTAGGTATATTGCTGTAGTGACAGGTTGTCAGCCCATCGCCTAAATTACAATATACTGAAACCCTCGGATCCCTTAACTGGTTTTTACAGCATGCCCGGGAGGGGATGCAGCTGGCACATTCTATGTTTTTCTCTCGCTCCCAGGCCAGCATGGAAGTACATACTTTTTACTGCAAGAAATTACCTCACTCCCGCGGACTATCTCGATTACCGCTCGGCGGTATGTTTGTCATGTACATCAGACATAAACTTATTCGAAATGATCATGAGCTGTTGAAATCTACTTACTGGATAAAATCCTTTGAAAAACTTATTTTTTTATCAGCTTGCAAAGCATTTACTGCTATTCAATTCTAGCATTTATTATTCACTCAGCTCGGATAGATCTAATTTACGCTATGTGTAAACAAACACATTCATCAATTTACTCGTTTGTAATTGCGTCAGGTCTCATTTAAATTCAAATGCAGATTCAAATGTCTTTATGTTGGTCTTTAAAGGTACGTTTATACTGTCTCCCGTAGTATTAAACTGTCAAACCAGCTCTTCATTCTTCATCTTCATTATCATAACATAAAAATACTTTATTGCACGTAATAATACATCATACAACACAACATGCTAGAACGTCATCAACATAGTTGTTTCCTAATCAAGGGCACAGACAGACAATTAAACAATCATGAGCTCTAATGACTGCGAAATCAGTAAATTATAACCTTGATCTCTAGATTTGGAATGTTAATTAAATGTGTTTGCATATTAGCCATGTCATGAACTGATCATGCATATAATTCTGCTTCATACGAATACATGATTTTCAAACTGCCAATAGGTTTCTGATGTGGTTTACTTCTTGAAGAAAATTACTTACTATTTAGATTTTCATATATATATATTTTACTAGCGACACGCCCCGGCTTCGCATGGAAATCATCAGTGTTTCTCTACTATATTATGCATGTATTATACATATAAATCTTGAATCAGTCTATCCATTAAAAGAAACCGCATCAAAATCCGTTGCGTAGTTTTAAAGATCTAAGCATACATAGGGATATAGGGACAGAGAAAGCGACTTTGTTTTATACTAAGTAGTGAAGTAAAGCTTATAATTATCGATTTTATGTAAGTAGTTACATACTTGTTTAAAACTGAATGCAACAACTCAACTGTACATTGTTTTATGAGGAAATAAGCTAGAGTAGATACTTAAATGGTTCGGTTTGGTCGAGTCATGTTTTTTTGCTACATTATTAAATATTCGTGCATAGGTCTCCCTTGGTACTTGGTACTAGGTACTCACTTGTCACCTTGTTATTTTTTTATTGAAGGACACGATCAATTAGACAAAACTCAATAAATAAATAATTTTATTTACTACTCTGGTTAGTGTATTGTAGGATCAATGATGTTCAAATTGATTTCATAAATAAATCCGTCCTTTATTTGTTATTTTTGCAACAGTTTAACATGAAAAGATATGGCATATTCAGTTGAATTTGAATGTTTAGATACAGTTAATAATATTGTTTTTATTTTGTGTCAGTTTTCAATAATTTGCTAAAGATAGACCCACAACTTTATCAGCAGACATTTTAAAAATATTAGGTACTTATATTTTATTTTTTTGCGGAAGTTTGCAACTAAAAATAACAAATTAAATATCTTCTCTTTGATGTTCTCGAAAGTGCTTAAAACGGAGTGCCTATCAGGCGATTAGGATTCATAATCCGGTGCGTATGTATATCTATCGCTTCTATTAGTTTCGATACCGGTGGTTCTGCGCGGGAGTCGAGGCTGACAGCACACATCTTCTTTAGCTGATTTTACGAAAAATATATTTATGCAAAAGTTTGATAAAAAAACATCAACTCTTTGATGTTCTTAAAAATGCTTTGTAACGAAGTGCTTATCAGGCTATTAGGATTCATAATGCGTCGTATACTCTATCGCCTCTATCGGTTTTCGATGCCGGTGGGTCTGGCTGGCGGCTGGCGGCTGGCGGCTGGTGGGAGGCAGTCGGTGGTGATGTAAGAGCGGCGGCTCCGGCGGTGATGTCAGCTAGGCAGCTCGCCAGTCGCCCACGCCTCCCCCGTCCCCCCTCCAAACAAGAAGCCTTCCACAAAAACCCAAACTATAAAATAATGCAAAATTTTGTTTTAATTAATTCTATTGGTCAGACAAATATAATCCAGTTTTCAAATATTTCAAACCAGTATTTTATATATTATAACGGGATGATTTATACACTAGATCGATTTATCTGTAACATCATATCGTCTTGTAACAACTCAATCAATTTCATGAAATAAATTTGGTAGAGGGATAAACAATTTATTAATTGCCGTGAATTTCTACATTTCTTCATTAAAGATACCTGAAAATAGGAAGAGTCATCATCACAACACTTTACGATCCTAGTTTCTACGGCTATATAAAAAAAAACCTAAATAAAGTATCATAATTTTGAATACCTACAAAAGTTTAATACCATAGCAAAACATTTAACTGACTATTTATAAATCTGTGTTAAAGAGACATCAACATCATCTCAAACAGAACGTACCTTAGCTTTATTATACGTATATTACACCGGGTGTATGGGACAGCGTTCCGCAAACTGATAGGAGTTGATCAGTCAACGATACTGAACAACTTCACCAAGAAATTCTTTCAGGAAGTGAAAATAAAATTTGGCTTTTCGATACAAAATGTCCACCTCGATCAGACAATTTGTATAGAAAAGCCAAAATCTTTTTTTCACTTTCTAAAAGAATATCCTGGTGGAAGTTGTTCAGTGTTGTTGACTGAGGTTGCTCGTCCCACAAACTGATAGGTTGCTTAATCAGTTTGTGGGACGACGCTGACAACCTGTCACTAAAGCAATACATATTACTATCTAAAATTGCCCTCAATTTTTGTCAGACGTGGCGAAAGCGCCTTTTACGAGGCGTTAAACGCTCTGCCTACCCCGTAAGGGATAAAGGCGTGATTTGTGTATGTATGTGTATGTATGGGACGACGCTGTCCCTTACACCCCGTATACTACACGAAATGTTTGTCGCAATGCAGTCGAGCTTCTCGCCAAGTAGACCGCGACTAATATGTTAGGCAAGTCTTTATTTACCCTGCCAGAATTTACATATTAGCACACAAACTTCAGTAGCATGAAAAATGTTTATAGGGCAATGGAGATGCAAGGAAATACAATAAGTCTTGAATTTAAAATTCGTAGATATCCTAACCATAGATATATATATATATTATACAGGGTGTAAAGGACAGCGTCCCGCAAACTGATAGGGGTTGGTCAGTGTCGAAACTAAACAACTATCAGTGGTTTCTTTTTTCAGGAAGTGAAACAAAAAATGCTTTTATATACAAATTGTCTGATCAAGGTGGTCATTTTGTATGGGATGGTCAAATTTATTTTTCATCTCCTGAAAGAATTTCCTGGGAATGGTTGTTCAGTTTCGTTGACTGAGCAACCCCTATCAGTTTGCGGGATGCTGTCCCTTACACCAGGTATAATTAGATCCTATCATAATAAAGGCTTTTATAGATAAACTAGCCTGGTGGCTGATAATTTCATTTACTGCGTACAAAGGCTGTATTGTAAACCTGCATTGTTGTATGATTGTATCTCATTACAAATTCAAATTGCAATTCGCGGGCTAAAGATCAATAGATTCGTGTCGGAAATGCTAAAACAAAAAAAATATGAGTGCCGCATTGTTTACTAATTCGGTTCGGTTTAACTCTTTAAGTGGATGACGTAATTTTTCAGACCTTTTTATATGAGATAAGAACCATTCTTTGTTTGTTGAGTACTGTACATATTCCAACGGAACCACTGAAGCCATATTTTTAACATCATAGAAATTAGACGTTTTATTCACCTGCGTTAAATACGGCGTTTCGTTTTAGATTATTGTTGGAAATGGACTTATCCTGCAACATTAGAAGAAGCTGTAAGCACATCACCAACCATCACAACTTCACACATGAACTCTACACAAAATCTGAAATTCGTTTAGATAACAACGCAAGATGACAAAGGGTGAACTAATAGCAAATTTTGTGAAAATCTGTGATAAAAGTACTTGACTGGACTAATGATACCAAGTGAGAAACGGTGAAAAGATTAGTGTTCCAAAAACATGGATTCAAATATACACTGAGTGAAGTGCGGGGCTATCCCTAGTAGCTAGAATGGAGGGTGCCGTGTTAAGTACTCCTAACAACAGCAGATTTCGGTCTCATCTGAAGAATGCTGCGTCGGCGCTCTGTGCACGGACTTTGCCAAAGCAGCGGCGGAATGATTCTGGCGCGAGCAGTACTGCCCGTCACCACACCTACCCAAGAGCAACCCCACCCAAACGTGCCGCCATATCTTGTCGCATGGAGGCTCCTGTGTGCAGCCCCTTGCCAACTCCAACTACGTACGAGCCGCCTGGAGCCCTCCAATGCCAAGTGGAGGACAATCCTAGGTCAACTAAGCTCAATGGCGTTGTCAAACTGAAAGGAACTTTAGCCAGGTAAGATTTTGTAATTTTATTCGAGGTGGAGACGTAATAAAATAATTTTCTAAAGAATATTTGGCACCAAATTGAAGCGGTTGTATTCACAAATCAATCAGAGTATTAACTCGTTAAAAGCTGGGAGCACATGTTTGGAGGTGGCTGGCGGCGCGCGCCCGCCCTCGCTCGCTGGGTCAACAACACCAGCATGACATCACTGGCGAGTTGTTTACCCAGGTCGCGGGGCGGAGGTGATGTCGCTAATTACGCCGCTATACCACTTGTTGATTTAATGCGCACAGCTATTCTGACAACCGCCATTTTTTGTAGCCATGATGAATCGATTCGACTATAGAGGGCAAGTGTATTAGTTAGTATTCTTTGCAAGAAGGTGTAGGAAATGCATGAGGTATGAGGTCATCGATTCGGTTTGTCAAATTTCTATTCTTGGAATGTAGTACCTGCAGGTGGTGGTGAGTGGGTGTAGGATTCGAAGTCGAAGTGGGTTGGGTGAACAGGTTAATAACCAAAAGCTCGCACTTAGTCAGACGGAGCGAAATTCAACATGTTTTATTCACAATTTATAAGAACAAAAAAATACGAATGTTTACTCTTTCAATGGATGATTTATCAATTATCATGGACGGACAGGGTCATGTAGATAAAACTCAATACCCTTTTAACACTCAAAATCTTTTCATGATAGATACTTTAAGACCACAACAAATATCAGACACATTCAGTGCCATCCAGTACCTGAAAAGCTTTTAAACTCTAAATTGTATTCAGGGCACGTGGTTTATTTATTCAGGCAGCATGACCTCAGCCTACGTTCCGTCAGTCGACCCAAAAGATTATCGGCTTCTATATACCGTTATCCGTACGGAAGTGGAGCGGACCGATCAGGGTTACTTTGATAACTGGCTTCATTCTGTCATCCAATATATTTGACGTAATAGTCATAGATACGATTCGGTTTTACCTGTTGAATTAATCATAGGTGTTTTATTTGAAAGCTACACCCAATAGGTACACACAGAATTTTGGGCCTCAGCTTAGCCGCTGTCTTGAAAAGATCGGATGATCCTGCCTTAAAGTAAATATTTTACTGTACCTTTTTTTACGGAAATGGAAGGCAGAATAAAGTAAATGCAGTCGTGTTTATATCATGCTGGGAGCGCATGGAAGCGGTGAATGAGGCCGTCTCGTTCGCACACCATGATGATGTCATGGTATATTTTTGTAAACGCCTGACTGCCTGGCTCGCACGCGGTTGTTGTAGTATCAACGTATTACTATCGCGGGTTGATGTTGTCATTTTTGTGTATTGGCGGCTTCTTTCAATGGAAATAAAAAAGAACTTGATTAAAAGTTTAGGTACCTATAATAATGAATGATGTAAACATTTGCGTGGTCGTCCTCATGTAGATATTAGATAAGTAGGTGCCGCTTAGTAACATTTTTGTTCATGATGTTTTTACAACGTCATAATCTCATAGGTACTGGATTATTTTTACAATATATTTATACTACACCATATGATTACCACCACAGACCTTATAAAAAAAAAAATACTTGGATGTTTCGATTAGCATCTGCGTAACTAAAAGCATGATTTTAATTTTTTTGTTTTAGTTATCTTTTAGCAAGAGTCAAAGATATTTTATTATATTTCCAAGTAATGTAAATATTTCCGGCCCAATCTGTGAATTGTAGTCATAATTTTACAGTAAAAACGTCGCTAATTAACCTGTAGTGTTGAACTACTGCCAAGAATGATCTCATCCGTCGTTTTTACCTCAACTAATACAATTAATCGCTCATTGCATTGTTTATTGCTGTTAAAGTCTAACCTGAACTAAAAGCAATAAAATCGAGCAAACAACGTGTGACAGTAATTGTAATACATCCTGAGGAACATAAATCAAAATACTAAACAAAAAAAAACCTTCCTTACATACAAGATGCATGAGATAGCGCAGCTAGTATGGGTAGTTTTTTTTATTTTTATTTCGACCTATGTTCCTTAGAGAAAGTTGTTCAGTTACATGGGCAAATTCACACCCTTCAGGATGCCTATACTTATACCCTTTATGCTATACGTTGTATAGCAGGTCCTTTCTCTTCAGGGTATTCTGTAAGGTAAAGCTATAAACAAGTAGCATGTATTCGTATTCACTAGCAACTTCTCTTGCCTAGAAACCTGGTAAAGCTAGTAAAGGTTTTAGTCAGTTAATTAATTTCATTGGTGATGGGCTAACAATCTTACCTACAAGCAAAACACAGTTTTTAAATGCCCCTCATTTCATCCGATGTGGTAAAAGATTCTGACTCTCTTACTAGCCCGTAACGTAAGGATATACCGGGTGTAAGGGACAGCGTCCCGCAAAATAATAGGAGTAGCTCAGTCAATTAAACAGAACAACTATCACCAGGAAATTATTTCAGGCGAGGAAATCAATTTTTGACGTTCCCATATAAAATTACCACAAAAATTTACTTAATTTCCTGAAAAAAAAATGAGTATGATTGATTTTGTATAATACCGAATGAAGGCTTAGCGTCAAATAGGTCGACTGTAAAATTATCTTCGTGGAATGTAATAATAGTAAATGAAATGATTATGGGTGTTGGTAAATTAGTCATAATATCTAATCATTTCGCAAGAAGGTACAAAGGACGTCAATGAATTCTGAATCATTGCAACAAATCATTCTTCAAGAAACATCATCTCTGTCAAGCAAGAAGATTCTAGATTGATTTGATGAGATGACATGAGATATGTCGGGTGAGGGAAAACCGTTTTTGCAAACGAACGTTTTTTTCGCTCGAGTATGTTTTGTGACGGAGCTTTTAAAATTTAATAGATGGGGCATTTGTCCGCTAAGTTCATATAAAAACTGTTCTCCTATCCGTGTTCATATTTTACTGCATTTTTTGCACAGTTTGATTTAAAAGTTTCGATTTAGTATAGTCATTGTTTATGTTGAGTTGTCCAGTTCACTTCCTGGGCAGGACAAAGCGTGAGTCTGTCCGTCTGTCCTCCATCGCTGGTACGCTACTACGCAGAATTATATTTCGGGCCATGAATCACTAATCAAAATTAAGCAGGAAACGAAGGAAACAGTCGAAGATGTCAAACAACCTTGAGATGTCACCGAATCTTTTGTTTTTCACATCCAGTTTAGGGCGGAAAAGCGTTGTTGTCTTGTTAACGAACAAAAAACGTACAAGGTATTGTTCTTCATTCATTTCATTATAGATACCAAAATTTTATAAATAACGTAACTTGACAGTTTGTAATTTTAAGTACCTAATTAAACTGAAAGCAAAATACAAAGTTCAATAGTTAAGGTTAGGATGTTCATCATCCATCAATCATGTTCCCAGCCATTGCATATAGAAATCATAAATATTATACCTAGGTACGCTACACGCGTGTGTACACGCGTCACGCACAGACAGAAAGTATGCAATAAGCTGATGATGACACTACGATAGCACTTTATACCACTGTCAGCCGATGTCTAACACCAAACCGAGTATAAGTTCTTCCTGTTATTGTGAAATGAAAATAGCTCCGTCTGCCCATAAGTGCCCCTGTGTTATCGATCGGGTCAAGATTGAGAGCTGCCCTGTCAAGCACTCACGTCATCCCTCATCCAATTACAGCTGCTCTTTGCTACATTCGCGATTACGAGTTTCTGCAAAACAAACGACTTTATTAAACTCAGTTCTCTGAACGCAGTGATGGGTGTAGTTACTGTTTTACTCGTGCTTATGTGTCACATTTGTGTCTCTCATATCAAAGCTAAAACTATATCGGACCCGTGTGAATGTCTTCAACCGTTCTCGAAGTTGATCAAGTAAGCGCTGCCTTTATCTGAGTTCTAAGAACGGTTTACTGATGATTAAGTTACTGGTAACTCGGCCTCGTAACCGTCGTGTGTGGCTGTTTCGCAATGATTATTCTGTTTCGTATGGGAACGAGTCATTTCAGCAAATACCTGGTGTAATATGAGCCCGTGAGTACCGCCAGCTTGTTTATTTAGTCGGGTCTTTATACCTTCAAACGTTTACCTTGCTGAGTGCGTCTGTAAATGTCACAGACACTGCGAAATTTGACGCCTGGGAAGAGAAACAGTAGACGACTTCGTTCATTTTATTAATCTCTCGTTTTATTCTCCATTCATTCAGGTCTTGACCGGTGACCGCCAACGGGTGTTTGTTTTCTATACAGTCTAGCCTCATAAGTGTCGGCTTGTTAGTCTAAATAAGTTTGCTGTGGCTCAAATTGGTCCGTGGGCGCTCAAGATCTGATCTCATCGTCATCACGAAAACTCGTGAGCATCTCGCAATAGCAGCATTTGTTTATACCATCGAACTACAGGTGTTATTGAGTGTTCTCACGGTAGTAGGTATGCTCTATGAAAATACTCCCGACGTTTCGCACGAGCTACGTAGTTGTGACGTCACATCACACCGTGTTGCGATTAGGCCTAGGCGTCCAAAGATATTATTTAAAGAGCTGCACTATCTTTTCGTGTCAATCACAACAACAATGCTGTATACTAACGCTCGTTTGTACATTTCGTGTGTAAAGATATCTATTATCAAAATGTGAGTTTTTATGTTTATTATTATTCCTTATTTTTCTGTTTTTATTTTTATCGTGTAATTAGGAAGATTATTAAATTTTTAAAAGGATTTGCGTCACTATCGTTTACAATCTTTTAGTACAATCCCTTTGAAAATAGACAATATGGATGGTGTGTAGTTAAAGTGGATTTTGTTGTGCAAGTATTGATAAACATCATGACCTCATTTTACCAGCCTCTGTTTTCACGTCTTCTTCGTTTGCCTAGCATTTTCCTGACAGTCCTGGGCTCCACTTTCTAGATGTTTATTATAGTTACTGTTTATTATAGTTCACTGTCTAGATGTAACCGTTTTTTTTAAATGTGGATATCCTTGTTCCAGGGAGGTGTCGAGTGCGTGGGGCTGCCGAGTGGGCCCGCCCGACGAACCGGCGCCGGCGGACCGGGTGCAGAGCCTCTTCAACGACATCGAGCTCTACCCTACTAAGACCCAGGGTAAGCTACACCACCGGTCACCCATCCAGACTTAGCCATGGCACAGCTAGGACACTCCTAACTACAATGTCATTTTGTTCATACATCGACAGTTGGCATGTTGCACTTGGCATGCGTTTGTGTGCGTGTTATAAGGGTTGACAAATTTTGTTATACCGGTCATAATCATCACTTGATTAATCTGGTTCTTGATTAAACGAACGTTTTAAAGTAGTTCACTGTAATTGAATAGTTAGAATAGGTTAGGTTGCATATTTTGTATGAAGTTACTCACCGACTCTCATCACGGGAATATAAAAAAGTTCCTATTGGAGTCATATCTTGTGGTAAGATATGACTCCAATAGGAACAATAAGAAAGACACCCGTACACGAAACAGTACCTAACCATCTTTGGAACACAAAACGTTATTATTTCCGTTACACTGGGAAACATGCGCACGCCATGCCCGCTAAACCTACACACAACGTGACCCACAATCCGGCACGGAGTGTGACGAATATCGGACTTGGGAGGGGAAGTGAGTGGCCATTCTGTATGTAGTACTAATATATATTATGTGGTCATGGACGAACTACTTCCCAAACGGTGTTAGTTCTTCATTCTCTATCTATCTATATCAGTCTATATCTACCCACTGCTGAGTATAGGCCTCTTCTTTTGTACGCCATCTACACCGATCCTGTGCCTCCGGCAGTTCTTCATTATGCATACATACATATCACGCCTTTACCCCTAATGGGGTAGGCAGAGCGTAAACGACCTAAACAAAGGTCGTTCCGCCACGACTGACAAAGTTTTGAGGGTTGTTTAAGATAGATTAGCAGGTATATTGCTGTAGTGACAGGTTGTCAGCCTATCGCCTAAATAGCAATATACAGAAACCCTTGGATTCCTTAGCTGGTTTCTATATATTCTTCATTATATTCATATTATTATCGTGTTTATGTGATTTGACTACTTAAAACGATTTTTCTCATACATCTAAGTAATTTGATTCACTTTTACAGTTATGACGTCACTGAAAATTTCAAACAACCGGGATTTCCCCATTTTCCCAACCCTATAATTTTTGAAGTATAAAAATTAGTCATCTCAACGTATGACTTTATCTAAACGTGTCGAGTTTATATTGGTTGGTAAACAGTAAACAAGTATGTCAGTACAACAGCACGCAAAGAGCTTATAGGTATTACCTACTTAAGTATTTTGATTAATTTTACTGAACTTTTACTTTTACTGATCTTCCATGCTGGACTGAGAGCGAGAGAAAAACATAAAATGTGCCATCTGCATTTTCTCCTGGGCATGCTGTAAAAACCAGCAAAGGGATCCAAGGGTTTCTGTTCATTGACATTTAGGCGATAGGCTGGCAACCTTTCAGTACAGCAATATACCTAAAAATCTATCTTAAATAACCCTCAAAACTTTGTCAGACGTGGCAGAACGACCTTTGTTTAGGTCGTTAACGCTTTGCTTACCCCATTAGGGATAAAGGCGTGATTATTATGTATGTATGTTTACTGATGCCGACAATGTGGTTCCGATATGATGGAAAATGAATATGCAATAAAAATCACAGAAATAAACTATTTAATTTAAGTTCGAATTTGTCTTCGTACGATGGTTCATGGTTCTTTTTTCTGTAATTGTAATCACACAAAAAGTGAACTAACTTATTTTGATTTAAAGATTTATTAACTAAACCTGAATTGATCTCCGGGTTCTTCATTTCGATAATTAATTTTATAATGAACACGTTCGTCAAGTTGATTGTCAGATATTCTGAAATAACACTTGTGCAACAACAGATGGACAGGCTGATATTGAAGTTTGATAAATATGCGTTTTATCGAAACACTGTTTTGTATCGATAACAAGATATTGTTGTGTTGCAAGCTCTTTTTGAGCCAACTCTAGTTTGTGACTGTTCAATTAAGTGTGACCAGTGGCGAGGGTTGCAATTTTATCGAGGGTAAGTCAAAGCAAAAAGAAAAACATTCAAGTACTTTATAGTTCCGACGTAATTCCGGATTTGGTGAAGGTGGAATTCTTGAAAGAGAAGCCGACAGGAAGCGGCTTGTATGGACCCTTCGCCACTTGTCCTAGACTTCTCCTAGGGTTAGCTTTCCTTGTAGTGTTTCTAATGGCATTAAAAAAACTTCTATGACCCCACCCGTACCGTGTTTTCCCATATGAAATCATTATCGTGTTTGTTCTTTTACTAATCTAAATGAAATGACATGCCATCGATCGTATGAATAGTGAACGATAAAAGATATGACGTCAGAATTCAGTCTGAATCAACATTAATGACAGTAACGTCGATATTCCATTACAAATTACAGTAACTCATATACCACCAGCCTGTTCCGCGTGTTTTATATTATTACGACATGTAATTACAAGTCATTTTGATTTATTGCAAGTCCACAAGAACCATTTACTTACTGCATTATGAGATCTTATCTTGTCTCTAGTTTATTGTATCTGTACCTAAACCATAAAAACTAGACACGTCTGATTCATTAAATCTACAGATTAATTGGGTACTTTCGATCTTATTGGGTCACTTGTGCAAATAGTAGAATAGAATTCCTTCCACGGTTCAGAGCTTAGTGACATTAATATACGCACTATTTAACATACATACACATAATCACGCCTTTATCCCTAATGGGGTAGGTATAGCGCAAACGACCCAAACAAAGGTCGTCCTGCTACGTCTGACAAAGTTTAGAGGGTTATGTAAGATAGAATTCTAGGTATATTGCTGTAGTGACAGGTTGTCAGCCCATCGCCTAAATTACAATATACTGAAACCCTCGGATCACTTAGCTGGATTTTACAGCATGCCCGGGAGGAAATGCAGCTCGCACATTCTATGTTTTTCTCTTGCTCCCAGACCAGCATGAAAGTACTATTTCAAACATTTGATAATGGGGTAGGTACCTGAAAGGTCGTTCCGCCACGACTGACAAAGTTTTGAGGGTTATTTAAGATAGATTTCGGGGTATATTATGTTGTAGGGACAGGTTGTCAACCCATCGCCTACAATGCCTTAGCTGGTTTTTACAGCATACCTGGGAGGAAATTCAGCTGGTACATTTTATGGTTTTATCTCGCTCCCAGTCCAGCATGGAAGATAGATAGATAAGATTCGGTAAAAAACGTACTACGCGACTACTAGAAAAATGCGGAAGCAGCAATGTGTTTTCAGACAACCATATATAACAAGCCATGGCTTGTTTAACAAGGCATGCCTTTATCCCTAATAGGGTAGGCAGAGCGTAAAACGCATAGTAAAAGACGTTTCTAACGAGTCTTAAAAAATATTGAGGGAAATTAAAGACCCGGGTAAAAACCAGCTAAGGGATCCGAGGGTTTCTGTATATTGCAATTTAGGCGATGGGCTAACAACCTGTCACTACAGCAATATACGTACTAATCTATCTTAAATAACCCTCAAAACTTTGTCAGACGCGGCGGAACGACCTTTGTGTAGGTCGTTCACGCTCTGCCTACCCCATTAGGGAAAGAGGCGTGATTGTAATTATACCGCTTCACATCCCTAGGTATGACTCATACGTAAAAATAATTGGTAAACACAATATTTCTATCACACACACAGTGCATTAAATCATTGCATACCCGTACTAGTCAGAGTAATGCCACTTGCGGTATGAAATATGTGCGATAGAACACATTCCCGGCTCGTGTGTACGAACAATAAATAAAAACCTGCGCGGGCGGCGATTGTATCTCAAAGTGCAATCTGTTTTTTTTTTTACTAATAAGTGAGCCATTTGTTGCTAAAATAAAGAATTTTATTACTATTATTAATCTTATATTTACTGTTTTATTGTACACAAGTAACGTGAGAATGACAATACACAAGGAATAACGACACAACAGGTACAGCTTATTTCTACTAAGAAATTTCTTCCAGCTGACCTACGGGAGTGAGACTTAAATTGAAAGGCAGATTAGGCGTGCACAAATAAAGAATAATATTAAAATAATACCAGCATATATACTCATATTATAAATTACATAAAATAAATAATTATAAAAATAATAATAAATAATAATCTTCTTCTTGTCGTGTGGGTTTCGACCCGATGAACCCTAGTATTAGAATTATTGAACCGCCTAATAGCACACCTAATAGACCTCGGACATGATTTGTATAACGACCACTATCAAAGACAGCGATCGGGAGCGACGGCTTAACGTGCGCTCCGAAACACGGTATCCTTTTTCTTCCAGACAAACAGGTGATTCATCCTGCAAATCTCATAAAGTGATAAATTCACTAATACATATCAACTTTGTGTTCCTACCCTGGGAATCGAACCCAGGACCTCCGGATCGGGTTCCCATGGCTCAGACCACTACACCACGGAGGCAATTATAGCTTGCGGCGATTGTATCTCAAAGTGCAATTGTAAAGCTGTTGTCATATCAAATCGTGGTGTTTCACGATCAGTGTTAAACAATTTACAGGCTAGTGCAGGTTACGCCTCCTTAGTTTGTTTATCGCCCATAAATCTAGTGACATCCATCGACCCACGGAATGTTCACTTTAACTGCCACTTACAATTTATTAAAAGTCATTGTTAAAGATATACGGCGAGTCGTAGATATACTAGTAACAGTAGTATCGTATTTCATGACAGTGTTTTTGTTTACGTAGGTATCTCTAAAATATACATTATTTTGTTATACATACATATAATCTTAGTCCTTTTTTAAGAACATTTAGATTGTCAGGGTAAGTTTAGCATATGTGACCCTTATGTAATTTTTTTTACGCATTTGACCACGTAGCGACCTGCTATAAAAAAACACCGTAAAGCTTAAGAAACATACATACATTTAATCACGCCTTTATCCCTAATGAGGTAGGCAGAGCGTAAACGACCTAAACAAAGGTGGTTCCGTCACGTCTGACAAAGTTTTGAGGGTTATTTAAGATAGATTTGTAGGCTTATTGCTGTAGTATAGGCAGGTTGTCAGCCTATCGCCTAAATTGCAATATACAGAATGCCCGGGACGAAATGCAGCTGGCACATTCTATGCTTTTCTCTCGCTCCCAGTCCGAGTAATTTGTTATATACCTACGTATAAACCTAATGCGAGCATGAGAAGCAAGTGCAAGGTTTCAAACTGTCGTCTGATCATCACGTCATAAATTAGACTAAATAAACTCCGTAAAATGCCTTATGTAACGGTTCAATTGACTGCCCTATAAACGATGCGTCAGTCTTTTAGAATCACTATATAGTATAAAATAAAGTCGCTTTCTCTGTCCCTATATCCCTATGTATGCATAATTTTTTAAAACTACGCAACAGATTTTGATGCGGTTTCTTTTAATGGATAGAGTGATTAAAGAGGAAGGTATATATGTATAATACATGCATAATATAGCAGAGAAACACTGATAATTTCCGGGCGAAGCCGGAGCGGGTCGCTAGTAGAACTATATTTACCTCTGTGTTCCCAGACACAATGACGCCTTTGGTTGTATATGAAGTCATATTTTTATTCGATGCCGTTCGGTCATTTTGTTTACTTACATAAGTTGTTCAATCATCTCCCATTCGATCGTGTTCCTTTGGCACCTATTAAAGCTTTTATTGGCAACATTTAATTGCCACTTAGCAGCCACACCTGGAGGTTGACTTTTAGTCAGAATCATATTGAATAGTACAGGTAAATCACGCGTGTTATATTAAATATTTTAAAATAATTGCATTGAAAAAGAAACCACATAGATAATTATAAAATCCGCGAATATAGACATTTAAAAATGGTTTATTTGAAATACCATAAAAAGATACGTAAGCATAATTGGATTGGCGTCATTGGTAAGTATTGACGGTGTGCCGATTGACGTGTAGAGTTTCTTAGAAAAGTTGTTAACATAGTTTCATGAAAACCTTTAATTTACATTTTATATACTTTCGATGGTCATTGACTCTCATAAACCTTACATTCAGGAGGAAAAACCATTTAAATATTGACAAAACTTTTCCAATAATGTTCTTACTATAATACGCGGTGAAAGAGACAGCGTTTCGCAAACTGATAGGGGTTGCTCAGTCAACGACACTGAACAACTTCTACCAGGAAATTAGTGCAGTAAAAGAAAAAAAGGGTTTTCCATACAAATTGCCTGATTGAAATTTTATTTTTGACTTCCTAAAAGAATTTCCTGCTGGAAGTTATTCAGTGTCGTTGACTGAGCAACCCCTATCAGTTTGCGGGACGCTGTCCCTTACACTACTTGCTGTATTTTTGTGAGAAATGCAGCCTTCTGGGTGTGAATCTATTTTCGACTCTGTCTCTAACAAGTCTACAAGTTAGAGTCAAAACCTATAAAAATCTAGAATTCTGTTATGCGTGTAAATATACATGTAAAAAATATATATCCTTAAATCCGGCTAAAGCAGTAAAGGTAGCAATATCATTTGAAAGGTCCATAAATTGCCAAGACACTTCACCGCGTGATAAATACGAAGTGTTTAAATCTGAAAGACCTTGCCCACGTGCTTTACGTTTCACTCATTATTATAGTTTGAATGGTCTTTGTACTATTCGCCGTTAGATATCCGCAAATGATTGTTGTTGCGACAGGTGGAGCGAATGATCTCACCCATTGCTCACCGATGACCAATACTTTATGTGAGTTCATGATTACGCTGACTGTACCGACTGAACTGATCAACTGACCGGCGGACAATCGAGAAATTTAAACAAAACTTAGATGTGTTAGAATAACAGTCATGTCATGGTTCAGTGGTTCACTTCTTAGCGAGTTCACGTTAGAGATTCTCGAGTCAAACGACCCGATGAACCCTGGTGTCAGAGTTTTCAAACCGCCTAGTAGCACAGCTATTAGGCCTCTGACGTGGTTTGAGTATCGACCACTATCAAAGACAGACCGGGACCGACGGCTTAACGTGCCCTCCGAGGCACGGAACCCTTTTTTCTGACAATCAGGTGATTCAGCCTACAATGTAATCTAACCAAACTGAGGAAAACCTCATAGAGTGATAAATTTACAATTATCAACTTTTGTGTTCTCCCCCTGGGAATCGAACCCAGGACCTCCGGATCATAAGCCGATGGCTCTGACCACTAGACCACGGAGGCAGTTAAGAAGAAGTGGTTCACTTACATCCACGCCGCTGAATGCCTCTATGTAGAATCTTTTGCGCGTTTGTTCTTCTTACTTACGTCAGGAAGTACTGCGTTGATTTGTTCCTTATTGAGTAGATGCGTAATGATGGTCTTTCGTGCTGCGACATAAGATAAGATAAGAATATACGATTTATTATTATTATTTATACTAGCAATTGTCACTTGGTAAAACGCCATAATAACTTTCGGAGATTGATGTATGTAAAAACGCTTGTACTCGTTTCACAATAATTTTCGTTTATTCACCGACCTGTTTCGCTAATACAGCATCTTAAGAATACATACTTAATTGCAAATAAAAGTAAATAAAACAATTAGTAGTTCAAATAGGCGGCCTTATTGCTAAGCAGCAATTTCTTCCAGGCAACCTTATGGCACAGAAAAATATAAGTTGAACTACATTTTATAAAGAAATAGGGTCCGGGGCCCTAAAAAGGCGAACAAAAAGCTTCCCAAAGTCGCATGTCTCTATGTAGATTCTTTTGCGCGTTCGTTCTTGCTGTTTACGTCAAAAAGTACTGCGCAGATTTGTTCCTTATTAAGTGGATGCGTAATGGTCTTACTTGCTGCGAAATAGGGTCCGGGGCCCTAAAAAGGCGAACAAGAAACATCCCAAAGTCGCTCTGAATGATTCATTTATTGTTTGTTTGTTTCATTCATAGTTAAAAACAGTTTTTTTAGCTAGATTTACATACGCATTAGATAAAAACTTCACTCTCCAACCTGAAACAATTAATAACGTAATAGAATACGTTTTTTCCATGCTGGACTGGGTGCGAAAGAAATACATAAAATGTGCCAGCTGCATTTCCGCCCGGGCATGCTGTAAAACCAGCTAAGGGATCCGAATGTTTCAGTATATTGCAATTTAGGCGATGGGCTGACAACTTGTCACTACAGCAATATACTTACAAATCTAACTTAAAGAACCCTCAAAACTTTGTCAGACGTGGCGGAACGACCTTTGTTGATTTCATTTACGTTCTGCCTACCCCATTAGGGATAAAGGCGTGATAATATGTATGTATGTAAAATACGTTGACTCTATTTCAACGTGTTTAAAAAAGACTAACAAACATAGTATAACATTTATGATACATTATACTTTGGATTACGAATACAAACTTACTAAGTAAATTCTGTCATGTATTTATTACCTGAAAATGTGGGAATATCCCAGTAGAATGGTAGTTTTCCGTTATCTATCTAAAATCAGTAAACAAAGTTATTTATCTGTAGTAAACGACTGTGATATAATACCAGGCCACTCAGAAAGTATTGCGATAAATAGTTTTTATATATGGCAGACTGGCCGGTTAAAATCTTTTTTGAAAATATGATTACTTGTAAGTAAAAATATGTGTGTTCCATTTTCAAAATTTCCCTCCACATTTTTTGCGAGCCAATTCAAAGTATCGTGTCTTACTGAAAAATGGATCTGCGCCGGGAACATTTTAGAGCTATAATTTTTTACGATTTCAAGTGTCGCCTGAAACCGGATGAATCGTTTGATAGACTTCAAATGGCATTTATGGATGAAAGCCCCTCCAAGGCAACCGTGTATCGTTGGTATAACGAATTTAGGCGCGGTCGACCAACCTTGGGGGATGAAGAAAGAAGCGGTCGCCCTTTGACGGCTATTACGGAAGAAAACGTGCTAGCAGTGAAAAATTTAATCCAAGATAATAGGCGAATTACATATCAGGAGATTCAGCACATATTAAAGATTGGATCGGGAAGCGTTCACGAGATTCTACACGGGCATCTTCGCGTGAGGAGGATAGTATCGCGCTGGGTGAAGCACTACCTCACCGACGCTCAGAAGCAGGCCCGGGTGGAATGGTGCCGTGATATGCTGAACAAATTTGAAGCAGGCTCGTCTCGGCATGTTTACGACATCGTAACAGGTGATGAGTCCTGGATTTATCAATACGATCCAGAAACCAAGCGCCAGTCGACAGTTTGGGTGTTTCAAAATGAACCAACGCCTACCAAAGTGAAGCGATCTCGAAGCGGGGGGAAGATTTTGATCGCCAGCTTTTTTAATTTGACTGGCCACTTGGTCTCAATTCCCTTACGAGATCAAAGAAGCATTAACGCCGAATGGTATACTACCAAATGTTTACCAGAAGTTTTTTCTGTTGTGAGCAACAAGCGACCAAACACAGGGCTCCGCGGACTACTGCTCCACCACGACAATGCGCCTGCACACACCGCGCTCAAAACGAGGGACTTCCTGGACAGCACACCAGTCAAACTCCTGGGTCACCCTCCTTACAGCCCTGATCTAGCCCCGTATGACTTCTTTTTATTTCCAAAAATAAAAAATCAGCCCAAGGGGATACAATTTTCGTCGCCGGAAGATGCGCTGGCTGCGTTCGAGCAGGCTGTAAACGAGGTGTCTACGGCGGACTGGAAAAAGTGTTTTGAAAACTGGTTCAGACGCATGAATCTTTGTATAGAGGCTGGTGGAGAGTACTTTGAAAAGATTTAATAAAAATATATGTACCTGTAGAACAATTTTTTTTAGTGTCGCAAAACTTTCTGAGTGTCCCACGTAACTCGCACTTGATCATTTCATTATTATAAATAAACTCATAGGTACTTATTCAGTTCCTGTTGTTTTTACAATCCGGAAGATCGATTAGAGTTAAATAACAAGAACCATCTGATGAATAAATTATGATGGATTTTAAATATTATTGCTTATTATAATTGCAGTCTGTACAGCTTTTAATACATAATATCTGTAGTTAATCAATCCCAATTGAGTTTTTAACATTTGTGTTTGTTATGTTACTTCCATGCTGGCCTGGGAGCTAGAGCAAAACATAGAATGTGCTAGCTGCATTTTCTCCCGGGTATGCCGTAGATAGGGATCTAAGAGATCCGAGGGTTTCAGTATATCGTAATTTAGGCGATGGGCTGACAACCCGTCACTACAGCAATACACCTACAAATTATCTTAAATAACCCTCAAAACTTTGTCAGACGTGGCGGAACGACCTTTGTTTAGGTCGTGTACGCTCTGCCTACCCCATTAGAGATAAAGGCGTGATTAAATGTATGTATGTTTCTTAAACTTTACGGTGTTTTTTATAGCAGGTGGCTACATAAGGGTCACATATGCTAAACTTACCCTGACAATCTGATAGTTCTTAAAAAAACTAAATTTCACGTTATCAAAAGTATCATCAACTTCCTTACTCTACAAACTGGCTTTATTTACGTTGTATTGATTAATATGTATGACTCGTGCTGGAAGCGGTTCTTAATTGGCATTGTTATCCTCGTGGATGAACCGTAAACAACTACTTACTAGGTACTATGTATTGAGTCGCTGAATGTTTGTCTGATTGTTGATTTTGTAAGATAAACATTAATGAACATTATGCTATTAAACGAAATATAAGGTCGAAATAATGACGATTAATTGTTCACTTTCTCTAAACTCTCCTTGGGGAAAGTTGTTCAATGTTCAGTTTCATGAGTATAGGTTATTCCCTAGAGTTCGGTCAGCATTTATTACACCTAAAGAGTATACTTACATACAAAAACTAGCATATACATAAACACAGTTTAATATAGTGTCAAGTTCGAGTATAATATGAATGAGCATGTGATTTTGTTTGAATAGAGCTTTGAATCTTATAAGTCGAACAAATAAAACCAATAACGTTTTTAGAAACGTGGGAGGTTTTACTTCAACATAGAATACAATGAATGTCATGTTATGAAGTGTTAACTTTGCCAGCAGCATACACTAACAATGTTAACACTTTGGTTACCTACGTCAGCAGCACGTTTCTTCCAAGCTGGACTGGGAGAGATAAAAAAACATAGAATGTTCCAGCTGCCCTTCCTCCCGGGCATGCTGTAGAAGACAGCAAAAGGGACTCGAGGGTTACAGTGTATTGTAATTTAGGCGATGGGCTGACAACCTGTCACTACACATTAGCAATACACATTACAATCCAAAAATTGCCCTCAATTTTTGTCAGACGCGGCGAAAGCGCCTTTTACGAGGCGTTTAACGCTCTGCCTACCCCGTAAGGGATAAAGGCGTGAATTTATGTATGTATGTATGTCAGCAGCACTTCAACATTAACTGTATGATTGATTGAGATGCGTTTGCATTTTTTTTTTGGAAAATCTACTGGTAAACACTTTTAATAGGAATGAACCTATCCATGAAATTGAAAAAAAATTGTGACGTTGAAATGGTTAAATGCTCTTTTATGAGGTTCTTGATGCACTCCCTACCCGTTAGAAAAACAATCGTGGCTATTGTATGTATGTTACCATTTTATGACCGAAACACATTGCCTTTTGGGAGTTATGGGCGTCTAGCATCTCGCACCGTGCGTCTACGTTCGTCATATTCATAACATGTACCACTGCCGTCGCGTTACGCACGAATTGCGCTCGCTTTAATGTGACTTGCCCATCTAACTGCTCATCCATAGAAAATTAGATCGGTCCAAACATTTCTATGACCTAGAACTTTTATAATAATTTGTCTGTGTTGTTGCAGTGTTCGAGATGCTAGTATGCGCCCGGCAATGCGCGCGGCGGAAGTCGCTCACGTTGACGTTCGGCGAGTTCTGCGTGTTCGCCGCGGAGCTGCGGCGGTGTTCCAGACAAGCCAGGCAGTGAGTACATCATACATGTAAACAATAAGCATTATGCTTGAGTCATCATCTCCCTAGCCTTATCCCGTATCTCATGGTTGTATGTGATTGAACGAGGGTACTGGCTTTTACACAGAGCGACTGCCATCTGACCTCTGCAACCCTGAAGGGAAACCAAACCCAATCCTAGATTAGGTCAGAGTTTTTAAAATGCTTAGCACTGGCCTCTAACATAACTTAACGACTAACATCTATTGTGTTAAACGATATTAACCGGGACCAACGGCTTAACGTGCCTTCCGAAGCAAGGAAAAAGCGCCGAATAAACGTACATATGAAATTCGAAAACCGAAAAACACATTAGTACGTGGTGGAATTCGAACCACGATCTCCCGCTCAGAAGGCAGCGGCCCTGTCCACTACACAATCGGGCTCTTATGCTTGACTATTTATAAAAAAGGTTATACTACAACCTAGGGAAAATCGGACGGAGAAAGCTGCGCCTTGCCGTGACGTTTTCTGAACACAACAAGGGAATGAAGTCGCAATGACTAACAGCTTGCACACGGAAATGAGTTGACAATATTACGACTATACCTACTTACCTACGCGGTTCAAAACTTTCTGCAGATCACCTTTCATCACATCGCCAAGTTTTTGCCAATGGAATTTAGCCATTGTTCAGTCAGCCAAATATCAACAAAAATTCAACCTTCCTTGGGAAATGCCGGGTAGTAAATGTATTCAGCTATTTTTAAAACATTAGGTTGTTCTTGTTTTTTTTTTAATTTAAAATTCAAAGTTTCTTCTTCTTTTGTTGTTGGCAATGAAGATACCTACCAACAAGCTTATTAGCAATTCACATTTTTTTCATTAACATACATAAATACTTCGATTTCCATTGGAAGCTATCTGCGGCGACCTACCTAATCGTCCAGGAATCTCAATTAAGTAAAGCGCACATGGAATACTGATACGCACGAATACTGTGAGATATAGATCTCGAAAACGTGTCCTGATTACCACGGGATCGTGGGGTTACATCATCGCGCCAATACTCTGGGAAACTATGCACAGGCTTACGAAATCCTTATCGCCCCGATATGGACATATCAGATATTTCCGTTAGCTATCGACTGAATAAGGCAATGCTTGCAAGTTCCGATAAATAATGCAAACATTCCGATAAATCCAAGTTATTTTGTTTTAACTTTGTCGCGACGTAATCAAATCCGGTTGCCCTTGCAAGTGCACCGTGAATCGGTTTAAATCAGTCGATGACGTGATTATGTGCCTGCAGACAGCCACGTTCAACTATAGAGTTCGGTCTTGAACCGCAGGCTGCCCCGCTACCTCTGCCACCGCGAGCATTGACCCCCCACGTACAATGAGATATTTGTCATGCACTGAATCACGCCACCGACTTGCACTTTTTCACAGGACATTCAGGTTTTATTTCTCGAACTTTGAAATCTGGGACAGAAACGTGACTAAACATAAAGTTCGTAATTAAGCTTGAAGGTGACAGTTTCTTATGCGCCGTTTTTGTTCTCAGGACCCCCACGAAGCCCGAGTCGCCATTATGGAATGCCGATAGAGACAACCGCGACAAGGACACGACAGGAAAACACGTTAATGGTAAATACAGCTTTTATGACAAACTTACAATGTTTCCTTCCGTTTCCCTATTTTGCGTACTAGCAATAAATATTTTATGGCCACAGTAATTTCAATGAAGCAAAACTTGTAAAGCGTCAACTTCCGTATACCGATGTCTCTCTTCGTTTGAAGACGCGTTTCCATTTATTCAGTGTTGCGGAAGGTCGATCGGAGACAGCGGTCCGCAAATGTTGTATCGTGACTAACTTTCCGCACGGTACCAATCCAGAAATACTCGGCGGTAGTCCCTGCTAGCTCTCACTCACTGCGCTGCAAAGTTCAGTGTCGCCAGCAACTGCCCACGCTTCGTCTGCCGCTTTATCCATCGATCACGCTCGAGCCCCTCAAGTCAAACATTTAATCATTACATACATACTATCACGCCTCTATCCCTAATGGGGTAGGCAGAGCGTCAACGACCCAAACAAAGGACGTTCCGCCACGTTTGACAAGTTTTGCGGGTAGATCTGCTTATTACTGTAGAGACAGGTTGTAAGCCCATCGCCTAAATTACAATATACTGAAACTGGCGAAATCATAGTGGAAAAAGATTGAATTGAATTCAATATACTGAAACTCTCGAATGTATTAGCTCGTATGTACAGCATGCAGATTCAGATGCGACTGGTACATTCTATGTTTTTCTATAGCTCCCAGTCCAGCATGGAAGAAATATAATCAATAACTTTGCCCTATTGCCAACACAGTCATAAACCTTAACCCTTCACCTCGCCTCGCGGCGCTTCACACAGAAATATTCAAATACCATATTGAAAATGAAAATTACCAAGTTGTGTTGTTTCTTCCGTTTATATCCGTTACATCATTTGATGATATTTTCCGCTAGAATAATAACTATAAAATGAATAACCGGAGCTTTAAAAATATACAACATGCTCACACATTATAGCTAAAGTTTCCGCATCTTATGGTCATGATTCACATTTAAAGCATTGAAATTAGTATTCTTGGTATATCGCACTTACGAGGTAATAATTATTTTTCTCCTTTGTATTGTATATATGCTGACTATGATATGATTAATATTAAGCAAGATTTTTTTGTCCATTTGAAAGGAAATCAAATAAACCATTCCTTTTTACAATCACCAAAAAAGTAACATTAAAACGCTACTGCATTTAAACTTGTTTTTGACAACCCTGTTCTGGCACTATTTCACGGAAACAATAACACATAAATAACAATATTAATAAACAAGTCAAACGAGTTATAAAACATATCGACAAGTAGTCAATGGCGAACTGTCACTTTCAACCGGGTTGATTGAAAAGTTTGTCAGGACTGTCAGATTGTCAACTCGTTGTGCCAAGTAGCAAACAACCATCTTTTGTGTCGAGATCGAGTATACGTTGTCATTGGCAAAATACGTCTCAAATCATGAGATGTGAAGACATTTAAAAAAAAAAGTTACGATGGCTTAATAGCCTCTCGACTGATGATAAACATCAGTTGATGCTTTGATACATTTCCTAGTCACGTTGTCTTACTGATGGCCCTTAGTTCATCCACGTTTGTGGAGTGTGCGCTCATCGCCCCAGGGGTTATACAATCGGCTTTGCGCTCGAGGTTCGGATGCGTCCGATTTACGTCAATCCTTCATCTGACTAACGTATAATAATAGGCTGAGCTCAGGTAAAGCCGATAATTTTATTGGATACGGTTATTGTATTTATATGAAGCTCGTGGATTTGCGTGATTGATGTAGCGATTAATAAAACGGGTTAGTAGTCTTCTTATGTCGAGTGGTCATCGAGTCTATCGACCCGATGTCAGAGTTTTAAAACCGCCTATGTCGAGTGGTCATCGAGTCTATCGACCCGATGTCAGAGTTTTAAAACCGCCTATTAGAACAACTATCAGGCCTTTGACATGGTTTGAGTAACGACCACTATTAAAGACAGCTACCGGGACCGACGGCTTAACAAGCCCTCTGAAGCACGAATTCTTTTTCTTTCTCAAATATCAACTTAGTGTTTCCCCCCTGGGAATTGAACCCAGGACCTCCGGATCGGGAGTCTATGGCACTAGCCACTAGACCACGGAGGCAGTTACGGGTTAGTAGTGCATGCGGAGCTACAGTAGAAGTGAGGAATAGTAAAACGAGCTGACTGAAACTAGCCTCTTATCAGACCCGTTTGCTACCTTGGATATAAGTTTGTTTGTGAACCGGTGTCAACCGAGATTCGAGATCGCTTAAGTCTGCCATATTTGAAAAGACCAATTTGTAATACAGGCAATGACTCCAAAATTGAAAGCCAAATCTGGTACGGTGTACGATTCCGCAAATGCCCAAAATGGCCGGTAAACATTTGTGAATGCCGTGAGCGACCTTCCTGGCTCTTCCGCGCGAACTATAAAGGGAGTACGGAAGTGAAACGATGCGCTCGCTTGTCTTATATTGGCTTGACTTCGATCTCGACCACAGGAGTAAAAAACATTACAGAAACAAACCTTTATACAACTGTGCCGCAAGGACTATAAACGGAGCACGGAAGTGAGGCTGGCGTTGGCTATGCGCCTGCGCATCTCATCAGCTCAACTCTGATCTCGACCACAATCGTACTGTCTACTTCTGACTTTTTCGTCTGCCTTCCGAGTCCCGACCGAATCCACCAAGGTCTCCAGATAGAGGAACCCCTAGACCACTAGATCATAATGGTTGTTAACCGTGCTGTTCTGTCCTGAAACATTTCTGCAACAATGTGATCGCAGGGCCGTTGTAGGAAGCTTTATTTCTTTACGGTATCTTAGGGCCGTATTTGTAATCAGCTCTTAAGAGTGACAGCGAGTTTGACTTCGTATCAGAAATGTCATTTCAGTACAAACTGGCCTGCCAAATCTATACTTACTACTGTTCTCAATCTTGAGATCGTTTTATAAATAAGGGCCTTACTGTTGTGATCTCGACCCACCGATAACGCTCGATCACCCACGATTTGGACGACACCACCTCCTCGTGGCGATGTTGCCGGAAGTGTGACGCTGCGCAACAATGCGCACGTTAGTAAACGATACAAGGTCTTAGCGGATAAAAAGCGGATTATATCTTAATTGTGAAAACTATTAAATATAAAATACATTGACACAGATTTTCTACTTTTAGCCTGCCAGAGATCTTATAGAAATGACAGGATATTTTTGGGCCGGAAATAACGTTTTCGTTTACTTAGTTACTGGTACCTTTAAAGAGTAGGAAGACAGTAATAAATAAACCCTTTGACACACAACATAACAATACTGCCCACGAGTGATACATATCGTAGACGAGACATAAACAACCGTCGTACGTCAGTTTCCTTATCTCCCGGAAGACTTCGTTCCGCAAAATGACATCTTTTCCGCGCACCTTCTGTTCTGTATTATCTATTCTTATTTACATATGGAAATCTTATTTATATGTACAATATTCTCTGTTTGTGTTTCAGTTGTTTATAAAATTATGTAATGTTTTCATTACGCACATAGGGTGATACAATCAAAGATCACGATTTATGAACTGAGATCATTTGAATTCTTATTTTCTGACACGTGTATAATTTAGGTATACTCTTATACATCTCATGTTCTGTAAGTGGTCATTGCTTCCTTAAAATCTGGGTTGTTATATACCATAAAAACCCAAGGGCATTTATGAAAAAAGAACTGTAATTTTGCTAGAAATCAAAATTATTTTTAATAAGTTAAAAGTCCTATTTTATTTTTCTTCTGTTCTCGCAATCGCGTATTTACTCGAAACGTAATTGTACAGAAAACTACAAAAACGTTTTCATCCTGTCTTAAATGATTAAATAGGTATTTTTCTTAGTACAGTTTAGTCAGTTATGATGGATTTTCACACCGAAAATCGGCTTAGCGTGAAAATTTATTTCAGTGAATGAGATAAAGTTTATCTCATAAACCATATGTATTTTGCTATTTAGATTATTGAGAAGAGCAACCACCTGCAAAAATTACAAATTAATTATCTCTATGCTGTCTACTTGATAAGTCATCGAATCTGATAATTCATCATTTAATTTGATGACTTATCATCAGTTGCTTGAATCGCATGAATCTATCATAAAAAACTTGTTTGCAAGCAGGATTCTGTGTGTCATCCCTTTGTCATAGATTAGCCTGTCGTAGGAAAAGAATATTTACTATTTATGATGCGGAATTGGCTAGTGGT
Organism: Scrobipalpa costella; assembly: GCA_949820665.1. NCBI lineage: Eukaryota > Metazoa > Arthropoda > Insecta > Lepidoptera > Gelechiidae > Scrobipalpa > Scrobipalpa costella. The sequence goes on along the minus strand of OX463297.1, from coordinate 12,318,145 downwards.
TGCATGAGGAGATTGGCTCCGGAGCATCGCACGCGTCAGTTGGCCGCCGACCGTCCGCCGGTAAAGAGCACCCGGCGCAGACGCAACCATGCCGCCGACCACGATGATAGTACCCTGTGCGTCTCCAACCTTCGTAAATATTCTCATCCACATAGAAAGTTTATTTTCGCAATCATTAGGTCACCACCACACCGACGATCCAATGAAGTGTCACTCGCACCGCCTGAAATACGATTTATTCGCGCGCTTACATTTCGTATTGTGGTTTTATTAAAGTGTCGAAAATAAAACGGCAAGTGAGTTTGGCAAATGTTTGTGTTTTGTGTCCAGTGTGGATATGTGTCAGTTCACGGACAGTTTGCAAGGCGTAGACCTTCAGAAGAGATGCTTCCTCCGCGTTCGTTTGTTGTCCACGCTCTGTTTACGTTTTCATTTTGGCATTGAACGAGGATCCCGAATTGGATTAATGTGTTGTTTGGCCACGATTTGTGCTCACCAATATAAACATGAATGAATATATATGCGCTTTCATTCATTTGTCACAATTTAAAAAATTACCCGTCAACAATTTTTCAGCTTTCCATCTAATTGGAAGTTTAAAAGGCGAAATCAACTTTTGACTCGTCAATAAAGTCCTAACAAGTCAAAGACAGCCATTTTCGTAGGTGATCATGATGATGTTGTGGGTGTCTAAAGCGGACGAGCATCGAACGAGCGCCCACTCAGCCGATAGTCATCCATCATTAACATGAGCACCGCTGGTTGAATGAGCTCTGCCACTCACCTCACCTACTTTCTAATCCAGGGTTTCTCAAAGTCGAGCTCGCCTTTCGTTAGGGGTTTAGCATACCTTTTAATTTAGTGAAAATATTTACATAATTTCTGAATATACCTAGGTATATTTAAACTGCCTGCAATAACAATTAGCTATATTTATATCTACATATATCAGATTAGATAAATTATCATCTGTGAATAAAATTATATGATAGTTAAGTTTGAGAGATTTAAACTTAAATACAAAGAGATCCTGATTTATCATCGCTGATCTCATCACGAACTCTGATGAGCCTACTGGATTAATATAAGTCAGTCGGACAATTAAAGTCGAACTGACTTTATTGTTTCACCATAGTTTTCATCAGTCTTACCTGCACTGCATATAATTTGAGCTCAATCGAAAGATACGTACGATCCGATAGTTCGATCAATATTGCTAGAACCACTAAGATGATTAAAGATTTAATGATTAATAATGAATAACGATGATTGCAGTGCTGAACTATCAATAAGTTACTCTACGTTGAGTTATCAATACCAACGTGTTTTGCGGCCCATAAAAAGCTTTTTCTTTACAACTTAACAGAGGTTCAAACTCAATTCAACTTAAAAAGGTGACTCTCTCTCTCATTTGTAAAGAAAAAGCTGTTTATGGGCAGCAAAACAAGTTGGTATCTATAACTCAACACTAAATAAATGAAGTATAAGTTAAAAGCAACTGCGAAAATCCAAACTGAAATACTCTTAAACTGTGCCCACACTTATCCATAGTATGCAAAGTGTATATCGTAATATTTCTAATGGTAAACATAACTCGGCTTAAGTGGTTCAATCTTAATAAGGCCCTTGTCATTTACTGTCAAACGCTGTGGTTTGATCCTATTGCGTGTTCCGCCGCACTACAATTGTAAACAATTAACTGGTCTTCTTTTGCGTGCCTCCAACTCATCTCAGAAATAGGGTCAACTATGCAGTATCACAGAATATATAATAGTACTGTATTACGCATTACGCCCCACTGTGTCCTTAAATGACACAGCGCTTTATATTGAACAGTACATTTTTCTTTCCTCATAACATTACTTACTCAATTGGCTCGATTCTAGATACTACCGGCTAAAACTAAAATTAAAATCTATCTGTCACTTTCAAAATAATCAAATTGAAAAATGACAGGAGATCTATTTATTTCGGTTTTTAATTTATAGTGGTTTTATGCGTAAATACTGGGGAAACGTGCAAAAGCGCGTCCAAATCTAGCGGACAAAGTGTAAATCGCATGTCCTTTTCCAATGTTTTTAGTCTGAAACTGACAAACAGATTTCAATTTTAGTTTTAGCCGGAACATCTAGAATCGAACCTAATATAGTACAACTATACTATAGAATTATTCATAGTGCTGACGTATATTAGTATGGTTTAAATTAAATACAAAAGCGTAGGTTTTGTGGTGCGTTCTCGAACACGTGCTGTTTATTATCATATGTCTTTAGAAGGTGTGTACGATCTGGTCGTAGGTTGTGGTAAAATATTGTATGAATACCAGAGCTATTCAAATGATATATGACTGCATGAAATAATTAGCATAAGGCACCTATTAAACCGGATTAAAGAACGGAACGACCGACTTAATGATCTCAGTGTTTTATTGAAATGTACTTCAATGCTCACGGACTTCGATTGTTAAGCAATTAATGCGAGTTTATTGGTACTTCTGAAAGATTAACATAGATTTGCCATTAAATTAGACTTCTAACCCTTATAAAACCGGAGACAAACCAATAAGAAGTCTGTCTTGGTTTGTCTATTGTATTTTTTTATAACGCAGTCTTTAGAAGCATGGAAAACCTTTACCATCACTATGTGTGATCAATTCAAACTATAGTATTTCCAATTCAGTTTTAGAATAAAGGTAAACAAAGTTTCATGTCGTTTAATCGAAGATCTTGTTTCTAAATTAAGTTTTAGCTATTAGATATAAAAACATAATTAAATAGTAGTTTTATCAACTTAACTAATTTGCCAACACATATAATTTATTTATGAAATGTGTTTTTGAATAAAAATACATGATACTTTGTTTACATTTATTCTAAAACCGAATAGGAAATACTACAGGTACTTTTAGGGAAAAGTTTGTCGTTATGATTGCCACACTACCACAAACACATAATTATGCATAGTTTTGAATGATATTTATTTATTTACATTTATGTCGAAATGACTATTTACATGTCTTGTTTCTTCGTGCTTTTCTTTCTAACACACTGGACTGGGGGCGAGAGAGAAACATAAAATGTGCCAGCTGCATTTCCTTCCGGACATGTAGAAAAACCAGCTAAGGGATCCGAGGGCTTCTGTATATTACATTAGGCGATAGGCTGATAATCTGCCACTACAGCAATATACCTACAAATCTATCTTAAATAGCTCACAAACTTGTCAGACGTGGCACAACGACCTTTGTTTAGGTCGTTTACGCTCCGCCTGCCCCATTAGGGATAAAGGCGTGATTATGTGTATGTATGTTGTTTCTTCGTGTGACCTAGTAATGTCGCCGTCTTTTCGATAACATTTTACTCCTTCCTTTCATTCACTACTCCCTTAGCGACTACATTTCATTGTATTTTATTGGGTCATGAGTACGACGTCCAATTTCCGTCTCAAACATAAACAGTAGACTTTCTCAGGTTAACGTACTGTTTCATTGTAACTTTTTCGTTCTTTCTACTATTATTAACTTTGTAGGGCATAGACCGACCTCAAAATAGGTTTAATATACTCACTGGTTTTGGCAGGTGGATTGATGAACGTAGTCCAACAATATTCTAATCTAATGGAATGTTTCCTTCTTTGAACTGTCCGTGAACGGCCTGACCCACGCTCTGGATTTATCCCTTATCCGTCATTCACCACTTAGGATAGTAGAGGTACTATTTAGACCATTAACTTTCATGTACAATTACTTTCTACTTCTCTTCTTGTTCCCAAGCACAGGTTTAATTTAATAGTTAGGTGGAAGGAAGTCTTCGAGGATTTCAGTTCATTGCAATGGAGATGATAGCTGCTTTTAGAATTCGATGATCGTGGCTTCCATTAAGCTGTTGACTGGCTTCTTAAGTAAAAAATAATAGTTAGGTGGAAGCATTCGAGGATTTCAGTACATTGCAATGGACACGATAGCTACCTTTTAAAATTCGACGTTCGTTTAGTCTATAGGCGTAATTCCATGTATTAATCATATGTTTTTCTTACAGGCAGCGAAGCATCTCCGCCGCCATACGAGGTGTTTCTGGGCGGGTCCTGCAATCCAACCACATGGAGATCAGACATCGCCATCCCTATTCTCAACAGAATGGGGATCACATACTTCAATCCAGTAAGTTTTTAATTATTTACTTTGTATTTAGGATGGTATCTGCGACTGATGCCATTTAAAAGGAAAATAAAATGTAACTGAAATTACCATAAAACTTTATAAATATTTGAACTTTGACTTATCTTAACACTGAGTTCGAGTAGTTGTTTTATTAAACACTAAAGTCCATATTATAAATCAATGATCCAAAAATTAAATAAAAAATTTAAAAACTACATCCCACACATGATCATCTCATTATACATTATAATTATGGCATGGTGTGAATGCAAAGTTATGTACAATGTTTTGTCCCTGTCGGCCGTAAGATTAATGATTGATCTATATTATTTAATTAAATACGTATCTTATTCATAATCGATATATGGACAAGCTTGCCGCTGCACGGTGAAAATCGTATTTTTTATACTGAAAACTGAAATCTATAGGAATTGCATCTGTCACAACTACCATCCTAGATTTTTTTGAGTAGGTATAGTAGTAGTACCTAACTAAGGGCAGTTTTGCACTGCTCCGTATTCGGTTCGTATCCGAATCGTGTCCGTAAAATTTCCATATAAAACGAATATGGATGGGTGCGCAAGCTGTCAAACATTTACTAGGAAGGTGCAAAAGCGCCCTAAGGGTGTAAGGGACAGCTTCCCGCAAACCCCACAAGAAGTTTTTTTTTCGTTAAAAGTTATTTAGATTTGTTGATTGAGCAACCCCGATCAGTTTGCGCGTAGCTGTCCTTTGTTACCTGTGTAGAATTAATAAATAAAAAAACTCAGAAACTCACTACTATGGTGACATTATTTATGATTATACAAAACCTTGATTATTTGTCTTGCACTGTCGCGCAGAAAATTAATGCAATTATTTGCAACGAGCGTGCAGCAATAGATAATACTTAAATATAATGTTGCCAGCAGCCAGTACGGTAATTATTTGATTAATGATAATTATCTAGAAGGGCTATTTAACAGTTTGACATACTACGTACGGAGCCACTGTTTGCGCATGTTACTAATTTGTAAGAAACTAAAAAAGGAAAAATTACTACTACTTATTTAAAGTAGTAGAACATTTGTTAGTCAATCCTAGGTCAATCCAACCTTGTTGTACATACATGTAACCACGCCTTTATCTTGAATGGGGTAGGCAGAGCGTAAACGACCAAAGAAAACGTCGTTTCGCTACGTCTGACAAGTTTTGAGGGCATGTTTAGACTGAAATGTGTATCGCTTAGTTACAGGTAGTCAGCCCATCGCCTAAATTGTAATACACTGAAAACCTCGAACTGGTTTTCATAGCATGCTCGGGAGGAGATGGCGCATTCTATGTTTTTTTCTCACTTCCAGTCCACTATGGTAATATTAAACATAGTAGTAATTGACTAAAATCGACGGCCTTACTTGGCTCTTTTTTTTGTTTGCTATTTACCTATCTGAAATAATAAACAGAATAAGCCACATGGAGAACGATAGCTATTAAGAATACTTGTTTTTCATATATGACAATACTTTGTCTTTACGCTATTTCGTTCAAGCTACGCCAGGTTACTCTGTAAGGAGTATATTTAGCTTCATAAATACGGAGGATGTCAGCGTCAGCACGCAATTGCTTGTCATTCAGTAACTAATTATACCGGTAGTTTGAGAAAACAATGGCCTAGTTCGATTCGAAGTATGTCAAACATATCTGGAACTTCTTCCTTGAGAATAAAGTAGTCCCACCGTTTCGTCATTTTATTTTTTCTATGCATGAAGGATGTTAGGGAAATGTTTCTGTCTACAAACAGATAGGGGTTGCTCTATGAGTTTTGGGAGAAACTTCCTTGTTCAAACCCATGCAAAACTTAACCCACCATAAAACTTTATAAATATTTAAACTTTGACTTATCTTGACACTGAGTTCGAGTAGTTGTTTTATTAAACACTAAAGTCCATATTATAAATCAATGATCCAAGATTAAATCATGTGTGGGATGTAGTTTTTACATTTTATTAAAAGCTCATTATACATTATAATTATGGCATTCCTTAGTTGGGTGTGAATGCAAAGTTATGTACAATGTTTTGTCCCTGTCGGCCGTAAGATTAATGATTGATCTATATTATTTAATTAAATACGTATCTTATTCATAATGGATGTATGGACAAGCTTGCCGCTGCACGGTGAAAATCGTATTTTTAATAACTGTAATCCATTTTATCTTTATATGCTCTCTAAGTTTATGCTCCAAATACGCGATTAGATAGTTATATTATATCTATGCTTATATTTTTTGTGGTGTTATCAGGAAGGATGTCCATTTGAAAGCATTTAATTTGATTGAGAGGTTACTGACCTAGTTAAAGAATTTTAAAAAAAGCCAATAAAATTGTGTTGACGCTCAATGATGTAATACCAATTACCTATAAGGATTATAAAAAATTTTTTTTAATTAATCTAATTTGAAGGATCGATCATGCCATGTCGTCACGCAAACTTAGTTGATCAATCAGTCAATTTTCTTTTATTATCTTATCACAGAAATTCTTGAAATGTTTATACCATTTTAAATAGAGACAATCTAAGAAAGACGATAATTCCAGCGAGAATCGTCTCCCCAGCGTAACATATATCACGGGACATGGGACAACTACTTACTTATCTTATGAGTTATGACTGTAATTCCATGCTGGTCTGGGAGCGAGAGAAAAACATAGAATGTGCCAGCTGCATTTCTTCCCGGGCATGCTATAAAATCCAGCTAAGGGATCCGAGGGTTTCAGTATATTGTAATTTAGGCGATGGGCTGACAACCTGTCACTACAGCAATATACCTAGAATTATATCTTAAATAACCCTCAAAACTTTGTCAGACGTGGCGGGACGATCTTTGTTTAGGTCGTTTACGCTCTGCCTACCCCATTAGGGATAAAGGCGTGATTATATGTATATGTATGTATGTCTGTAACTCCATTTGAAAATTAACGTTTCTATTTTTGTCAGCAAGTAGACGACTGGTCGTCAGAGCTGATGGAGCTAGAGTACCGCGCGAAGGCGGCGGCGCGGGCTCTGCTCTTCGTGCTGGACAGCGAGACCAGGGCAGTGGCAGCGTCGGTGGAGGCAGCCCACCTTGCAGCCGCGCCGAGAGACCTGCTGCTGGTGCTGCGGCCCTACTCGCGGCATCAGACCATCGGCAAGGAGACCATCGATGACACGTAAGCAGATATACTACTTATTCTACTTGAACTTTATGTATGAGGTCTCTGTTTACATTCTACCAAGCTGGCACTCTATCTAAAACTACTAAGAAAGCTTTATTGTTCAAAAGTTGCATTTTACCCCAGAAATTCTACATCTGAATACATACATACACATACATATAATCACGCCTTTATCCCTAATGGGGTAGGCAGAGCGCAAACGACCCAAACAAAGGTCGTCCCGCCACGTCTGACAAAGTTTTGAGGGTTATTTAAGATAGAATTCTAGGTATATTGCTGTAGTGACAGGTTGTCAGCCCATCGCCTAAATTACAATATACTGAAACCCTCGGATCCCTTAGCTGGATTTTACAGCATGCCCGGGAGGAAATGCAGCTGGCACATTCTATGATTTTCTCTCGCTCCCAGACCAGCATGGAAGTAATCATCTGAATCCCACAAGAAAACCCATTGCTTGCGTGAAGTTTTATTGAGTAAACGAGCAATTTATCTCCATCTAATACAACATTGGAACATATCAATTTTAAAGCTTAGATCAAGAATCTAAGTTATCGATAAATATGCAAATTGTTCAAGACTAATTATATTCGACGACGATTTATGTCGAACGCTGTTATTGATACTGATGCTAATTTATGTGCAAAAATGACCTCATCGCTCGTTTGTGGCGCGTTAATCGACTTACTACCACGTTGTATTGGCACCGATAAACAAAATTTCAAATGTACCAGCTGCATATCTCCTCCCGGTCATATCCTCTACTATAGGGTGCTGTTCTATATTTAATTTAATTTAATTTCTTTATTGACAACCCAACAGCAATTATTTCACTATTACAAACAGTAATCTTAAAAACTTATATAGCCAATAACAGAGTTCATCATATTAAATTTACATAATAGGGTAGTCAACAATAAACATAAGGTAGGCTAGTGTGCGTGTAAGTGGGAATGTATGTGTATTGTGTAGTGTATGAGCTTCATGGCTATCTACTCTATGGTATGATTTTGTGTACTCGTATGTTAATTGACCGATGTTTGTTGCAGGGAGTACGTGGAGCTATCGCGGGCGCGGGCGACGCTACAAGAAGCAGTAGAGAGGCGGGGCCTACCCGCGTTCACGGACATCCCCGCGGCGCTGAGATGCGCACGCGCAGTACTACGTGGAGCACGCACACACCCTCGCCATTCGTTAGGACACACCATCCTGCGCCTCAAGCGCGCTTTCGACGCGGCGGGAGAAAGGTCCGCTCGTCTCCCCCGCACGAGAGCCGTCGACGCGCTCAGAGACGTCACCCGAGTCCAACGCGAAGTCGCCGACCGCTGTCTACCCCCCAACCAAGACTCAGTCGACTTCGAAACCTTCTGCGCGGCCGTGGCCGAACTAGCCGCCGATGCAGGTTAGTTTCTGTCTTGAAACGCTTTTGTGACTAAAATGTAGGTGGTGGTTAGTTGATAAGTGGTGTTTGTCCAGGGCCGGAGCGAGCGTGCAGCGGCGGTATGGCGGCGCGCGTCCGCCGAGCGTTCCGCTCGTTCTGTGATCGATTTACCCCCTCCCCTGGTGCGTGAAGATAGAGTACCACTTGTTTTCATCATTGTCTCATTTTTGAGGCGCCGGCATACAGAGGCAAAGGCTTGTTTGGGTTAAAATACAAATTTAGTTTATAAGTGTTATACAGGGGGTAATAAAAGGACTGCGTTCCTTTAAGCCGCATTTTTTCAAACAACTTTCCCAAAGAACATTAAAAAAAAGCCTTTTTCATAAAAAAAAAGATGCTCTCCTTATTTACAATTTCATTCCAAATTTAATTCCCACAAAAAAAAAAAAACCTCGTAAAAAAAGATGCTCTCCTCATTTACAATTTCGTATGGACAAGGCAACATTTTATTTCGGGCTTAATTTTTTGTGCTTTGCAAAAGTTGTTTGGTATCAGTAGATTTTTTTTACACCCTGTATTGACACAACGTAAAATCGCCTTTTCCACTCCACATCTCTAGTATGCCGGCACCTTTACCGTGACCGCAAACCTGCCGTTAAAGTCCGGTCGGTCAATCCACGAATTCTTTCGCGATGTGTAAATGTTAACGCAAGCGTGTCAATAATCTTGATACTCTTGACTTTTTATGTACTTATTTAAATTAGATATGCCATACGGTTTACATGAATTAAGTAAATTACAGTGGAGCCGAATCCTAAAGTTACGTATGACAGCTGTCAATTTGGCATTACTAGTAATGTACCTAAACATACTCTATACTTACAAGCGCCGTGACTATTTGATACTAAGTACGTAATTAACAAGTTATTTTAATTTATTTGGTTTAACGGACGACTGAGAAGCATGCATGGATCTCCCCTCGCCCTGCGCGTGCGTCTGTCGGCTATAATTGGGGTGGCAAATAAAAAAACCACTTGCTTAAATAATCAATAGCTCAAAATTTTTGCTGTGGAAAAGTTAATTATATGAGAAGACCAACAATTTTTCAATAAAAAGGCATATCAAATGTAAAAACAAATTATACTATTATTTTCAACATTGACAGGATGCTATAAATACTATTTGTTACTATACTGTTATTTGAGGTGACATCACTAGCAATGAAAAATATATGTATCCAAACGATATAACCTAGCAGGAGCGTATTACAGAATTAGTAATAAAATGTTTTCTAGCATTTCAAATGATATTAATATAAGGAAACATTTTTTTTAGTTTAGAGTTACGATAATGTATATCTTTTGTTTGTAATTAATTAGGGAGATATGGTATTATTGAATTTTGATTTCAAAAGATGACAACGTAACAAGGTTATAGCGTCCTGTGGTTGAGCTGTCATACGTAACTTTAGGATTCGGCTCTACTGTAATTTATTATTACGTATCAGGCGTTGTACCGTACCTACGTATATATAAGCTAAGTAATTTGTTTTTCCATCGCCTAAGAATTTGTTTTACTATCAAAATTGACCATCTTATTCATCCATTTCCATGGTTTTCTTTTATAATCTGGTTTGATCGCTTATTATCGTTTTCATTATTCATTCGAGCACTATGAAGGTACATATTTGATGCAACAGCTGTACATAAGGCTTATCTAATCGTTATCGAGATAAATGCAATATGTCTCATTTCCATTAAAATATCTTATTTACCTACACTCAGTTCTGTCCCATTGTGTATTTTTTGAGTTGTTTATTTGTTTTTCTTACTCACAAAGGTAGGTATTTTTGTTACTAGGGCTTGTACATTTTTTTATTGATATTAATTTAGTTTGCTTTGAAGTCAACATGTGGGTGTTATGAAAATGACTCATCGATTTGTGCTTAATGTTTTTGGAGACACGAAATATCGATTTATGAAATTCGTCTGTCGTCTAATTGTATGTGATGTTGTGATTGTAATTTCGATGTCTATAATCAATCAGTGTTTTATATGAATATTCGTCAAGCTCTGGGTTATCTTACCTAAAGCTAAAGCGACATGAGGTTTTCACAATGTCAAAACACTATTAAACAAATAAGTACATGTGATACTTATCTTTTGCATTAACTTGTCAAACGAATAATGTATACTTATTTTGGTTTTCGTTATACTTATCACAACTAAACAAATAAACACAATGTGATTCTTATCTTTGCAATCAAATTGTCAACAGAATTCGCGCAGAGCCGGAGCACGCAAGAAGCGGAAGCGGGAGCGGGCGCGGTGACGGTAGCGGGCGCGGAGGCGGACGAGCGGCCCGCGCGCGATACCAACGGCTTGCACGCTTACAACGCTCGCTTGAGGGCGTATGGCCGGAAACTAGGCCTTTACATTCCTAAGGTGGGTTTACCGGGTGTAAAAAAATTTGCTGACCAAACTTTAGGGTGTGAACCTAGACATAAACTGAAAAATTAAATAATTGGCTTCCCATATAAACAAAATAACGTCAGCAGCTGGCATAATTTGTATGACAGACCCATTTCTTTTTAACAAAAATTCTGGTATTAACATTTTCATATCATATATTCTTTGTATTACAGAACAACGGGTCCCGAACGGCAGCGGCGGACAGCGAGACCCCAGCGACGGGGTCTGCTTCGAGCGGCGAGTCCGTGTTCACGCCGGGCACGGAGCGCCGCCTCGAACGCCTCCCCGCCATGTTGGGAGCGCCCACGCACGACGTCTACCTCGGCGGCGCCTTCCCTGTGAGTTGTAGTCTCTAACTAGTCTCTGGTCCCAACATTTGTTTTCCGCTCCGCTTTTGACATGTATCGTTACCCTTAGCAGGCCTAACATGAATTAATAATTCGTTTTTAGAGCGAGCGTTGTAGGGGAGGGAGATTTTCGTTTTGGTAACCGTTAAGGTATTATTTATTACTAGCGACCCGCCCCGGCTTCGCACGGAAATCATCAGTGTTTCTCTACTGTATTATGCATATACACCTTACTCTTGAATCACACTATTCATTAAAAGAAACCTCATCAAAATCCGTTGCGTAGTTTTAAAGATTTATGCATACATAGGGATATAGGGACAGAGAAAGCGACTTTGTTTTATACTATGTAGTGATTCTGTGCCCTTAGGCCTCGTTCTGGGAGACATTCGCACGGTATGAAGGATTCAAGCAAATTTTTCGAGTTACTCCGTGAACGCTCTCATACAACGCCATTTTGTTTGATTTTACCGCACGATGCGTCGATTTAGAACCACATTACATAACATTATTCCTTACATCTGCCAAACTTATTTACAGTTTGTCGGCAGCAATAAATACTCCTATTTAATTGGGCTCTAAACTGGTAATATGTAATTAGTAGGTACTTACATAATAAGCTAAAGTAAGATAAGTTATGTATGTCAATATTTTGTAATAAGTCTTCTTCTTCTTTCGAGTGGGTATCGAGTCTATCGACCCGATGAACCCTTGTGTCAGAGTTTTTAAACCGCCTAATAGCACAACTATCAGGCCTCTGACATGGTTTGAGTAACGACCACTACCAAAGAGAGCGACCGGGACCGACGGCTTAACGTGCCCTCCGAAGCACGAAATCTTTTTTTCTTTTCGGACAATCAGGTGATTCAGCCTGCAATGTCCTAACCAAACTGGGGAAAAATTCACAAAGTGATACATTCTCAAATATCAACTTTGCGTTTCCCCCTTGGAATCGAACCCAGGACCTCCGGATCGGGAGTCCATGGCACTAGCCACTAGACCACGGAGGCAGTTACCCTTAGCAGGCCTGACATGAATTTATAATTCAAGGTCTTTAGTTTTTAGAGTGATATTATCGTTTTAGTAACAGTTAAGGTATTATTTATTATTCTATGCCCTTAGGCCTCGTTCTGGGAGACGTTCGCGTGGTATGAAGAATTCAAGCAAACTTTTCGCAATGCCATTATGTTTGATTTTACCGCACGATGCGTCGATTTAGAACCACATTACATAACATTATTCCTTACATCTGCCAAACTTATTTAAAGTTTGTCGACAGCAATAAATACTCCTATTTAATTGGGCTCTAAACTGGTAATATGTAATTAGTAGGTACTTACATAATAAGCTAAAGTAAGATAAGTTATGTATGTAAATATTATGTAATAAGTAATTAATGTAAACAAAACAGACACAATTTCACACAGAAGACCTTACCGTTCAAGATAAGATAGTTCTTACTATAACCACCTTATCCATCTTTACAGACAAACCACACGCGGCCGGAAGAGATCCTCCGCCGCGAAGGTTTCACATACGTAGTGCCGCGCGCCAACGACTACACGCGAATGTTCTCGTGCCCCGCGCGGCGCTCGGCGCAGCCCCATCCGGAGTCCCCAAGGCACGACAAGAAGCCCCGGCCTTCGCCCACGGAGGAGGTGCAGCTGAGAGAAAAGACGCCCACTGAACCGGCCGATCGGTTAAGTGCGTCGGACTTCTATACGGTCAGTGAGGACGTCACGCCGCAGCCGTTCAAAGGTTAGTTTGATATGCCCTACTGATGTCCTATACAAAAAAAAATTAGATACAAGAAGCTTCGGCCATAATTAATGTCAACGCTTGTCAGGACCTACATACATATAATCACGCCTTTATCCCTAATAGGGTAGGCAGAGCGCAAACGACCTAAACAAAGGACGTTCCGCCACGTCTGACAAAGTGTTGAGGGTTATTTAAGATAGGTTTGGACGCCCTACTGTCCTATACAAAAAAAAATGAGATACAAGAAGCTTCGGCCATCATTAATGTCAACGCTTGTCAGGACCTACATACATATAATCACGCCTTTATCCGTAATGGGGTAGGCAGAGCGTAAACGACCTGGACAAAGGTCGCTCTGCCACGTCTGACGAAAGTTTTGAGGCTTATTTAAGATAGCTTTGAAAGTACTCGTATATTGCTGTAGTAATAGGTTGTCAGCATATCGCCTAAATCACAATATAGTGAAACCTCAGATCCCTTAGCTGGTTTTTACAGCATGCCTGGGAGGAAATGCAGCTAGCACATTCTATGTTTTTCTCTTCAGGTCGCTCTTCAGCTTCTGTTTAGATCGTTTACGCTCTGCCTACTCCATTAGGGATAAAGGCGTGATTATATGAGGTCAGACGATATAGTCTCTTTGGTGGGAAAGAGCTGGATGCGGATAGCATAGGATCGGAAAGAATGGCGCGGAAAAAAAGAAGAGGCCTATGCTCAGCAGTGACCTAATAATATAGGCTAAATAGATAGATATATATGTATGTATGTATAACCGAAAAGTCCATTCTTACATATTACATATTCATACATATTTACATAAAATCACGCCTTTATCCCTTACGGGGTATGCAGAGCGTTAAACGCCTCGTGAAAGGCGCTTTCTGTCTGACAAAAATTGAGGGCAATTTTAGATTGTAAAGTCCATTCTTTTAACATGTAATTTACCCTCTCCCCTCATCTTCCAGGGACATACGACGAGGACCTGCTGCTGGGGTCCCGGGTGCTGATCTTCTCGATGAGCGCGGAGGCGCCGTGCTTCGCGCTGATGGTGCTGGCCGCGCACTACATGGGGCTGCGGCCCGACAACACCGTGCTGCTCGTGCAGACCATGCACCCGCCCTCCGCCAGGACGCACCAGGTATGTAAACTTTTTAATTGCGCAAAATGTCACTATCGCAAAATGTCACCATCGCATAATAACACTATCGCACAATGTATCTATCGCAAAATGTTACAATCGCATAATGCCACTTTCTCATAATGTCTCTTTTGCAAAATGTCACTATCGCATAATGCCACTTTCGCAAAATGACACTTTATCGTAATGTCTCTTTCGCAAAATTACATTTTTTGCATAATGTAGCAAAATGTCCCTTTCGCATAATGTATCTTTCTCAAAATGTCCCATTCGCAATATGACCCTTAAAAAAACATATGTTTATGAACGGCATTATAATTTAGGCGTTGTCACAACAGCAATATACCTATAAATCTATTTTAAACAACCCTCAAAACTTTGAGGATTAAGAAGAGACCTTTGTTTAGGTCGTTTACGCTCTGCCTACCCCATTAGGGATAAAGGCGTGTTTATATGTATGTATGTTATGAGCGACCCTAAAATCTAATCTAAATGATATGGGACTTGTTAACTACAATCTAATTCGCATAGGAATCCGCGTATACAGTATACACTGAGACAAAAGACAGTTAGTTTTGTATATTAAAGTATAAAATTAAATAGTCCAATAATTTCTTTAGTAATAAATTTTGAATCCTACGAAATAATCTTGACATAAAATTAGCATCTTACAAATAAATTTTATTTACAGTACAGCGAAGCGGCCGTGAAGGATTACAACCGCGGGCGGCACTACCTCAAAGACCTGGCGCAGCGCTCCGGCGTGCCCGTGTTCGACAATGTTGATGACACCATGGCCTGCGTGCTGCAGCGCCTTAGGAACACCTCATAGCAACGCCGCACGCCGCTTAGCGCCTGCAGATAGCATCATAGCAACAAGAAAACTCTGAGAGGTCTCAGCGCCTGCGAAAAACGTCATAGCAACGCGCTGGAAACAATCAAGGTTCAATCGCACGGAAGGCGTCATAGCGCCTGCGAAATAGTTCACGGCAATGCAACCTAGATCGCCCCGAATGACGTCATCGTACTGCGTCAAAGTTGAAAGACATTCGATGCGACGACCGCCGCCACTTTTCGTCCCTTCTACAGGTATACACTGAATAGATGAATCTCATTTTAGTTACGTAATTCCCTCTATCTAGCGGCATATCACAAACGAAAATAAAGACATCACAATTTAATTTCACATGAAACAAAAAAACATCGCGTCGCAGAGTCTCATATGCGTGTACTTATTATTTAACAAGACGTTTAGTATAGTACAAAGAATGTCTCTCTTTTTTTTATTCGTCACTCTCTATTGTATTATATCTATTGTTGCACAATAGGCACTTATGTAAATACTTCTCGATTAGGAATGTGTGAGCGAGTATGGAAGGCGATGCCGGTAAGAGTAATCATGAGAGGATATAACAGATCTCTGTGATGAATTTGTATAAGATTTTTATGGGCGTGATTTATTCTCATATCATTTTGGCTTAAATATTAATGAAGTAAAGGACATTATTTATCTTAGCGAATCACATTATTGTCATTGAAATATGTTCATGGCTTATTGTGAGTTTTTCCTACTTCATCATCTAATACAATGTAGTATTTTTTGTACAACCAAATTGGTTTGAGTCTAAATCTAAAACCGCCTTCACTACGAGCGTTTTCAATGCATAAGCGTAGTTTTAGTATAACGTTAAGGTCGTGCCTTGTCTTGTATAGCGTCTGCTAGGAGTCTAGGGGCCGTATTTATAAACCTATCTCAAGATTGAGAGCAATAAGTATGGATTTGACAGGTCGTTTTGTAGTGATATGACATTTCTGATACGAACTCAAACTAGCTGTCAGTCTCAGGTGGTGATTATAAATACTGGCCTAGAAGATGCCGAGAACTCGCATGACAAATGCACGTCAGTATATAATCACACTGACGATGATATTAGTACATTTTCAAACTTCGGGATATTTTAGTGGGTCGTTTAGACAATTTCTCAATTTAGCTTGTAAGAATGTATTGGCATAGTGCTCTTTAAACTTAAATACGATTTACATCACTATTAAATATTAGTAACAGCAAAAGTTTTAATAAAAAGTACAAATTGCGTGCTCATGTAGGAGAACGTTGTCATTTATAAGAATGTTTATTAATTTTACGACATAATAATTTTATTAATTATTATAACACCTAATTTTGAATAATCTACCGAAGTTTTAGGGTCCTCAATTTTGATAAAATACGTAAATTTTAGTTGATAGTATACAGATTATAACAAAATGAAATTAGTTTGAACATCTTATATTACGCAAAATGTGAATCCCAATAATGCTTGCAATCAGGCTGATGTGGCCTTATTTCCATACCTAAACTAGGTATAATTTGTAGACGATATTAGATAATTTTAGCATTATAAACTTTTGACCCACTGTCACTAAAATATTTTCATGTATTCAGCAAATGTTATTTGCTAGTCACATCCATTAACACATATAAGTACTTTGTAATACATTATGTTTGATAGTACAAATATCTAATTTATAGAAAAAAGTTTCATATATTAATTGTAATTTTATGCCATGTACGCTTATTTTAAACTAAAACATCACATATGTAAATAGAGAAATTTGTAATTACTTATCTAGTTGTTTTACTTTTACCATATAAACCCAAGATTTGGATTAAATCCCCAATGCTTAAATCAGGAGCCGTATTTTTGAATCACTCGAATCATAATTCGCATACGAAAGAGCAACATACATATATGTAATCACGCCTTTTTCCCTAATGGGGTAGGCAGAGCGTAAACGACCTAAACAAAGGTCGTTCCGCCACGTCTGACAAAGTTTGAGGGTTATTTAAGATAGATTGATAGATATATTGCTGTAGTGACAGGTTGTCAGCCTGTCGACTAAATTGCAATATACTGAAACCCTCGGATCCCTTAGCTGGTTTTTACAGCATGCCCGGGAGGTAATGCAGCTGGCACATTGGTAAATTGTATAGAAATCGCATACAAGAGTTTCTCTCTCGCATTTCGATTAGGGATAAAAAAAAAGGCTCCAGCACATAAGTAGTAATATAAATAGAGCGCATTTTTCGTTATCAAGATAAACAATGGTTGCTAACCCAAAATGAAAATTAGTAAAAAATCAAATTAATTAATTCAGTGCATATTTTATTATAACTTAATAAATAATGTACAAAAACGTAACATTAAAACACAGTCATCTTGTGTTTGTTTTTCCTGTGACTCTGTTCCTTTGTGATTTCTTGTTCCTTTTGTCTGAGTACAGTCAGTTCTTTGTTTTTCTCCATGATTTGTAAATTCAAGTTTCGATGTCCGGGCGTTCCAGTCACGTGTCTTGCTAACGACGTGTTTAATTTCACTATATCTCTCTCAACTCTTCTCACATCCTCTGTCACTTTAAATTGTTCTATATTCAAGTCTTTTGTCGTGGATTGTTTTATGTCAATCTTGGGAGCGCTGCCTTCCGTCTCTTCTGCCTTATCGCCTAAAGTTCTATTCAGGAAGTTAAACACGTTTCTTCTCTCTTTCTCCTTTTCCCTTTCGTAAGCTCGTTTATTGCGATCTTCCTCTTTTTTCTGCATTCTTTTGAGTTTCTGCTCAACCTGAAACAATATTAATATTTAATACCTGACCACCTATACACAAATGTACATTTAGACCAATATCATATGGATTCTTAAAGTGTTTAACACAGAACAGTCACTTAATAGACCGTGCCAGTATTAGAAAGTCCGAGCGCCTCGTCGAATCCGCCGCGTGCGATTTTCTTTCTCGCTAGAGCGAATGCTAGTGTTTGTATATTTACTAGACTAGAGTAAATGAGGATTCTGTGTCTGAGTGACTCAAAAGGATAGAACAATAGCATACCAAGTATAATATACCCACCAATGATCCATACATACATAAAATCACGACTTTACGGGGTAGGCAGAGCGTAAACCGCCTCGTAAAAGGCGCTTTCGCCACGTATGACAGGTTGCTAGCCCATCGCCTACATTACAATAAACTGTAACTCCCACTGTAAACTACAAACTGGAATCTAGGGAGGAAGTGCAGCTGGAATATACTATGTTTTTCTATCTCTCCTAGTCCAGCATGGAAGAAATCCATGACTATGGTTCATTCATCCATAAGATCCATGACTATGGTTCATTCATCCATAAGATCCATGACTATGGTTCATTCATCCATAAGATCCATGACTATGGTTCATTCATCCATAAGATCCATGACTATGGTTCATTCATCCATAAGATCCATGACTATGGTTCATTCATCCTTAAGATCCATGACTATGGTTCATCCATCCATAAGATCCATGACTATGGTTCATTCATCCATAAGATCCATGACTATGGTTCATTCAACCATAAGATCCATGACTATGGTTCATTCATCCATAAGATCCGTGACTATGGTTCATTCATCCATAAGATGCATGACTATGGTTCATTCATCCATAAGATCCATGACTATGGTTCATTCATCCATAAGATCCATGACTATGGTTCATTCATCCATAAGATCCGTGACTATGGTTCATTCTTCCATAAGATCCATGACTATGGTTCATTCATCCATAAGATCCATGACAATGGATCATTCATCCATAAGATCCATGACTATGGTTCATTCATCCATAAGATCCATGACTATGGTTCATTCATCCATAAGATCCATGACTATGGTTCATTCATCCATAAGATCCATGACTATGGTTCATTCATTCATAAGATCCATGACTATGGTTCATTCATCCATAAGATCCATGACTATGGTTCATTCATCCATAAGATCCATGACTATGGTTCATTCATCCATAAGATCCATGACTATGGTTCATTGATCCATAAGATCCATGACTATGGTTCATTCATCCATAAGATCCATGACTATGGTTCATTCATCCATAAGATCCATGACTATGGTTCATTCATCCATAAGATCCATGACTATGGTTCTTGATAAATTCGGGCGAGGCTCTCGTTGTGTCGCCGACCGCTCTCGTCTAAAGCGGAGCCTTTATATTTACCCACGAACTTCCTAAAATTCTGTTCTGTTACCTTGAGCGGGTCCTGGCCGGCCGCCTTCTCGCTGATGGCCATGCAGTGGTCGAGGCTCTTGCCCGGGGGCACGACGCGCGCCTCCACCGGCTGCAGGCGGCCCTCCCCCGCCGCGCCCAGCCCCGTGCCAGGCACGTAGCCCATCGCCAGCATCAACTTCGAACCGATGCCCTGTGACGGAAATGGGACATTTAAAATACCTATTTTTTTAAACTTCGAAGGTTCTCCCAAAAGGACAACATCGGACAAGAAGGAGGCAATGAATGGATGCGTAAGGCACACACCTAGCATAGGGGGAGCTGGAAGAAATTAACGATGTTGATGATGAATGAAGAGATATCATATTTTTCCTATTAAAAAAATCTACGATATACTTTTTTTTTGCTTTTCATATCTGACTAGACTTGGAGCTGCAAAACATGTAGTCTGACAGACAACAAGTATTATTGTAACAATACACAGTCCTGATAATTATATTTACTGTCTATAATTACAACAAAAATTTTATTGAAAGGAAACAGCTGCCTCATTATTTATCCATTAACTATGGTAAGATTTTAATACTGGGTTTAAGGGACTGCGTCCCGCAAACTCATAGGGGGGATGCTCAGTCAGAGAAACTGAACAACTTTCACTAGGAAATTCTTTCAGGAGACGAAAAAAAATTACCTTTCTATATAAAATGACCACCTCGATCAGACAATTTGTATGGAAAAGCATGCTTCTTTAACTTCCTGAAAAAAAAACCTGCTGATAGTTTTTCAGCTTCGTTGACTGAGCAACCCCTATCAGTTTGCGGGACGCTGTCCCTTACAACCCGTATATCTAATAAAAACAAATAAAATCAATACATACTCACTCTGGTATGTTTCTCCCACTCGCCCATGGCAGGTCCGTTGTACTGCAAGCTCTTTTCTATAAGCAGCTCGCGGGCTTCCTCGTCTTCACAGCGCGCCTTCATCGCTGGATACTCGGTGTCGCTATCAGAGCTATCCGAGTCTGAACTATCGTCATCCTCAGCTGAAAATATTTTATAAGCATACATACATACATATAATCACGCCTTTATCCCAAATGGGGTAGGCAGAGCGTACACAACCTAAACAAAGGTAGTTCCGCCACGTCCGACAAAGTTTTGAGGGTTATTTAAGATAGATTTGTATTTATATTGCTGTAGTGACAGGTTGTCGGCCCATCGCCTAAATTGCAATATACTGAAACCCTCGAATCCCTTAGCTGGTTTTTACAGCCTGCCCAGGAGGAAATGCAGCTGGCACATTCTATGTTTTTCAGTCCAGCATGGAAGGGGTGCTAGGTATAGTTCGTTTTTTTTCAACGTTGCGTTATCGACACCAACGAATTTTGCAGTATGTATGTAATCAGCATTTTCTTTGCAACTTAACAGAGGATCAAATTTCGGAACCGCAGACTATACTTTTGTTACAAACATATGTTTTGCGGTTTACTTTCTTAAAGTCGTAAATAAATCAACGTTAAATAAACGAACTTTGATAGGTACCATGCAAAACTTCATGCCTTCAAAGTAGTAGAACGCAAAATCTGCACTTATCAGTGTACAATTTATATTCAAATTGTTTTGTGAAAAAATAAAATATTAAGTAACTTTAAAACAGCAGCAGTTATTATCAATCACCTATTTAGAACAATGAACAGAACAATGCCAAACCACTTACTATTCAGAGGGAATATTTCTTCCAACTTGACATGAATTTCATCTGACCCAGCTCCACCTTTTCGTTTCTCTCCTGTTCTCATGCCGTGTTCCAGTTTTACAATACAAGTTTTTTTTTCTGAGTCTACATGTTTCACCACAGCTCTGTGCCATAGGAAGTATTTTTCTGTTGACTTCTTTTTTAAACTTATTTCCTGGTAAATAAAAGTAACACATAAAGAAATAGCTCTTACATTCACGTACACGCCTTTATCCCTAATGGGGTAGGCAGAGCGTAAACGACCTAAACAAAGGTCGTTCCGCCACGTCTAACATAGTTTTGAGGGTTATATAAGATAGATTTGTAGGTATATTGCTGTACTGACAGGTTGTCAGCCCATCGCCTAAATTGCAATATGCTGAAACCCTCGGATCCCTTAGCTGATTTTAACAGCATGCCCGGGAGGAAATGCAGCTGGTACATTCAATGTTTTTCTCTCGCTCCCAGTCCAGCATGGAAGTAAAAATTTGAAATACTATGACATTATTAAATGGTTAAATAAGATTCTCACCTCGTCATCAGGTGGCTTTAGTTTTAACAGTACCCTGCTGCCAATACGAACGGAGTCAAAATTAGGTTGCATAGCATCTTTCAGGTCAGACAGTTGAACTAAAGCACCATGGGAATATCTGAAAATAAAGGTGCAAATTTATGGGTCAAAATATGTTTGCCATTTAGGGATTATTTTTGGTGCATTTAATTGCACTGAATTTATCGTTACTTAACAGAATGTGTACTTAAGTGAATGTGAATGAATGTTTCGCAAAACGTCTATTTCGCATAATGTCGCTTTTCACAAATGTCCCTTTTTAAATAGATTTAGTCAAATAGTGGTGGGCAGCTACTGAAAATTTTCAAAGGAACATTATGCAAAAAGGGACATGTACGTTCTAGGTTACATGTACGAGTATATGTAGAAGTCCGTATATATTGTTATCTCATATTCAGTTTTACAGGTTGACTGGAAAAGATCTCTTTATAGAGATAAGCTCACCTTTGTGAACTAAATTTAAGATAGTTTTTTATTTGGAAACTTTTTGTACACAATAAAGAATAAATAACATTTTGGAACAAAGGGGCATTTTGCGAAAGGGACATATTGCGAAGTTACCATTTATAAAGAGGAGAAAGTTCCAAAAATATACAAACTCACCTACATTGATCATCGCTGAATCTGCATTCACCGTCAAGATAGAATGGGCAAGGCAACATTTCTGCATGAGTTGGGTGCGTGTACAATACTCGTACCTGAAACAGTCTCATTATGTTGAACACATTCTTGAACCATCTTGGACAAATTCTATACAGACAGGGTGTATAAAAGTACTGTGTTCCTTTTAAATTTTCTACTATTTATTTATTTATCATATGGCATTATTTGCTGCGAGGTCCAGAGGACTGTGCAGAAGCCAGTGTTTGATGCACCTTTCGCACCACCTGGTGTCACGTGTAGGGTATTTAAAGTAGTACCTACAGACGTGAATTACGAATTTTCTACTGATGATTCCAAACAACTTTCTAATCAACATAAACATTTTAGCTTGATTTATTTATACTTCTCTCCATACAAATTTGTTGGTAAGGTAAGCATTTTTATATGAAAAAGGTAAATCTTCTTTCAACATGTTTTTTTGTGCTTTAGGAAAATTGTTTAGTATCATCTCTTCAATGCAGAGCAGGTACAAATAAATTCTGGTGTTATTTTACAGATATGCTGAGTCTCAGAATTAACATAACATATAGAAAAAAAAAATAAGTAGATACCTGGAGGTCATTAAACTGGTCTTCATTCTGCCTGGGCTCCACAGCACTAACCATGGCATTGTGGAGGCTGGGCTGACCACCCCACTTGTGAGTGTGGTATACTGCACATTTCATACCTAGCAGGGTAGCCAATTCATCCTGGGAAGAAAGCAAGTGGTTCAATTTTTAGAATTACTACTGGCATTTTTTAAACTAACTTTATAAAGCGGAAATCTTTCAATATTTGTTTGTTTGCAGGTATAACCATTAAACTCAATAGTTAGTGCACAAATATAAAAAAATCTTTCATCATTAGAAAGCCATATTCATATTGTGCATTGTTTATAACATTGGAAAATAATACCCATTTGAAGTAAAGCCACTAATGAAACTGCAGAAAGGAAAGCTAGTTCTTCAAAAATCCATCCAAGTAGGGAGTCTAGATTCCAATATTTGTATAAAAACTAGAGATCAGTTCTTGTACTGTTAGATCAGTTCTTATTCTTGTACTGTGACATGAAGCAGAACAGAAACTAAATAGTTGGTTAATATTAATTAGACCAGAAATAAATTATACACAGCAAAAAAAATACAGACCTCAATATCACTATCAGGATCATTATTTTGACTGGCATCCTTAGAGCATCCTGGTTCGGCAGCATCACTTGAGTCATAGGCACCAGTCTGAGCCATCTCTTTCTGAAAATATTTTTTAATTGTTGTCAATAGCAAAATGACAATGCGCACCAAAGCCTCTACATGTTGTTTGATGTCATTAGCTCAAAAAGTAAACATAATTAAATAACTAGAAAGCATAATTACCATGAATAGAGCATACTCGTCATCCAGCTCTTTCTTTTCTTCATTATCTACAGGATCTTGGCTTGAATAATTGTTGGTATCAGTGTCCTTATTTGTGAGAGCATTTACACTCTCCTGTGTCAGCTGTATGAGCTCCTTCAGTTCTGATTGGAGCGCCAATAAGGACTGACGCTCACCCTCATCTTTAGCGACTGCTAAGGCCTCGCTGACCATAGCAAGCTGAAAGCAGAGAACTTTAGTCAAGTTTGCTTCAGAAAACAGGGATGTCGGTGGCACTTGCCGTGCCACCAGTTATAAAAGCGAAAAACTAGCATCTTACTTGCTCATTGTATTGGCCTAAAGAAGTGTTTAGGTCCTCCATATTTATTAGAACTAAAGAAGAAATAAAATAAAATCGAAAATCCTCAAAATATAGGTATTCGCTCTAACAGAGTTTGCTGTGATTAAAGTGTCAGTTCTATACGTATACTATTACGTGAATTGCATGTTTTCTGCAGATTATGGCACATTTCAAATGGCAACACTAAAAAAAACTACTTTGTAGTGATTGAAAACCTGCATTTCTTTACGGGATTTTTCCCGATTTATAAGTAACTAGCGATCCGCCCCGGCTTCGCACGGAAATTATCAGTGTTTCTCTATTATAATATGCATGTATTATACATATAAACCATAAAAACCTTTCCTCTTAAATCACTCTATACATTAAAAGAAACCGCATCAAAATCCCTTGCGTAGTTTCAAAGATTTATGCATACGTAGGGATATAGGGACTGAGAAAGCGACTTTGTTTTATACTATGTAGTGATAAAATAAATCGGAATTATTTTATAAATCAAAATGTTTCTATCTTCTTTTAAGTAGGTTGAGAAGCTTTTACTCTGTTTTTTTTTTTCGTTTTTATGAAGAGTGACGGTTTTGCGACTTGTACTTGTACGGTATCCGGACGGCATGTATGTAGAAGCCTTTAAGAGTAAAATCTTGCAAAGTATCGAACAGTAGTCTTATTTTATTTTTATAATACTATTGTTATAATGATTTGGAAAGTATGGGGAAATAACATAAATATATACCATCACTTATTAGAATTATATTCATGTAAAGTTTGAACAGTAGCTTTCTTGATAATAGATGCAAGCATTTTCTTCACATCATCCCCCGAATAAGTTTCACGGCCTTCAAAATTTACTGCTATGGAGCCATAAACTTCATTCATAACAATTTTTAATATATTTGCGAAGTCCGGAGTCGTGTTTGCACTCTTAATTTGATTTAGTTCTTGAGTAATTTTTTCCAACTCCATTGTTTTCACAACTATATCTCCTTTTAAGTGTTCAATTTCTTTGACTAGTTCAAGTTCTTTAATTTTACTTCTTTCAGTTGTTGATATCATTTCTTTATCTTTATCTTCAATGACTGATTGTAGATTCGATATCTGAGCTATGTAAGATTCTACTTCTACTGATTTTTCTGATATGTCAGATTGCTGCATAAATGTAACATTTTTAGATGCTAATATTTGTTCATAGTTTTTTATTTTGTTCTCATATTCCTTCATCAACTTCTGCATTATTTCTACCTGAAAGGTTTTGTCTCCATCATACCCATCAAACACTTTTAGTTTTTCAAGCACTTGATCTATTTTATCTGTAGTTCTATTTATATTAACTCTCAATTCACTATTGTTCATTCTTTGTTCAGTCATAAATAGATTCATTTCATTATTGGCACTTCCATAAGCTGAAACTAAATTCGGGTTCGGTACGTTAACAAGCTGACCATTTACCATTGTAAATAGTGTAGAATTAAGAGGCTGTATAGCAGCAATAGGTTGATCCACTTTAGCTATTGGCATATTACTACTATCGGTTACATCATGATCAACACTTTTTTTCTCAATTATTGTTCTTTTCATTGGAGTCTTAGTGGGCTTAGGTCTCATTTTAGGAGGTTGAATATCAACTTTATTGGTATCTGATGAATCACTAGATTGGTCAGCTAATGGATTAGGTGGTAAAACAGAATGACCCATGTTTGCCATTCTGTTTAATATGGATGCTTTTGTTCTTCTATTTACGGATGAGTCTGTGTCACTTTCCTTATCGTGTGCAGCTGCTAACAATGTTACTTCAGTTTTTTCACTGTCTGTTTTGCTTGGTTCTGGAGGATTTTTATCTGTTTGTAATGTATGTTTAACGTCAACATTCAATATTTTTAAAATTTCGCTTATCTTATTTATCTCTTCCTCTTTTCCATACAAACTCCAATATTTATTTTCATTATCATAATATGAAATATAGTTATTTCCTTTTAAAGCCATGTTGAAAGTAGTTGTTATCAAAGTGTTGGATAAAGTGGTTTTATTTGAGTTGTAAAGCACTATGCTGTAGCTGCTAGTTTTGGTGATCTTGAGTATGGCAAACCCCAACTTCCCTCTTGAAATATAATCATTGTTAATCCTGCAAAGTGTAAGAAAATGTATGTTGATTAAAATTGGAGGGGTAATTGTATATTGTATTTTAATAACAAGGTATATTATTGTTATTACAGGTACATAGGGAACAAGAATAAATAACCTAGAGTACCTAATGAAAAATAGAGAGTCAGTTTATTTACCATTCATAAGCAGTGAGTGCACAAGCAAACATACACTCAGTTGCTTTTGAGTCTAGTTTTGGCTCGGGATTTTGTGGCACAGTAATATCTTGTTCCACTTGTTTCTTCGGGGGCGTATATTTTAGACTCTCGTTTGCAGTTTCTTTATTAGAGTGTCCGCCAAATATATTTGCCAACGATGTGCTAAAACGATTAGAAAATGAGTTGTAAGTTCAACCAATGTGGAGATAATGTGATCAAAATGTAATTTACTTAGGAACATAAATATCAGTAAGAACATTCAAACCTACTAACCTTGGTACTGGAGTGAAGTAATCATCGTCAATTTCGTCAGGTTCTAGCATGCTTGTATTCGGTGTACGTACTATAAGAGGATATTGTAGGAATATTCAAATTTATAACATGATTTTTAGCACGAACACCACCCAACTTGGAACAAAACAAGTTAATTAAACATCGAGTTTACATCACAGTAAATAAAAATATAACGTCACGTCATTAAAATCGTAGAGATAGCCCGTGGAAATAGCGGTCAACCAAAGCGGTCAATCAGCTGATCTTGTCAATTTTCTGCCGAATAATACTGAGCTAAAAAATACTAAAACTGCTGAATAACCTGAATATAGCACGGATTCTCAATTTTCCGGGGATACAAAATGGTAACACTGAATTGATAAGGAGTGACGTCACATTTCAACTGTCACTGTCACCCATTCCACCACAAACATAGGGCGCAATTTCACCACATTTTTGTTCCACCACGTTTATTCTAGGTTTATTTTGTAATCGTCATTATCATTTCCATATCCACCGTGTTCAATTGGCTGTGATAAATAGAGATTTCAGATATAAATATGACGGATACGTACACTTGTATAACGTGCCAGGTGTTGTTCAAGACTCCTGAGCTGCAGAGGGAGCATTACAAGTTGGACTGGCACAGGTATAACCTGAAGAGGAAGGTGGCTAATATCTCGCCGGTGACGCTGGAGGAGTTCGATCTTCGCGCCAGGGAACACAGAGACCAACAAGCACAAGAGAATCAAGATAACTCACAGTTCTGCAAGTATTGCTCAAAATTGTTCAACTCTAAGAACGCGTTCAACAACCATTTGAACAGTAAGAAGCACAAGTTGGCTGAAGAAAGCTATGTTGAAGAGGAGACAGAAACCAAAGAAGAGGAGCAAACAAACTCAGATGCTGACTCTCAGACCTTTGTGAAGGTGGAGCCAAGTAGTCTTCAGCCTAAACAGGGGAAATTCGTTGTGCTTGATCCCAATAATTCAGATGACGAAGATTTTGAGACAGATTCTGAAGTTGAAGAAGTAAGTACATAACATATCAGTAATAAAGCAGCAATGATAAAAGACTCTAAAGTAGACAAGTACTAATCAATATCCTTTGTAAACATTGAGGTTTCATAATGACTATTGATTGATGCAACAACCTTGGTGGTTCTTTGCATGAAAATAAAACAACAGTGTTAATTATTAAAGTTCACTTTGCTTTATTTCACTGCATTTGGAATATCTATCTTGTGTTGAAATCCATTTAGTAAAATTTTTAATAAAGTTAGACTTCAGTTTCATGGGTAGGTTCATACCTTAAAGTTTAGTTTCTTATTTAATATTTTAATAAGATTTTTAATATTTTCTCTGAAATTCCAGTTGGATTCTGATGAGTGGGAAGAATGCAGAATCAAAGGCAGCGACTCCCTCATCAAACCAAAGGAATGTCTGTTCTGCCCTCACCACAGCAAGAATATGGTGAAAAACCTAAAACACATGTCCGAAGCCCATTCCTTCTTTATACCTGATGTGGAGTATTGTGTGGACATCAAAGGACTTTTATTGTACCTGGGAGAAAAGGTAAAAGATGATTTGAATTCTATTTGGATTTAATAAAATTTTCATGGAAAATCTATTCCACTTAGATTCTGATTGCAAATAATTATTTTATACTTTACCATTTGATTTGTTATTTAAAATCCAAGCATATTCTAATAAAAAAAAATCTTTGCTGTCACTGCCATAAGTTGCCTGTGAGAGATTCTTATTAGATTTCTTAGTAATATTACGTTTTCGTTCCCCGTGTTGAGAAGTGGCAATGCGCAAACCGCATCATGCCAACACTATAAAAAAAAAGATGTACCTATTGTGCGGTTACTCTCTGTATGTTTGACATGTTTATGTCTTCTGGATGTTCTGCAATAAACTGTTACAGTTTACTGACATATTTTCGCTTGATTATCTTCACAGATATCGCAAGGTTTCATGTGCCTGTGGTGCAATGATACAGGAAAAACCTTCTATTCAATGGAGTCAGCCCGGAAACACATGGTGGACAAGGGCCACTGCAAGATGCTGCACGAGGGACTAGCTTTGGCTGAATATGCTGATTTCTATGACTACAGGTACCAACCTTTTTTTACATACTATTAAGTTTTGATTATAAACCTTGGATTTCTTTATTATTTGCACATATTATGATGAAGAAAAGCTAAGATGATGTTATTGTGAAAAACGAAATCACATTTAATGAAACTAAGCCCATTATTTTGTTTAAATAGTGGGCCTCATTTATACAGGGTGTAAAAAAAGTACTACAATCCTTTAAACCATGTAATATATTAGTGATATACAACACAAACCACATATTAAATAAAATATTTAAGTAATATTTTTATTAAATTTGTTAAACATAAACAAGTAGATTAAACATATTCATGCACACTACGTGCGGTACTACAGTGCGGCCGGATTTTCATTTATTTAATTGAATGTGTTTTGTGTTGTATATGTCTCAATAATACATTACATGGTTTAAAGGAACGCAGTATTTTTTTACACCCTGTATAATATTAGATTGTAAAGTATGCTCTTGTTTATACATAAAGTTATGTTCTCATTAGTTTATCATAGGTTGTAGAGTAGGTATATATGCTCATTATGTTTATGTTTGTTTCTGTTTAACAATACAATAAATACAATCTTATAGGCAGAACAAGCTGTTAAAATTTTGTCTTTAGGTAATTTTTATGCATTAATTCTATTGCCCTTCAGTTCAATAATATGCTGATAAAATTTGTTTATTAAGATTTTCATTGTTTTTGCATACAAATGCCTGTTTACTAATAATAATTACCTAAACTACGGCGTAGTATGAAATTGCGTCATTATAAAATCATTACAGCTTACGTAAACACTAGAAGCAAAATCTATGTATGGTGCATATTTGTAAAGAGTTTTCAGGCGATATACATTCCGTTTTATCTATAAATAGGCACTTAAGAGAAGACTTAGGCCTCAATGTTTCGACCATGTACGATGACGTTGAGGCATAAGTCAAACAAAACAAGTAAGCCGCTACAAATATTCACTATGAATAACACTTAATAGGTAATTGTTCAATTTACTATGCTGCTTTATCCGCTATGCCTAACAATGAGTTATATGAACATTTTGATGGTTCCAGCCCTTCATACCCTGACCACACTGAAGGCGAAGAGACCATGGAGGTAGACGAGGAGGTAGAAGGCCCGTCCGCGCTAGAAGGAGACGACTTCCAACTGGTGCTGCCCTCTGGCATCACAGTCGGACACCGCTCTCTGATGAGGTAAGTAAACCAGGAGAAGAGACCATGGAGGTAGACGAGGAGGTAGAAGGCCCGTCCGCGCTAGAAGGAGACGACTTCCAACTGGTGCTGCCCTCTGGCATCACAGTCGGACACCGCTCTCTGATGAGGTAAGTAAACCAGGAGAAGAGACCATGGAGGTAGACGAGGAGGTAGAAGGCCCGTCCGCGCTAGAAGGAGACGAATTCCAACTGGTGCTGCCCTCTGGCATCACAGTCGGACACCGCTCTCTGATGAGGTAAGTAAACCAGGAGAAGAGACCATGGAGGTAGACGAGGAGGTAGAAGGCCCGGCCGCGCTAGAAGGAGACGACTTCCAACTGGTGCTGCCCTCTGGCATCACAGTCGGATACCGCTCTCTGATGAGGTAAGTAAACCAGGAGAAGAGACCATGGAGGTAGACGAGGAGGTAGAAGGCCCGGCCGCGCTAGAAGGAGACGACTTCCAACTGGTGCTGCCCTCTGGCATCACAGTCGGACACCGCTCTCTGATGAGGTAAGTAAACCAGGAGAAGAGACCATGGAGGTAGACGAGGAGGTAGAAGGCCCGGCCGCGCTAGAAGGAGACGACTTCCAACTGGTGCTGCCCTCTGGCATCACAGTCGGACACCGCTCTCTGATGAGGTAAGTAGACCAGTAGACCAGGAGAAGAGACCATGGAGGTAGACGAGGAGGCAGAAGGCCCGGCCGCGCTAGAAGGAGACGACTTCCAACTGGTGCTGCCCTCTGGCATCACAGTCGGACACCGCTCTCTGTTGAGGTATGTAGACCAGTAGACCAGGCGAAGAGACCATGGAGGTAGACGAGGAGGTAGAAGGCCCTGGCATCACAGTCGGACTGCACTCTCTGATGAGGTGAGTAGACCAGTAGACTTTCTATATTAAATTGATCAAAAACGGGAAATTTACCGTGGTTTTCCATTTTTGGGTGAGTGTCCGATATTTCGATGGAGTTTTATAATATAAATAAATATCGGACACCAACCCAAAAATGGAAATCAACGGGAAAATTCCCGTTTTTTATCAATTAAATGTTGATATGGAGACTTTTAAAAATACTAGTGGAATTACTAGTCCCTATACCAATCTCAAGACTCTAAATATTTATCAGTCTCTGAAGCAAGTTATTTAGCTGTATAGCTTGCTTCACACGTTTCTTGGTAACTTCTTCAAAATTAATTACCCTTAGACCCTAGAAATCACGATTGTTGATCATATTACACTTGGTTACAGATACTACAAACAGAACGTGACACATAGCACTCAAGTGTTGGTGAAGAAGTCCGACCGCAAGTTGCACAGGCTGCTGGGCGTGTACCGCGCGCTTGGCTGGGCGCCTAAAGAACAGGCCAATGCTGCTAGGTAAAATATACATACTTAAATACAAAACATATACTTAATGTCCCGGTTAATATCACTTAATACCGTAAATATTAGTCGTTAAGCCATGTCAGAGGCCAGTGCTAAGCATAGGCGGCTTGAAAACTCTGACCTAATCTAGGATTGGGTCTGGTTTTCCTTCTAGGTTGCGGATGTCAGATCGCAGTCGCTATGTGTAAAAACCAGTTCTCACAATCAATCACCATCAGATTAGGTAGCCGACCTGTGCTATACCCGTATCTCGTTAAGGCTAGGGAGATGAAGACAAAAAATATTTATTTATACTTTACTTGTGACCCGCCCCGGCTTAGCACGGAAATTATCAGTGTTTCTCTAATATATTATGCATGTATTATACATATAAACCTTCATCTTGAATCACTCTATACATTAAAAGAAACCGCATCAAAATGCGTTGCGTAGTTTTAAAGATTTATGCATACATAGGGATATAGGGACAGAGAAAGCGACTGTTTTATACTATGTAGTGATTATGGGGAAGGCAGAGCAGCGTCAACGACCTAAACCTAGACAAAGGGCGCTTCGTCACGTCTGACAAGTTTTAGGGGTCATTTCTATGTACCTTTTTGCTGTAGAGACAGGTTGTCAGCTCATCGCCTAATAACATTGAAACCCGCTACCTTATTACCTATTGTAAAACACTACCTTACGATCCCAATCGCTTACCATCGTAGGGGTTACAATAGTAATAATGGAGTTGACACATAGCTACTGGAACTCCCTCGTAGAAAGAGCTTCGATAGTCGAGTTTGGGCTCGCTAGATTTGTTATTTTGGGTACTTTCTATTACACATGAAGAAGGCCCCCCGCCTTATGTCAAGATGGAGCCGACATATTGGACTTAAAAAAAGTTACTTTACGTACTTATTGAATAAAAGCTTGCTTTTACGGATTTTCTTTTAAGTAATCCTATTTGACACCATGTTTCTATTGCAGGAAAGCTCGCGACATCCACTTCATGAAGCGAGTGCAAGCCAAGTGGCAGATGAAGATGTCGCTCAAGAACAACAAGTTCCAGAAGCATTACCGGCCTCAAGTCAACTTCTAGACGCTTCTAGAACATTCGCTGTTAGTCCCATATGTCTGTGCTATGCTATTGTTGTTAGTCTAAGTGAGTAAGAAATAAACCTAAACGTAAATAAACAGGGATTTGAAGCTGTTCTGTTACTTAGTGAGCAGGTAAGTTCTGATAACTTCAGTTTTGATTTACGTCGCGCGTACTTTTACATCGAATCTATAGTTAAATGTAAATACAAACTCAACAATAACTATATAACGTACTGCGAGATATGCATGTTAGGGCAAAATTATTGCTACTTTGCTATGAATACCTATAATGATCGAATGCCTACAATTTTCGAGATCGTGCGACGTAAGGATATAAAATCTCTTTGGTTGATTTAATTTTAATGTTATTTTATCACTTTTATTGTTTTCAGTTTTACAAAAATCTAGAGGTGCTTTTGATTTTGTGTAATACAATTTTAAATCTGATATTCTAAATCGAAACTTCCTCTCATCTTCGCACTTCACAGTTGTATCTTTTTAAATGCAATGGATATTTATTACCATTCAATTAAAATTTCAATCAAATGTAATCAAAATGCAATTGTAACGTGAAAAATAAAAATAGAGACAATACAAAAAAATTGGTATATTATTTAAAAATGTCTTCTAGTTTTCGTAGTAGCTGTCTGGTTAGAGGCTTGTGTGGTGTTTTTTATCTCTTTTTCATCCGCTGCTTTCTCTTTCATAACTTGGCCTTTCTTTACTCTATGGATTCGATACACTGGTCTTCCATGAGAACTATTACTATGGTGAGAGTTGAGATCTCCAAGCTTCCAAGGGATTCGAATAGGGTTCCTGTCGATTTTCATACTTATCTTAAATAATGGCAGAACATTTACTTTTCCTCCCAAATATCTGGCTATAGCTCTTGCCATGTTGTTGTTCATTACGTACTTATCCTGGATATCGGAGATTTTATTCATATGTTGGCTTAGTACTTTTTTTATTTCGTCACTGTTCTCGTTTTTCGGGTCCAAAGCGTTTGTCGCAGTGAAGAATAACAATAGCTGAAATGTTTATTAAAGTAATTGGAGCATGATTTGCCATAGACATTTTATGTTTTCAAAAATAAAGTGATTTACGTGTTTTGTTACTATATTTTTTAACATGGCGAAAATATTTTGGTACTTACGAACGGCACAATCATCTTGGTCTATAGTTTACATAAATACATTAGCTTTTTGAATCGTTATGAAATTCAGTCACGGTAATTTTGATTTATATTGGATCCGTAAAGAAAACTGCATGATTGAGTTAACAACATTTATTCTTATTGTTTTAAGTCTTGAGTTAAGAGAGTAGTGTACTTAGATGCATTTTTATTAAATTTTGCGATAATTTTTCTATTGAATCTAAGGACTTTTGGATGACGATAAATAACTAAATCGGCATCCAAACTCTGGGATAAAATAGTGATTATTCTTGTTACTCATAAAATTATTATCGAGAGCAGGGTTGATTTCCACCAGAAGTCGTATTTTTGAACCGC
Organism: Scrobipalpa costella; assembly: GCA_949820665.1. Lineage (NCBI taxonomy): Eukaryota > Metazoa > Arthropoda > Insecta > Lepidoptera > Gelechiidae > Scrobipalpa > Scrobipalpa costella. The sequence continues at coordinate 12,284,118 of OX463297.1, read as the reverse complement.
TCGAACTCCAATACGCATACGAAAGAGTAACTTTCGCATACTATTTTCATACAATTTGCCATGCGAATGTTAGTCTTTCGTATGCATATTCGATTCGAGCGGTTCAAAAATACGGCTCCAGGTCTATAGCTCGCAGACGACCGGTGGACTGGAAAATCTCCATCAGGAGGTATATAAATATAAAATTAAATAAATAAAGAATTAAATAAAACATCATCGAACCATTTTTTTTTAAAAATACTGATTATTCTTGTTCCTCATAAAATCGGCTCGCGTTGATAAGAAAAAAACCTTCCTAAATTCTTATCCAGAGGGAGTTTGAATAGGGAGATCAGCAATTCCTTGCGGAGCCCTTCCTCTTCTAGAGAAGCCCAAAGCCGCCTTGAGGATGCTGAGGCCTGCTTCAATGGTCTTCTTCCTGTCGGCGTCGCTGCCCAGCGCAGGGTTGATCTCCACCAGGTCTATGGCTCGCAGACGACCGGTCGAGTGGACAATCTCCATAAGGCAGGTTGCTTCGCGGAGGGTTAGGCCGCCTCGCACTGGGGACATGGAAGTGATTAAGGCCCGTATTTATAAGCCGCTCTTGAGATTGACAGCCAGTTTGAGTTCGTATCAGAAATGTCATTTCAGTACAAAATGGCTTGTCATATCAGTACAAAATGGCTTGTAATTTCAGTACAAAATCCATACTTAATATTGCTTTCAATCTTGAGATAGCTTTACAAATACGAGCATATGTTTTGGGTTGTGAATTCATATCCAGAGTACTCGAAACATGGGAAAAGGGGAAGTAGAGTAGCATATGGTATTTCCAACTCAGTTTTAGAATAAAGGTAAACAATATTTTTTGTTTTTGAATAAATGTATATGAACTTTGTTTACCTTTATTGTAAAACTGAATTGGAAATTTTATAGGTAACCAGAATTCTAATTAACTGATGGCTAGCGTCACCTACGCTAATCTACACAATGTAAATGAATTACAGGCATATGAGGCAAACTACCTTAGGTCTCCCACTCATTAAAATCTAGTTGGCTACCTAGCGTTATTGGATACAGTGCTGCTTACCATCAGGTGGGCCGTATAAAAAAAACAGATAGAAACTGTACCTGGCGTCCCCGTGCTAGGCGCTTCCAGAGCATCCAGGGAGTCAATGTCGAAACTGACGTGGATCGGCCTCTTACTCTCCGGATCTAATGTTTTCAGCACCTGGTGGATTGCTTTCTTTATTCCGTGCCTGCAAAACAGATAGCATTTATGTATTTTTCACATTTTCCATTTCATTCGCTAAAACTGTTCGATAATACATACATATAATCACTCCTTAATCCCTAATGGGGTAAGCAGAGCGTAAACAACCTAAACAAAGGTCGTTCCACATCTGACAAAGTTTTGTCGGCCCATCGCCTAAATTGCAATATTCAGAAATCCCTTAGCTGGTTTTTACAGCATGCCCGGAAGGAAATGCAGCTGGCACATTCTATGTTTTTCTCTCCCTGCATGGAAGAAATCAAAATACTGTCGAATGCATTTATTTCTTTGCAAATATTTTCTACAAGACTGATTTCTCAAATCAAGAAACTATTACATGATATGGTATGATAGTGATAGGTAAACCAAAGGAAATTAAAAGAAATTCTTACTCGTCAATATCTTCCATGGCGAACGTAGGAACGTGGTATTTCTCAATTGCTAGTCTTTCATATTGATCCACGGAGCGAAGGCCGATGTATCCCAAACTCTTGATGGAAAACCTGTAAATATATAGCATAATTAATCAGAGTTACATTCCTCAGCACCAAGTACCCATTAAGCTTATTTAATCTAGAAAATAACTGCTTTCGTGGTCCAGTGGTTTGAACCATGGAAGGAGGAGGTCGTATACGTCGTTCCATGGGTTCTTTTTCCAAAGGAGGAACACAAGGTTGTCAATTTATCACTTTTTGAGGTTTTCCCATAGTTTTCCCCAGTTTGGTTAGGACAATGCAGTCTCGATCACCTGATGAAAAAAAGAAGTCGTCGATCTCGGTCTTTCATTATGTGCTACACAAACCATGTCAGAGGCATATTTTAGCTGCGCTATTAGGCGCTTTTAAAATTCTGACACTAGGGTTCATGGGGTCGTATGAGGATAAAATCCCTTACTTGGGCACCTGCCAGTCCATGGTAGGTAGATAAGGCCAGTAGTCCGCCAGCTCCTTGACGAGCAGAGCTACCGGCATGCCGTGCACAGACCCTGACCCTGAGGTCTTGTTGGTGTTGATGTCGGCGTGAGCGTCTACCCAGATCAGGATCATGTCTTCGTTCACGCTGTGATGCCCGTCTACTGTGCCTGTGTGATAAGGATTTTCTTTAAACTGCAGCTTTCTAACTCCGTACTCTAGCGGACTGCACCATGAGCCCTCATCTCAGGTTTCAGGTTCAATTCACGGTGGATGACAACGACTTTGTGTTATTATTCCTAATTTTATTGGGACATTGGATTCTGATAAAAAAGCCCGAAAAGTAAGATGATCCATGTTGTCGGATGTAGATGTAATAAATAGTCAGTCCTGCGCCTGATTTCTCTCTAGTGTCAGTCAGTCTTATCAAAATAAGAGATTTAAGGAATATAGACGCACTTGTGTATTAAATATTACCTGCCACCACAGCGCTCGGTTGCAGGCTGACACCTGCTGTAGATGCGGCATGTTCTCCACTACGACCTACCAACTCCAATAGAGTGATCGCCGCCGATAGTGACCGCGACTCTACCGTCCCGGAGGATCCGCGACACCGACAGCGGTCGGTAGCAGGCCGACACCTGCTGTAGATGCGGCATGTTCTCCACTACGACCTACCAACTCCAATAGAGTGATCGCCGCCGATAGTGACCGCGACTCTACCGTCCCGGAGGATCCGCGACACCGACAGCGCTCGGTTGCAGGCTGACACCTGCTGTAGATGCGGCATGTTCTCCACTACGACCTACCAACTCCAATAGAGTGATCGCCGCCGATAGTGACCGCGACTCTACCGTCCCGGAGGATCCGCGACACCGACAGCGCTCGGTAGCAGGCCGACACCTGCTGTAGATGCGGCATGTTCTCCACTACGACCTACCAACTCCAATAGAGTGATCGCCGCCGATAGTGACCGCGACTCTACCGTCCCGGAGGATCCGCGACACCGACAGCGGTCGGTAGCAGGCCGACACCTGCTGTAGATGCGGCATGTTCTCCACTACGACCTACCAACTCCAATAGAGTGATCGCCGCCGATAGTGACCGCGACTCTACCGTCACGGAGGATCCGCGACACCGACAGCGGTCGGTAGCAGGCCGACACCTGCTGTAGATGCGGCATGTTCTCCACTACGACCTACCAACTCCAATAGAGTGATCGCCGCCGATAGTGACCGCGACTCTACCGTCACGGAGGATCCGCGACACCGACAGCGGTCGGTAGCAGGCCGACACCTGCTGTAGATGCGGCATGTTCTCCACTACGACCTACCATATCCAATAGAGTGATCGCCGCCGATAGTGACCGCGACTCTACCGTCCCGGAGGATCCGCGACACCGACAGCGCTCGGTAGCAGGCCGACACCTGCTGTAGATGCGGCATGTTCTCCACTACGACCTACCATATCCAATAGAGTGATCGCCGCCGATAGTGACCGCGACTCTACCGTCCCGGAGGATCCGCGACACCGACAGCGGTCGGTAGCAGGCCGACACCTGCTGTAGATGCGTCATGTTCTATGACCTACCAACTCCAATAGAGTGATCGCCGCCGATAGTGACGGCGACTCTACCGTCCCGGAGGATCCGCGACACCGACAGCGGTCGGTAGCAGGCCGACACCTGCTGTAGATGCGGCATGTTCTCCACTACGACCTACCAACTCCAATAGAGTGATCACCGCCGATAGTGACCGCGACTCTACCGTCCCGGAGGATCCGCGACACCGACAGCGGTCGGTAGCAGGCCGACACCTGCTGTAGATGCGGCATGTTCTCCACTACGACCTACCAACTCCAATAGAGTGATCGCCGCCGATAGTGACCGCGACTCTACCGTCCCGGAGGATCCGCGACACCGACAGCGGTCGGTAGCAGGCCGACACCTGCTGTATATGCGGCATGTTCTCCACTACGACCTACCAACTCCAATAGAGTGATTGCCGCCGATAGTGACGGCGACTCTGCCGTCCCGGAGGATCTGCGACACTCGTTGCGACAGCGCTCGGTTGCAGGCCAACACATGCTGTAGATGCGTCATGTTCTATGACCTACCAACTCCAATAGAGTGATCGCCGCCGATAGTGACGGCGACTCTGCCGTCCCGGAGGATCTGCGACACTCGTTGCGACAGCGCTCGGTTGCAGGCCAACACATGCTGTAGATGCGTCATGTTCTATGACCTACCAACTCCAATAGAGTGATCGCCGCCGATAGTGACGGCGACTCTGCCGTCCCGGAGGATCTGCGACACTCGTTGCGACAGCGCTCGGTTGCAGGCCAACACATGCTGTAGATGCGTCATTTTCTATGACCTACCAACTCCAATAGAGTGATCGCCGCCGATAGTGACGGCGACTCTGCCGTCCCGGAGGATCTGCGACACTCGTTGCGACAGCGCTCGGTTGCAGGCCGACACCTGTTGTAGATGCGTCATGTTCTATGACCTACCAACTCCAAAGTGTATTCGAATCCTTGCCAATATTGATGTTATGACCAGTTGTAAACCATATTTTATTCAATATGAAATCCTCACATTAACTTCAATTTACATATTAGAAACTTGCACTTACGTAAAAAGTAATAAACATTTATTCCCACAATATACTCGCCCAGAAGGTTTGCGTCCCAAGAAAAAATTGGCTACAGAGACATCCTATTTAGAAATCGTTAATTCCGGCCCACATTCAATGTCAATAAAAAATTATAATGCATTACCAGACTCTTTAAAAGAAATAGCAAAACTCCATATATTTAAAAATAATTTAAAAAAATATTTAGTTAAGAAAGCTTACTACAACCTGCAAGAGTTTTATAATGAAGGCTCTTTATATATAACTTGATCTAATATAATAAGAATATATATATTGTAATTAAATAAAAATAATAATATTAGTCGCAACTTAGTTTTAAGAAATTGTATTTATATTTTAAGTACCTACTGTTGCAGTGCCCGAACAGGGTTCTTGTTGTATGGACCAAAAAATATTGTAAGACCTTATGTACCAACAAGAAAGCAATAAATGATTGAGTATTGAGTATCCAATAGAGTGATCGCCGCCGATAGTGACGGCGACTCTGCCGTCCCGGAGGATCTGCGACACTCGCTGCGACAGCGCTCGGTTGCAGGCCGACACCTGTTGTAGATGCGTCATGTTCTATGACCTACCAACTCCAATAGAGTGATCGCCGCTGATAGTGACGGCGACTCTGCCGTCCCGGAGGATCTGCGACACTCGCTGCGACAGCGCTCGGTTGCAGGCCGACACCTGTTGTAGATGCGTCATGTTCTATGACCTACCAACTCCAATAGAGTAATCGCCGCCGATAGTGACGGCGACTCTGCCGTCCCGGAGGATCTGCGACACTCGCTGCGACAGCGCTCGGTTGCAGGCCGACACCTGTTGTAGATGCGTCATGTTCTATGACCTACCAACTCCAATAGAGTGATCGCCGCTGATAGTGACGGCGACTCTGCCGTCCCGGAGGATCTGCGACACCGACAGCGCTCGGTAGCAGGCCGACACCTGCTGTAGATGCGGCATGTTCTCCACTACGACCTACCATATCCAATAGAGTGATCGCCGCCGATAGTGACCGCGACTCTACCGTCCCGGAGGATCCGCGACACCGACAGCGGTCGGTAGCAGGCCGACACCTGCTGTAGATGCGTCATGTTCTATGACCTACCAACTCCAATAGAGTGATCGCCGCCGATAGTGACGGCGACTCTACCGTCCCGGAGGATCCGCGACACCGACAGCGGTCGGTAGCAGGCCGACACCTGCTGTAGATGCGGCATGTTCTCCACTACGACCTACCAACTCCAATAGAGTGATCGCCGCCGATAGTGACCGCGACTCTACCGTCACGGAGGATCCGCGACACCGACAGCGGTCGGTAGCAGGCCGACACCTGCTGTAGATGCGGCATGTTCTCCACTACGACCTACCATATCCAATAGAGTGATCGCCGCCGATAGTGACCGCGACTCTACCGTCCCGGAGGATCCGCGACACCGACAGCGCTCGGTAGCAGGCCGACACCTGCTGTAGATGCGGCATGTTCTCCACTACGACCTACCATATCCAATAGAGTGATCGCCGCCGATAGTGACCGCGACTCTACCGTCCCGGAGGATCCGCGACACCGACAGCGGTCGGTAGCAGGCCGACACCTGCTGTAGATGCGTCATGTTCTATGACCTACCAACTCCAATAGAGTGATCGCCGCCGATAGTGACGGCGACTCTACCGTCCCGGAGGATCCGCGACACCGACAGCGGTCGGTAGCAGGCCGACACCTGCTGTAGATGCGGCATGTTCTCCACTACGACCTACCAACTCCAATAGAGTGATCACCGCCGATAGTGACCGCGACTCTACCGTCCCGGAGGATCCGCGACACCGACAGCGGTCGGTAGCAGGCCGACACCTGCTGTAGATGCGGCATGTTCTCCACTACGACCTACCAACTCCAATAGAGTGATCGCCGCCGATAGTGACCGCGACTCTACCGTCCCGGAGGATCCGCGACACCGACAGCGGTCGGTAGCAGGCCGACACCTGCTGTATATGCGGCATGTTCTCCACTACGACCTACCAACTCCAATAGAGTGATTGCCGCCGATAGTGACGGCGACTCTGCCGTCCCGGAGGATCTGCGACACTCGTTGCGACAGCGCTCGGTTGCAGGCCAACACATGCTGTAGATGCGTCATGTTCTATGACCTACCAACTCCAATAGAGTGATCGCCGCCGATAGTGACGGCGACTCTGCCGTCCCGGAGGATCTGCGACACTCGTTGCGACAGCGCTCGGTTGCAGGCCAACACATGCTGTAGATGCGTCATGTTCTATGACCTACCAACTCCAATAGAGTGATCGCTGCCGATAGTGACGGCGACTCTGCCGTCCCGGAGGATCTGCGACACTCGTTGCGACAGCGCTCGGTTGCAGGCCAACACATGCTGTAGATGCGTCATTTTCTATGACCTACCAACTCCAATAGAGTGATCGCCGCCGATAGTGACGGCGACTCTGCCGTCCCGGAGGATCTGCGACACTCGTTGCGACAGCGCTCGGTTGCAGGCCGACACCTGTTGTAGATGCGTCATGTTCTATGACCTACCAACTCCAAAGTGTATTCGAATCCTTGCCAATATTGATGTTATGACCAGTTGTAAACCATATTTTATTCAATATGAAATCCTCACATTAACTTCAATTTACATATTAGAAACTTGCACTTACGTAAAAAGTAATAAACATTTATTCCCACAATATACTCGCCCAGAAGGTTTGCGTCCCAAGAAAAAATTGGCTACAGAGACATCCTATTTAGAAATCGTTAATTCCGGCCCACATTCAATGTCAATAAAAAATTATAATGCATTACCAGACTCTTTAAAAGAAATAGCAAAACTCCATATATTTAAAAATAATTTAAAAAAATATTTAGTTAAGAAAGCTTACTACAACCTGCAAGAGTTTTATAATGAAGGCTCTTTATATATAACTTGATCTCATATAATAAGAATATATATATTGTAATTAAATAAAAATAATAATATTAGTCGCAACTTAGTTTTAAGAAATTGTATTTATATTTTAAGTACCTACTGTTGCAGTGCCCGAACAGGGTTCTTGTTGTATGGACCAAAAAATATTGTAAGACCTTATGTACCAACAAGAAAGCAATAAATGATTGAGTATTGAGTATTGAGTATCCAATAGAGTGATCGCCGCCGATAGTGACGGCGACTCTGCCGTCCCGGAGGATCTGCGACACTCGCTGCGACAGCGCTCGGTTGCAGGCCGACACCTGTTGTAGATGCGTCATGTTCTATGACCTACCAACTCCAATAGAGTGATCGCCGCTGATAGTGACGGCGACTCTGCCGTCCCGGAGGATCTGCGACACTCGCTGCGACAGCGCTCGGTTGCAGGCCGACACCTGTTGTAGATGCGTCATGTTCTATGACCTACCAACTCCAATAGAGTAATCGCCGCCGATAGTGACGGTGACTCTGCCGTCCCGGAGGATCTGCGACACTCGCTGCGACAGCGCTCGGTTGCAGGCCGACACCTGTTGTAGATGCGTCATGTTCTATGATCTACCAACTCCAATAGAGTGATCGCCGCTGATAGTGACGGCGACTCTGCCGTCCCGGAGGATCTGCGACACTCGCTGCGACAGCGCTCGGTTGCAGGCCGACACCTGTTGTAGATGCGTCATGTTCTATGACCTACCAACTCCAATAGAGTGATCGCCGCCGATAGTGACGGCGACTCTGCCGTCCCGGAGGATCTGCGACACTCGTTGTGACAGCGCTCGGTTGCAGGCCAACACCTGTTGTAGATGCGTCATGTTCTATGACCTACCAACTCCAATAGAGTCATCGTCGCCGATAGTGTAGGTGACTCTACCGTCCCGGAGGATCTGCGACACTCGTTGCGACAGCGCTCGGTTGCAGGCCAACACCTGTTGTAGATGCGTTCTGTTCTATGACCTACCAACTCCAATAGAGTCATCGCCGCCGATAGTGACGGTGACTCTACCGTCTCGGAGGATCTGCGACACTCGCTACGACAGCGCTCGGTTGCAGGCCAACACCTGCTGTAGATGCGTCATGTTCTATGACCTACCAACTCCAATAGAGTGATCGCCGCCGATAGTGACGGCGACTCTGCCGTCCCTGAGGATCTGTGACACTCGCTGCGACAGCGCTCGGTTGCAGGCCGACACCTGCTGTAAATGCGTCATGTTCTCCACTATCAGTTTCTCCGATGGAGTACAGGATGGCGTATCTATGTCACCGTAGTCTACGACGTCTAAACCATCTGCAATAGAAATGAATATTGTACTGGTACCATATTTTAACATTAAATCAAGAGCTAGGTGTACAATTTTCTCCTTAGCAAATAAATAGGATTTCGTAGGTCGCTGTCGCTGTTGCTACGTTGGTTAGGCCGCACAGGAAAGTAGTTTCTGCCAACCATATTTCTGTAAAACGTATCCTAGTTTTATCTATTACGAGGTGCATTCAATAAGTACCGAGCCTCATCGCCAGAGGGCGCTGTAGTTTCAAAAGAGTTTAAACACAGTGTAGCACATTCTTCTTTAATTCTTTTTTCAAATTTTCATTCCAATCCCTTCATTTGTTTTAATTTTACAACTTATGGAAGCGAACGTGTCGATCGGTTTTACAAAAATGGAAAAAGAGCAATATCGTTCGGTGATTCGATTCCTATTTTTGGAAGGGAAAACGCGCTTCGAAATCAAAGAGCGCTTGGATGCTGTGTACGGTGACTCTTCTCCATCGATGACCACCGTCAAGAATTGGTTCAACGAGTTTGCACGTGGCCGTACGTCGGTTTTTGATGAACCACGTCCAGGTGCACCGAAAACAGCTACTACGGAGGAAAACATTAAAAAAATCCATGATCTCGTATTGGCAGATCGCCGATTGAAGGTTCGGGAGCTAGCTGAGACTGTAGGCATTTCAGAAGGAACAGTGCATCATATTCTTCACGAGGAACTCGGCATGAGAAAGCTGTCGGCGCGATGGGTGCCGCGTTTACTCACACCGGAAAACAAGCGCAACCGTGAGACCACATCGGAGACATGTTTGGCGCTGTTTAAGCGGAATCCAGCGGAGTTTTTGCGTCGTTTTGTGACCGTCGATGAAACCTGGATCCACTGGTACACACCAGAGACCAAGGAGCAATCAAAACAATGGATCCAGACCGGGGAACGTGCTCCAAAGAAGGCGAAAACTATAAAATCGGCCGGAAAAGTTATGGCCACCGTTTTCTGGGATTCACAAGGTGTGATCTACATCGATTACCTCCAGAAGGGTAAAACAATTACAGGGCTTTACTATGCCGATTTATTGGGCCGATTCGACGCCGAATTAAAGAAAAAACGACCCCATCTGGCGAAGAAAAAAGTGCTGTTTCACCACGACAACGCACCGGTTCACACGTCTGCCGTTGCCATGGCCAAATTGGTCGAATTACGCTACGAATTGCTGCCCCATCCACCGTATTCTCCAGATTTGGCCCCTTGTGACTTCTTTCTGTTTCCTAATCTGAAAAAGTCACTCGCCGGGAATAGATATGGATCAAATGAGGAGGTCATCGCCGCCACGGAGGCCTATTTTGCAGAGTTTGACAAAAACTATTTTTCGGACGGGTTAAAAAAGTTGGAGCATCGCTGGGCTAAGTGTATAGAACTAAAAGGAGACTATGTTGAAAAATAAATTGCCACTTTTCCAAAATTTTCGTTTTCTTTTTGTAGGCTAAGTATTTATTGAATGACCCTCGTAAAATTGTAGGTCGGTCGAGTGGGTGGTTCATAAAACATGATTCGATATTTGAAATCAATAGCCTTTAGAGCAATGCTAAGTAAATTAATTGTAATATGTGTCTGTTCGATTTTAAATGAGATTAGTCGTAGCACTTCATAGCAATTATTTTTAATAGGATGTCCTTTAGACGTCCTTACCCTGAGTCCTTTGCGTACTAAAACGGGCAAAGCATCTAAACTTATAAAATCGTTTGTCCTTACTGACTGACTGATTCATCAACGCAGAGTCTAAACTACTAAATCTAGAATCGTGAAATTTGGAAACCAGGTTCCTTTCATAATGTAACCTACCACTAAGAATGGATTTTCCTCAAAAAGGGGTGTGAAGTTCGTATAAAAATCCGTCAATTTTAAAGTTAGGATCTTGCAAGTTCCTATTTTGACTAATAATAAAAAAGTTATGCACACGAGTTTCAACGTTTTTGAATTTTTCGCCCCTAAGGGGGTTATATAGGGGTTGTAAGTTTTTATGGAAATTCCGTCAATTTGTCAAAGTCAGGATATTCGAATTTTGTATTTAGGCTCATTATAAAAAAATAATTCTTCCATGCTGGCCTGGGAGCATGAGAAAAACATAGAATGTGCCAGCTGCATTTCCTCCCGGGCATGCTGTAAAAACCAGCTAAGGGATCTGAGGGTTTCAGTATATTGTAATTTAGGCGATGGGCTGACAACCTGTCACTACAGCAATATACTTGCAAATCTATCTTAAATAACCCTCAAAACTTTGTCAGACGTGGCGGAACGACCTTTGTTTGGGTCGTTTACGCTCTGCCTCCCCCATTAGGGATAAAGGTGTGATTACATGTATGTATAAAAAAATAATGGACACATGTATCAGCGTTTTGGATTTCTGATCCCTAAGGGGGTTAAATAGGTGATGAACGTTTGTGTGAAAATCGAACAATTTCGAGGCAAGGATCTTCCGATTTTGTTTTAGGCTATTAACTAAAAAAATATAGACACGTGTTTCAGCGTTTCTGACAATTCAAAAACGGGTAGACTTTATCTCTAGGGGGTTAAATAGGTGATGGAAGTTTATATGAAATTCCGGAAATTTTAATATTTGGATCTGCCGATTTTGTGATTAGGGTACCTAATGATTAAAAATTCATGTACACGTATACCGGCGTTTTTTGACATCATACCCAATGGGGTTTTATAAGTGATGTTTTGTATAAAATTTCGTGAATTTTGAATTAAGGATCTTCCAATTTCTTTTTACTGCGACAAAACAAATCATTCTCACGAGAAAACTCTCAGTCGCGGGTGAAATCGCGGGGCAGAAAGCTAGTTTCACATAAACTCGTTAAGGGAAAGGTTGTCTATCATCATTATATGTATGTAATAAGATCAAAGATATTCCCGAGGCATATATTTTGTGAAGGCTGAGTTTGTTATGATAACAGTGGTTTAGTTAGCACCTCAACCTCAAATTACTTTGATAGTTTATCACTTCGGGAGTTGGCATAAGTTTGATGCTTCTCATATGAATGAATTAGCGAACTGATTGTCGGGGAAACTGATGTTCTATGAGATGGAACTGCTATAGATCTCAGCTCTACACATCTACTAGCTAAATAAATATTTAAGTTACGAAGTTATTGCACACTATGGGCCGTATTTATAATCAGCTCTCATGAGAGCGAGTTTAAGTTCGTATCAAAAATGTCATTTCAGTACAACTGGCCTGTCAAATCCATACTTAATATTGGTCTCAACTTTGAGATCACTTCATAAATACGAGCCTAAGTCTGCCAGTAGAATTCTCAAATAGGTTTTTTGTTTATGGGTAAGCTGGTAAGTATCTTATTTATCTTTACGAGTATCAATTTATTTTTGATAAAGTAGACAATTTTATCACCTTTTACTTTCAGTGGCGTTCTTTTTGATTTACTTTGACCAGTATTTAAAAGTATTTGCATCAGAATAGTCACATGACACAGACATAGACAGAATTAACTGTAAAGTCAAGAAAGTTGAGTAGCTCTATCATATCAATAGTCATTTAAACTTACCGATTTCTCTGAGTTGTTCAAAGAGTCCTGCGCTTCTCATAGCCGCCGGGGCGACGCTGACTCCGTATTTCTTCTGTCCCTTCTCGAAAGGCACGCCCACCACCCCCACTTTCTGCAAAGGCTGCCACTTCTTCGAACTCATGTTCCTCACTAGAACTTTCACAAAATTCATTTTTTGTCTCACTAAGTAAGTTTAGCAATGAATAAACGACGCGCCTAGTCTGTTCGATCGGGATAACTAACGCAGAGTCATGTGGACAGAGTTATCTGTCCGAGGTTAAAGGTGAGGAGCAGTAGAAAAATAATTTTTAAATTACATCATTACGTATTGCTGTTTGATAATATAAATATCCTGATAAAGTGATAGCTGATAAATATAAAAATCCCAGATAAGATAAGATTATTCTATTTGCAGCAAAGTAGCACAGTTTTAACTATAACTTGATTCCTAAGATATTAATCATCAAAGGATGAGTGAGGGTACATTTTCCTATTGATAATCTGGCTTATTTCGTTAAAAATGAATAATCAAGCAACTTACCTTTCTGATATTATGTAGATAGAACAATGGAACACTATTTTTTAAGTAAAGTGAATAAATCTACGACAAAAAGTTCGAGAACGAACCTTCAGAAGGTTAACACGGGTGTAATGAAAATGTCTGGGAATTATTGATCCTAGCTTGTATTTTCTCAAAGTAACGTGTATTCGTCTTGTTAACAAAGAATGAAAAAAAAATACATTTAAGAGATGCCTTCTAAATCACTTTTCGTATCGTTTTACTGTGCAAATGTAGATTAGCGTACCATTCAATTTATTAATCTTGTGTCTCTGATTACTCTGGCATCGAATAAAGATGAAAATTGATTACCTCTTGCTAATGGTATCTTATATAATGAGATTGTAACCTAATTTAAAACAATTTTCGTCAATTACGAGTAGTTAAACTACACTTAATGATAAGCGTGTAAATGAGACAGTTTTAGGTACACCTGAGTTTATCTTAATACTATTTTAACCGAATTTCTTAGGATTTATTATTATTTGGTTAAACATGTCTACACCTAATCGAAGCTAGTTCTTAGTATAGCTAGTACTTATTATGATCATGAGTAAATATTTTTTTGCTCTACATTCTTTAAACCAACAAAGTCTTAGATGAAAAGTATTATATTTAATAAAAAAATATAAACACATTGAATGGAGAATTGTTTTTGACCATTTACTCCGTTTTTCTGAATTTCTGTTTTTTTTCTGACAAATTTAACGGTTTTTCGATGGTTTTCGCTTTGTTTCTTTATCCAAGTCAAGTATGGGCCAATGATTGTGAACACGTTGTACTTAATCGTAGTGCTGGGCATGGAGAGTGTTCCACAGGGAAGGGCGGTTACAGCCACGACTTCTGAACCGTACATCAGGGGGGCTCCTTCACCGAAATCAGACTCATACGTAGCGTACGCTGCTGAATACTCCAACCCGCAGACGCAGTAGTACCACTTCGGATTCAAACAGGGCGTCTGGTGGTACCACTGCCTTTGCAACGTGCTTTTCCCCTGCCCTTCAATGCCTCCGAACCCAATGACAGTGAATTGTTTGTCTACAAGCTCTGAAGCGTAATAGGACCCGATGGTAGCTCTCTCATGAAATATTTCTAGAATAGGTTCATCTGTGAAAACCAGGCCGATATTGCTGTTCAAGGTAGTCAGGTTCGGTTCTTTATCACTCATTTTATAAACCAGCTCTAGTACATAGTCGGAATGTACAATGGTTCGTGAAATTGTTTTCATGCTGTTGTTGTTTACTATATTGTTGTGGGTATCAATGATTGCGGCTCCTAATACTACAAGGTAGGGTTTCTTTTCCACGCATCTTCCTGAAGTCACTACTACGTCCTCATTTATTATGGTGCCGGTGCAGATGGTGTCTCGTTCTTTGTTTAGTAGTGCTACGATGTAAGGGTGTTGTTCTGCTATTACCTCTATAACTCTCCAGTCGATAATATCTTGTGCTGTTACCTGATGCATCATTTGACCAGAAACTGTAAAAATTATAATAAATAGCCATGATTGAATCATAGCAAGTTAGAAGTAGTGACATTGATGGTGAATTCGCGACTTATTACATGATTTAATACACAAAATAATAATACATATAAAAATAATATACTGGAAATATTTTTGGCTTTATGACAACAAACTTTGACAATAAATATAAAAGATGTGAAGTAGTCAAGTCACAGACTACAAAATAATTTTAAGAAGTACGAGAAAAAGAATACTTATTTTCAGGCAAAGGGTAAAGTTTCATAGTGTAAAAGGTTTCGTGTGTAATGCTGCCGAATCGAGTTGTACCCTAGAATGTACCTATCTAAAGGAAGTCCGGTGTTGCTTTAAGATAAAGAAGCAAGCACGGTTCACTCCAAATTTTCCTGAGTTAAGGTGTATTCTACCGGCACATGAGCAGGTAGATTTCAAGATAATAATATGCAACTTTCACCCGAAATACCTTAGAAAATTGTTCAAACCAGTGCACGTTACGGCGTGGCGCTTACGTCCGTGGCCGCGTCAAAAATGTGCGAAAAATGCACAAAAATGATAATTCTATAAAAAGATAAGATAAAGCAGCTGCTTATAGCAGCAGCAATTTCTTCAAGAAAAACTATGAGTAGGATTTAAAAAAAGTTATATTGCCATTTTAGATAATCATAATACGGATAATTTCCCGAAGGAACCGTGAAAGCGCTTCTAATAATTTAGAAGGAATATAAAATTTATTGATAAAAACAGCTTTACTTTAATTTTATTTTAGCATACTTATTTATGAATTAGAATATTTTTAAATATCGCAATTGCAGGACATGAACAAATTTCTCAGATGAATATTTTTTTATAGTTTTCCAATGGTTCGTTTAGGAGAAATTAGCTCTTGAAAACAACCATTTTCCGGGAGGAATCACCGTAAGTGTTAGGGAAGATGGTCCTTATCCTTCGATCAGGTTGTTACGAGCGTTCCGATGCTGATGCATGCCAATGAAAGGCTATGCTTTATCTCCTTAATCTTACTCCACTATAGTAAAGGTTAAGGGCTGTACGCAGTACAAGGAGTTTTTAATCTGAGGTTAAGGGCTATTTTAGTAGGACTTGAACTTGTATATTACTAATATTTCAATACGAACTAAGCAACCGAGCATACATATACTTCCGCGATTCTTAGTTCTAAGTTTTTGTTTCGTAAGATAACATTTCTAAGGCCCGTATTGATAATCAGTATTCGAGACTGACAGCGAGTTGCTGGACTGGGAGCGAGAGAAAAACATAGAATGCGCCAGCTGCATTTCCTCCCGGGCATGCTATAAAAATCAGCTAAGGGATCCGAGGGCTTCTGTATATTGCAATTTAGGCGATAGGCTTACAACCTGTCACTACAGAAATATACCTACAAATCTATCTTAAAAAAACCCTCAAAACTTTGTCAGACATGGCGGATCGACCTTTGCTCAGGTCGTTAACGCTCTGCCTACCCCATTAGTGATAAAGGCGTAATTATATGTATGTATGTATGTAGAAAAATAGGCCCTCGTATAAGTGAACGTTGTTTATTGAGGCCGTAATGGAAGTCCACTTCACCGAGAAAAATATTTTGTCTCGGTCGCAAAATTTAAAATGCACAGGTTAGTCGGAACTGAAATAAACAAATTTAATTTGTTATTGCTTTTTATATTTTTTTAAAATAAATAACATGTGTACGAAGTCGCGGGCACAGCTAGGTTAAAACAAAAAGATATTGGTATGCTCTTGATTCTAGACAGAAGGTCAAGGATGACCGTGACAGAGTCGACGATGGAGCGAGCTCACCCAGAACAGAAGATGCCTGTTATACACTGACTCTCACGTACCGACCGACGAAACACAGCAAGCTATTCGTGCATTTAATACAAGAAGTAAAAAAATACCAGGCCATATTTAAGATTGTGAATCTACCCATAAAATTGAATAACTTCCTCAAGGAACATACGTCGAAATACATCTAAAAATAAACTAGCCTCCCAATCCTCCTATACAAATTGACTCGAGCCGCTGACACTATTTGTATGGGAGGGTTTTTTTTTCCACATTTCGACCATTCCATGGAAAAAGTTGTTCAGGTAAAATACCCCCGGTATATCTAAAGTAAATGCACAAAACGCTTGCTAAGCAGTGAGGCAGACACCACAATACTTAGATCAGCTGGGTTTGAAGCCAAAGTGAGCAATATAGTAATATAATATTTGAGGGCACTTCAACGAAATGCTGTCACCTCACCTCTTGCCGCTCCTCTAGAAAATTCCAAGTAGTTCAGAGAAAGACGAGCGAAAGCTAATACATACATACATTTAATAACGCCTTTATCGCTAACGGGGTAGGCAGAGCGTAAATGACCTAAACAAAAGTCGTTCCGCCACGTCTGACAAAGTTTTGAGGGTTTTTTAAGATATATTTGTAGGTATATTGCTGTAGTGACAGGTTGTCAGCCCATCGCCTAAATGACAATATACTGAAAACCTCGGATCCCTTAGCTGGGTTTTACAGCATGCCTGGGACGAGATGCAGCTGGCACATTCTATGTTATTCTCTCGCTCCCAGGCGAGCATGGAAGAAGAAAGCTAATAGGTACGGATGAAAATAAACCCTTTTCTTATGTAGGCAACTACAGTCTGGTAGCAGTATAGATCAAATACCTGACAAAATCACGTTATGCTTAGGTAATAAAAGGAATATGTAAAAAAAAGATATGGTAGATACGAGTATTTATGAAATGTGCAGAAAAGTAATGAAAAAGTCAAAGCTGTACTTTCGCCATCGCATACAGTTTGGCATCCTAGAGCTACCTAATCGGTAAATCAAAAACATTAACATAATTATACGTGTATGTGTAAGCTATTTCCATAGCATAACAATGGTCTTACTTGAGCCTAAATGCAGCAACACACAGGCGTCACCTTACGCGCTACGCGCGCGTACTAGTAGAGGGATGCGTCGATGTAGAGTTCCTCGCTACGCGCTACGCGCGCGTAGTTTGTAAGGTGACGCTTGTGTTTTGCTGCAATTAAGCTCAAGTAAGTAAAATATACCTACAAATTTATCTTAAATAATCATTAAAACTTTGAAAGACGTAGCGAAACGACCTATGTTTAGGTCGTTTACGCTCTGCCTACTCAATTAGGGATAAAGGCGTGATTATATTATGTATGTATGTTATGTCATTAAAACACATAAGGCAAATCATTTAAAGTAAATATAATAAAATAACAAGTTCTATCTATGAACTTCTTGTTATGTTTGGCTTTATATCCTAATTTTCTTTGCTTTAGAATAAATGCATTTTTGAGTAGATACGTTTTTGCCCATGTGCACAAAATTCAATTATGTGCAGTTAATCCTACGGCCTGCACAAAATAGCACTTTTAAAGCAGGAGAAGTGAAAAAATATTTTTTACGAGAAGGTTGCCCGGCTGGCTTGAATTAATATTGATTTTGGATTTAGATATTATAATTTAGAAGCCCGAGCGCGGTTGTGGTGTCTCTAAATTGCATTTTTTCCGATGGCTTGTCTTCAATCAGTTGGAAATTCCTGTGATAATGGAAGTTCTTCCACTAGACGCCACGTCCACGGGAACGGCACGGTATCGTGGTAGAGATAAAATATATGAAAATCAATTAAAATATATGCCAATCTTTTTACTTGCCAGAACGGGAACGTCATGGCAAAGGCAAGGCGTTGATTCCCAACGGTATCGCCGCCGGCCTGCCAAACTGCATATGTTTTGTATACGATGTTTTGTATTCCAAAACTCTTTTGTAATGCGCACGGCAAAAGTGTGGAACTCACTACCTGCGTCTGTGTTTCCGAACGCCTTCAACCCCCAACATTTCAAAGTTGGAGTGAACAGGCATCTTCTGGGTGAGCTCGCACCATCGTCGACTCCGTCTCAGTCGTTTCCGACCTAGACTGGAGTCAAAAGCAAACCCATTTAAAAAAAAAAAAAATACGTACGTAGTAGCATACGCCTGTATGTGAGCGCACAGAGAGGAACTAAGTGGACGAAACCACTGACGATATTACCGTCCTAGAGGAAAACCAGTAACGATACCGTTACCGTGCCGTTGTCGTGCCGTCTAGTGAAAAAACAGCCAATGAATCGGGAGCAGAATTCAGAATTCCGAAGCTAGCGATGCGGAGTGTTCCTCTGAGATAAAAGAAATGAATTCTTTTTTAAATCTAATTTTCATTTGTCACTG
Source organism: Scrobipalpa costella (assembly GCA_949820665.1). Classification (NCBI taxonomy): domain Eukaryota; kingdom Metazoa; phylum Arthropoda; class Insecta; order Lepidoptera; family Gelechiidae; genus Scrobipalpa; species Scrobipalpa costella. The sequence goes on along the minus strand of OX463297.1, from coordinate 12,265,229 downwards.
GAGCTACTGGATTTCCATTTAGCTTCCGATGTTGACTCCGGAGATTTTCTTTGGTCTGGATATTAGATAAAATTCGCTTTCTCTTTTTATGTTAAGGAAAAGGTCAACTACACCACCGAGTATTTTAATTAAATAGTACTTAGGGCGAAGCCATCAGTGTTTCTTGGGAAATTTAAAAGGCTGTCTTTAAAACAACTTTGACTTCCATGCTGGACTGGGAGCGAGACAAAAACATAGAATGTTCCAGCTGCATTTCCTCCCGGGCATGCTGTACAAACCAGCTAAGGGATTCGAGGGTTTCAGTATATTGCAATTTAGGCGATGGGGTGACAACCTGTCACTACATATACGTACAAATCCATCTTAAATAACCCTCAAAACTTTGTCAGACGTGGCGGAACGACCTTTGTTTAAGTCGTTTACGCTTTGCCTACCCCATTAGGGATAAAGGCGTGATTATATATATGTATGTAAGTCTTTTAAACAAACTTTTGTAACGTTTTTTACTTGAATGACCCCTTTGAATTAGGGAAACACTTAGCTGAAGTAAGAGGAAAAAATCTCTAATTAAAACTGCTTGCTTCCGTCCATTAAGTTAATTTTCTTGAGTGGATTTCTTTGTCTTCATATTTTTTCAACAAGACAAAATTGTTAATTTTAATTACAGTACTCTGTTGATACAAAAAAAATACATTACACATTTTATAAATGTTTTTTCTTGGGTGTCTTAGAAATACATTTTAATTATTTTCTTTTTCATGTGGGTATTTGATTTTTGGAGAGTTTTGTTAAAATTCTTGAGATTAACATTCCTTTGCTCAAAAATTAAAATTGATAAAAATAAACTCTCGTTAATTTAATCACTTTATGAACGAATAACATAAAAAAATACTGTAAGGAGATGGACAACCACAACACTACGGACATTAGTACTAGTGGCTGAATATAGATGGCGGTGTTAGTATTAGAAACGCGGTATCGTTGTGTTCACGACGACTGTATAAGGTGTGGAGAAACCTCACCGGGATTGTTCTACTCTTGATGCCCTCCCTGTCTGGCTGGCAAAGTGGAGTTTCAGCGTAAACGTTGGGAAGACTCAGGCGATCATAGTGGGGCGTGATCGGCTGGATCCTCCAAAATTGAAGCTTCATGGGGAGGAAATCGGGTGGCAACCTCAGGCAAAATACCTGGGGGTAACCATAGACCGAAGCCTGTCCATGAGTAAGCATGTGGCGAACGTGATTGGGCAAACAAGGGCTGCCATTGCTTTGCTCTGTCCCGTTCTCTCGAGGCTCCCGTTGCGCATAAAGGTCGGCGTCTATAAAGCGTACGTGAGGACCCGTATTACGTACGCCGCGCCTGCATGGTACGCGTTGGTCTCTGAGACCAACCGCCGGAGACTGCGGGCCCAGCAGTCGAAGGCGTTGCGTTCCATTGCGGATGCGCCGATGTTCGTCCGCAACGAAGTCATTCGGAGAGACCTAGAAGTCGAGACCCTGGATGAGTTCGTGTCCAGGCTCTCGACCAGGATGTTCGCGCGCGCCGATCGGTCAGATTTCGAGCATCTCCGGAATCTGGCCCCGTATCACGCGCGCCCCCCTGACCAGAAACCATTCCCTCGCGAGCTCGCTGTGGTGGAGGAGCTCGATGAGGGAATTGAAAACCCGGGCTGACCAACGCCACCGGTTTGAGGGCGTCGTCACACTGACGACTCGACCTTGCCAGTGGTACCCGACTTGACTTCCCCGACTACGACATTCACCGGCTGAGCGACCCCGACAACTTTCGGGTCAGCTCGCCGGTCCCTCCGGACGATACACCAACCGCCTGGCTAGAAGTCGCTCACTGAGCCTCCCTGAACAAGGAATCACTCGGTGGGCTGACTCGCCGGTGGTCACCGGTTTTTGACGCGCGGTCGACCAAAGTGCCGGCCACGCCCCACCGGATTTGACTGCGTAGGCCCATAGAGGGGCAACCTTCGCCTTCTATGGGCTCTTAACCCCACGACACGCCCGTTTTTACGGGCGTCGATTGATTTACGCCCAGGGGGCCTAGCCCCGAAGGCGTCTTCCTGCCGCCGTCGAGAAGACTTTCACACGGCGGGATTGTTCTGCGCTTACTGTCTCAGTGCACGTAGCTTTACGCCTGTCGGTGGAAGTATACGGGCCTAGTCAAGTATAGTATAATCTGTATGGCCAGTTAGTGTGCTTTGGGCTGCCCTGAACGCCTGGCTCGTGCCTATTTTGCTTAACGCGCCGCTGTTTGTTCCCTGGCGTTTCAACCCTTCCTGGCTTTGTACTTGCTTGCTGTTTGAATAAAGTATTGTTACCCAGCTACTGCGGACTTTGTTTTCTCAAACAACGACTACGGAGTCTCATCATCTCATTACAATAATAGTTACTATAATATAACTGTTTTGTTAACCGAGTTAACTCTACTAGTTTACGAGAAGCAGTCTCCCTTACACCTTGTTTACTTGGGTGAAAATTGTCCTTCCTACTTATTTATTTCTGCGATATATTGTGATCTCATGTCGGGCGATCAAATAAACTCAAATATACTCAATGAATCCTAAAATATTATTAAACGGCATCTCCTTGGAACCCACTGCTGAAGCGCGAAATCTTGGTCTGCTTATGGATTCGGAGTTGCGATTTGAAAATCATGTCAAAGAGCTTGTACAAAATTCTTTTTATCGTCTGAGAGTCTTATATAGAGTTCGTAACTTCCTGGATGAGAGGCTTCGCTGGCGATTATTAGACTCACTTATACTTTCTAGATTTAATTATGCTGATATCGTCTATGGCCCACGTTTATTGGCAAAGACAAAAAAAAATATTCAGAGAGTCCAAAACGCTTGTGCGAGATTTTGTTGTAATATTCCCCCTCGAAGTCATGTCACTCCATACTTAAATAAGGCCCAAACCCTCAAAATGTCAAATAGACGGTATTTGCATTTAGCAACTTTACTGTTTGGAGTGATCAAAAGTCGGAAGCCTCTCTACTTAATAGAAAAGCTTAGTTTTTCGAAACGAGAACGTTTAGCTAATCTTCGTGTACCTCGACACAACTCAGCTGCTTTCAGGGGTAGTTTTAAATATGCAGCTGCCAAAATTTGGAATAATATACCCCCACCACTTCAGAAGCTTAAGTCGGTTCCTAATTTTAAATTATTGTTTAAGAAATATGTCTTATCACAGCAAATCAATGTTAATTTTGAACAATTATTTTGATATCTGTCTGTCTGTACTACCCACATTTTTGTTTATTTTTCTTTTAACATCTGAATATTTTTGTCATTTTAAGATTTCATTGTGTTTGTTTTTAGGCTTAATATTGTCACTCGAATGTATGTTAGCCGTTTATTTTATGTTTTTAGTTTTACTTTTATAATTATTTTTTTGTACATAAAGCTCTCCTCTCACCAAAGGTCCAGCTGAAAATCAGCGCTGTGGTCCAGAGCCACAGCTTTTTGCTGAGCTGATCGCCTTTTTTAGCGCCTACAAATCTGTTTTTTTATAGCTAAGTTCGTTGTTTATGTATGTTTTTGATTTTGTTTTTTAATTTAATTTTATTGTTTTTTATGTCCTTGTGATTTGTATTGATGCTAAATAAATGTTTTATCTATCTATCTATCTATCAAAAAAAACATAAAAAGTTTTAGTCTAGTCGTGAAAATTGTCACTGCCTGATTATTTATTTCCGCGATATATTGTGAAATTACTTCCATACTGGACTGGGAGCGAGAGAAAAACATAGAATGTGCCAGCTGTATTTCCTCCCGGGCATTCTGTAAAAACTAGTTAAAGGGATCCGAGGGTTTCAGTTTATTGTAATTTAGGCCATGGGCTGACAGTCTGTCACTACAGCAATATACCTACAAATCTATCTTAAATAACCCTTAAAACTTTATCACTCGTGGCGGGACGACCTTTGCTTAGGTCGTTTACGCTCTGCCTACCCCATCAGGGATAAAGGCGTGATTATATGTGTGTACGTATATATTGTGATCCGTCGTGTCGGGCGTGTCGGGCGATCGGCTCACGTCTGACGTATACCTGTGCCGTTTATTTGACACGTCCCATTTGTGAGCGAGCTCCGGTAAAGTGTTTCCGTTTTGGAACATACTCCTCGCTCGCCCATATCTGTATGTTCTATTTTCTGAATAGCTCCCTTTCAATCAGCGAAAATCAGTGTCGCATGTGTTGTGCGCTATTTATTCCTTGAGATATAAAGGGATCTTTAGAATTCGTGACATATTTATGTGAGTAACGGGTGAATGAATAATTTGGACATATTTCTGTGTTTGGCATATTTCATGGCATAGTCACTTCAGACTTCATCAAATATAGTTTTTAGAAGTTCAAGTTCAAATCTGATCATTAATTAAAGCATTTACATCGTAAAAAATCATTTACCTTCTTATCAAATACCAAGATTTGATTTTCAAATATATTGTTCAAATATTTTTTTATTATAGTATAGAGTAATCACTACATAGTATAAAACAAAGTTGCTTTCTCTGGCCCTATATCCCTATGTATGCATAAATCTTTAAAACTACGCAACGGATTTTGATGCGGATTCTTTTAATGGATAGAGTGATTCAAGATAAGATAAGATAAGATAAGAATATACTTTATTGCACAGAAAAGACACAAGATAAAATAAAATGAAATGAATCAAATAGTAGTACAAATAGGCGGCCTTATTGCTATGCAGCAATTTCTTCCAGGCAACCTTAGGGTACAGGAAAATAAAAAGTTGAACTAGTGGGCTGGTATACATTTTAGGCAATATATTGTATAGGTTAGTAAATAAGCTACTTAGGTGTATTTATATAATTAATAACAATAAATAGTCATACATATAAATTACTTATACCTACATAGAAATACATAATAATTATATAAAAATATATATAATATTAATGAAAGAAAATCTTACAACCAAATTATTCCGGGAAATACGCAAGTGCAAGCGGTTAAGGTAGAGAAAGATAGTGAGCTATAAGGTGTTTTTTAAAAGAATCTAATGAAGAAGCTTGTCTTACAGACGCAGGCAATAGATTCCAAAGCCTTACTGCACGAACTGTAAACGAATTAGAGTAAAAATTGGTAGAATGAGATGGGATAGTAAGAGAGAGGTAACGCGAAGGGCGAAGTGTGCGATTAAGAGTAACAGAGTGGAAAGGGAATCTTTCTTTCTTCAAGAGGAAGGTTTATATGTATAATACGAGTACATGCATAATATAGTAGAGAAACACTGATGATTTCCGTGCGAAGATAATATATAACGTTAAATCAAAACTCCGTAATTTAATAAATACTTTTAACAACACCCATAACATTTGGGCTTGTTGACAAAGCTTAAACTTTATCAATTTTATTTGATTGCACTCCAGCCCATGAGCGTGCGAAGTGGCAGAGCAAAACATAAAAGAAAAAGTAATTTTACCTTCACAATATTTACATCTGGAGAGATAAAGGAGAGGCCGTTGCCCAGCAGTTTATAGGCTACAAAAAAAAACATCTTCCATACTGACCTGGGAGCGAGAGGAAACCATAGAATGTGCCAGCTTCATTTCCTCCAAGGCATGCTGTAAAAACCAACTAAGGGATACGAGGGTTTCAGTATATTGTAATTTAGGCGATGGGCTGACAACCTGTCACTACAGCAATATACCTACAAATCTATCTTAAATAACCCTCAAAACTTTGTCAGACGTGGCGAAACGACGTTTGTTTAGGTTGTTTATGCTCCGCCTACCCCATTATTGATAAAGGCGTGATTATATATGTATGTACGTATGTAATATTTAGGAGCTCGATGGTTTAGTGGATAGGGCCGCTGCCTCCTGAGCGGGAGGTCGTGGTTCGAATCCCACCACGTACCAATGTGTTTTTCGGTTTTCGCATTTCATATGTACGTTTATTCGGCGCTTTTTCCGTGCTTCGGAAGGCACGTTAAGGCGTTGGTCCCGGTTAATATCGTCTGGTTTCCCTTCTGGGTTGCGGAGGTCAGATGGCAGTCGCTCTGTGTAAAAAACCAGGACCCTCGTTCAATCCCCTAGATTAGGTAGCCGACCCCATGATGTACGGGATAAGGCTAGGGAGATGATGATGTACGTATGTAATATTTACATTCTTCATTTTTTACTGTCGGTCCTTTCTTAAAGAAAATGCAGAAATTCTTTGAGGGTTCTTTTTATTATAAAACATATTGTGTCACACGCGTATCTCACTCAGCAAGGGGCTGGTCCCAGATTGTTCCCCGCAGGGAGTGGGATATTTGCAGCTTTGTACATTTATAGGGTCCCATTGAAGAACTTGTCAATTATTAATCATTAGGTACTTACCTGACATTAGGTAACTGTGTCCGTGGTCTAATAGTCAGAGCCATGGGTTTACGATCCGAAGGTCCTGGGTTGGATTCTCAGGGCGGAACAAAAAGGTGATATTTGTCAATTTATAAAGTATATTCTTATCTTATCTTATTAATCAGGAGGTTTTCCCCAGTTTGGTTAGGACATTGCGGGCTGAATCACCTGATTGTCCGAAAAGAAAAAAAAACCGTGCTTCGGAGGACACGTTAAGCCGTCGGTCCCGGTCGCTGTCTTTGATAGTATTCGTAACTAAAACCACGTCAGTGGCCTAATAGGTGTGCTACTAGGCGGTTTGAAAATTCTGACACCTGGGTTCATCGGGTTGTTCGAATCGAGAATCCACTCGCTAAGAAGAAGGAGGTACCTACCTATTACTTATTTTAAAAGTGGCGTATGGTGTATTTCAAATAGGTACCTGTTCTTTTTTACTAATAAAGCAAAACAAAATTAATAACCATAATTTTAGGACTAGTTCAATACTGTATCTATTATGTTATACCTACCAACATACATGAATATAATCACGCCTTTATCCCTAATGGGGGTAGGCAGAGCGTAAACGACCTAAACAAAGGTCGGTCCGCCACGTCTGACCAAGTTTTGAGGGTTATTAAAATAGGTTTGTACGTATATTGCTGTAGTGACAGGTTGTCAGCTGTTATCAGCATACCAAAACCCTCTGATCACATAGCTGGTTTTTACAGCATGCCCGGGAGGAAATGCATCTGGAACATTCTGTGTTTTACTCATTACTTATTTTAGCTATCGCTTATTTTAAAAGTGGCGTATGGTGTATTTCAAATAGGTACCCGTTCTTTTTTACGAAGCAAAACAAAATAAATAACCTTAATTTAATGACTAGTTCAATACTGTATCTATAATGCTCTACCTACCGACTCCACTCCTTTTACCAATAACTTTGTATAGGCTTTCGGATCCATAATATAATAATGGACAAGGGAGTTTCTGCATAACTAGGAGAAACATTTTCTGCGACCCATTTTCTTTTGTAAGTTGTCGCGGCCGTTAGGGATTTCTCTGCATTTGAATAGAGGCTCGCGGGCCGAGGCCATCGGGATCTGAGACTCCCTGGATCAAGAGATTGGACTTTAATTCAAGCGCCACTCGGGAGACCAAGTATTTAAAACAGTTAGGAAGAAATGCAAATGAGACACGGAAAAGGCTGAACAACGACAACTGTTCAGCCTTTCCCTAATGAAGTCTTCGTATAAGTAGATGTGGTGTGGAGTAGAAATACCGTAAGACACAACGCAATATTGAAAACTAAATAAAGTGTATGACAATGTAATTATAGAGAAAATGGAGGCTACTTACTTTCTTTCCATCTGAATCTGATAATTATTACCGTTATATCAAAATTTCAATAAAAACATTACAGTATCAAGATTTTCTACTTTCATATATATCTTGTATTTCAAACATATTTGACGTTTGGTCCATTTGTTTAGAATGATCCGAGAGACGGATTGCCATATATAAAAGTTGACAAATCTATAGCACTCATACCTATTTAAAACATAGTTCAATATATAACTAGTAGGTTTATGAATGTAAAAGAATTTTATAAAACGTAGGACTGCTGTTGCGTTGTGTTTTTTCGTAATTAGGTAGGTATATCAGTATTTGATAAATTTTAGATCTTACAATTGTGTGTCTAAATAGACAAGCAGTTAAACAAAAAGCAAAATCGCTTAAAACAGACAAGTGATTTCATATTTTAGAAAGTAATCGTTTGAAAGCACTCGTCAATAGAATTTAGCGTTACTTAAAGCCTGGACACGTGTGACACTGGCGACCCACTCGCGACCCACTCGCCGCTGAAGCGTGATTGCGTTCGTTAGTGGATGTGACACGCGCGCCCAGCGTCACGCGGACAGTTGGGCGTGCTTACGTTACGTAGGGCGGGCGGGATCAGGTGATCACGTACGTAAATACTTATCTATGGGATGGTCGCAATGTTACGAGTAGGGTTATTTTTCTGATAATGATACACAGCTGGCGATTTTGAATCGATTTGCTAGTACTTGACTTTAAAGGTTAGACCCCACTATGACGTAGCTGCAGCGGCACGAAACTGCGTGACAAAATCTGCATGAACTGAAATTGCTGCGCCGTGAAGCGCCGCGCCGCTCCGCTGCAGCTTCAGTGCCGCTTCAGTGATGTACTTCTCATACATTTTCATACAAAGAATCATTTTCTCTCTCCGCTGCAGCTACGTCCTAGTGCGGACTAACCTTAAGATGTAGTACTATTATATATTCTGTGCCTTAAGGCTCAATGGAAGGATTAAAGGATTCTCAATCTTACTTAATTTCTGTTTCAATCTATGTTTTTGTGGAAAGTTGTATCATCAGCTAATTAATTAATCTACATGTCGATTGGTTCCGTACTGTGTTTAAATGATGAAAGACGCTTACTTGAAGTAAAGTAAAGTATTTGAGATATTTATTTCAGATACTTCCATGCTGACTGGCCTGGGAGCGAGAGAAAGACATAGAATGTGCCAGCTGCATTTCCTCCTGGGCATGCAGTAAAAACCAGCTAAGGAATACGAGGGTTTCAGTATATTTTAATTTAGCCGATGGGCTACCAACCTGTCGCTACAGCAATATACCTACAAATCTATCTTAAATAACCTTCAAAACTTTGTCAGACGTGGCGAAACGATCTTTATTTAGGTCGTTTAAAATCTGCCTACCCCATTAGGGATAAAGGCGTGATTATATGTATTTCAGATATCGATCAAAAAGTTCTTAAAAAATATTGCTATCAGCTAAATTAATTGAATATGTACAAAACCAGCAATGTTCTAAGTATTCCTAAAACGAAATGTTGTCGAGATTACACTGTAGGAACAAAGTAGTTATATTGAACAAAATTCTGGAGTTCCAGCTTCGCGTACTTCAGTCTCAATTACTTCGCCAGGATCCAAGCATTGAATACCTGGGATCGGGATTGCTACGTGCAACTTTTCAGTATTTTCTGTTCCCGCGCTCACGTCCCGTCCCGTAATCCCAGAGAGCGCGGGAAATCCCGATGTAGGTTCAGCTGCACTGAGCCGGGCGACCATTAGCACAGCTGGCGATATCTCAATAAGAGAATTGGGAACATTCTTTGTACTTATTGCAGCTTTACCTGTTCTGGGTCAGAATGGCTCCTTCCGAGAGTGTTGTAAAGGTGAACTAGTCTAAGGTTAAATCCAGAGAATGGGCAGCAGTTTTTTGCATTTTCAGCCAAGAGCAGTGAGTGTAACGAATACTTTTCGATTGGGGTAGGTATGCCACAGATATGTCCATTGCCCAATCAGAAGACTTGTAGTGTTTTCTAATAGATTTTTGCACTTACAGTGCTATCTTATTCATAAAAAGCGTAGCGTTAGCGTCCACTCATTACTAGAAATCAATAATAGCAGATCACTTATACGTTGCTCGGAACATGGCTGCTGTAGCTTAGCGGTTTTGAGCGTTGGGCCGGTTTTCCAAAGACGCGGGTTCAAATCCCGTCAGCAGTTGAATTTTAGATTTGTTATTTCTAATACGTTTAAACTTGTAGTGGTAGGTAAGGTAAATCAATTGTATATTTACTTTCTCTACTTCCTTGACTCCAAATGTGCATTGCCAAGCTCGCCAGGATTGACAAGCATAGTGCATGTGCTTCATCTTTCGTCTGAGCATTTATGCATACATACATATAACCATGCCTTTATCCTTAATAGGGTAGGCAGAGCGTAAACGACCTAAACAAAGGTCGTTCCGCCACGTCTGACAATGTTTGGAGGGTTATTTAAGATAGATTTGTAGGTATATTGCTATATAGCATTTATGTTGCGTAATAATAAACGTCTTATCTGCATTACGTTTTATGCTATCACACTCTTATTAGGTCCGGTGTAAGAAATTTCTTTGTAGAAATAAGCAATGCCTGTTGTCATTGAATTGCTCATGTAACTGTTCATGTGTAGAATAAACTGTAAAAAAAAACATTAGGCCGGTACAAAATACAAGGACAGACTAAAAATACTCACGAAATCGGAATATCCCGTCCCGTAATCCGGCAGTAATTCTGACTTAGGTTCAGCTGCAGTGTCCACTCTTAGTGCAAAGCCATTTTACACCAACGACGCAGTTGGGCCGTCTACACTTTAATTTGCATCCCCTTTGCGGAATCCAATTACACTATGTCACACACACAATATGTCCATTGCCCCAGCAGCAGATTCCTAGTGGTAGGTAAGGTAAACCAAGTGTATATTTATTTTTTCTACCTCCTTGACTACAAATGTGCATTGTCATGCTCGCCAGGATTGACAAGCACAGTGCATGTGCTTTATCTTTCGCCTGAGCATTTTTGTTGTGTAATTATTAGGCTGAGCAAAGTGGAGTAGAAAAAGCCGGAATGCGGAAGCTGCCACCAGGCCGGGAAAATGCTAGGCAGTGAACAAGAAGAATAATTAGGCTGGTACAAAATACAAGGATAGACGAAACACACTTACAAATTCGGAATATGCCGTCCCGTAATCCGGCAGTAAATCTGATTTAGGTTCAGCTGCAGTGTCCACTCTTAGTGCAAAGCCATTTCTCACCAACGACGCAGTTGGGCTGTCTACACTTTAATTTGCATCCCCTTTGCGGAATCCAATTACACTACATGAATATATTCCATTTCCCCAACAACTCGCCGGCACTCTACTGACTGTACTTACCCACGCTAGCCAAACTATATCTAGACTAAATCAATTTCCTAAAAAATAAATTAAACCTAGCTCTCCGCAAAGCGAAAATCTCGATACATCTTTCTCATCCGCAATTGATCACACTGTCCACACGGAAACAATGGACAGCTTGCGTCGAACTGATATAGACGTATCACCACCGTAAATAAAAAATACGAGAAGCGAGCGGGCGTCGAAACTGCAAAGCAATCTATTACATGAAGTAAGGCAAATCCAGGAACGAGGCTGCGATAAATCCGGCTCGATGACAGATCCCGCTGGCCAGCTACGGCTTTTTAACACTTTATACGCCCAAAATTTAAGCCAAGGTTTGATTTATAACCATACGTTGAAAGGTCACTGTGAAGTCCGGAGCTTTCGTTCATATTGATGCTCAAATCTAGGTCACGTCCCAGAATATAGAACTGGTACGGTCACGTTCAAAATTCTATAATTTTAGTCAAGCTAGCAGAAGTAAATCAGTGCCATTCAACCCACTCTAGTTAAAGTAACTCGGAACTAATGGCGTGGGATACTCTTCACACACTTCATCATCAGCAAATTAAGTGTGTAGTGTAGTAGCTAGTGGTACCGATTAGTTAAAAACACAACGTAGTTACGTCTTGCCACTTTCTAAAATTTTAATAAAATAGAGACAGCAACACAGCAGCTGATTATAATCCTGACAAAGTTAACGTATCAGTACATAGTATAAAATAGAGTCGCTTTATCTGTCCCTATACCCCTATGTACTACTTACTTCCATGCTGGACTGGGAGAGATAGAAAAACATAGAATGTTCCAGCTGCCCTTCCTCCCGGGCATGCTGTAGAAGTCAGCAAAAGGGACTCGTGTATTGTAATTTAGGCGATGGGCTGACAACCTGTCACTATAGCAATACACTAATCTAAAATTGCCCTCAATTTTTGTTAGACGTGGCGAAAGCGCCTTTTAAGAGGCGTTTAACGCTCTGCTTACCCCGTAAGGGATAAAGGCGTGATTTTATGTATGTATGTATGTATGTACCCCTATGTATGCATAAATCTTTGAAACTACGCAACGGATTTTGTTGCGGTTTCTTTTAATGGATAGAGTGATTCAAGAGGAAGGTTTATATGTATAATACATGCATAATGTAGAAGAGAAACACTGAAAATTTCCGTGTGAAGCCGGGGCGGGTCGCTAGTACTGCTATAAATAAGACCATCAAACGTACCATCTACTATGCTGGAGTGTAACGTTACTTTGATTGAATTATAATCAATTGTTGTGTTATGTCTCTATTTTACTATTTTTACGTGAGGCTTTGAATAAGTTCTTTATGTGCGTTAATTTCGCAACTTCCAATTCCAAACACCCTATACTGGTACACTTACGTTCAAAATACATTGCTATAATATTGCTGTAAATAAGACCATCTATACTATATTTCAGATAGCATGAGTCTCCTGACAGCAAGCAGCAAATATAAAACATCACAGGTGCGAAATAGATTTCTACATAACTGTCAAAAAACTGTATGCGCTTGACATGTGTCATAATAGTCATGCTAAGTAAAAAACCGGTATAACATGCCGCCTTATTTTAGACGTGACGTGTAACGTCACTTTGACAGGATTATAATCAGTTGTTGTGTTAATGTCTCTATTCTAATCAAATTATAGGAAGTGACAGGACCAAACTAAAATAAGTTAAGTTGTTTCTACAACAGAATCGGCACCAGTATGTAGTAGCTACATGCGCACTACACACGCGCTGTGGAGAGCTCTTCAACCCGCAGCGAGTTCTACTCACCACACTAATAGAGATGGAGCTAATCTCTTTCAGAACTAAATGTGCCAACTTTTTATTTGGTTGAACCATGCGAGTCTTGGAATAAATTCTTTTAAACTGCGTCCGTAGCTCTCGACCCGAAAGTTGTGTTCGATTTCCAGGGGGTTGATGTTTTTTAATAGTTTGGTTAGAACAATGCAGGCTTCCGATTGTCTGTAAGAATGTTCTCAGGGCATGTTAGGCCATCGCGTCGGTCCCAGCCGCTCTCTTTGATGGTGGTCGTTACATAAACCTTGTCAGAAGTCTATTAGCCGTTACTTATAGGCGGTTTGAAAACTCTGACAGTAGGGTTCATCAAGTCGTAAGTCGACTCGAAAAACCCACTTAAGAAAAAGAATACCAGGTGTAAGGGACAGCGTCCCGCAAACTGAGAGGTGGCTTAGGTAATGATACTGAACAACTTCCACCAGGTTATTTTTTCAGGAAATGAAAAAATATATAAATGGCTTTTCCATACAAAATGTTTAACACGATCAGACAATTTGTATAGAAAGGGCATTTTTTTTCACTTCTTGAAATAAGTTCCTAGTGGAAGTTGTTCAGTGTGATTGACTGAGCAACCCCTATCAGTTTGTGGGACGCTGTCCCTTACACCCTGTATATTATTTATGTGCGCTTATTTCACAATGTTACCGAGAGAACGTACTCGTATCACGGATTTGCGATTCGTAGCAGAGCGGAATAAGCTTGCAATATAAATAAGTTTAAAAGTTTCTGTTTGAGAGTCTCGCTTTGCCCCCACTTCCGCTTCCACGCCCGGAGACATTTCAATTCAAAAATGGGTAAATTATGAAGTATGCCGTCCGGCTGACTAGGGGCTAAAAATAGACTTAAATTTTTCCTGCTCCGAAAAATGAATAGGGGGCGTTTATTTAGTTCTATTTGGGTTCCAGTTGGTCCATGCTCAAATTAAATATACAAGGAGGAAAAAAATTGCTTACCAAACTTTAGGGTGTAAACCTACCCATGAAACTGTGAACATGTTTCCTTAAGAAACACAGGTCGTAATATGTAAAACAATATGCCCCATATAAATGGTGCCAGTTGATCGAGTCATTTTATATTAGAAGGCTAATTCTTTTCATATTGCGACCTATGCTCCTTGGGGAAAGTAGAGGTGCCTTCACACTAGACTTACATGGCGGACAGTGACTATCTCGCACGGATGACGTCGCTCCCGACCGCCCACGTCGGTTGACGCAATATTGCATCAGCTGATGCAAAATAACGCGACGTACGCAAGACACGCAGGGATGTGGTTCTTGATGTGGTTGCATTAGCGATGTCACGTAAGACAACATACATACATATAATTACGCTTTTATCTCTAGTAGGGTAGGCAGAGCGTAAACGTTTATTAAGATAAATTTGTAGGTATATTGCTGTAGTGATAGATTGTCAGCCCATCGCCTAAATTACTATATACTGAAACCCTCCAATCCCTTAGCTGGTTTTTACAACATGCCCGGGAGGAAATGCAGCTGGCACAATCTATGTTTTTGTGGAAACACGTAAGACAAGTGTGTATCTAAATATGTTTTTTTCATATATTTCCAAGAAAACTACGAGTATAATCCCATTACGGCTGTAAGCACACGTCACGTAAGTCTAGTGTGAACGCACCTTTATTCAGTTTCATGGGTAAATTCACACCCTAAAGTGTGGTCAGCTATTTTTTACCCCCGGTATTACATAAGAGCTACCATAAAAATTTGCCATCGTATGATTATAAAATCAGTGGTGTTTTATTGGTCGTCAGTCCCTTGAATCACAGTCTTGAGTAGGTACAAGCATGTAACATATTGTCGGTATTTTAATTAAACATATTGTAAAAACTATCCAAATTTATAATAGCATCATTGAAAACAGAAATAAAATTGATCAAGATATAACCGAGATATACCATTATAAAGAAGTCTATGAAGTAGTATGGGGCTCCTGTCATCTGATGTCACATGCTAGTTCAGACCTCTTTTTTAAACCATACATATAATCACGCCTTCATCCCTAATGGGGTAGGCAGAGCGTAAACGACCTAAAACAAAAGGACGTTCCGCCACGTCTGACAAAGTTTTGAGGGTTATTTAAGATAGATTTGTAGGTATTTAAGTATATTATTATTTAATGTATTATAACATTAACCACTTTAAAGCATCACAACTCGTAAACTTATTAGTATTTTGCGTTTTTTATTTACATTTATTGTAAACATTTATTTATTATAATTGCAATATACAGAAACCCGGATCGCTTAGCTGGTTTTTACAGCATGCCCAGGATGAAATGCAGCTGGCACATTCTATGTTTTTCTCTCGCTCCCAGTCCAGCATTGAAGTATTAATGGTTGTGATAATAATTCCTAATAAATAATTTAAAAAAAATCATGCATATGCCCTATTGAGTTGAGGTCAGCTGACAGATAACCAATAGAGTGGGTTTGGGCACCGCGGCAATCACTCGCCGCTAATGTCCCGCCCTTCAAAGTTAACGGCAGGGCATAAATCAGCCCTACTTGCCTCTACTCTCTGTCGTCTGTACGCTAGAATTATTCCGCATTCGATGGAATAAATATAGAAGCCGGGTGTAAGGGACAGCGTCCCAGAAACTGATAGGGATTGTTAAGTCAACGACACTGAACAACTTTAACCAGGAAATTCTTTCAAGAAGAGTTTTTTTAAGATGTGTCATGATGATCATGTTGTATGAGAAAGTCATTCCCTTTTAATAATTTCCTGAAAGAGTTTCCTGGTGAAAGATTTTCAGTTTTGTTGACTAAGCAACCCCTATCTATCAGTTCGTAGGATGCTGTCCCTTACACCCCATTATGAAACAGTCGAAGTGAACAACTCCACGCCATTTCAGAAAATATATGCCAGAATTCTCATAAAAAAATATTGTTTTGATTATATATATTACGAGTTTGCTCTTGATTTAAATATACTTAGGTTCGTCAGAGGTAACCAAATCAATATTCTTTTAATTCATGTACTCGGTTCTTAAAAAAAAAAGCAACACAGGTTATTCGATATTTTAGTCAGCAGCCATGTTTTTGAATCACTCGAATCGAATTGAATATAAAAGATTAACATTCGTATGGTAAGTTGTATGAAAATCGCATGCGAAAGTTACTCTTTCGTATGGCGTTTCGATTCGAGTGGTTCAAAAATACGGAGCCAGGCAGAGATATATATCTATGGAGCCAGGTCAGCAAATGACCCTTGGTCGTGCCGTAAAACGCGTTAGTGAATAATATTTTTGTAATAAGTAAAATAAAAATAAATTAAGGTTTTTAATAAATTCATGTCTATCAATCAAAGACATTTGAATGAAAGATTTTTGAAGTAGTAGTATATTACTCCGAGGCCGAAAAAAAAGCAAAATATGGTCGAGTAAATTTGAAATGGCCGAACATCAAACTTGCAATTCCTCCATAACATTTTGACATTTAAAATTTGCTTGGCGCCTTTTATATTCCATTCATTCATTATTGTAAATTTAAAACGCATTCAGCCTTAAACTAAACCATACCAGTGCGTCCTTAAAGACTTCGTGTAGCAGTCGTTAATGGTCATAGTTGTCGTTTGGAGAAATTGCTGGCGTGTGCGAATTTAAGGACCGAAAAAAGTGAAAGGTTTTGGTTTCTTTTAAATAATGAAGCTTTTGAACAGATATTTGAATCAAATGTTACCACAGGATATTTGATATTGTATTAGAAAAACACTCGTAAATTTTGTATTAGAAAATACCAGGATCCCATCAGTACGAGAGGCTTCGCAGACTACCGTGTGAAGGGATAAGCTTCCGAGCTCTTACATTTTTCTACATTTTCCAGTTCTCCACCTCTCGAAGTTTAATCCAGCTCAGCTCACATAGGCTTAAGCTTCAACTCGAGAATTCTCATTCTTAAAATATTTTGCAGTTTCTTATAAATTGTCTTTTCTAAGCGAAAAGCATGGCTCTATATTTTTCTGTGGCTTTCCCAAAAGCCATATTAGTAGATAACGGGCAGCAGCATTCTGTGTGAATGTAAGAAAGAAAAGGAAGAAAAAGCATTTATTCGGTACCAATTATCACATTAAGACAACTTAAAACTAAATCCATGCTGCTTCCATTGCGGGCCTGGGAGCGAACAAAAAACATAGAATGTGCCAGCTGCATTTCCTTCCTCCATTTAAACCAGTTAAGGCATCCGACGGTTTCAGTATATTGTCACTACAGCATTGATATAACTACAAATCTATCTTAAATACATACATACATACATATAATCACGCCTTTATCCCTAATGGGGTGGGCAGATCATAAACGACCTACACACCTATCTTAAATAACCCTCAAAATTTTGTCAGACACGGCAAAACCACGTTTGTTTAGGTCGTTTATGCTCTGTCTACCCCATTAGGGATAAAGTCATGATGATATGTATGTTTGTAAAACGAAATAGCCTAATTGGTTGGACTTGACATCGAGAAGGTTCCTAGCTCAGCATGTGCACATAACATCATGTAAAATATCGCCGATCAGTCTGCCACGTGCCGTGAGTTGGTGAGCATAGCATTTGACCCCTCATCGGGACTGTGGCACTAACCCATGTCCACTAGTGGACTCTAGTTACTGATGTAAACTACGTATATGTATAATATGATGTCGCTAACGTCGTTATGACGTGTGCATAAGAAATACTATGATAAATTTGTCACTCCATGATGACATGGATGGACCGGCATTGCAGAGACGCAGGTTCGAGTCCTGCCAGAAAAGTTTTTTTTTTCTTTTATATTATTTGTAATACTTCCATGCTGGACTGGGCGAGAGAAAAACATGGAATGTGCCAGCTGCTTTTCCTCCCGGGCATGCTGTAAAAAACAGCTAAGGGATCCGAGGGTTTCGGTAATTTGTAATTTAGGCTATGGGCTGACAACCTTTCACTACAGCAATATACCTACAAATCTATCTTAAATAACCCTCAAAACTTTGTCAGACGTGGCGAAACGACCTTAGTTTTGGACGTTTACGCTCTGCCTACCCCATTAGGGATAAAGGCGTGATTATATGTATGTATGTATGTATTTGAAATAAAAAATGCACTGTGAGTGCTAAAAATTCTCAAAATACATTTATGTAGTACTAAATACTACTATATGACATGGATAGTATTGGGTTGATCAATCAGAATAAACCAAAGTTAGTTGTAACTTTCAGCCTACAAAGTTTTGGCTCAACTAACTACATTTGTTTGTTATTTATTTGGCAAGATTACCGTCTACACTACATTAGTAAGATTGAGTCGGAGAGACGTCTAATGATGATTGATTACTGTTGCTTACACTCACTTCTCACTTACTAACATCTGAGCCAGCAACCTTATACGTATCTATACTACATACATACATATAATCACGCCTTTATCCCTAAATGGGGTAGGTGGAGAGTAAACGACCTGAACAACGGTCGTTCCGCCACGTCTGACAAAGTTTTGAAGGTTATTTGAGATACAAATATATCTCAAATAACCCGTTTATTTCTGTAGTAATAGGTTGTCAGCCTATCGCCCAAATTGCAATATATAGATACCCTCGGATCCCTTAGCTGGTTTTTACAGCATGCCCAGGAGGAAATGCAGATGGCACATTCTATGTTTTTCTCTCGCTCTCAGTCCAGTATGGAAGCTCTAACATAAAAATAAGCCACCGTCTAAATAATTTATGCAAATATTTTTACTCAATTGAAAATTCAGAGCACTTTGCTACGCTCGCTACACCGTAGCAAGGTGCCTCTTGTTTATTTATTTTCTTCATCCGTTGCGAAATAAGTTTTACCGTGGGAATGATGTACTTTCTCGAGGTAAAAAGTAGCCTATGTTACTCAGGGTGAACGTACATACACACAAACCAAAATACATTTTTTTCCTCTTTACGAGTATAATATTATTACAGACAACAGTCGCTTCCATACTGGACTGGGAGAGAAAGAAAAACATAAAATGTTCCAATTGCTCTTCCTCCCGGGCATGCTGTAGAAGTCAGCAAAAGGGATTCGAGGGTTACAGTGTATTGTAATTTAGGCGATGGGCTGACAACCTGTCACTACAGCAATACACATTACAATCTAAAATTGCCTTCAATTTATATCAGACGTGGCGAAAGCGCCTTTTAAGAGGCGTTTTACGCTCTGCCTACCCCGTAAGGTATAAAGGCGTGATTTTATGTATGTATGTATGTACAGACAACAGAAAAGGAAGAAACAGATCTATGACGTCCGATGAAGCACAACACGTTCATAATGGCTAGACAATCAGTTGATACAGCCTGCATCGTCCTGACCAGGCTCTCACAAAATGATAAATAGATAAATGTATACCACCTATACCTACCGGATGTAAGGCACAGCGTGCCGCAAATTGATAGGGGTTGCTCAGTCAATGACACTGAATAACTTCCACCGAGAAATTCTTTCAGGAAGTGAAAAAAAATGGCATACAAATTGTCTGATCGAGGTGGACACGTCGTATGGAAACCCAATTTTTATTTTCACTTCTGAAAGAATTTCTTGGCGGAAGTTGTTCAGTGTCGTTGACTGAGCAACCCCTATCAGTTTGCGGGACGATGTCCCTTACACGCCATATACCTACGTGTCCACTTCCGAACTCAGACTTCGGTTGTGAGTATCAAACTCTCGTAAATATTAATTGTGTGCAAACAAAAAGCTATCAGATTTATCTGAAATATTTTTTAGCGGCCATATTGATTACTGTTTGATTTAAATTAAATAATATAATCTATGCGAGCCAGCTACCACGCAAATTTGTCGAAATGCTGAAATTTCACAAATATCCAATGCAAATTAGCTTTCTGCATATTAATGAGGTCAATTAAGCGAAAAATAATAACTATTGACTGGAATTTAATCACAGACGGGTGTTGAAAGTATGCAACCAATTGTGATCTGTTATTTGCCACAAAATATAATTTGCAAATATTTTAAATTGAGGATATATTATTTAACTGTATACGCTCTAGCGAAAAGCTTTTTAGGGCTCTTAAAATAGCTTAACTATGATATATTCACAGGTTTTATTTGAGACAAAAATACCTACATATATTCACGCCTTTATCCCTAATGGGGTAGGCAGAGCGTAAACGACCTAAACAAAGGTCGTTCCGCCACGTCTGACAAAATTTTGAGGGTTATTTAAGACAAGGCATTTTATGTTTTTCTTTCATGCAGGCCTGGGAGCTAGAGAAAAATTAAGAATGTGTCAGCTGCATTTCCTCCCGGGCATGCTGTAAAAATCAGCTAAGGAATTCGAGGGTTTCATTATATTACAATTTAGGCGATAGGCTGACAACCTGTCACTGCAGCAATATACGTACAAATATGTCTTAAACGGCCCTCATATTTTTGTCAGACGTGGCGGAACGACCTTAGTTTAGGTCGTTTACGCTCTGCCTACCCCATTAGGAATAAAGGCGTGATTATATGTATGTTTGTATGTATTTATTATTCAAGTGGATACGCTCTAGTGAAAAGCTTTTTAAGACTCTTCTTCATATAGCTCAACTATGACTTATTCAAAGGTTTATTTTAGACAAACATAAACATACCTACTTATATTTACGCCTTTGTCCCTAATGGGGTCTTCTTCTTCTTCTTCGTCGGTACACTCTTGACAGAGCGGTCGTGGTCGTCAATCCGGGTTGGTGGCACGCTTCACAATCCGTCGCCATTCCTCACGGATGGCTGCTTTTCTGGTGCACTCAATCACGGAACCTTCTTGTGCGGCGGCTTTTATCTGGTCCGTCCATCTCATTGGTGATCTTCCTCGAGGGCGCGTACCTTCGACTTTCCCTTGAACTACGAGTCGCTCGATAGATACGTTCCCGCGTCGAGAGACGTGTCCAAAGAAGGTAAGGATGCGGGCTTGCATGATAGAGGAGAGGCGTTGCTTGATGCTGAGTTCTTTAAGAATTGATGCATTGGTGCGGAATTCTGTCCACGATATTCCAAGCATTCGTCTCCAGCACCACATTTCGAGTGCGTCTATCCTCTTCTTTTCAATTTCCCGCAAAGTCCACGTCTCCGCAGCATAGTGAAATACGGGGAATATTAGTGCTCTTACGAGTCGTGTTTTGGTGGCTTTCGTGATGTTGCGATTTTTCCAAACCTTCTGAAGCTTGCTCATGGTGGATCTTGTTATTGCCATACGTCTTTTAACCTCGTCTATGCAACCGCCGTTGTTGGAAATTAGCGCTCCCAGATATACGTACGACTGGACTACCTCGCAGTTTGCAATATGTTTGACTTCGGGAGAGTTGTCATTAGCTCGGTCAACAATCATAACTTTTGTCTTGCTGCGGTTGATCTTTAGTCCAAATTCAAGGCTGACGGTTTCCATTCTTTTGAGAAGTTCTTGCATATGGTCAATATTAGTTGCAAACAAAGTGGTGTCATCAGCGTATCGCAAGTTCGATATCTTCAGACCTCCGATCGAAATACCATCTGTCCATTCATCTAAGGTTTTTCTCATTATGAGCTCTGTGTAGACGTTAAACAGGAGTGGAGATATAATGCACCCTTGACGCACTCCTGCACTGGGATGGAATTGGCCTGAGAGTACTTCGTTTGTTCTTACTGACGCTGTTCCTTTTTCATAAAGGTTCCTTAGAAGATGTATAAGGTGTTTTGGGGTACCCATTTCCAGCAGCGTGTTCCAAAGTTATGGCCATTTAACAGAATCGAATGCTTTTGAGAAGTCAACGAAGCATATATAGGTGGGTTTGTTGAATTCTCTGGCTTTCTCAATTATCTGTCGAACCGATAAAATTTGCTCACGAGTACCCCTCCCCTTCACGAAGCCAGCCTGCTCAGGAGCTATTTCCTTGGATAGGTAGGATTTGAGTTGTTCGTTTAAGATGTGCAGTAAAATTTTGCTTGCATGTGAAATAAGAGCAATAAGTCGATAATTACTGCACGATCTTGTGGATCCTTTCTTATGAAGGGGAACAAAAACAGAATGAGCCCAATCGTGCGGCCATGTGCTCGTTCGCCATATTTTATTGCACACTATTTGAAAAATTTGGACGCCGTATTCTCCCGAGACTTTGATTGTCTCAATCGGAATGGAGTCTCTGCCTACGGCTTTTCCATTCTTTAGGTGTTTATTCGCCGCCGTGACTTCTGTTTTGAGGATATCCGGTTCCAACTCTTCATTTGCAGGTTCAGTTGAAGCAAAGCACTGCGATTGGGGATCTTCGAACAGTGATTGGCAATATTTTTTCCATGTTTCGGAAATTGCATCGATTTCGGTCACTGTTTCACCTTGTGAGTTGTCGATGGCCCATGTTCTTGATGAGAGGGTTTTTGTGATGGAACGAATTTTGCGATGGAGGTCTCTGGCTTCATGCTTGTCGGCATGTGCTTCTACTTCTGCGCATATATTTTGTAGACGCGCGTTTTGGTCTTGCCTGCAAGCTGTTTGAATTCTAGCGGACAGTTTATTCAAAGTCCTCACATCAGCTCCCTGAGACTTAACTCTTCGTCGTTCTTCTACAAGTGCAAGGTTTCATCACTAAACCAGTGCTGTCGCTTTCGTGTTTCTGCAGGGGGTTTAGACCTTGTGGCTGCGTCTTCGATTATCTTTTTTGAACGTTCCCACTATTGATCTGGAGTCTCTACTTCCGGGTCAACACTGGTCCACTGACACCAATTTTGTTCTAATGCTGACCTAAATTTGGAGCCATCCTTAACTTCGATAATTCTTTATGTCTCGAGTCTTCTGGCTGCTCTCAATTTTAGTTGCACCTTGGACATTAAAAGTTGGTGGTCCGATCCACAATCAGCTCCAGGCAAAGTGTGGGTATTTCTAATTGAAGTCCGCCACCGTGACCTAATCAAGATATAATCTATTTGATTTTTGTGCTTGCCGTCGGGTGTTATCCATGTCCAAAGTCTACGTGGGTGGTGTTGGATAAAGCTGTTTGATATTATCATGTCGTTATCAGTGGCAAATTGTATCAGACGGTCACCTCTATCATTACGCTGCCCAAGTCCAAATTTTCCTGCACAATGACTCATGATGTGCATCATTCCCTATCTTCGCGTTAAAGTCGCCGAGTACGATCAAAACCTCTCTTTTTGATTTTTTTGATATGACTTTTTCAAGTTCTCTATAAAAGTCTTCTATAACTTTATCGCTCGAGTTACTAGTGGGTGCATAAACCTGTATGATATTAAGATTAACTGGTGTCGCCTTGATCTTAATGGTCATAATTCGATCACTTATAGGTTCGTAACCTAGCACGCAGTTCTTAATTCGAGCAGGAAGGACGAAAGCAACACCGTTGTTGCTATTGTCATCGTTACCGGAGAAGTAAATGACATGTGATTCCGTAAGAAAATGACCGTTTCTCTTCCAGTGAGTTTCGCTAAGGCCACAGATCTTCAATTCACACCGAGTTATCTCTTTCTCTACGATATGAAGTTTCCCGGGTTTGAGGAGACCGCGTACATTCCAAGTACCTATGTACTGGATATGGCGCATCTTTAAAGGTATTCCAGTAGTCCAATTTCCATGGGATGCCTGGTCACCTACATCCTCATGGCCGGTAACCAATTTCACACCGTCTGCCCCGGACGCAGTACGGCGCCGGTTGCTAAGCGGGTCACAGGGCCACCTCTTTATCCTTGGTTTCCTTTTCATGACGACTTTCTTGGGAAAGTAGTGCAGTGGTTTCCACTTGCCTTCTGTACCAGACATTTTTGAGATTATTTGGGTCTCAAGGCTGCTGTAGCCTCCTCCAACAAGTTGCCTAGTTGGGGAATGGTTATACCGCCATTGACTCGGTCGCCAGAGCCCCGTCTGTTGTCTAGCAGGGAGCACCAAGGCAACCGACATTGGTTTCCGTCGCCACCCGGCGCGTGCAGGTGAGGTTGACTATTAGGTCGGATATGATGTTATGTTCCGTTCTCCCCTTACTCCCCTAATGGGGTAGGCAGAGCGTAAACGACCTAAACAAAGGTCTTGAGTTTGACAAAGTTTTGACGGTTATTTATTACAGATTTGTAGGTATATTGCTGTAGAGATTGCGCCTAAATTGTAATATACTAAAACCATCGCATCCCTTAGCTGGTCATTACAGCATGCCCGGGATGAAATGCAGCTGGTACATTATGTTTACTATGTTTTTCTCTCGCTCCCAGGCCAGCATGGAAGAATGAATTATTTTAGAACTCTAAAAATAACATTAGCTGGCCTAAGTTACAGGCTATAGGTGTCTGCATTATGACTATAATAAAGCTAACTATATTACCCGTAGTACACTGCTCAGATATTCTTGCCGCCTTACCAAGCTTTAGTGATGCCCCTTTTAATAAGGTCCATAATGCATTGCACAAACTTGGTCGTCTTATAAAGCTATCTCACAGCTCACTACAAGGCTAAACATTAAGTAAGCAAACTATTATAAGACGGAGTAAAGTCGGGATCACCTGTGCCGGATTATATCGTTCAAGTCGGCTTTGTGGACGCTTTCTATTATTTATTATTATAGTGTTTTCGAAAGATACGTAGAAGTTAACAATTTCTTCCGTGCTGAACTAGGAGCTCTATTCACCACCTTAATAATAATAGTCCTCACACCGATTTTCGGTGATGGCGGCCAATCTCACAGAGATCGGCCAACTGCGCAGGACTAGTTTTTAGTGCCCAAATGTTTGCGCTATACACAGGTGCACTCTCTAATCCTTTAATCTCTTATTCCGATGGGACATATTGACTGACACGACCAGAAAAAAATCAGGCACAGGACCGACTATTTACATGCCCATTCGACAGCATCTTACTTTTCGGACAATCAGGTGATCAGTCTGCAATGTCCAAACCAAACTAAAAACAACAACAACTCCCCGCAGGGAGTGGGATATTTGCAGCTTTGTACATTTATAGGGTCCCATTGAAGGAGAACTTTTCAATTATTAACCATTAGGTACCTACCTGACATTAGGTAACTGCCTCCGTGGTCTAATAGTCAGAGCCATGGGTTTACGATCCGGAGGTCCTGGGTTCGATTCCCAGGGGGGAACAAAAATATGATATTTGACAATTTATCACTTTGTGAGGTTTTCCCCAGTTTGGTTAGGACATTGCAGGCTGATACACCTGATTGTACGAAAAGAAAAAAAACCGTGCTTCGGAGGACACGTTAAGCCGTCGGTCCCGGTCGCTGTCTTTGATAGTGGTCGTAACTCAAACCATGTCAGTGGCCTAATAGCTGTGCTACTAGGCGGTTTGAAAACTCTGACATCTGGGTTCATCAGGTTGTTCGAACCGAGAATCCACTCGCTAAGAAGAAGAAGGTACCTACCTACTACCTATTACTTATTTTAAAAGTGGCGTATGGTGTATTTGAAATACTCGTAGGTACCTGTTCTTTTTAACGAATAAAGCAAAACAAAATTAATAACCTTAATTGACTAGTTCAATACTGTATCTATAATGCTCTACCTACAAACTCCACTCCTTTTACCGATAACTTTGTATAGGCGTTCGGATCAATAATATAATAATGGACAAGGGAGTTTCTGCATAACTAGGAGAAACATTTTCTGCGACCCATTTTCTTTTGTAAGTTGTCGCGGCCGTTAGGGATTTCTCTGCATTTGAATAGAGGCTCGCGGGCCGAGGCCATCGGGATCTGAGACTCCCTGGATCAAGAGATTGGACTTTAATTCAAGCACCACTCGGGAGACCAAGTATTTAAAACAGTTAGGAAGAAATGCAAATGAGACACGGAAAAGGCTGAACAAAGACAACTGTTCAGCCTTTCCCTAATGAAGTCTTCGTATAAGTAGATGTGGTGTGGAGTAGAAATACCGTAAGACACAACGCAATATTGAAAACTAAATAAAATGTATGACAATATAATTATAGAGAAAATGGAGGTTACTTATTTTCTTTCCATCTGAATCTGAAAACTATTAGCGTGATATCAAAATTATAATAAAAACATTACTATGTCAAGATTTTCTACTTTCATATATATCTTGTATTTCAAACATATTTGACATTTGGTCCATTTGTTTAGAATGATCCTAGAGACGGATTGCCATATATAAAAGTTGACAAATCTATAGCACTCATACCTATTTAAAAACATAGTTCAATATATAACTAGTAGGTTTATGAATGTAAAAGATTTTTATAAAACGTAGGACTGCTGTTGCGTTATGTTTTTTCGTAATTAGGTAGGTATATCAGTATTTGATAAATTTTAGATCTTACAATTGTGTGTCTAAATAGACAAGCAGTTAAACAAAAAGAAAATCGCTTAAAACAGACAAGTGATTTCATATTTTAGAAAGTAATCGTTTGAAAGCACTCGTCAATAGAATTTAGCGTTACTTAAAGCCTGGACACGTGTGACACTGGCGACCCACTCGCGACCCACTCGCCGCTGAAGCGTGATTGCGTTCGTTAGTGGATGTGACACGCGCGCCCAGCGTCACGCGGACAGTTGGGCGTGCTTACGTTACGTAGGGCGGGCGGAATCAGGTGATCACGTACCTAAATACTTATCTATGGGATGGTCGCAGTGTTACGAGAAGGGTTATTTTTCTGATAATGATACACAAATGTCGATTTTGAATCGATTTGCTAGTACTTGACTTTAAAAGTTAGACCGGACTTTGACGTAGCTGCAGCGGCACGAAACTGCGTGACAAAATCTGCATGAACTGAAATTGCTGCGCCGTGAAGCGCCGCGCCGCTCCGCTGCAGCTTCAGTGCCGCTTCAGTGATGTACTTCTCATACATTTTCATACAAAGAATAATTTTCTCTCTCCGCTGCAGCTACGTCCTAGTGCGGACTAACCTTAAGATGTAGTACAATTATATATTCTGTGCCTTAAGGCTTAATGGAAGGATTAATGGATTCTCAATTTTACTTAATTTTTGTTTCAATAATTTTCATTATTCTTTGTGGAAAGTTTGTATAATCAGCTAATTAATTAATCTACATGTCGGTCAGTTCCGTACTGGGTTTAAATTATGGAAGACGCTTACTTGAAGTAGTTTGTAAAGTATTTGGGATATTTATTTCAGATACTTCCATTCTGACTGGCCTGGGAGCGAGAGAAAAATATAGAATGTGCCAGCTGCATTTCCTCCTGGGCATGCAGTAAAAACCAGCTAAGGGATCCGAGGGTTTCAGTATATTTTAATTTAGGCGATGGGCTGACAACCTGTCGCTACAGCAATATACCTACAAATCTATCTTAAATAACCTTCAAAACTTTGTCAGACGTGGCGAAACGACCTTTGTTTAGGTCGCTTACGTTCTGCCTACCCCATTAGGGATAAAAGCGTGATTATATGTATTTCAGATATCGATCAAAAAAGTTGTAAAAAAATATTGCTATCGGCTAAATTAATTGAATATGCACAAAACCAGCAATGTTCTAAGTATTCCTAAAACGAAATGTTGTCGAGATTACACTGTAGGAACAAAGTAGTTATATTGAACGAAATTCTGGAGTTCCAGCTTCGCGTACTTCAGTCTCAATTACTTCGCCAGGATCCAAGCATTGAATACCTGGGATCGGGATTGCTACGTGCAACTTTTCAGTATTTTCTGTTCCCGCGCTCACGTCCCGTCCCGTAATCCCAGAGAGCGCGGGAAATCCCGATTTAGGTTCAGCTGCACTGAGCCGGGCGACCATTAGCACAGCTGGCGATATCTCAATAAGAGAATTGGGAACATTCTTTGTACTTATTGTAGCTTTACCTGTTCTGGGTCAGAATGGCTCCTCCCGACGGTGTTGTAAAGGTGAACTAGTCTAAGGATAAATCCAGAGAATGGGCAGCAATTTTTTGTATTTTCAGCCAAGAGCAGTGTGTGTAACGAATACTTTTCGGTTGGGGTATGCATCAGATATGTTAGCGTCCACTTATAACGAGTAATCAATAGCAGATCACTTATTCGTCGCTCGGGAAATGGCTGCTGTAGCTTAGTGGTTTTGAGCGTTGGGCCGGTTTTCCAAAGACGCGGGTTCAAATCCCGTCAGCGGTTGAATTTAAGATTTGTTATTTCTAATATGTTTAAACTTGTAGTGGTAGGTAAGGTAAATCAATTGTATATTTACTTTCTCTACTTCCTTGACTCCAAATGTTTATTGCCAAGCTCGCCAGGATTGACAAGCATAGTGCATGTGCTTCATCTTTCGTCTGAGCATTTATGCATACATACATATAACCATGCCTTTATCCTTAATAGGGTAGGCAGAGCGTAAACGACCTAAACAAAGGTCGTTCCGCCACGTCTGACAATGTTTGGAGGGTTATTTAAGATAGATTTGTAGGTATATTGCTATATAGCATTTATGTTGTGTAATAATAAACGTCTTATCTGCATTACGTTTTATGCTATCACACTCTTATTAAGTCCGGTGTAAGACATTTCTTTCTAGAAATAAGCAATGCCTGTTGTCATTGAATTGCTCATGTAACTGTTCATGTGTACAATAAACTGTAAAAAAAACATTAGGCCGGTACAAAATACAAGGACAGACTAAAAATACTCACGAAATCGGAATATCCCGTCCCGTAATCCGGCAGTAATTCTGACTTAGGTTCAGCTGCAGTGTCCACTCTTAGCGCAAAGCCATTTCTCAACAACGACGCAGTTGGACCGTCTACACTTTAATTTGCATCCCCTTTGCGGAATCCAATTACACTATGTCACACACACAATATGTCCATTGCCCCAGCAGCAGATTCCTAGTGGTAGGTAAGGTAAACCAATTGTATATTTATTTTTTCTACCTCCTTGACTACAAATGTGCATTGTCATGCTCGCCAGGATTGACAAGCACAGTGCATGTGCTTTATCTTTCGCCTGAGCATTTTTGTTGTGTAATTATTAGGCTGAGCAAAGTGGAGTAGAAAAAGCCGGAAAGCGGAACCTAGCATCAGGCCAGGAAACCGCTAGGCAGAAGAAGAAGAAGAATAATTAGGCTGGTACAAAATACAAGGAGAGATGAAAAACTCTTACGAATTCGGAATATCCCGTCCTGTAATCCGGCAGTAATTCTGATTTAGGTTCAGCTGCAGTGTCCACTCTTAGTGCAAAGCCATTTGTCATCAACGACGCAGTTGGGCCGTCTACACTTTAATTTGCATCCCCTTTGCGGAATCCAATTACACTACATGAATAAATTCCATTTCCCCAACAACTCCCCGGCACTCTACTGACTGTACTTAGCCACGCTAGCCAAACTATATCTAGACTAAATCGATTTCCTGAAAAATAAATTAAACCTAGCCCTCCGCAAAGCGAAACTCTCGATACATCTTTCTCATCCGCAATTGATCACACTGTCCATACGGAAACAATGGACAGCTTGCGTCGAACTCATGATATAGACGTATCACCACCGTAAATAAAAAATACGAGAAGCGAGCGGGCGTCGAAACTGCAAAGCAATCTATTACATGAAGTAAGGCAAATCCAGGAACGAGGCTGCGATAAATCCGGCTCGATGACAGATCCCGCTGGCCAGCCACGGCTTTTTAACACTTTATACGCCCAAAATTTAAGCCCAGGTTTGATTTATAACCATACGTTGAAAGGTCATTGTGAAGTCCGGAGCTTTCGTTCATATTGATGCTCAAATCTAGGTCACGTCACAGAATATATAACTGGTACGGTCACGTTCAAAATACTGGAATTTTAGTCAAGCTAGCAGAAGTAAATCAGTGCCACTCAAGCTCAACCCACTCTAGTTAAAGTAACCCGGAACTAATGGCGTGGGATACTCTTCACACACTTCATCATCAGCTCATTAAGTGTGTAGTGTAGTAGCTAGTGGTACCGATTAGTTAAAACACAACGTTGTTACGTCTTGCCACTTTCTAAAATTTTAATAAAATAGAGACAGCAACAGCAGCTGATTATAATCCTGACAAAGTTGACGTATATTGCTATAAATAAAACCATCAAACGTACCATCTAGCATGCTCGAGTGTAACGTAACTTTGATTGAATTATAATCAATTGTTGTGTTATGTCTCTATTTTACTATTTTTACGTGAGGCTTTGAATAAGTTCTTTATGTGCGTTAATTTCGCAACTTCCAATTCCAAACACCCTATACTGGTACACTTACGTTCAAAATACATTGCTATGATATTGCTATAAATAAGACCATCTATACTATATTTCAGATAGCATGAGTCTCCTGACAGCAAGCAGCAAATATAAAACATCACAGGTGCGAAATAGATTTCTAAATAACTGTCAAAAAATGTATGCGCTTGACATGTGTCATAATAGTCATGCTAAGTAAAAAACCGGTATAGCATGCCGCCTTATTTTAGACGTGACGTGTAACGTCACTTTGACAGGATTATAATCAGTTGTTGTGTTAATGTCTCTATTCTAATCAAATTATAGGAAGTGACAGGACCAAACTAAAATAAGTTAAGTTGTGTCCACAACAGAATCGGCACCAGTATGTAGTAGCTACATGCGCACTACACACGCGCTGTGGAGAGCTCTTCAACCCGCAGCGAGTTCTACTCACCACACTAATAGAGATGGAGCTAATCTCTTTCAGAACTAAATGTGCCAACTTTTTATTAGGTTGAACTACGCGAGGCTTGGAATAAATTCTTTTAAACTGCGTCCGTAGCTCTCGACCCGAAAGTTGTGGGTCCGATTCCCGGGGGGTTGATATTTTTTAATAGTTTGGTTACAAATACAAATCACTTTATTTCCACAAAACAAATTACAAAAAATAAAAACACAATCAAGAATAACATAACAAACAGGACAAGTAGGCATATAGATATTTAAAAGAAGTGGAAAAAGGTGTGGGCACAGCTTTGATGTTTTTAAGTCCACCCTACGTCAGGTGTACAAAAGAGGATAGAAATAGCACAGAACAACTTGAACTACAATTTGACAAATCTTTGTGATATAATATATTTTAATAGTAACAAAATTAGGCACATCTCGCGTTTATTTATGAGCAATACTAAATATTGAAGTAATTTGAACTTAGAAACAAAAAAAATAATTAACAGTAATAGGCACATTTTCCAAAAGTAAAGGTTAGAACAATTCAGGCTTCTGATTGTCTGTAAGAATGTTCTCAGAGCATGTTAAGCCATCGCGTCGGTCCCAGCCGCTCTCTTTGATGGTGGTCGTTACACAAACCTTGTCAGAAGCCTATTAGCCGTTACTTATAGGCGGTTTGAAAACTCTGACAGTCATCATCAAGTCGTAAGTCGACTCGAAAAACCCACTCAAGAAGAAAAATACCAGGCGTAAGGGACAGCGTCCCGCAAACTGAGAGGTGGCTTAGGTAATGATACTGAACAACTTCCACCAGGATATTTTTTCAGGAAATGAAAAAATATATAAATGGCTTTTCCATACAAAATGTTTAACACGATCAGACAATTTGTATGGAAAGGGCATTTTTTTCACTTCTTCAAATAAGTTCCTGGTTGAAGTTGTTCAGTGTGATTGACTGAGCCACCCCTATCAGTTTGTGGGACGCTGTCCCTTACACCCGGTATATTATTTATGTGCGTTTATTTCACAATGTTACCGAGAGAACGTACTCGTATCACGGATTTGCGATTCGTAGCAGAGCGGAATAAGCTTGCAATATAAATAAGTTTAAAAGTTTCTGTTTGAGAGTCTCGCTATGCCCCCACTTCCGCTTCCACGCCCGGAGACATTTCAATTCAAAAATGGGTAAATTATGAAGTATGCCGTCCGGCTGACTAGGGGCTAAAAATAGACTTAAATTTTTCCTGCTCCGAAAAATGAATAGGGGTTTATACATACATACATATAATCACGCCTTTATCCCTTATGGGGTAGGCAGAGCGTAAACGACCTAAACAAAGTTTGTTCCGCCACGTCTGACAAAGTTTTTAGGGTTATTCAAGATGGATTTGTATTTTGTACGTTTATTGCTGTAGTGACAGGTTGTCAGCCCATCGCCTAAATTGCAATATACTGAAATCCTCAGATCCCTTAGCTGGTTTTTACAGCATGTCCGGGAGGAAATGCAGCTGGCACATTCTATGTTTTTCTCTCGCTCCCAGTCCAGCATGGAAGAAAGGGGTTTATGTAGGGAGTTTATTTAGTTCTATTTGGGTTCCAGTTGGTCCATGCTCAAATTAAATATACAAGGAGGAAAAAAAATGCACCCTAATGCATTTTTTTTCCTAAAACCTACCCATGAAACTGTGAACATGATTCCTTAAGAAACACAGGTCGTAATATGTAAAACAATATGCCCCATATAAATGGTGCCAGTTGATCGAGTCATTTTATATTAGTAGGCTAATTCTTTTCATATTTCGACCTATGCTCCTTGGGGAAAGTAGAGGTGCCTTCACACTAGACTTACATGGCGGACAGTGACTATCTCGCACGGACGACGTCGCTCCCGACCGCCCTCGGTTGACGCAATATTGCATCAGCTGATGCAAAATAACGCGACGTACGCAAGACACGCAGGGATGCGGTTGCATCAGCGATGTCACGTAAGACAACATACATACATATAATTACGCTTTTATCTCTAATAGGGTAGGCAGAGCGTAAATGTTTTTTAAGATAAATTTGTAGGTGTATTGCTGTAGTGACAGATTGTCAGCCCATCGCCTAAATTGCTATATACTGAAACTCTCCAATCCCTTAGCTGGTTTTTACAACATGCCCGGGAGGAAATGCAGCTGGCACATTCTATGTTTTTCTCTCGCTTCCAGGCCATCATGGAAACACGTAAGACAAGTGTGTATCTAAATATGATTTTTTCATATATTTCCAAGAAAACTACGAGTATAATCCCATTACGGCTGTAAGCACACGTCACGTAAGTCTAGTGTGAACGCACCTTTATTCAGTTTCATGGGTAAATTCACACCCTAAAGTGTGGTCAGCTATTTTTTACCCCCGGTATTACATAAGAGCTACCATAAAAATTTGCCATCGTATGATTATATAATCAGTGGTGTTTTATTGGTCGTCAGTCCCTTGAATCACAGTCTTGAGTAGGTACAAGCATGTAACATGTTGTCGGTATTTTAATTAAACATATTGTAAAAACTATCCAAATTTATAATAGCATCATTGAAAACAGAAATAAAATTGATCAAGATATAACCGAGATATACCATTATAAAGAAGTCTATGATGCTAGTTCAGACCTCTTTTTTAAACCATACATATAATCACGCCTTCATCCCTAATGGGGTAGGCAGAGCGTAAAAGACCTAAAACAAAAGGACGTTCCGCCACGTCTGACAAAGTTTTGAGGGTTATTTAAGATAGATTTGTAGGTATATTATTATTTAATGTATTATAACATTAACCACTTTAAAGCATCATAGCTCGTAATCTTATTAGTATTTTGCGTTTTTTATTTACATTTATTTATTATAATGGGCGTAAAAATTTATTTATTATAATTGCAATATACAGAAACCCGGATCCCTTAGCTGGTTTTTACAGCATGCCCAGGA
Organism: Scrobipalpa costella; assembly: GCA_949820665.1. Taxonomy (NCBI): domain Eukaryota; kingdom Metazoa; phylum Arthropoda; class Insecta; order Lepidoptera; family Gelechiidae; genus Scrobipalpa; species Scrobipalpa costella. The sequence goes on along the minus strand of OX463297.1, from coordinate 12,231,740 downwards.
TGAAATGCAGCTGGCACATTCTATGTTTTTCTCTCGCTCCCAGTCCAGCATTGAAGTATTAATGGTCGTCATAATAATTCCTAATAAATAATTTAAAAAAAATCATGCATATGCCCTATTGAGTTGAGGTCAGCTGACAGATAACCAATAGAGTGGGTTTGGGCACCGCGGCAATCACTCGCCGCTAATGTCCCGCCCTTCAAAGTTAACGGCAGGGCATAAATCAGCCCTACTTGCCTCTACTCTCTGTCGTCTGTACGCTAGAATTATTCCGCATTCGATGGAATAAATATAGAAGCCGGGTGTAAGGGACAGCGTCCCAGAAACTGATAGGGATTGTTAAGTCAACGACACTGAACAACTTTAACCAGGAAATTCTTTCAAGAAGAGTTTTTTTAAGATGTGTCATGATAATCATGTTGTATGAGAAAGTTCTAATTAATTAAAGTTCTAGTTAATTCCCTTTTAAACCCTAGTCGGCGCCCTTAGGCAGTTGCCATTTCATTAAGGGTGTAGATTGCGTGTAGCAACTCCCCGCCTTAGCCCGGTGACGTATTATATACACTTTGTAGTATTTTGCAAACAGGTCCATCAAAAAAAAAAAAATCCCTTTTAATAATTTCCTGAAAGAGTTTCCTGGTGAAAGATTTTCAGTTTTGTTGACTAAGCAACCCCTATCTATCAGTTCGTAGGATGCTGTCCCTTACACCCCATTATGAAACAGTCGAAGTAAACAACTCCACGCCAATTCAGAAATTATATGTCAGAATTCTCATATTTTTTTTTTGTTTTGATTTGATATATTACGAGTTTGCTCTTGATTTCAATAAACTTAGGTTCGTCAGAGGTAACCAAATCAATATTCTTTCAATTCATGTACTCGGTTCTTTAAAAAAAAGCAACACAGGTTACTCGATATTTTAGTCAAGAGCCATATTTTTGAATTACTCGAATCGAATTGGCATTTAAAAGATTAACATTCGCATACAGTCTTCCATGTTGGACTGGGAGCGAGAGAAAAACATAGAATGTGCCAGCTGCATTTCCTCCCGGGCATGCTGTAAAAATCAGCTAAGGGATCCGAGGGTTTCAGTATATTGTAATTTAGGCGATGGGCTGACAACCTGTCACTACAGCAATATACATAGAAGTCTATCTTGAATAACCCTCAGAACTGTGTCAGACGTGGCGTAACGACCTTTGTTAGGTCGTTTGCGCTCTGCCTACCCCATTAGGGATAAAGGCGTGACTATATGTATGTATGTATGTAACATTCGCATGGTAAGTTGAATGAAAATCGCATGAGAAAGTTACTCTTTCGTATGCGCATTTCGATTCGAGTGGTACAATAATACGGAGCCAGGCAGAGATATATACTATGGAGCCAGTTCAGCAAATATCCCTTGGTCGTGCCGTAAAACGCCTATTAGTGAATAATATTTTAAATATTAAAATTAAAATTTTGTAATAAGAAAAATTAAAATAAATTAAATTTTTTAAATAATTCATGTCTATCAATCAAAGACATTTGAATGAAAGATTTTTGAAGTAATTACTCCGTTGCTGAAAAAAAACAAAATATGGTAGAGTAAATTTGAAATGGCCGAACATCACACTTGCGATTCCTTCATAATATTTTGACATTTAAAATTTGCTTGGCGCCTTTAACAGGCACACATTCCTTTCATTCATTCATTTTTTGTAAATTTAAAACGCATTCTGCTTTAAACTAAACCATACTAGTGCGTCCTTAAAGACTTCGTGTAGCAGTCGTTAATGGTCATAGTTGTCGTTTGAAGAAATTGCTGGCGTGTGCGAATTTAAGGACCAAAAAAAGTGAATGTAGGTTTTGGTTTCTTTTAAATAAATGAAGCTTTTGAATAGATATTTGAATCAAATGTTACCACAGGATATTTGATATTTAAGTATTAGAAAAACACTCAATACCAGGATCGCATCAGTACGAGAGGCTTCGCAGACTACCGTGTGAAGGGATAAGCTTCCGAGCTCTTACATTTTTCTACATTTTCCAGTTCTCCACCTCTCGAAGTTTAATCCAGCTCAGCTCACATAGGCTTAAGCTTCAACTCGAGAATTCTCATTCTTAAAATATTTTGCAGTTTCTTATAAATTGTCTTTTCTAAGCGAAAAGCATGGCTCTATATTTTTCTGTGGCTTTCCCAAAAGCTATATTAGTAGATAACGGGCAACATCATTCTGTGTGAATGTAAGAAAGAAAAGGAAGAAAAAGCATTTATTCGGTACCAATTATCACATTTAGACAACTTAAAACTAAATCCATGCTACTTCCATGCTGGCCTGGGAGCGAACAAAAAACATAGAATGTGCCAGCTGCATTTCCTTCCTCCATTTAAACCAGTTAAGGCATCCGAAGGTTTCAGTATATTGTCACTACAGCATTGATATAACTACAAATCTATCTTAAATAACCCTCAAAATTTTGTCAGACGCGGCAAAACCACGTTTGTTTAGGTCGTTTATGCTCTGCCAACCAGAGGGATAAAGTCGTGATGATATGTATGTTTGTAAAACGAAATAGCCTAATAGGTTGCACTCGACATCGAGACGGTTCCTAGCTCAGCATGTGCACATAACATCATGTAAAATATCGCCGATCAGTCTGCCACGTGCCGTGAGTTGGTGAGCATAGCATTTGCCCCCTCATCGGGACTGTGGCAGTAACCCATGTCTACTAGTGGACTCTAGTTACTGATGTAAACGTATATGTATAATATGATGTCGCTTACGTTGTAAATGACGTGTGCATAAGAAAGACTATAATAAATTCGTCACTCCGTGATGACATGGATGGGCCGGCATTGCAGAGACGCAGGTTCGAGTCCTGCCAGAAACATTTTTTTTTCTTTTATATTATTTGAAATACTTCCATGCTGGACTGGGCGAGAGAAAAACATGGAATGTGCCAGCAGCTTTTCCTCCCGGGTATGCTGTAAAAACCAGCTAAGGGATCCGACGGTTTCGGTATATTGTAATTTAGGCGATGGGCTGACAACCTTTCACTACAGCAATATACCTACAAATCTATCTTAAATAACCCTCAAAACTTTGTCAGACGTGGCGAAACGACCTTTGTTTTGGACGTTTACGCTCTGCCTACCCCATTAGGGATAAAGGCGTGATTATATGTATGTATGTATGTATTTGAAATAAAAAATGCACTGTGAGTGCTAAAAATTCTCAAAATACATTTATGTAGTACTAAATACTACTATATGACATGGATAGTATTGGGTTGATCAATCAGAATAAACCAAAGTTAGTTGTAACTTTCAGCCTACAAAGTTTTGGCTCAACTAACTACATTTGTTTGTTATTTATTTGGCAAGATTACCGTCTACACTACATTAGTAAGATTGAGTCGGAGAGACGTCTAATGATGATTGATTACTGTTGCTTACACTCACTTCTCACTTACTAACATCTGAGCCAGCAACCTTATACGTATCTATACTACATACATACATATAATCACGCCTTTATCCCTAAATGGGGTAGGTGGAGAGTAAACGACCTGAACAACGGTCGTTCCGCCACGTCTGACAAAGTTTTGAAGGTGATTTGAGATATATTTGTAGGTTTATTTCTGTAGTAATAGGTTGTCAGCCTATCGCCCAAATTGCAATATACAGATACCCTCGGATCCCTTAGCTGGTTTTTACAGCATGCCCAGGAGGAAATGCAGATGGCACATTCTATGTTTTTCTCTCGCTCTCAGTCCAGTATGGAAGCTCTAACATAAAAATAAGCCACCGTCTAAATAATTTATGCAAATATTTTTACTCAATTGAAAATTCAGAGCACTTTGCTACGCTCGCTACACCGTAGCAAGGTGCCTCTTGTTTATTTATTCGTTGCTAAATAAGTTTTACCGTGGGAATGATGTACTTTCTCGAGGTAAAAAGTAGCCTATGTTACTCAGAGTGAACGTACATACACACAAACAAAAATACAAATTTTTCCTCTTTATAATATTATAACAGACAATAGTCGCTTCCATACTGGACTGGGAGAGAAAGAAAAACATAGAATGTTCCAGTTGCCCTTCCTCCCGGGCATGCTGTAGAAGTCAGCAAAAGGGATTCGAGGGTTACAGTGTATTGTAATTTAGGCGATGGGCTGACAACCTGTCACTACAGCAATACACATTACAATCTCAAATTGCCCTCAATTTATGTCAGACGTGGCGAAAGCGCCTTTTAGGAGGCGTTTTAGGCTCTGCCTACCCCGTAAGGGATAAAGGCGTGATTTTATGTATGTATGTACAGACAACAGAAAAGTAAGAAACAGATCTATGACGTCCGATGAAGCACAACACGTTCATAATGGCTAGACAATCAGGTGATACAGCCTGCATCGTCCTGACCAGGCTCTCACAAAATGATAAATAGATAAATGTATACCACCTATACCTACCGGATGTAAGGCACAGCGTGCCGCAAATTGATAGGGGTTGCTCAGTCAATGACACTGAACAACTTCCACCGAGAAATTCTATCAGGAAGTGAAAAAAAAATGGCATACAAATTGTCTGATCGAGGTGGACACTTTGTATGGAAAGCCAAATTTTATTCTCACTTCTGAAAAAAATTCCTGGCGGAAGTTGCTCAGTGTCGTTGACTAAGCAACCCCATCAGTTTGCGGGACGCTGTCCTTTACACGCCATATAAATACGTGCCCACTTCCGAACTCAGACTTCGGTTGTGAGTATTAAACGCTCGTGAATATTAATTGTGTGCAAACAAAAAGATATCAGATATATCTGAAATATTTTTTAGCGGCCATATTGATTACTGTTTGATTTAAATTAAATAATATAATCTATGCGAGCCACCTACCACGCAAATTTGTCGAAATGCTGAAATTTCACAAATATCCAATGCAAATTAGCTTTCTGCATATTAATGAGGTCAATTAAGCGAAAAATAATAACTATTGACTGAAATTTAATCACAGACGGGTGTTGAAAGTATGCAACCAATTGTGATCTGTTATTTGCCACAAAATATAATTTGCAAATATTTTAAATTGAGGATATATTATTTAACTGTATACGCTCTAGCGAAAAGCTTATTAGGGCTCTTAAAATAGCTTAACTATGATATATTCACAGGTTTATTTTAGACAAAAACACCTACATATATTCACGCCTTTATCCGTAATGGGGTAGGCAGAGCGTAAACGACCTAAACAGAGGTCGTTCCGCCACGTCTGACAAAATTTTGAGGGTTATTTAAGACAAGGCATTTTATGTTTTTCTTTCATGCAGGCCTGGGAGCTAGAGAAAAATTAAGAATGTGTCAGCTGCATTTCCTCCCGGGCATGCTGTAAAAATCAGCTAAGGAATTCGAGGGTTTCATTATATTACAATTTAGGCGATAGGCTGACAACCTGTCACTGCAGCAATATACGTACAAATATGTCTTAAACGGCCCTCATATTTTTGTCAGACGTGGCGGAACGACCTTAGTTTAGGTCGTTTACGCTCTGCCTACCCCATTAGGAATAAAGGCGTGATTATATGTATGTTTGTATGTATTTATTATTCAAGTGGATACGCTCTAGTGAAAAGTATATTAAAGTAACATATAGCTTAACTATGACTTATTCAAAGGTTTATTTTAGACAAACATAAACATACCTACTTATATTTACGCCTTTGTCCCTAATGGGGTCTTCTTCTTCTTCTTCGTCGGTACACTCTTGACAGAGCGGTCGTGGTCGTCAATCCGGGTTGGTGGCACGCTTCACAATCCGTCGCCATTCCTCACGGATGGCTGCTTTTCTGGTGCACTCAATCACGGAACCTTCTTGTGCGGCGGCTTTTATCTGGTCCGTCCATCTCATTGGTGATCTTCCTCGAGGGCGCGTACCTTCGACTTTCCCTTGAACTACGAGTCGCTCGATAGATACGTTCCCGCGTCGAGAGACGTGTCCAAAGAAGGTAAGGATGCGGGCTTGCATGATAGAGGAGAGGCGTTGCTTGATGCTGAGTTCTTTAAGAATTGATGCATTGGTGCGGAATTCTGTCCACGATATTCCAAGCATTCGTCTCCAGCACCACATTTCGAGTGCGTCTATCCTCTTCTTTTCAATTTCCCGCAAAGTCCACGTCTCCGCAGCATAGTGAAATACGGGGAATATTAGTGCTCTTACGAGTCGTGTTTTGGTGGCTTTCGTGATGTTGCGATTTTTCCAAACCTTCTGAAGCTTGCTCATGGTGGATCTTGTTATTGCCATACGTCTTTTAACCTCGTCTATGCAACCGCCGTTGTTGGAAATTAGCGCTCCCAGATATACGTACGACTGGACTACCTCGCAGTTTGCAATATGTTTGACTTCGGGAGAGTTGTCATTAGCTCGGTCAACAATCATAACTTTTGTCTTGCTGCGGTTGATCTTTAGTCCAAATTCAAGGCTGACGGTTTCCATTCTTTTGAGAAGTTCTTGCATATGGTCAATATTAGTTGCAAACAAAGTGGTGTCATCAGCGTATCGCAAGTTCGATATCTTCAGACCTCCGATCGAAATACCATCTGTCCATTCATCTAAGGTTTTTCTCATTATGAGCTCTGTGTAGACGTTAAACAGGAGTGGAGATATAGCACCCTTGACGCACTCCTGCACTGGGATGGAATTGGCCTGAGAGTACTTCGTCTGTTCTTACTGACGCTGTTTCTTTTTCATAAAGGTTCCTTAGAAGATGTATAAGGTGTTTTGGGGTACCCATTTCCAGCAGCGTGTTCCAAAGTTTTGGCCATTTAACAGAATCGAATGCTTTTGAGAAGTCAACAAAGCATATATAGGTGGGTTTGTTGAATTCTCTGGCTTTCTCAATTATCTGTCGAACCGATAAAATTTGCTCACGAGTACCCCTCCCCTTCACGAAGCCAGCCTGCTCAGGAGCTATTTCCTTGGATAGGTAGGATTTGAGTTGTTCGTTTAAGATGTGCAGTAAAATTTTGCTTGCATGTGAAATAAGAGCAATAAGTCGATAATTACTGCACGATCTTGTGGATCCTTTCTTATGAAGGGGAACAAAAACAGAATGAGCCCAATCGTGCGGCCATGTGCTCGTTCGCCATATTTTATTGCACACTATTTGAAAAATTTGGACGCCGTATTCTCCCGAGGCTTTGATTGTCTCAATCGGAATGGAGTCTCTGCCTACGGCTTTTCCATTCTTTAGGTGTTTAATCGCCGCCCTGACTTCTGTTTTGAGGATATCCGGTTCCAACTCTTCATTTGCAGGTTCAGTTGAAGCAAAGCACTGCGATTGGGGATCTTCGAACAGTGATTGGCAATATTTTTTCCATGTTTCGGAAATTGCATCGATTTCGGTCACTGTTTCACCTTGTGAGTTGTCGATGGCCCATGTTCTTGATGAGAGGGTTTTTGTGATGGAACGAATTTTGCGATGGAGGTCTCTGGCTTCATGCTTGTCGGCATGTGCTTCTACTTCTGCGCATATATTTTGTAGACGCGCGTTTTGGTCTTGCCTGCAAGCTGTTTGAATTCTAGCGGACAGTTTATTCAAAGTCCTCACATCAGCTCCCTGAGACTTAACTCTTCGTCGTTCTTCTACAAGTGCCAAGGTTTCATCACTAAACCAGTGCTGTCGCTTTCGTGTTTCTGCAGGGGGTTTAGACCTTGTGGCTGCGTCTTCGATTATCTTTTTTGAACGTTCCCACAATTGATCTGGAGTCTCTACTTCCGGGTCAACACTGGTCCACTGACCCCAATTTTGTTCTAATGCTGACCTAAATTTGGAGCCATCCTTAACTTCGATCATTCTTTATGTCTCGAGTCTTCTGGCTGCTCTCAATTTTAGTTGCACCTTGGACATTAAAAGTTGGTGGTCCGATCCACAATCAGCTCCAGGCAAAGTGTGGGTATTTCTAATTGAGGGCCGCCACCGTGACCTAATCAAGATGTAATCTATTTGATTTTTGTGCTTGCCGTCGGGTGTTATCCATATCCAAAGTCTACGTGGGTGGTGTTGGAAAAAGCTGTTTGATATTATCATGTCGTTATCAGTGGCAAATTGTATCAGACGGTCACCTCTATCATTACGCTGCCCAAGTCCAAATTTTCCTGCACAATGACTCATGAGATGTGCATCATTCCCTATCTTCGCGTTAAAGTCGCCGAGTACGATCAAAACCTCTCTTTTTGATGTTTTTGAGATGACTTTTTCAAGTTCTCTATAAAAGTCTTCTATAACTTTATCGCTCGAGTTACTAGTGGGTGCATAAACCTGTATGATATTAAGATTAACTGGTGTCGCCTTGATCTTAATGGTCATAATTCGATCACTTATAGGTTCGTAACCTAGCACGCAGTTCTTAATTCGAGCAGGAAGGACGAAAGCAACACCGTTGTTGCTATTGTCATCGTTACCGGAGAAGTAAATGACATGTGATTCCGTAAGAAAATGACCGTTTCTCTTCCAGTGAGTTTCGCTAAGGCCACAGATGTTCAATTCACACCGAGTTATCTCTTTCTCTACGATATGAAGTTTCCCGGGTTTGAGGAGACCGCGTACATTCCAAGTACCTATGTACTGGATATGGCGCATCTTTAAAGGTATTCCAGTAGTCCAATTTCCTAGGATGCCTGGTCACCTACATCCTCATGGCCGGTAACCAATTTCACACCGTCTGCCCCGGACGCAGTACGGCGCCGGTTGCTAAGCGGGTCACAGGGCCACCTCTTTATCCTTGGTTTCCTTTTCATGACGACTTTCTTGGGAAAGTAGTGCAGTGGTTTCCACTTGCCTTCTGTACCAGACATTTTTGAGATTATTTGGGTCTCAAGGCTGCTGTAGCCTCCTCCAACAAGTTGCCTAGTTGGGGAATGGTTATACCGCCATTGACTCGGTCGCCAGAGCCCCGTCTGTTGTCTAGCAGGGAGCACCAAGGCAACCGACATTGGTTTCCGTCGCCACCCGGCGCGTGCAGGTGAGGTTGACTATTAGGTCGGATATGATGTTATGTTCCGTTCTCCCCTTACTCCCCTAATGGGGTAGGCAAAGCGTAAACGACCTAAACAAAGGTCTTGAGTTTGACAAAGTTTTGACGGTTATTTATTACAGATTTGTAGGTATATTGCTGTAGAGATTGCGCCTAAATTGTAATATACTAAAACCATCGCATCCCTTAGCTGGTCATTACAGCATGCCCGGGATGAAATGCAGCTGGTACATTATGTTTACTATGTTTTTCTCTCGCTCCCAGGCCAGCATGGAAGAATGAATTATTTTAGAACTCTAAAAATAACATTAGCTGGCCTAAGTTACAGGCTATAGGTGTCTGCATTATGACTATAATAAAGCTAACTATATTACCCGTAGTACACTGCTCAGATATTCTTGCCGCCTTACCAAGCTTTAGTGATGCCCCTTTTAATAAGGTCCATAATGCATTGCACAAACTTGGTCGTCTTATAAAGCTATCTCACAGCTCACTACAAGGCTAAACATTAAGTAAGCAAACTATTATAAGACGGAGTAAAGTCGGGATCACCTGTGCCGGATTATGTCGTTCAAGTCGGCTTTGTGGACGCTTTCTATTATTTATTATTATAGTGTTTTCGAAAGATACCTAGAAGGTAACAATTTCTTCCGTGCTGAACTAGGAGCTCTATTCACCACCTTAATTATAGTAGTCCTCACACCGATTTTCCGTGATGGCGGACAATCTCACAGAGATCGGTCAACTGCGCAGGAATAGTTTTTAGTTTGCGCTATACACAGGTGCACTCTCTAATCCTTCAATCTCTTATTCCGATGGGACATATTGACTGACACGATAAGAAAAAAATCAGGCACAGGACCGACTTTTTACATGCCCATTCGACAGCATGGCTCACCTTAATTTTCGGACAATCAGGTGATCAGCCTGCAATGTCCTAACCAAACTAAAAACAACAACAGAAAGTCATTGTCCCCGGGACCTCCGGGTCGAGCCCATGGCTCAGACCGCTAGACTACGAAAGCAGTTCCCCCCCTTAATACTGGTGTCAAGGCTCAGTGTGCAGGTGGGGCATATTGGAAAAAATATTGAGGTACATATCTCCCTACTAGTTCCATACAAGAAAGCTCAGAAAGAGTATACTTACTGTAAAAACACAAATCATCACATTCCAGACATTTTTGATTATACGCTGCAAAGCATTTTATTTCAGAGGAAGTTTGACCGTTCCTTAGATATTTGTATAGGGTAGTGCTATTCTGACCTAGCATACACAATAAAAATACGTATATCAATAATTGAGTAATTATTATACTAATTAATTCCATTCTGGCCTGGAAGAGGGAGAAAAACATTGAATGCGCCAGCTGTATTTCCTCCCGGGCATACTGTAAAAACCAGCTAAGGGATACGACGGTTTCAGTATATTGTATTTTAGGCGATAGGCTGACAGCCTGTCACTACAGCAATATACCTACAAATATATCTTAAATAACCCTCAAAACTTCGTCAGTCGTGGCGGAAAGACCTTTGTTTAGGTCGTTTACGCTCTGCCTACCCCATTAGGGATAAATGCTTGATTATCTGTATGTATGTGTGTATAATTAAGTAATTTGGTGATGGTAACCTATTAGCGAAACTGTGTAAGTAATTAAGGCTGCGGTACAGTGCGCCGCCAATTATCGTCTCTCTGAATGACGTCAGCGGTAAGTGGGGTGAGCGGGGTGAGCCCCAATAACTGCAGTTGACATAATTAGCGGACACAGACGGATTCGGCTCAACGGTCCGTGACATAGGGTAATCAGCCAGATCGTAATTTAAAACATACTTTGAACTTTTAGTAATTACTAGAAGGGAATAAAAATATATAAGTAATTGTTGCTATTTTTTAAGTGTCTCATAAACACTGGTTGGATGTTGTAAAGTAGAACATACGGGGAGTAAGGGACAGCGGCCCGCAAACTAATAGTGGTTGCTCAGTCAACGACACTGAAAAACTACCAGCAGGTTTTTTTTTGGAAGTGTTAAAAATATTTTGGTTTTCCATACAAATTGTCTGTTGGTTTATAAAGAAGTTATTACTAATATTTTTAATGATTGAATGAGGACCTGAAGTAAGTAAAGTATGATCAGATCATTTTTCACAGAATCGAACATACCTATGTCTAACTGGTAGCACTCAACACTTCCCTTTATATCCTTGATTTCTTCCATGCTGGACTGGGAGAGATAGAAAAACATAGAATGTTCCAGCTGCCCTTCCTCCCGGGCATGCTGTTAAAGTCAGCAAAAGGGACTCGAGGGTTACATTGTATTGTAATTTAGGTGATGGGCTGACAACCTGTCACTAAAGCAATACATATTACAATCTAAAATAGTCCCCTTAATTTTTGTCAGACGTGGCGAAAGCGCCTTTTACGAGGCGTTAAACGCTCTGCCTACCCCGTAAGGGATAAAGGCATAATTTATGTATGTATGTATGTATTGTTTCCAATATAAGGTCCTTCATTGGACAATCATGCATGACGTCGTCTCCTAAAACTCTCTTTTAGTCTGGTGACTCATTATATAAACTTTGTAGTATGGTGCAAATAGGTCCATTCTAAAAATAACCTAAATCTCTCTTTCCTTTCCTCCATTAGTAGGAATTAGTTTTCTTCCATGCTGGATTGGGAGCAAAGGAAAAACATAGAATGTGCTAGCTGCATTTCCTCCCGAGCATGCTGTGGAAACCAGCTGGGGGATCCGGGGGTTTCAGTGTATTGCAATTTAGGCGATGGGCTGACAACCTGTCACTACAGTAATATACCTACAAATATATCTTGAATAGACCTCAAAACTTTGTCAGACTTGGCGGAACGACCCTTGTTTATGTCATTTACGCTCTGCCTACCCCTTTAGGGATAAAGGCGTGATTATATGTATGTATGTATTAATTGGAAATTATTTTATTTGTATGTAGTGAGTGAACTTAAAAAAAAACTTGTTGATACTAGATAAGCAAAATATGTTTCATTTCTCTGACAACCCTGCTAGATGGCTGCCTGTAATTGACAAAATAATTTGAGTGGGCCAACAGGTACTTAATCATATTTATTTAATTTGGAAGCCTTTTACTATGGTTCGTGTTCAAGAATTTTAAGCATTCTGATCCTATGTTTAGAAATCAGATCTTATTTAACGTTATAGGCTAACTTGACTGTAATAAGAAAACTTTGCGTACATTACATATACATACATAAAAATCACGCCTTTATCCCTTACGGGGTAGGCAGAGCGTCAAACTCCTCGTAAAAGGCGCTTTCGCCACGTCTGACAAAAAATGAGGGCAATTTTAGATTGTAATGTGTATTGCTATAGTGACAGGTTGTCAGCCCATCGCCTAAATTACAATACACTGTAACCCTCGAGTCCCTTTTGCTGACTTCTACAGCATGCCCGGGAGGAAGGGCAGCTGGCACATTCTATGTTTTTCTATCTCTCCCAGTCCAGCATGGAAGAAAAACACACACACGCTTCACAAAGCCTGAAATTACTCTGTCCAAAGTTTTCTGACAGATAATCCCAATGTATGTCGCTCATGATTGGGTACAGTCAGCTCGATAATTCACTTTGCATGCACAATGGCCGCCACGCCGCTGGATGGCCAATTAGCAGCCAAATGTCGGCCGAAATTACTGGGGACGAATATTTCTGCCCGACTGTACATACATGATCATCACTAGATTCATGGGCTCAATACCTACTAGAGAGCCGCTACAATTAGAAATATTAATTTACGTGGCTGATCCTATTTGATATTCAGCGCGTAACTGTCAAATATAAATTACATGGTTAAATTGAGTTTGACGTCTCTAATCGTAGCCATTCAACGCGTGTTATTTGGAGTATGGATAGTATGTATTTTTCTTACGATCAGTAGGAAAACTGTGTCTATATTTTGTTTTATTTACCAACAACAAATTATTTACAATCTTCTTCCATGCTGGACTGGAAACGAGAGAAGACATAGAATGTGCCAGCTGCATTTCCTTCCGGGCATGCTGTAAAAACCGGCTATGTGATCCAAGGGTTTCAGAATATTGCAATTTAGGCGATGGGCTGACAACCTGTCACTACAGCAATATACCTACAAATCTATCTTAAATAATCCTCAAAACTTTCTCAGATGTGGCGGAACGACCTCTTGTTTAGGTCGTTTACGCTCTGCCTACCTCAATAGGGATAAAGGTGTGGTTATATGTATGTATATGTTATTTTACGCGGCTTCTACGAACGCGGCTTAGAAACAATACAATATAATACAAATATTCTTTATTGCACATAAACAACACATTGTACAGGAACAAACATTGAAACGTCAAATGCGATTAAAAAGGTCCCATTCGAATTAATGGATCATATTATAACTTTTCGGACCATCAGGTGATCAGCTTGCAATATTCTAACCAAATTAGAAAGAACAACACAAAGTCATTGTCGTCAGGAATCGAACCCGGAACCTCCGCATCGAGAGCCTACTAAACAGAGCTCAGACAATTAGACCAAGGTCGCAGTTATAGTACACTGTTATAGTTATAATAGATAATAGCCCTTTTTACAATTACATTTTAACTTTAATAATGTAGATAAAGTAAGTATTAGGCTCGATTCTAGATTTGCCGGCTAAAACTAAAATGTATGTGACACTTTCAGACTTTCTGTTTTTTTTTTTATTTATAGTCGGTGGTTTTATACGTTACCTATAATTTTTATCCGCCGTCATATGATATTGCGGATAAAATTGACAGAAATACTGGGGAAACGTGCAAAAGCGCGTCAAAATCTAGCGGACAAAGTGTCAAACCATAGAGTCTAAATCGCCCTATAAATGTCCTTTATCAATTTTATTATTTTCAAAGTGACATATAGGTTTAAAGTTTAGTTTTAGCTGGTGCAATCTAGAATAGGACCAATTTTCTTTGATTTATAGCTAAGTTTTAAGAAAATAATTGAATATGGAAAAAACATTGTTCGAACTATGATCCAAAGTAAGCCGCAACTGCTTATTAGAAAGGTAGAACCCGATACTTCGTAATATAAAAACTTTTATCAAACTTTTCTATTTAATTATGAATGAAAAAAAAAGGTTTATAAAAGAGACTCGAACTAAAATCTTATTTATTTTATCACAACGTAAAGTAACGGTATCGGATCGTGGGTACAAATCCCACTCAAGTGTAACTTTTGGCTTATAGTATATTTTTAGGTGTAACAACGTAAAAGCTTTTAAAATGTCTAGCGGCGACATCTTAAAGGCGCGGCAAGAGGTCCACAAGAGCTTAAGCCTGTGTGACTCCTTCACCAGGAAGATTGCCATTTCATTCATAGCTGACTTGCCAACGACATTTACAGGTTTTTTGAGGGATTGTTGTACTCATCTTGCTAGAAATAATTAAATCGTCTCGGGCAGTGCACTATGGCGTGTACTTAAGAAATACTATGATAAATTCGCCAGTTCACCACAGCCGCGGCCTCTCAGTAGCTTAGTTGGCAGAGCGATGAAACGGCATTCCGAGGGTCAAAGGTTGAAGTCCTGCCCAAGGCGAATTTATTGTTTCATTCTTTTCATATTATATCGAATTTATTATTAGTTTCTTTCATATTATACAGGGTGTAAGGGAAAACGTACCGAAAAATTAATGGGGTTGCTTTGCTATTTCCATATAAATTGTCTGATCGAAGGGGTCATTTTGTATTTGAGAGTCAAAACAATTTTCAATTCTTACTTTTTTTGTTAGAAATGGGTTTGCTCTTGACTCTAGGTCAGGGATGACCGTGACAGAGTCGACGATGGAGCAAGCTTACCCAGAAGATGCCTGTTATGGAACTCACAATCTCACGCCCCGACGGAACACAGCAAGCTGTTTGGCGCCGGACTACGGTGAGAGGGTGGTCGCAAGCCAGGCGGCCCCTTGAGGAGCCTACCACCGCTTTGATGGGATCGTTCAGCCGGAATTATTCACAGGCAAGCCTGTGTAGTCGTTGACCTTTGAATGTCCCTTACACCCGATATGACATTTGCAGGGCACTTGAAGATGAAAAGTTGGTTTGTCTTCACCGTGTTCGCTTTATTTGGCCTTGTTGCTGGTGAAATAGCTTTACTGGCGAGCCTGCTTATCAGTTCTTCGTCAGTCGTTGCATTTGTTGCCAGTCTTCATATAGCTGGATACGGGACCATGAGTAAGTATATTCTCTGTTTGTACTAGCTTTTTCTGATCTTTATTTTCTAGGTCATACTGCGAAAGGCAGTTGAAGGGCAAAGGGATCGAAGGTTCCTGTGCTGTGATAATCACTACAAAATTTACAGACAAGTGTTAAACAATATTGAACATTCTACTTATCTCGTAGACATACATACATACATATAATCACGCCTTTATCCCTAATGGGGTAGGCAGAGCGTAAATGACCTAAACAAAGGTCATTCCGCCACTTCTGACAGTTTTGAGGGTTATTTAAGAAAGATTTGCAGGTATATTGCTGTAGTGACAGGTTGTCAGCCCATCGCCTAAATTACAATATACTGAAATCCATCCGAGGATTAACTGGTTTTTACAGCATGCCCGGGAGGAAATGCAGCTGGCACACTATATGTTTTTCTTTCGCTCCCGGTCCAGCATGAAAGAAACGTAGACGGGACATTTAATAAATATGTGAGAAAATGTTGCAGGTCTTATCAAGTGCCTGATGCTATGGTACAAGAGAGACATGTTCAGACAAGTGGTGAACGACCTCGTCGAATTGTGGCCGGTATCTATCGAAGACGACGACGCTTCAGCTCTCAAACGTCGCAGTCTTGCTGCGCTGCGATACTTTCACTTCTGTGAGTTCATAGTTGCCTGGTAGATTTACTCCGCGTTAATAGTACCTACTTGCCTTCTTGAGCCATGAAGAGATATTCAAGCAAGATAATTTTATTGATCTATGACCGATATCGATCAAAGACAACGACGCTACAGCTATTAAACGTCAATTGCGCTGCGATACTTTCACTTCTGTGAGTTCACAGTTGCAGACAACTCTATCAGATAATCTTCTAGACTAGACTTTTGCTCGTTACTGGTAGAAATACAAATTCGAAAAAATATAAACAGAATACTGGCCAAGAGCCTGTCAGAGCTCACCATAGAGTCTCATTGTGAATGAGTCATAATACCTGACACAGATTAAATTAAGATTCCTTTGAATATGATTTCTTCTTAATATGGATAAGTGGAAGGAGAAGAGGGAGGCCTTTGCCCAGCAGTGGGATGATGTGGGCTAAATAAGATAAGATGAAATTTTATCCAAAAAAAAAAAATTAAGATATTTGACTTGTTTTTACGTCACTATTCTATCATATAATAAATGTTTTAGTAACAGTTGTAAGTGCACGTAAATGAAATGATAAATTTTATAATAAGTCCTTGTTTATTTTATTTGCTTCACATTTGATTTTATACAGGTTACATGCTGCAGAACGTGCTAGGAGTGAGCTTCTACAACATAACGCCAATAGCCCTCTACTTGTACCGACTCAGTCGCGGTACTCCAGCGGATTTGGGCTTCATTTGGGCGGCTCTATATCCGATTGATAAAACCAAGCCTTATTTCCATGAGTTTGTCTTTATATTCGAATGTTTTGCAGGTAAGGTTTTATAATATGCTTATGAAGTTTTTACTCACGTACCGGTTCGAAAACCGCAAAATTATATCTGAAGCACATGCCTTTTTATGAGACTTTATTTTTATTTATAAGCGACACTTGAGATAGACAGCTCCCGATGCCCGATGAGAAGAGCCCGATGGTGTAGTGGTTAGGAAGAGCCCGATGGTGTAGTGGTTAGGAAGAGCCCGATTGTGTAGTGGTTAGGGCCGCTGCCTCCTGAGCGGGAGGTTGTGGTTCGAATCCCACCACGAACCAATGTGATTTTCGGTTTTCGAATTTCATATATACGTTTATTCGGGGCTTTTTCCGTGCTTCGGAAGTCACGTTAAGCCGTTGGTCCCGGTTAATATCGTTTAATACCGTAGATATTAGTCGTTAAGCTATATCAGAGGCCAGTGCTAAGTAAGCATTGGCGGCTTGAAAACTCTGACCTAATCTAGGATTGGGTCTGGTTTCCCTTCTAGGTTGCGGAGGTCAGATGGCAGTCGCTCTGTGTAAAAACCAGTACCCTCGTTCAATCCCCTAGATTAGGAAGCCGTCCTCGTGAGATACGGGATAAGGCTAGGGAGATGACTTGAGATAGACAGCTACTTTGAGTTCGTATCAGAAATATCATTTTAGTATAATTTAGCCTGTCACATTCATACTTGATATCGCTCTCAATCTTGAGATCGCTTTATAAATACAAGCCTAGATCACTTTTAAATATCCTTTTTAATAACCATTAATTAGTCATGTACAGCCGTACATGACTTACCCTGTAACCAACTTGAAAGGATTAAACGTGGGTAGATTTCCAAATTTTGATTTGATATGTGTTTTTTTACCTATCCACACTGACAAAAAGAGCCGACACAACTTTCTTTGATGTAACAAAAAATAAATTATAGGTGTAGGTAGGTATCATAAAACTGACATCGTTTTGTATCTTTCAACCCTTGTCTAGTCCTCAGAGACCCTTTTCACTGCTCATTAATCAAAATTCTGTTACGCATATTTTCACCTACTCGTACATCATATTTTGCTTATATTTATCGATGTAAAACATCATTTATTATAAAGCGATGGTTGGATTTAGGATTGATGTTGGTAACATTTTAAAAATAAACGTGTGGTATTTTGTGTCATAATGTTGCAGAATTAGCTTTTCAATTTAAGTACACAGAGTCTCTTTCCTATACAGGGTGCTAATTAAGGGGTGTTTCAGTAACTTAAAAGGAGCTTTCAGTAACTTATAAAGATATAAAGAAATCCTACTCCAAAACAAATTAAAAACAATAGTCGGGAGGGATTTTTATGATTACCAGTGTTGCGTGTGGCGGCACAGCTATAACCGATCCCGCCCGCGTGACGCGCGATTAGGCAAGAACAAACCCAACCAGTGATAGAGACTCGCGCAGGCTCGGTTATAGCGGTGCGGTCAGACGCAGCTTTTGTTTAATTTTTTTCAAGTTTTTTTTTAAATTATTTTTATGGGCTCCTTTTACTGAAACACCCCCTAAGCTATAGAACGCAATTAAATTAACAACCAGTATTTTTGATACCAATGATTAGCAAACCAGCGAGGTATAGACGTTGTCAGGGAAAATCCAAGTTCTCGTCATCCAACAACCTTTCCCTACATAAAAACTTTCCGCACCACTATCACCGATTGTATATTTTCCGTCGAGATGCCCCTTACAGGGTGTCTCAAACTTATGTCCCCACGAACCCAGAGGCGATAGTGATCCCCTAACGCTGAAAAAAAGGACACTTTTTGCATAAATTCTAACTTCGCGATCTCGCTATACTCCACTTAGAGTAACCCTATCAAGTTACACTCAACTTGTGGTACAGGCGTGGTGTCAGTCTGTGCCCAACTCGGCGCTGACTTGATGTTCACCGCAATGGCAAGCCACATCAGCATGCTGCTGCGGCTGCTGCAAATCAGGATCCGCAACCTGGGTGACAAGTCTGCAAGGATTACTGGGAGTGGACAACGCGCTACTTTTACTGATAACAGCGACTGCTACGACGAAATTGTTGCGGTTATTAAAGTTCATCAGCGGCTTATAAGGTACAAAAAGAAAACGTAAAAGAAATGCTATTCAAACTTTGTTAATAATTGTAATCTCACAAAATTTTACTGCAGCAACACACAGGTGTCACTTACTGCGAGTAAGGTTGCCCTCAACACGCTGTCAATGCTTCTTGCATTGCCTACAACACACATACGTCACCTTACCAAATACGCGCGCGTAGCGAGGAACTCTACGTCAGCACATCCCTCTGCGAATACTCGCGCGTAGTGCGTAAGGTGACGCGTGTGTTGTAGGCAATGGAATAAGCATTGACAGCATGTTGAGTGCAACCTTACGCGCAGTAAGTGACGCCTATGTGTTGCTGCACTTAGATTCCGCATGGGAGATAATACGAGTAACTTGAAACATTGTGTTGTGGCACATTGTGAGTTGATTAAAGATACAAAAAATATAATAAGATACATGATTAACTGATTGTGCGATCAATAAAGAGGCTACATGCTGCGGGTTTGGTGGCTATTGTCGTGCTACTAATATGATCAAGCTGTGGAATGCCTTGCACGAAGACATTCGACGTGCACCTATGTTTTATTTGCCTTTTGTTTTTATCTTGTCTTATGAAATTGATAATTGTTTTTTTTACTTAGTTACAGCAAAGATTTGGAAGATGTGTTTGCAATGGTAAACCTTGTCAATGTCCTCCTGAGTTCCGTTAATATTTGCTGCGTCGTCTTCAATATTGTTGTAAGTATTATTGTATTGGTGTTGTTTACAGTATAGGGTCAATTAAAAGAAAAGAAAGAAGTCGAAGTTTGATGGGCCCGGTTCATGAACTATGTCATGACATATACCTTTGGCAACGAAATAAAAAATCATAGTTTGACACGGGCGCATTTCATCATCATCACAATGGCATATCGATGATAACGAAATAAAAAATCATAGCTTGACACCGCCCCTTTTTATCACATGACTTTGACAACGAAATAAAAAATCATAGCTTGACACCGACGCGTTTCATCACATGTCTTTGACAAAGAAATAAAAAATCATAGCTTGACACCGACGCGTTTCATCACTTGTTTTTGACAAAGAAATGAAAATCATAGCTTGGCTCAGGCGCGTTTCATCACGTCTTTGACAAAAAAATTAAAAATCATAGCTTGACACGGGGCGTTTCATCACATGTCTTTGATAAAGAAATAAAAAAATCATAGCTTGACACGGGGCGTTTCATCACATGTCTTTGATAAAGAAATAAAAAATCATAGCTTGACACGGGCGCGTTTCATCACTTGTCTATGACAAAGATACAAAAAACATAGCTTAGCACGGCGCTGATTAACTTAGGTATGACATGTAGATTTTTATTTTTATATCAACGTACACAACTTTCGTTGTCTGCAATATTAACTACCTCATGACTGATTTTTGTTATAGCCGTCATTATTTTAACGTTTTGCAGCTCCTGGAGCCCTGGATGGATGTGAGTAATAAGCTCTTCTTGGGCGCAGCCTTGACGCAAGTGGGAATTATCTGTTGGTACGCGGATGAAATATACCAAGCAGTGAGTTACACTATACCTACGCACATTCAAAATATAGATTTAAATAAAATTAAATAAAACCAATTACATAATTTCATTGCATTAATATTTAAAAAATTCAAATATATATTTTTTACTGACAAAAAGTAAAAATTTATTGTATAATACAAAAAAATAAATTAAATAAACAAAGTTAAAAATATGTCTAGTAAATAAGTAATTTTTAATAGGTCCATCTTGCTGGAAATACTGTAAATTCCAGATGATGATTGATGAATTAATGATTTCAGTATGTTGCAATATTTCCTACCGCAATACCGCGTCATCGCCAAAATTACGTATTTTCCAAAGAATTTCTGTTAGATATTTTAGTTTTTGACATAATATTGTCAATTAAAAAGTTTTTTCTTCCATGCTGGACTGGGAGAGATAGAAAATTCTTCCATGCTGGACTGGGAGAGATAGAAAAACATAGAATGTTCCAGCTGCCCTTCCTCCCGAGCATGCTGTTGAAGTCAGCAAAAGGGACTCGAGGGTTACAGTGTATTCTAATTTAGGCGATGGGCTGACAACCTGTCACTATAGCAATACACATTACAATCCAAAATTGCCCTCAATTTTTGTCAGACGTGGCGAAAGCGCCTTTTACGAGGAGTTTGACGCTCTGCCTACCCCGTAAGGGATAAAGGCGTGATTTTATGTATGTATGTATGTAAAAAGTTTTTTTTTTAAATTAATAATGATCCTATATTTACAGAGCATCGGCGTATCCAGTGCGGTGTACGATAGTGGATGGTATAAAACCAACCCCCGCTGCCGACGGGCCTTGCTTCTGCTGCTTCAAAGGTAAACTTACTTGACATTATGGGCTACAAGACTACAAATCAAAGCAAAAAGTTTGTAAAAAAAAACGATATTTCCTTGTCCTTTTCCTCTTTTATTTGTAAACTAGCGACCCGCCCCTGCTTCGCACGGAAATTTTCAGTGTTTCCCTACTATATTATGCATGTATAAACCTTCCTCTTGAATTACTCTATCCATTAAAAGAAACCACATCAAAATCCGTTGCGTAGTTTTAAAGATTTATGCATACATAGGGATATAGGGACAGAGAAAGCGACTTTGTTTTATACTTTGTAGTGAAGATCTGAAGAGTACCGTGGTTTTCCACTTTTGATGCGACTTTGTTAACAAACCTCAAATTCGGATTTAGCACCCAAAAATATTAAGGATTTAAAAAATAAGCCTGTTTTAGAATTTACCCCAACTCCAAGAGTCAAAAGATTTGTCAAGAAATTGAATCCAATTGTTAGTAGATCTAAACAGTCAATTTTTACAAATAAAATATTATGCTCAGATAGTTAATATTAGCGTAATATTAACGCATTAAATAAGGTACGGAACAATCCCAAAAGAATATATTTTGTATTATTACTGCCTACTGTGTATTCCATTAATATTTTCGACATCAAACAGGCCGAAATACCAGAGGGCATTCTTTATTGATTGTGTACGGAAAATACCTTGTTTCAGATCACAGAAGCCGCTTTATTTCACCGCACTGAAATTTCGGAACATCACCATGACTACTTATACCTCGGTAAATAAATTTCACTTAATTCTTTTATTAATAACTGCCTCCGTGGTCTAGTGGTCTGTACCATTCACTTTCGATCCGAAAGTCCTGGGTTCGATTCCTAGGGGGGCTTAAAGATGGTATTTGTGAATTTATCACTTTGTGAGTTTTTTCCCAGTTTGGTTAGGACATTGCAGGCTGAATCACCTAATTGTCCGATAAGAAAAAATATTCCGTGCTTCGGAGGGCACGTTAAGTCGTTGGTTCCGGTCGCTGTCTTTGATAGTGGTCGTTATATAAACCATATCATAGGCCTATTAAGCCAATGTACCGTTATTCGAAGCCTACTAAACAAAATTGAGAGAGAAGCAAACTTGATTCTCTAGTTGCGTGTCGGATATGACGTCACGAGTGCGTCCAACTTCACTCCAGTCAGCCCCCACTTCCCCCACTACAGTCCAGGCGAGGCAGCGTGGTTGCGCACGCGGCCCTGTTCGTCATTGGCGTCTTGACTCCCGTTGCGTTCGGACGTATCTTTATTCATTTATTTATAAAAAAAAAAAAAAATAGAAAAATATTTGAAAATAAAATAAGATATAACGTAAGTACATTCTTACTTTAGATATTCAATACATTCAAGTATCTTTTTTAACGGTTTTACCGTTCGTGAATTTTATTTTAATATTATATTTTATTTTCAGTGTTATTTTAATATGGAAAATTTTAAAATATTAAACCTGAGTGCGTCGTCAGAGTCTGAAGATGACTCTGCTCCTCCAGTTGTCACTCGAGCGACGATAGAACAGCAGTCGCCGCAGATTTGTGCAGATCCTCCAGCTGTTGGACAAACCGTCGTCCCTGGAAAACGAAAAGGAGAACAGGATGAGGGAATTGAACTACCGAAAAGACGGCGGTACAGCGATGCAATCGTATATCTTGCTGAGCAGGTTAGTGAAATTAAAAATTTTCTTCACAATGCACATCAACCCCTGTATCAATCTAGTGAACATGGTGGTAATGATGATGCTATTGATATGAACGTTAGTCGTGAGTTATATAATGAAAATACTGCAGAAAAGGTAGAACAAAAGTCAGGTCAACCTGATCAACAGACTCCTTTTAAATTTTCAATAAATACAGTTTTAAAGGAACCTTCTATTCCGAAGTCCTCTCAAAGTTTGGTTGATATGATTAAGGCTGTTCAGCACTTTGATTCTGAAGATTGGTCAAACGTCAGATATGCTGATGTCCAAAAACAGTACGTTTCACGCCCTGGTTATACTGATCTCGAAACCAATGACGAGATTAAACCGTATGATAAATTTACTAACCTTAGCCTCACTGAGCGTGGTTTCGCAGCAATTACTCAAGCTTTAGTAAAGCAGAGAGAAGCCGCGCAAAGCGGATTTGAATCTCTGATGTCATGGGCACATTCGTCTGCTGACTTTTCACCTGCCTCTCTGCAACAAAAGATAAATGAAATTTTTATAGAGGGTAATTTTCAAAAAATTTCAAACGATGCTATCCAGCTAGCATGTGGCCATCGCGCGGATCTTATCCAGCAAAGGCGAGATAGTATTTTACGATCTGTTAAGGACAAGTACTTTAAAGAATCTCTGAGGAAAATTCCTCCTAGTTGCAGTAACCTTTTTCAAAAGGATTTATTCTCTGCTGCTCTTGAAAAGAATGGAGGAGTCTCCAAATCATTTTGGCCGCTCCGTGCGCCTATTCAGAACAAACCTGCTGCGCAAGCAGGTCCAAGCCAAAGTAATTCTCTGAACAAAGTACTAGTACCTACGCAAGGTACTTCCGACTCATACAGGTTTTTTACCAACACTTCTTTGCCTGGGTTTGACTCATTTCGCTCCCAGCGACAATCTGGTCCGCAACAAAGTCGACCGCCTCGCCCAAGGGGGAACCGCTCTCATGTACAAGACGGCTTTCAAACCAGTGGAAACGTCAGTAATAGAGGAAGACCCTCAACTCAAAGGGCCCCGCGCAGGGACCATAATCAGAAAAGAAAGTATTGACTCGGACTTGGAACCCTTTCACGCTGGCAGGCTGGCATTATTTCAGAATCAGTGGGAGATTTTGCATGCACCACCACCTCTCTTAAAAATAATTCAGGGATTTCGAATACCCTTTTGCCGCAAGCCGCCCCTAATAATACCGGTCTTAACAAAATTTCAAACACCTACCTCGCAAGAGATGGAAAGAGCAATATCTCAAATGTTGCAAATGAATGTCCTGGAACCTGTGGAGATCAGTCCCAGCTTTATCTCGACAATGTTTCTGACACCCAAAAGCGACGGTTCTTTGAGGCCAATTTTCAATTTGAAAAATCTGAACAAATATGTATACGTCAGCAAGTTCAGTCTGATAAACGTACAAAGAGTCCCATCATTTCTTCAACCTTTCGACTGGCTAGTAAAGATAGATCTATCAAACGCATACTTTCATCTTCCGATAGCTCAAGCTCACAGATGCTTCCTTCGCCTGATATTCAAACAGCAGCTTTTTCAAATGACCTGCCTGCCTTTCTGCCTGGCCTGCGCCCCGAAAGTTTTTGCTTCATTGACAAACTGGGTAGCTCAGGTCTTCAGGGACAGAGGTTACCGTATTCTAGTATACCTCGACGATTTCCTTCTAGCCCATCAAGATCCACGTGTGCTAGAACTTCAGGCACAAGAGGCTCTAAACCTTTTGAGGTATCTCGGTTGGCAAATAAATCTCTCAAAATGCGTGACTGTACCCCAGACAGACTTAGAGTATCTAGGATTGACTTGGTACCCACATCAAAACTTTGTATCCCTCCCTCACCAAAAACGCGTAAAGCTAACCCAAAAGATACTAATGTTACTAAAGAGGAAAACTGCATATCTGAAAGAAGTTCAAAGTATAGTAGGTTCTGTAAATTTTGCCAGTTTTGCAGTACAAAGAGGTCGCCTCTACCATCGAGCACTTCTGATACATTGTCAGGATCTGCTTTATCGAAATCCAAGAGTTCGTTATCCTATCCCTCAGGTAGCGCAGGACGAATTAAGGTGGTGGTTAGCCAACATGACGAAGAATTCTTTAATTTTTCATCCTCCTGTAGTGCACTATCTAGTGACCGATGCCTCAGAGTTAGCTTGGGGGGCACAATTGAACAACATGAAGTTGTCAGGTCAGTGGACAGATATGGAAGCGAAAAACCACTCCAATCTTCGAGAAATGTTAGCAATTCTTCGCGCCTTACAAGATCAAGGTCCTTACCTAGCAGGCTCTTCCCTGATGATACAAAGCGACAATCGAACTGTTGTAGCGTACCTAAAGAACGAGGGCGGAACCAAGTCTATGCCCTTAATGAATCTAACTTACGAGATTTTGCAATTCCTAGACGAATACAAGATTCATATAGAGGTTCACTATATTCCAGGTCGCTTCAATGTAGAAGCGGATCGATTATCCCGAGTTGCACCAACACCCGAGTGGCATTTGCTCCCGGAAGCGACCAACCAAATATTTCGCAAATGGGGAGTACCCGAAATCGACTTGTTTGCCTCGGCAACGGCTCATGTTTTACCGATTTACGGAACATTAGATCAGAAAGACAAACGGGCCCATGTTTACGATGCTTTCAGCCAGACTTGGCATTACCGGCTAGCTTGGGTTTTCCCGCCCCCTTTCTTAATTCCCAGAGTGTTATCTCACCTGAATACAGCAACAGGCCAATATCTGATAGTTGCACCTCGTTGGGAGAAGGTGTTCTGGCGGCCCGATCTAAAGAACCGGTCTCTGGCAGCTCCTTTCACGATCCGCAATCTGGATCAGGTTCTGATCGACAACGCGACAGGTCAGCCTCCGCCGAAGAGCCAGGAACTGATCCTGGAAGTTTGGAAATGTGGGGCTGGTCAGAAAGTTTAAAGTTTTGGTCAGAAGAACAGCGAGAGTTGTTACGTAGTAGTTGGAGGGATTCTACCTTAAAAACTTATAAACCAGCCTGGCAAAAATGGTTTAACTGGTCAAATAACAATTCTGTGAGTCCTCATAATCCATCTGGTTCTGATTTAGCAAGATTTCTTATAGATCTTTATCAAAAACAGGGTCTATCATACTCAACTATTTTGGTTTACAAGTCTGCTATTTCTACGCTTTGTGACCCTAATTCAGATAACCGGCTCAGTTCACATGTTCTTGTAAAGCATGCACTTAAAGCAATATCACAAAAAAATCCCAAAAACAAGAAAATTCCTATTTGGGACACTGATATATTGAGATCGTGGCTTATCAGTAAACCTGTTAATGAAACTAATTTATTTCAGTGTTCTCAAAGGGCAGCTATATTGCTTCTACTCTGTTCGGGTCGTCGTGTACATGACTTAACTCTCCTATCTGTAAATTCAGCAAATTGTTTACCCAGCGATGAGGCAATCGTTCTGTGGCCGAAGTATGGGTCAAAAACTGACTCTTATAATAACCAGCAGTCAGGGTGGCGTTTGTTAGCAAATAAGGAGTTCAAAGCTCTAGACCCCGTTTTTTGGATAAAGCGGGTAATTACTTTATCTGAACCTAGACGAAATATCTCTAAAGTAGATAATTTATTTTTAACTGCTTGTGGTCCCCCTAAACCAGCTTCGCGAACTGTAATTGCAAACTGGGTAAAAAGCAACTTACTTGAAGCGGGCATTCGCGCCAGTCCTGGTAGTATACGTTCTGCAGTTGCTTCCAAAAACTGGGTCCAGAATTGCCCCTTAGAGGACATATTAGATCGAGGTAATTGGCGTTCGGAAAACACGTTTAGAAAGTTTTACTGTCGTGAGATACAGTCTTCAGAACCACTGTCAACCACATCTGCATCTTTCATACCTGAAAAATAAGTTAATTACTATAAAATTATGTAAATATTCAAAAACAAATACATTCATGATGATTTTGTATGTTTTTGATTTCTCTAGAGGTGTTTACTATTAATATGTAAGTTTTATACCAGTTTTTATCTAATAAATATAAATAATTTAAATAAAATTTTAATGTTTTATTTCCTATTTCATCCCGATATAATACTAATCACATTGGCGTCCCACTACCACCAGGCGATAACAAACAAGTCTCAATTTTGTTTAGTAGGCTTCGAATAACGGTACATTGGCTTAATAACGGCGTTTTACCTAACAATAAAACGTATATTAAGCTAATTACCTTATTCGAAGCCTACATTTGTAATTCTACCTGGTTTTCAATAATTCGGGTACGGCTACCTATGATAATTTACTTAAAAATACATTATTAAAATATTGAAATTACTTACCTTAAAACCAAGCGATTCCCATGAGAATCGAATACTGCATGCAGTATATTCAAAATGTACTCTTTGTAATCATAAGTTCACTTTTATTCATAACTTTTTACACTTTTTGGTTTTACTTGTCACATACCTACTTTTTCACTTGAGGTTTCACAGTACTTATATTTTTCGACTTCTGATTACTTGTTAAAACTTTTTGAAGTAATGCACACAAAATCATAACATATCACAAGCACATCACACGTGTTTCACTTTTTTCCGTCGAAAAATTTTACAGCCGTACCCTCAATAGGTAACATATTTGCAAATTGAGACACAATGACGAACAGGGCCGCGTGCGCAACCACGCTGCCTCGCCTGGACTGTAGTGGGGGAAGTGGGGGCTGACTGGAGTGAAGTTGGACGCACTCGTGACGTCATATCCGACACGCAACTAGAGAATCAAGTTTGCTTCTCTCTCAATTTTGTTTAGTAGGCTTCGAATAAGGTAATTAGCTTAATATACGTTTTATTGTTAGGTAAAACGCCGTTATTAGCCAAGCTATTAGGCGGTTTAAAAACTCTGACACCAGGGTTCATCAGGTCGATTGACTTGAAAACCCACACGACAGAAGTGTTTCGTGTTTTTTTAGCGACAAAGGAGCTTATTTCTGACCTTTTGAATAAATATTGGGCCAAAATTGAAATTCCCATTCAGATAAATAAAATTGAAAAAGATCGGGAGCCACATTTTTGAATCATTTGAATCGAAATTCGCATATACCGGGTGTACGGAACAACATCCCGTAAACTGATAGGGGTTGCTCAGTCAACGATACTGAACAACTTCCACCAAGAAATTATTTCAGGAAGAGAAAAGAAATGGTTTTTCCATACAAAATGTCCATCTCAATCAGACAATTTGTATGGGAAAGCCAATTTTTGTTTTCACTTCCTTACAGAATTTCGTGACGCTGTCCCATACACCCTGAATACGATTCGCATATATACGAAAGAGTAACTTTCGCATGTGACTTTCATACGATTTTCCATGCGAACGATCGTTTTTCGTATTCGAATTCGATTCAAGTGGTTCAAAAATACGGCTCCAGGGATGCGTTGAACATATTTTATAGAAAATACATACATACATATAATCACGCCTATATCCCTAATGGGGTAGGCAGAGCGTAAGCGACCTAAACAAAGGTCGTTTCGCCACGACTGACACAGTTTTGAGGGTTATTCAAGATATATTTGTAGGTATATTACTGTAGTGACAGGTTGTCAGCCCATCGCCTAAATTGCAATATACTGAAACTCTCAGATCCCTTAGCTGGTTCTTACAGCATGCCCGGGAGGAAATGCAGCTGGCACATTCTATGTTTTTCTCTCGCTCCCAGTCCAGCATGAAAGCAATAGTTTTATAGAAAAACATTTTATATTTCAGATTCTGACGACTTCTTATTCATACTTCACTCTTCTGTATACAATGTATAACGGTTAGCATCGCTACTTACGAGTACCAAAGATAGGATCGAAGTCGGTATAAGTCATAGATTTAGGTCACTTAGGCCCGTATTTATAATCAGCTCTCGAGTCTCACATCTAGTTTGAGTTCGTATCAGAAATGTCAATTCAATTCATAGGTTATATGGCTTTTGTGTTGTATCAGAAATGTCATTTCAATACAAAACGACCTGTCAAATCCAAACTTATTATTGCTCTCAATGCTCGAGCTTAAGACTCGTATTTATGAAGCGATCTCAAGATCTCGATCAATATTAAGTATGAATTTGACAGTTTGTGCTGAAATGACATTTCTGATACGAACTGAAACTCGCTGGCACTCATGAGCGCTGATTATAAATACGGCCCTTCTACTTCTACTTCTTGGTGGGACGGCTGCGATGCACGCAGACGGGTGATCAGCTCCTGATGATTGGAACTATTTCACCCAATTCCCAGTGGTGGAGCACTGGGTTCACTGGTGCTCCGTCAGCGTCACCTCCCTGAATCTACCGGTGGCCCTGCAGAAGTGCAGAATGTCTAATAAGGAAATGTTTTCTAAGTCCTTTGTCTCTAGTTTGTCAGTTCCTAAGTATTCCCATCTTGGCAGTGAGTAGCTAGGACATTCGGCTAAGAAGTGGAGACTACTTTCCTCCTGTCCGCACTCAGGGCAATTTGGGTTATCTATTAATCTCATAGTGTGTAGGTGTTTGTTCAGTCCGCAATGTCCTGTCACTAACCCTACCAAGAGTCTGATATGTTTTTTACTAAGTTGTAGTAGTCTACGCGTTTTTCTAAAATCTAAGCATTTTATGAAAAACTTAGATTGTCGACAGGACTGTAAGTTATTCCATCTACTGTTACTATCGTTTTTAATTTTTATGTTAATAACGCCTTTTGTTATTTGGCCTGGAATTGGTAGACATGGTTCAGGGCCCATAAAGGTTTCATCTGCCCCGGTCCTGGCCAATTTGTCTGCTATTTCGTTTCCTTCATTGTCTTGGTGCCCTGGCACCCAGGCAATTGTGATACTAGTTTTGGTACATAATCTGTTTAGAGTCAGTTTGCATTCCTTAACCAATGCAGAGGTTGTACAGGTTTTGTTGAGCGCTTTTAATGCTGCCTGACTGTCGCTATAGATTATGACTTCTGGTGTCAGTTCTGTATTTTCTAACTCGCCGGCGCACTCCAGGATGGCCTGCACCTCAGCCTGGAAAACGCTGGCGAATTTTCCTAAAGGTATTGTTCTATACAGACGTGGCGAGCTTTCTATGTAAATGCCCGCCCCCGATAATTTGGTGCTTTCTTTCCTAGATCCGTCAGTGTAACAGATCGTTGTCGGGTTGTCTGTGTGAATTTTCCACTCCTCTCTTGAGCCTATGTGTATTCTGTACTTTTTATCAAAAATCTCTTGTTTCTCTATCAAATCGTTGTTTGCAAGAATCATCGAGATATTTTGTCCTATCACCGAGTCTATCCTAACATGCCCTTTGTCCAGATGGTTACCCCTCCAAGACTTAAAGGACTTCATTCTAAACCATTGTTCTAAGGCTACCTTCTTCACCTGTAGGTCAATAGGATAGAGACCCAGGATCATATTTAAGGCTGCTGTGGGAGTTGTTCTCATTGCCCCAGTGATCATCAGTGCAGCTAAGCGTTGGACCTGGTCCAGCGCTGTTTTGTTTTTGATGATAGAGGTTCTATGCCACCATACTATTGCTCCGTAACTTATTCTGGGGAGAATTATAGCTTTATAGATCCATAGGACTATATGTGGCTTTATTCCCCATGTCTTGCCGACGGCTCTTCTGCATTGCACTAAGGCCATCTTTGCTTTTTTGCTTGAGTTTTCTATGTGTGTGTTAAAGAGCAGTTTACTGTCTATATCCACACCTAGGTATCTTATCTCCTCTACTACTTCCAGTTCAACTCCATCGATTCGGACTGGTAGTTCTAAATGTTTATTTCTTTTCCTTGTGAAGATGATTAGTTTGGTTTTATTCGGGTTGAGGTTTAAACCTCTATCCCTGCACCATTGAAGGACCAGCTTCAGTGTCCTGTTCATGATGTTACTAATCATGTTCAATTCTCTTCCAGTAGCTAGTATAACTCCGTCATCGGAGTATGCTTGCATATATACCATGGTTCTGTTTATAGTCTTTATTAGGTCATCCAGGAGAAGACACCACATAAGTGGTGAGAGACATCCTCCCTGTGGGAAGCCTCTTTTGGCTCGAATAGTGTGCGATGTACCTCCTAGCTCTGCCGTAATGGCACGATGTTTCAGAGCGTTCATCACCCATCTGGCTAGATTTTGTGCTATTCCTTCTCTCTCTAGGGAGTTTGCTATGGCATATGAGGTCGCCTTGTCAAAGGCACCCTCAATGTCAAAGAAACATCCCATAGCGTATTCTTTATTATGTATAGATCTTTCAGCTTTGACTATCAGGTTATGAAGAGCAGTGTCCGTGGATTTTCCTTGCATGTATGCATGCTGATTTGCATGCAGCAGGTTGCCACTTCTGCTTATCTTCGATCTGATGAATCTGTCTATAATCTTTTCTAGTGCTTTCATGATGTATGACGATAGGCTGATGCATCTGAAAGATTTGGCTTCTTGATAATTCTTTTTCCCCGGTTTAGGAATAAAGGTAGCTTTGACCTTCCTCCATGTTTTGGGGATATAGCCTGTATTTAGACTTTCTTTGTATAGGTGAATCAAATCGTCTATAATGTGGACTAGTGCTATCTGTAACATTTTAGGAAAAATGCCATCTGGTCCCGGCGCTTTATATGGTGCGAACGATAGTATGCTCCATGTTACAGCTTCTTTATTTATCACTTCATCAACTTCTTCCCACTTGGTATTGGGGTTGATGTTGAGTTGCTCTTCTTGATGTTCTATACACTCTGGAAAATGGGTTTTCATCATTATGTCCAAAATTAATTTTGGTTCGGTAATGATATTCCCATCTATCCTCAGGCTACCTAGTCTGCAAGTGGTGTCTTTTGCTAGGGTTCTCATGAGTTTGGCGGCTTGTGGTGTGTTGTGAATTTCTTCACAGAAATGACGCCATCCTTTTTTACTTTCTCTGCGACTGGTGTTTCGCATGTTATTTCTAGCTTTCCTGTACTCATCCCAGCTCGCCGGGTCATCCCTTTTTAGGGCTGTTCTTAGTTTACGGCGAGCTAGTTTTCTCTTCTTTTTTAAGTCTTTGTTCCACCATTTTTGCCCCTTTCCTGTTCTCAATTCTTGGAGGGGGCATGATTCATGGAACGCCTTGTTTAGGGTCTTATTTAGTCTTAATGAATCTACCTCTAACTTGTCTATGACGTTAGAGGTCTTTTTGTCTTTAGGGGTCCCTATTTTGAGAATTTCAACGAAGGTGTCCCAGTTAGTCTTCCTAGCGTTTCTAATCATTGTCTTTTCTATCCTACATTCGAGTTGAAAGGTGATCCTTCTGTGGTCAGAGAAACTTTCCTCAGTGTCCACTCTCCAACTCATAATGTAGTTGCTAAAGTATGAGGTCGCTAGTGTAATGTCTAGTACTTCTCGTCTTGTCTTAGTCACAAAGGTTGCGGTATCGCCAATGTTAACTATGTCTAAGTCATTACTTACTATGAAGTCCAGCATAAGGTCGCCCTTCTCATTTATGCCTGTGCTGCCCCAGGCCTCATGGTGCGAGTTGGCATCACAGCCGACAATAAATGGAATATTCTTACCTCTGTATAGCTGGACCGCTTCTTCTAGTTCTTTCGTGGGTGGTTTGAAATCCGTTTCGCTAGGGATGTAAGCAGATATCAACGCTACCCTTTTCTCAGTCTCGTTTGCCATTTTGATATTCATCTCAACGGCTACAAGGTCTCTGTAACATATGCTTTGTATTAGTCCTAGTTGTGTTGTCCTGTTGCTAGCATATATACATGTTCTGGGATTTGACTCACCACCGAGGTAGATTATTTGTCCTCCCAGACTGTTAATGCCAACCACTTTCCCATTATAGGAGTATGGTTCTTGCAGCAGGGCAACGTCTATTCCCTTCGCATTTACATATTGACAAAGTTCGACCATGGCCTCTTTGCAATGATGTAAATTTAACTGGAGTATCTTTAAGGTATTTGTGTGTAGTTTTGGTGTGTGAAGGGGTGTGTTTGTGTTATTTGTGTTTTGTGTGTGTGTGTTTAGGGGTTGTGGGTGTGTCATGTTGTGTCGGTGTCGTCGTCAGAAGCGATGATGGCCATAGGACTCGACAACGCAGGATCTCCCTCTAGTGGGATCTCCATCACGTCGTCGTCGTCCGTTACCGGATCATGCTCTGACTGTGCCTGCAGTGTGTTTGTGCTCTGTGGAGTGGGTGCAGGCTCGAGGTCCTGAAGCGACCCGCAGGACTTCTGCGCCCCGCAGGTACACTTACAGGTGCACAACGCTCCCGCGCTCCCACCCTGTGTCTTCTCTGGTCCTTTGTCTGTGTCGGGTCTAGGTCTGTGGGCCCGGGCTTGAACTTGTGTGAGCTGGAAATTTAGCCACACATAGTCCACCCCCTCAAAAGCTTCCTCAGGCACTCCCATCACCAGACGTTCTCCCTGAGGGAGATCCTCCCTGGAGATGAGAATCCACTCAGGAATCCTCAGTGCCGTCTTTTTCTTGTTCTGGATGCGCAGGGTCTTCAGGACATCTCTAGGCTGATCTTCCTTCTTGCCAGGAAGGAAGATTGATGCCCTGAGTTTGTTCCACTTGCGCACCACGAGCTTTTTGTCTTTGAACATACCTAGGTCTCTTAGAAGGAACCAGTCCCTCGACTGCTGCGTGATGGGCGTGACCATGAAGAATCCTTCGGCCACTAACCCCGACGCTGCGAAACTCAGGCAGTCCTCGTCTATTTCAGCCTCAATCGCGTCGTCCATGATCACTTTGATCTTGTGACGGATCTCGGCTGCTGCTTCCTCGTCTATGGGTACGCCATCCTCTCTACAGATCATGACGGCCAGGTCGCTCTGACCTTTGGTCGAGGGTCGTGGTAACCCTATGCGAGCTGGCCCGTCGTGAGGTGACTTACCCTGTGTCTTCCCCTTCTGCTTTTTAGGCGGGCGCTGCTGCGACGGTTCGTCTGGATCAGTGCCCTGCCTTTTAATCTTGGGGGGTCGATCCCGTCTCGGTACTTCGACCCCTTTCTCTTTAATAGTTTGGTCTCGGGTATCCCGATACCGCAACTTTCTCTTTTTCGATCTACTGAGTTGGATTTGGAAGCCTGCTCGACTCAAGGTCTGCCGCAATTCCTCCTCCAACTCCCTGGAATCGCCTGCTCGACTCGAGGTCTGCCGCAATTCCAGGCTGTACTCTAAAGTGCGCGTAGAGTCGTCCCCCCCAGAATACGATGGGACGATAGCTATGGTGGCATCATCCAGCGTTTTACTCGATGGTGCCATCACAGCGAGGGATTCTCCGCTTGAGGCGGTACCCTCCTGGGGTAAATTACTTTTGCAATTCGCGCTGTCCATGGGGACTAAGGGGTGCGGGGCTGCCGCAAGAGGTGATACGGGTCGCATCACAATAGATCTAGTCCAATGTGATGCGCCCCTGGAGCCCTCCACTTTTGTCCGGGCTTGGGACCGGCACATCGGGCTCACTTATGCCACCCGGTAGACCAAGGTGATACAAGGGAGCCCGCTGAGGCAGTGTTAAATACGGCCCTTAGTGCATCACTTTAAATATCACTAGAACTTAATGCTGATTGATAGCACCAGTTAGAGCAAAATACATAAATTATTATACCTACCAATATAAATGAAGTTTTTTTTTGCATAAATCAAATCAAATTCATTTATTAAATAAAAATATGGTACAGTAACGTTGAAGTTATAAAATTTACTAGAATCACATAACTTCGTCAGTTTCGTGACACGCAAATATTAATACCTAAAAATAATACAATTTTACAATACCATTATGATGTCAACAATAAAATTAATAATAAAGGAATCTTAATTAAAAGTTTTAACTATCATTTCACATATTTCATTATTACAATATGAATATGTCAACATAAAAATACAATATTAACATATCTTTTAATATCATAAATATGACTTATATCATCGTATGTAGACAATGTTTGAATCGCAAAAGTTATCTATAGTTCGCATTTTTAACGTTTAGTTATTGATATGCCAACGTATTTTGCGGCCTATAAGCTTTTTCTTTTCAAATTAGTAGAGGTTTAAGTTTCGAAACGGCAGACTATAATCTTGTTACAAATATGTTTGTTATGTTTTGAAAGTGAACCGACTTTGTTAAAAGTTGTAAAGTAAAAACAGGTTATGGGCTGCAAAGCAATCGATAACGCAACGTAAAAAAAAAACGGAGTATATGCAAAATTTGTTTTAAAGAGGTATAATACTACTTTTAACAATGTATTTGTCAATCAACAGGATATAATTTTTAATTTAAGTATGTGAGTTATTGTTTACAAAAGTTTAGTTTATCTCAAGGATCACTTGGATAATAATATTAGGGGTCTGTCAGTTCGTATTTTACGTTGTCTGCAGCGAGGCAGAGGCAGCCATGACGTGATTTAAATTGGTAAATCCGCTCGTGATGAATGTTTCGACCTGTTTTGATTTACGACTGTTAAAACACTAAGATTTGTTGCTAGACTCAGTTTCGTCTGCAATTGGATTAAAAAATAATGTCTTCATAGTTATTTATTTTGAAAACTTCCCGGTGACTATGTGAAATCTGGTTTATATTTAAAATAATAATATATATAAATAAAAAAAATGTTTATGAATAAACTCACAAACTTGTACACTGATTTTAAATAAGCTAAATAAGATAAGATAAGATTAAGTAGGTACTTAAGTATTCTATGACCGATTATGAGCAACGGGTGGACTCTTCGCTCCATCATCAACTTTCTCTCATACATAAATACACATAGTCATTTCTATATCTCAAATGAGGTAAACGACCTAAACAAGTAGTCGTTCCGCCACGTCTGGCGAAGTTTTGAGGGTTATTTCAGATAGATTTGTAGGTATTTTGCTGTAGTGACAGGTTGTCAGCCCATCGCCTAAATGTCAATATACTGAAACCCTTGGAGCCCTTAGCTGGTTTTTACAGCATGCCCGGGAGGAACTGCAGCTGGCACATTCTATGTTTTTCTCTCGCTCCCAGACCAGCATGGAAAGACTCTCTCTCATCTGGCTTAATATCGTGAAATATCAGCAAAAATATAGCGTCTGATATAAAAAAATATAAGTGGCTAATTTGTAGATCAAGAGTGGTGTTTGTTCAGTGTTTTGAAATATTAGTGTCGCCGCGTCTGGCAGAAGGCGACGCACAACAAAGCACTGAACATTATTTAAATTGAACCAATTTTTGCGCCCACCTCTCACGCAACGTGACTCGCTTCAGAAACAATTTGTAAACAACATAGCGCTCGCATAATTTGATGACTTATCTCAGCTTAGGGCGAAATACTCAAAGGATAAAAAGAAAACAATGTTCTTTTTTTATTCTCGAAGTAATATCTCGTCAAATTTCTCTCGTGTAAGTACCACCTACTTCAAGTTTACTGCTTTTGTATGTAATTGCATTTTCTGGCATTTTTCCGTGAAGGCTTGATTGATGTATAAATAAGGGTTTAGTGAGGAAATAAATTGTGCTTTTCTTTATTTCTTTGGCAATTTCCCTAAGTAGGTACGGTAAAAGGTTCCTCGCTGAAACAATACCATTTATCGTAATCCAACAAAGTCGCATTAATATTATTTCCTTCATCGGTTCGTTTAATATGCAAAATCCACGAAATACCTTTTTATTTCGAACCTCACCTATTATTATTGCTGGCGGGTCCCGACATTATCTTCTACAAATCATTTTCTTTTTTTACTCCGGCTTTATCCTGTCCCAAATTGTCGTTTGAGTTTATTTATTTGGTACGCGGGGGGAAGAAACAGTTCTCAGAGCTTAGGGCTAATCCCGCGTGTGGGGCTCCAGAGCACCCTTACTGGGGAAACACTCTTTCGGGCGCAGTCGACCGGCGAAACAAATCTTGAGAAATTGCGTCTTCGAGTTCGGGTGTAGAAAGTATCTGAGCATGAGTAAAGC
Organism: Scrobipalpa costella; assembly: GCA_949820665.1. NCBI lineage: Eukaryota > Metazoa > Arthropoda > Insecta > Lepidoptera > Gelechiidae > Scrobipalpa > Scrobipalpa costella. The sequence continues at coordinate 12,195,014 of OX463297.1, read as the reverse complement.
GTTTTCTTCTTTGTAAGCCTCGTGCATTGGCTTAGTAAAAATACCTAATAAAATTCAAGTACCAACCAATATTATATTGCATGGGTCACTCTTACTCCCTAAAATACAGATACGCCTTTTAGATTAAAAAAAAATCGTCTGTATTCTGTAGTTTCCAAAATCTTGTGCCTAAATCTATTATTTTTCTTGTAAATTCCTATCGAAATAGAAGTTATTTTAATGAAATTGAATTTTGTTAGGGTGGTACCTTGCAGCGTTTAAATAGGCTGTTAAATAATTAAATAGAACGAAAATAAAAACAAAATAAATATTTATTTTCCTCTATATTTAGTTTCTAGCAGACACGAATGATACGGCGTTAAAATTCGAAGTGAAACGTTGAAGAACTTCTGCTCGAAATATTTGCGCTATCTCGTCAGAAATACTTACAGTTCCTCATGCGCGGTGTGACGACGTATGAATGTGCTCAAATTCAGATGACACAATATTTAAGGTAAATAATAGCGAAGCGGGCGTCTCATGACGTCTGTTTTCATTTGCTTGATTTATTAAATTTTGGCGCTTGTAAATATGTTTTCTCAGTCAACAAATTGGACTTTTATTTTAACAACTATAACTACCTATACCTAATTACCTACTTACAAAATTTATGCTACTTGGTCTATGGACGTGGAGACAGCTCCCAATCTATCAAGGAATAGCCTACCTACGTTACTTTTAGATAATAATAATGTATCCGATGGTAGAGACGTTAAAATCGATTTAATACTAAGCATTTTCATAACAAAAAAGCATAGTCAAAACAGCTCAATAATTCCCTGTTCCAAGTAACTCCCTACCGGTAAAGCCCTAGTAGAAATAGCTTGATGACGAGGACAAACAAAATAACTTCCTTTACATACAAACTCGTATAAAATTTACAAATATATAAGCACGAATTTATCTCTGATGGGGTAGGCAGAGCGTAAACAACAAACAAAGTTTTGAGGGTTATTTAAGATAGATTTGTAGGTAATACATTGCTGTAGTGACAGGTTGTCATCCCATGTCAGACCATCGCCTAAATTACAATATACTGAAACTCTGGGATCCCTTAGCTGGTTTTAAGAGCCTGCCCGGGAGGAAATGCAGCTGGCACATTCTATGTGTTTCTCTCGCTCCCAGTCTAGCATGGAAGAAATCATATTACAATTTAAAATAATTTTCTATCGACAAATCCAGCTAAATCTGACCTCGTTCCCCACACGCGACTTTTCTGACCCGCCGGCTTTATGAAATTTGCTTCCGCATTTGAATGTTCCCAACATGGCTTAAATTAAGACGTTTTTATGGTTGAATTTTCACAATTTGTTCATTTGCATTTTGGTTGTTTGAAGAATGTGAGCTTTTAAGTAACTCAATTGTGCCATTGTTATTTATTGTGTTGGTTATTTTCGCATTGTTTATTTGAAGTCTTCTGGTTTATTTCCCCTTTTCTTCTAAATATAGGAGTGATAAAAAAACGAAGAATATAACCAGCTGTTTCTTCACCTCGCCATAATGTAAAGTCAGTGGAGAGTTTAGTGATTGAGGGGCTTTTTTTAAGTGTAAATAAATTAACAAAAAGTATTTTCAAGCAAAATTATCGCGTTTTTTTATTGACAACCCTTACTAGCGAACTAAAGTAAATAACAAAGATTAACGCTGTAATAAAATAACAAAATATGCCGAATTTATATTAATTTGAAAACTGCGGATATTGCAAAATTAAACATTAACGATACCAGCGTTTCCGTTTCCGATTTCCCTTTGATGAATGATTAAATACTATTTGAACGGAGCACACTTCCATTTCATCGGAAAATTTATTAATGTATATTTTTCATAACTTCATATTCGTATTTAATCATTAATTTATTTTCTTCTACGTTCACAAATGACGCTACAACAATAAGCGCAATTATGAACAAATTACTGGCAGGGCAATAGACGTACTTTCTGATTACATTTCATGACATACATATAGTCACGCCTTTATCCCTATTGGGGTAGGCAGAGCGTAAACGACCTAAACAAAGGTCGTTCCGCCACGCTTGATAAAGTTTTGAGAGTTATTTAAAATAGATTTGTGGGTATATTGTTGTAGTGACAGGTTTTCAGCCCATCGCCTAAATTGCAATATACTGAAACCCTCGGATCCCTTAGCCGGTTTTTACAGCATGCCCAGGAAGCAATGCAGCTGGCACATTCTATGTTTTTCTCTCGCTCTCAGTCCAGCATGGAAGGATTATTATTAGATCTGATTATTTCTGTTCTCTAATCGATAAAAAGGAAGAAATTTGTTAAGTGGTGTCTTTTCCTTCCATGCTGGACTGGGAGCGAGAGAAAAACATACAACGTGCCAGCTACATTTCCTCCCGGGCATGCTGTAAAAACGAGCTAAGGGATCTGAGTGTTTCTATATATTGCAATTTAGGCGATAAGCTGACAACCTGTCACTATAGCAATATGTAAAAATCTATCTTAAATAATCCTCAATACTTTGTCGTACACGCTCTACCTACCGCATTAGGGATAAAGGCGTGATTATATGTATGTATTTGTCTTAATGCGTCGCTCAAGTAACCCTTCCATGCTGGACTGGGAGAGATAGAAAAACATAGAATGTTCCAGCTGCCCTTCCTCCCGGGCATGCTGTAGAAGTCAGCAAAAGGGACTCGAGGGTTACAGTGTATCGTAATTTAGGCGATGGGCTGACAACCTGTCACTATAGCAATACACTTTTCAATGTAAAATTGCCCTCAATTTTTGTCAGACGTGGCGAAACCGCCTTTTACGAGGCGTTTATCGCTCTGCCTACCCCGTAAGGGATAAAGGCGTGATTTTATGTATGTATGTAAGTAACCTGTGGCCAAGACCTAATATTGTTAATATTGTCGATTTCGTAGAACACATTTCTATTCTACATTTTAAACAAAATTCTGCTACAGTGTGAAACATGTGGATTAGAATTTTAAGAAAGATGGAATAATGAAACAGTATGGCTACGCCTCGCCTAATACCACAATTAATTAGTATGCCAAACGTCTTCGGAGTAAAACATTGGGTTTCCGACAACGTATGTTTAATTAAGGTAAATCACAGCAAGTACACTTCAATTTGGCTGTGTGTACAATAATTAATAAAGCTTACCGAATACTTGGACGTGTCTCCATTGAACTCATCCGATATTGGTTGTCAGTTGTCACTGGAAGGGAATTCAAAGGACAAAGCTATTAGCAAAATTCTTTGTTACCTTTTCTGTAGTTCTAAATGCTAGCGACCAAATAGGTATTGGTATTGTCTTCCCTGCCGGTGGTGGATCTGTTTCCGGAACATAATATCCTGGGTAAAAAGAAATATCACAGGTTAGGGCTTAATTTATTAAGATACTTCTATATCCTGGGACGTACATACATATAATTACGCCTTTATCCCTAATGGGGTAGGCAAAGCGTAAACGACCTAAACAAAGGTCGTGCCGCCACGTCTGACAAAGTTTTGAGGGTTATTTAAGATAGATTTGTAGGCATATTTACTGAAATCTTCGGACCCGTTAGCTGGTTTTTACAGCATGCCCGGGAGGAAATGCAGGTTGCACATTCTATGTTTTTTTTTCGCTCCCAGTCCAGCATGCTACTTAACACCAGGTGAGGTTTCAGGCAAATGCCTGTCTGTTTATAACTATTAGCAAAATTAATTTACACTGGCTATACTGAGAATAATTTATAATCAAATGACTTTATCTACAAAAAAATGGTTTGTAAACCAACATGAATTTTGTATATATACATTGTTATACATATCTGGCCTATGACTTTTTAGTTACCAATAAAGTTCTGTGTTCTGTAACTATTTTACAAAATATAAGTTGCAAAAGTCACGATTTACCTAATATTAGTTCGTACCTGTTCCATTCTATTATGAGAGAAAAGAAATATTTTTTGAAGATTTAGTTAAGTCGTGTCCTTAGTGAATTACAACCAATGGGACAGGACGATATGTGTCTTGTGTAATGGATACTTTAACATTCTTGCGGCTTAGAGACATTACGTATATGGCACACGCGCGCTTATTTGTTTAATAATAATATGCTACGCACATTTAGCGGTTGCTACGAGCTACGGCGTAGTAGAAAGCAAGATGGATCTCCGTTTGAGAAATACGACTTAAAAGTAGACTGAAGAGTTTTGAATGGTGAATAAGCGACCCGCCCCGGCTTCGCATGGAAATCATCAGTGTTTCTCTACTATATTATGCATGTGTTATACATATAAACCTTCCTCTCGAATCATTCTATCCATTTAAAGAAACCGCATTAAAATCCGTTGCGTAGTTTTAAAGATCTAAGCATATATAGGTATATAGGGACAGAGAAAGCGACTTTGTTTTATACTATGTAGTGATAAGACCGTCCTTCGAAGGAGTACTACGACTACAACACGTGGACGTTCAAATGCGTGTAGCGCTTCGCAGACACTTTCGGAGCATGTTTTAGTGGTATTATGTTAGATATTGCTTCCATGCTGGCCTGGGAGCGAGAGAAAAACATAGAATGTGCCAGCTGCATTTCCTCCCGGGCATAATGTAAAAACCAGCAAAGAGAGCCGAGGGTTTCAGCATATTTTCTGTCTATAACCTGTCACTACAGCAATATACCTACTACAAATCTATCTTAAATAACCCTCAAAACTTTGTCAGTCGTGGCGAAACGACGTTTGTTTAGGTCGTTTATGCGCTGCTTACCCCATTAGGGATAAAGGCGTGATTATATGTATGTATGTTAGATACCTTTTATCAATGATATTATATCCTTTCATGATCAAAGTCAGAACGTAATCAAAATATACATTATTCTCATTATTCAAAATACAATTTCTAAAAATAGCACATTACTCCGAGGTCGAAAAAAAGCAATATATACATACAGACATACATATAATCACGCCTTTATCCCTAATGGGGTAGGCAGAGCATAAACAACCTGAACAAAAGTCATTCCGCCATGTCTGACAAAGTTTTGAGGGTTTTATAAGATAGATTTGTAGGTATATTGCTGTAGTGACAGGTTGTCAACCCATGGCCTAAATTGCAATATACTGAAACCCTCCGGTCCCTTAGCTGGTTTTTACAGCATGCCCGGGAGGAAATGCAGCTGGCACATTCTATGTTTTTCTCACGCTCCCAGGCCAGCATGGAAGATTGATTGCAGAAGCAATATACGGTCGAGTGAATTTGGATGGCCGAGACGCGTAAACGAGACCATATATTTCTATTTCGGCTGAGGGAAGTAGATATAGGACTTTTCTCTCATTTTGCGAGGAAACAATAACAATACACTTAAAGGGCTCTCCTGCGCTAAGTGGCGCCCTCATCAGTCAAAAAAACATAATTCACCGAAAACACAATCAATCGAAAACCCGGTAGATTAGATTGAGGTTAAAGCAAAGAAGGTCATTCAGAACCTCTTAAAGTTGCAACTTGTAGTTTGATGTAGTAACAGATAGAAAAATTGCGAAAAACGGCAACTTTTAGCACTTTTGCTATCTGAAATTGCAGGGAACACTGAAACATCAATGTGTAATGCTTAATATAAGCTTCAGTTCTTGTACTTCCATCTGATATACCGGATTTTCGATTAATTGTAGTTTCAGTGAGTAACGATTTTTTAACTAATGAGATCCCCTTAAAAATAAACACCAATATTGCGATTCCTCCATAATATTTTGACATTTAAAATTTGTATAGCGCCTTTGGTGGGCGCCCATTCCATTCATTCATTCATTCCATATCGTAAATTTAAAAAATATCAGCCTTAAAATAATCAATAATGTGAACTAAAAAACACCTAAACCATACTTGTGTGTCCTAAAAGACTTCGTGTAGCGGTCGTTAATGGTCATTGTTGTCGTTTGGAGAAATTGCTGCCATCTGCGAATTTGAGGACCTAAAAGAGTGAATGTAGGATTAGTATTTATTTTTTATAATGTAGCTAAACTATATTACATGCTACGGATATATCAACTAGAATTTCAGAAAGCAAATAAAACCTCCGACGGTGAAACTGCGAGATATTATTTTTATTAGACGTACTAAAGCAAAGCATTTCAAGTGGGCAGTAAAAGGAACGATTACAATTTTACAACTGCACTCAATGGACTCACATTTCATCCTCCACTTTTGAATTTTCATTCGTCGGATCCTACTTTGTAACCTAAAACTTATTAGGTACTTTGTATAACTGACTCATATTTTGTTATGATACAACACTTTGAAACTAACTTTTGTAGCAAAAGCTTCTAAATTAATATCTATCCCACCAAAAATATAAATGTAAAAGTGAAAGCCAAGCTCCTGGTGGTCTTGGTGCGTGAATCGCACAAAAAGTTGTGAGATCTAAAAAGGGAGCCAAGTCTAGGGTTTATTATAGTAATTCTAAGCTCTTCAATGATTAAATAAATGTTATGATCACGAATTAGTAAAAACAAAACTTACGTTCACTACGCTTGTAATAGACACCCAAATCACAGACTATCTGCCAACATTACTTAGTCTTCAACTGAAAACCCCATTAATCATTAATCTAAAAGTGAGACATACTATTGATCGAATTAGTATTCAACGTGAAATAGAAAATACAGAATTTGGTTATATCCTGCTACTACAATATGCTGCTACTGACTTATTCGTGTCTACTTTATCCAATATCATGGCCAAGCACACTAAAACTAGTCCGATCCCCAGAAAAAATAAGATTCTCAAACCTTAGATCAACCCAGGATTGTTACGTTGTATAAAAAATAAAGATCGTCTTCACCAAACAGCTAAAAAATCACCTAACAATCAAATCATTAAAACCACTTACTTACGTAATAGAATTTTTTAAAATCGTCTCCTACGAAAACTAAAAACATTATATAAGATAACAGAATTACAGAATTCGAAAAACAATCCCAGAGCTACGTGGAAGACTTTTTATTGTATTTTGTAAGACTATCACTAATACTGTTAAGCCACAAAATCCGCCCCAAAAACTTCTGAAACTAAGCCATATCAATGCCTCATTAAATCTTGTAAATAACTACTTTGCCAGGATAGGTAATAACCTTTCTGCCCAGATAAATCCCAGTGTTGAAATCGATGTGACGTCGTACTTAAAAGATACCCATATTGCTAACTCCCTGGGTATTTATGAAACTGACGAGATTGAAGTTAAATCTATCATTATGAGCCTATATACGAACTCAACAACTGGCTGGGATGGGATATCGCCGTCGACACTTAAAGCTAATTGCGAATACATAATTCCCATTATTACACATATCTGTAATATCGCTTTAAAAACAGGAGTTTTCCCTAATGCTTTTAAAAAAGCCTTAGTTCATCCTATTTACAAAAATGGGGACAAAAGTTCTGTTTCAAATTGTAGACCGATTTCTATATTATCTGTTATGTCTAAGATTTTGGAAAAACTACTTAATAAACGTATCATTCATTTTCTTGATCAGAATAATATATTCTATCAAGTCATCAATACGGTTTCAGAGCTGGTATCTCCAGATAGCTATTTATCTAGAGATACAAGACGCGGTCACTGACTTGGGCTCGCACGACAATATTAGATAGAAGACAGAAGTGTGAAGGTATATTTCTTGATTTACAGAAAGCTTTTGATACCGTCTATATACCTGTCCTTCTTTCTAAGCTACATTCTGTCGGTATTAGAGGTGTTGCATATGACATTTTCAGAGACTATCTCACTAATCGTCTTCAGAGTGTGATAATAAATGGTCAGACTAGTGACAAAATAAATATTGATTATGGTGTGCCACAAGGATAAATAATTGGCCCTACACTTTTTCTGCTGTATATCAATCAGCTATGTAATTTGAATAGGTGGATTGAACAATCAGATGGAAGCTATATCGCATAAATCTACGTACCAATACAAAAAAACCGGCGTTCCACAAGGATCTGTTTTGGGACCGTTACTATTTTTACTCTATATTAATGACTTAATGAATGTGACATCCAATCAATAAATTTTATTTTTAGATGACATTTCCATAATTATACCAGATATTGACAAAAATAAAATCGATACTCATAATATTAATTCCACAATTAATTCATTTAATAATTGGCTAATTGACAATAATCTTAAAATTAATATTTCAAAAACGACATTTATTCAATTTCGAAACTATCAAACGGAAGTACTTGTCATAGACGTAGAATGTCAAGCTCAAAAAAATCAAAAAGTACACGCAGCTACATTTTTGGGCATTATCTTGGATGAATACTGTTCCTGGAAACTACAAATACAAACAGTTTGTAAAAAATTAGACAGATTTGTGCTCGCGTTAAGAAACCTAAGGAAAGTGGCTGGGGAAGAATCTGCTCTATAAGCTTATCATGGTTATGTTGCGTCGGTATTGAGGTACGGACTAATAGTTTGGGGGAACTCTACTGATGTGCTTCATGCCTTTATAGTGCATAAGAAATGTGTCCGAGCTTTGTGCGGTGTTGGTCCGTTTGAACCCTGTCGACCATTGTTTCGCTGACTTAATCTTTTGACTCTAACGGGGCTATACATATTAGAAATAGCCAAATTTGTTCGTAATAATCCTTTATTTTTCACAAAATTGGAACAGAATCCTAGATTACGAGACCGAGACCTTACAAGTTTAGTAAAGCCATTCTGTAGGACTGCTTTATATGAAAAAAAAAATGTTTTATAATGACTATAAAAGTGTACAATAAATTTCCCGTGCAATTAAGAGAGCTTCCTACTAGGTATTTTTTGCCAAGATTACGAAAATGGCTAGTTAAGAAATGTTATTATGATATCAATGATTTTTTTATGATAATGACCACTAATGATAAATTGACATATTTCATTTTAATGTAATTTTGCATGCCAATAACTGGCGCAACACGCTTGTGCGACTTAGTAATTACTTTAAGACCTTGTTACCGTGTCTGCTTGCTTATAAAGATATTTTCTATTTCTATTTCTGCCGAACTGTAATATATACACATACGCGGATGATACTGCAGTTGTCATTCATGGCACAGATTGGACAGAGATCAGATCCATTGCAGAACGTTATTTAACCATAATTAATAGTTGGCTGTCACAAAACCAATTAACTCTTAACCTCTCTAAAACACTTTTTATTCCTTTTTCTATCTTAAATGGGAGACAACCTCCTCCAAATTATAAACTCCATGTACACACACACATCTAAATCAATTAGATAATTGTAATTGTATGCCCATATCTCAAACCACTAGCATAAAATACCTTGGCATTCTTATTGATCGCAATCTAAATTGGTATCTCCAAATTGATATGCTCACCAGAAGGGTTCGGCGTCTCATACACATTTTCAAAACACTGAGACAATCAGCCGACGTAGTAACTTTAAGCATGGTTTACTCTGCTTTATGTGTACCGGTCCTTACCTACTGAGTACCTGTTTGGGGATGTGCGGCAAAAACCTATTTCATTAAGGTTGAAAGAGCTGTTCTTCAAATTATGCATCCCCAAAAAACGCAGATTCCCAACCAAAGAACTTTATCTGATATCGAAAGTTCTAACCGTCCGACAACTCTTTGTGCTCCGTTCAATTAAGTTTACGCAAAGATCAACATACCCCTCTGCCAGATCCTTCCAAACGGAAAACTAATAGAGTTTGCCCCGTCATTCGGCATAGAACCGTGTTCGCATCTCGACAAGTACACATATCAAGTTCTATAATTTATAATACTATTAATAATAAGTTAGATATTCACGAATTAAATACGTTTGAAGTAAAACAAAATTTAAAAAAAACTGGCTTTTAAAACAGAGTTACTACGACACTGAAAATTTACTCCTAAACCCAAACTGCACGTAAATACCCTCGCTTTCTGACACACACACACACACACACACACACACACACACACACACACACACACACCACACACGCACACACACACACACACACACACACACATGCATGTTTTACATGTTGTGTATTTTCTAAATAATATTTAAAATTTCTTACTCTAGCTATAGTCAACGGTTGTTAATATTTATTGTTTTATATAATGCGACCAAACGCTGACCTCCAAGATAGGCTTTCGCTTAGTTTGGAGATCAGGGTTCAACATTTGATTTTGTACAACTGTATTCACAACCAAATTCAACAATCTGTACTTTGTTATATTGTGCAAATACTGTTTTATTATTATAATCAGATTTATTTCATGTGTCTTGGCCGTTGTAGAGAATAATTCGACCTGTCACCTACAACACCACTCTACAACAGCCAAGTCACAGGAAATTAACTTTATTGAAGAGCTAAGAATTACTATAATAAACCTTAGACTTGGCTCCCTTTTTAGATCTCACAACTTTTTGTGCGATTCACGCACCAAGACTACTATGACCTTGGCTTTCACTTTTACATTTATGTTTTTGGTGGGATATCATTACTTTTTGTAGGTAAGTAAATGTTTTTTTTCTTACATATTCTTCATGTTAAAAATAAAATCTCTATTAAAAATTATAATCTATATTCATATTGAATTTGAACTTTCTATGACACCCATGATGACACTCATTTAAAATTTAGTAGGGTAAAAAACACGATATTTAAAAAAAGAATATAATATATATATATTTTTTATGTTTCCATTATGGTATTATTATAAGCTATCTTCACACCATTTTTTTCCTAGGTCTTCTGATAGTGGGTTAGATTATTGATTATTTATTTTGTTTTTAAGAACGGCGGCTTTAAATGCAAATATCTCGAGAAGGACCCATTTAAGGCACTTTCTTTCAAAAAAACTTCTACCTAATTTGATGAGACCTGTCTAACGATACCCTACTCAATATAGTAGATAATAAATAAAAAAAATTGCCCCCCTTTCACGTGTATGGGGGGGCTCCAATATGTTTTCTTTTTTACATTTCTAACTTTCTGTCATTATAGTCAATCTTAATTCCAAATATCAACTTCCTAGATCATTGGGTTTTTGATTATTTGATTTTTGATATGTATGTCAGTCAGTCAGTCAATCAGTCATAAAAATTACGATTTTTCAGAATTAGTATTTAAATAACCGTTTGCTCTATGTTTCTAAATTTTGAAGTACTTGTTTATCTAAAGGATCGAAACATAGAAACCTAATTTGGTGTATTTCATTTTAGTGGATTATGAGTTATGAAGTGGTCAAAAGTGGCTCCAAATGGTTCCTGTAAATAAACACACGGTGCTGCCGGCCAGTTCTCTTCGTTTGGCTTGAGCTTGGCTTGGACACGCTACCGCGTGTCTAGATATATGATCTAGATTGGTATTACGTACTATACATATTATGATACCAATTTTTTAAATGCTCTCAAAGAAACAAAATGTAAACTAATTTGACGTATAAATAAATGGTATCAAGCTTGGCGTGCTCTTTATTCGTTAACATACATAAAAGCATGTAGAATATGAAAACCCCAAAGGTCCGCGATATTTTCTATCAGAGTACAGACCTACATTGTTATGGAAATGTAGAAATATCGGAGAAATGGAGATGGCTGTGTGAAAGCAAAACTTTTCTTTTTCACAATTACTCTCGCGATCCTTTCCTGGTTCTTTTCCAAACATTCGTATTGAGCAATCAAGGGTTGGATAAAAGGGTTATACATTCAGATGGGAAAATTACAACGTTGGTTTTTCATAAAAGAAATTTCTTTTATACAACTTTTTTATTTTTTTACTCAATGTGATTTTATGATGCGGTCGTTGTAATAAACAAAAGAAAAGGAGCTGTTGCTTTTTTGCTTTTTTTTGTAAATGAAGTTTCGCTGTCTCTTTACAAAAAGTTAGTTTTCATTTTAAAAATAGAGTCTCATTATTTTTCTCTAGCATTCAAAGTGGAGAGAACTTGTCTCGCTTTGTTTGTAAGAAAATATATTTTTATCTGCCCCTTGCTTGGTCATTTTGTAAAACCGCACTGCAGCATAAACTGTCGCTCTACCACTGGGAAGTAATAGACGGAATATAAAAATATGTCATGTGTCTTGGTTTTCTCTAAGGTTACATAGTCACGCTATTTGCGACGTACCTAAGCGTAACCTTAGAGAAAAATGTTTCAGAATGTTCGAACTGTGAATTGATATAGCCTTATATTTACCTTAATATAATTATATTTGCCTTAATATAATTATATTTGCCTTAATTACAACACACTAAAGCTCTCGTCTCTCTTTACTTATTTGTCTAGTCTAGTTGGTACGCACATTATAAGAAGCAGGTAGGCATTCTATATTTTTCTATCGCCCCTATTCAGAAACAAGAGAAGTTTTATTTGTATTGTATTTATATATTATAATTGTTTACAATTTATTTATTTACTTTATGCACAAAAATGTTACATGGGCGGACTTAACGCGAAAGGCATTATCTACCAGTCTACTTTAGGGTATGTGGAAATGACAAGGCAAATGCAGAAATAGCCCCTCAGTTGGATTTGTTGGCATAATTTTGAGTATGAAGGAAATTCCTATCCTGTATTTGAGTACTTCCATGCTAGACTGGGAGCGAGAGAAAAACATAGAATGTGCCAGGTGTATTTCCTTCTGGGCATGCTGTAAAAATCGGCTAAAGGATCCGAGGGTTTCAGTATATTGTAATTTAGGCCATTGGCTGACAACCTGCCACTGCAACCTGTCACAGTAATATACCTACAAATCTATCTTAAATAACCCTCAAAACTTTGTCAGACGTGGCGGAACGACCTTTGCTTAGGTCGTTTACGCTCTGCCTACTCCATTAGTCATAAAGGCGTGACTGTATGTATGTATTCAAATCTTCCCGTGGCTAGCACTGGCACACGGCAGACCTCTACGTAACGAACCGCTTTTACCCTCGTTAGCGCCACTTGTCGACGGATGACGTCACAGTACAGCCCACACCCAATCATGGATATATTCTGCTAATCTGCAAATTGTATGCCATTTCTGCTTAGAAAAGGTGTTGAAGGGTAGTTCTCCTTGACGGAAATGATTTGACGGAATTTAATATCACTTTTACATAAAAACTGTTTAATTTTAACAAATATTATTAAGTGACCCACATCCAAAAAGCTATACTTTATTCACATTAAAAAGCTTGTAGCTGTAAAGTTATTCTTATGTAATGTTTTATCGCGGAACATACACTCATGTCATTTCCGTCAATCAGGAGAAAAAAACTAACACTGAAAGGTACTTATAATTATAGCATGTACTAATTTTCAAATCCATCTATTTTTATGAAAACCACCGATTCAATACCGCTATCACATTATAATTAAATAAGAAATTTAAAAAGTTCAAATAACCCAACTGCGTAGAATACAAAGTCTGCTTTATAACTAAACTAAATCGTTCTAGATCTTAAACGATTGTTCAAAACGAAAAATGATGTAAGAAAACTTTAACTGAGTTTTAAATACCTATTAAGTGATACTCTCCTCGTTCTCAATTCCTGTTGTTTTTGTTTTATGTGCAATAAAGAATATATCTATCTATCTATCTACTCGGCATAGTTTGTCGACTTTCTTTTCTTCCATTTTACAAAATGGCGTCTGATTGTCACCATACTGTTTTTTTTTTGACAAAATCATGTCTTCAGTGGCACTCGCATTGTTAACACGTATGTAGTGACTGATGAATATTTTAAAGCGGTTTACGCGTTTGGTCTTCAAAACGCCACAGATAGACTGACTTTGCGTTGCGCAGTCGGGTAATTACTACAGCTATAGTTTTTTACAACTCATCAAAATGAAAGCTTTTAAAATAACAACGGCGTAGGTAACAATATAAGTGGCTAATGCCATGGACTCCCGATCTGGAGGTCGTGGGTTCGATTCCCAGGGTGATTACCACACACAAAGTTGATATTTGAGAATTTATCACATTGTGGATTTTTCCCCAGGTTGGTTAGGGCAATGCAGGCTGAATCACCTGATTGTCCGAAAAGAAACAGATTCGTGCTTCGGAGGGCACGTTAAGCCGTCGACCCCGGTCGCTGTCTTTGATAGTGGTCGTTACTCAAACAATGTCAGAGGCATGATAGTTGAGCTACTAGGTGGTTTAAAAACTCTGACACCAGGGTTCATCGGGTCGATAGACTCAATACCCACTCGACAGAAGAAGATTGAAAGCAAACGCTGCTATTTGATTATACGAGTAGGAATCGAGTAAACACGGAATGTTCAACCTTGTTAGCATAACATTACATGTCGGCTTCGTGCAACTAGAAATATGAATTACGATCAAAGGAATATCAGGTTTCTCGGAACTGGTTTGGTTTCTACAGGGTGAAAAAAAGCTGCAACAATCTTTTTCATTAGTACCACTAGGATAGGACTTCCTATGTAAATGGAGTAAGCTATGTATGTATGTATGTTCTTCCATGCATGCCTGGGAGAAAAGAGAAACACATAGAATGTGCCAGCTGCATTTCCTCCCGAGCATGCTGTAAAAACCAGCTAAGGGATCCGTGTTTTTCAGTATATTGTGATTTAGGCGTAAACGACCTAAACAAAAGTCATTCCGCCACGTCTGACAACGCTTTGAGGGTTATTTAAGATAGATCTGTAGGTACATTGCTGTAGTGACAGGTTGTCAGCTCATCGCCTAAATTACAATATACTGAAACCCTCGGATCCCTTATCTGGTTTTTACAGCATGACTGGGACGAGATGCAGCTGGCACATTCTATGTTCTTCTCTCGCTCCCAGGCCAGCATGGAAGTTAAAAAGAAACACGATATACAAAAGTAGAGAGGTAATATTTTTATGGATAAATATATTTTTTAGGTATAACTAGTAGTTTAAAGGATTGCTGTACCTTTTATTACACCCTGTACAGACAAGTTCATATGCATGTCTCTTTAATAAAGAGCTTGTTGGAGCCCATAGTGAATAGACCTTTATTAAGTGGATTTTAAATCCTCGTTAGTTCCACTTGTCTGGAGACAAATGAACCAGCAGCTTTGCCGTTTGGTATTTTACTTGTTACCACCAATACGGGTGAGGTTCCCGCAAACTGAAAGGGGTTTACTCAGTCATCGAAAATGAACCAAAAAAGTGAAAATTCTCTTCCCTATAACGACTACTAGATCAGTCATACCTGACAAATAAAAGAACTGAAATAGGAATAATAGCGGTAAACTTACTCTTTTGGTATGTTGTTTGGGTCTGCCTAGATAGTATTTATCCAGATTTGTTTTTTGATTCTTATTTTTTTTTAGTTTAGTGTTGACAAATTGACATTGGAAGGCGTGTGTGGGATCATATGAAAGGGTATTTTGAGCTGATTCTAAAAATGTATCATACCGTTACATACATACATACATAAAATCACGCCTTTATCCCTTACAGGGTAGGCAGAGCGTCAAACTCCTCGTAAAAGGCGCTTTCGCCACGTCTGACAAAAATTGAGGGCAATTTTGGATTGTAATGTGTATTGCTATAGTGACAGGTTGTCAGCCCATCGCCTAAATTACAATACACTGTAACCCTCGAGTCCCTTTTGCTGACTTCTACAGCATGCCCGGGAGGAAGGGCAGCTGGAACATTCTATGTTTTTCTATCTCTCCCAGTCCAGCATAGAAGAATACATACATACCGTTACATATTGGTAACTTATTCTAAATAAAGCCTAATATAAATTAAACTTGTCAGTTTTTTATTTAGAATAAGTGAACAAAATGTAACGGATATTTATAGAAATATTTATAGTCACAAATAAGCTAAATATTACCTACAGCAATATACCTACAAATCTATCTTAAATAAACCTCCAAATTTGCCAGACTTAGCGGAACGACCTTTGTTAGGTCGTTTACGCTCTGCCTACCCCATTAGGGAGAAAGGCGTATATGTATGTATGTATTACCTAGAATAGGTTAGGCTGTGGCGTCTTCGTTCCAATTGACAAAGGATTTCGTTCGTGACTGTTATCGAATAAATGTATCTCCATCACGTAATGTTAATTAGGTAAGTGCTTACCAATCAATTACGTAGTTAATGTACCAGATTAATCAAGTGATGATTAGCTATGACCGGTATAATATAATTTATCAGTCCTTATAACACGCACACAAACGCAGGACAATCGCAACATGCCGTCTGTCGATGTACGACCAAAATGACAAGGTTAGTTAGGCGTGTCCGAGGTGTGCCAAAAGAGCAAGTTTAACGCTATTATTCCTATTTCGAATGTAACATATGACTGGCCTATACATGGATCAGAAAATTTGTGTGGGGAAGCTATAGATTTTTTTATTTCCAGAAAGTATTTCAAAGTTGTTTAGTTTCAATAAATGAGTACCTCTAACAACAATATGGTTTTGTTGTTGAAGGCAAGACAAATTAAACTTCTTCCACGCCTAGAAACTACTTTAAGAGCGAACCTAGATTTATATTTTGAAGTTGTTATAACTTTTTTCACTTTGGGCCAACTATTAATCCAAGAGATTTGTTAATAAAAACAAAATACCTAATATTAATAGATAAAATGATAATTGATCAGAATACGATATTTGCCTACTACTCAATCAGCAACTTTTTATGAAATGTCAAAAACGCTTATTTGTATAAAAATACTTAGTTATGACGTCACTCACCAGTAACGATTGAGTATTCAAATTTATAACATCTATATTTTAAACTGGATTATTATATATAAATGCGCATTTTTTTAAAAATGATGAATGAGATCCCCGAAGAGAACGTTTTGATTTTTTTTAGTCACCCAGATTTCAGAGTATGAACTTACGAAACTAAATAACTTTCCTCAAGGAGCATGAATCTAATTTAAGGGGCTTCCCTGGGCTAAGTGGCGCCCTCATCAGACAAAAAATCATAATTAACTGAAAACAAAATCAATCGAAAATCCGGTAGATTAGATTGAGGTTAAAGCAATAAAGGTCATTTGGAAGTTCATTAAGTTGCAACTTATAGATCGTTGCAGTTACAGATAGGAAATTTGCGAAAAACGGCCACTTTTAGCACTTCTACTATCTGTAACTAAAGTGAACACTGAATTATTAATTTATAATGCTTAAAAAAAACTTCAGTACCCATACTTCAATCTGATCTACCGGATTTTTGATTAATTGCGTTTTCGGTGAGCAATGATTTTTTGACTGATGAGGGCGCTGGCGTGCACCGGGGATCCCCTTAACTTAAATGAAATAACTTGAACATCGTATGGGAGGGCAGACATAAGCGTCCTCTATCCAAGTATCAGGCGACTAGACTACGACAAAGTTGTGTTCCATGCTGACCTTTGAGCGAGAGAAAAACATAGAATGTGCTAGCTGCATTTCCTCCCGGGCATGCTGTAAAAACCAGCTAAGGGATGCGAGGGTTTCATTTTATTGTAATTTAGGCGATGTGCTGACAAATGAAAAATAAGACATGGCGTTTACGCTCTGCTCACCCCATAAGGTATGTTTTCCGATTAAGAAGCAAGCAAGAAGCAAGCCTGGCGCTTCATCTACGCGCACGCAACTATCAAAACAACTTCCAACAAACTGCCTCCGTGGTCTACAGGCTTAAGCCATGTGCACCCGATCCGGAGGTCGCGTGTAGGTTCAATTCTCACGGAGTTACAAAAAGTTGATGAAGTTCATGTATTTATCACTTTTCGAGATATTTTCCAGTTTGGTTAGAACAATACAGGCTGCATCACCTGATTGACTGTAAGAAAAAATATTTCGTGCTTCGGAGGGCACGTTGGGCCGTCCGTCGGTCTTCGATAGTCTGTCTTTAATATTGATCGTTACACAAACCATGTCAGAGGCCTATTAACTGTTGCGTAATAGGTGTATTAAACATTATGACACGGATTCAACGTGTCGATCTAAAACTTATACGATAAGAAGAACTTCCAACGAAAACACATTAATTAAGTTTGCTGTTAGGGTCGATGTTCATTGGATTGGCAGTTGTTAATTGAATTTAGTAAAGTGGGCGCTGGCTATTTTCGCAAGATTCTGTCTTAATTGTTTGTCGGTCGTTTAGGTTAAACTATTATTTGAGTAACCTATCCCTTTAGTTTTAATTTTTATTATTTTTTATGTATGTTCTTTTATTTAAATTCTATCATTGGTTTGTTTCGATTGACAAGCGCTGAACCTACTTGTATTTAGTTCTACGACATAATACATGCAGAGCGACTATATTCTTAACTTAAATCTTATCTTATTTAGTCTGAATCATCCTACTGCTGATGCTGGGCAAATGCCTACCCCTTCTCCCTCCATCCTTCCCTGTTTTCAAGCTGCCAGTCTTTTGTAAAAAATGTCGAGCTCGTCACGCCACCTGCGACGGGGTCTTCCACGTCGTCGTTTTGTAGTTGGTGGTTTCCACAGAGTGCTTGTTCTTGCCCACAGTTCTTCTGACATACGGCAGACGTGACTGGCCCAATCCCACTTTAGCTAGGCTACTGCTCGGGCTGAGTCAGTAATTTGAGTTTTAGAGCGCAGTATGGTATTCCTGACCCGATCAACCCGCTTCAGGCCTAGCATACTACGCTTCATAGCTCGCTGGCAAATCTTAAGGCAGGACCCCTGTGCTCCCGTCAAAGACTAAGTCTGAGCACCCTAGGTGAGGATTGGGAGAATGCATATGTCCATGAGTTTTCGTTTAAGTGAGAGTGGTAGGTCGCTCTTCATGTACTCTTTCATGGACCAATAGCTCTTCCAGGCATTTTCGATGCATCTAGCAACTTCTTTTTCTTGTCGTGCCTGGAAAGAGACTATTTGGCCCAGGTACAAGTACTCATCGACATATTCCATTCTCACATTATCCAGAATCACCCTGTATTTCGTGCTATTTGTCATAATTTTGGTCATTGACATGTTCATCATCAGTCCAGCCGTAAGTCTCGCTGAGCTCAGGTCTTGTAACATTAGTTGTAATTCACACGCTGTGTTTGAAAAGAGGATGCTGTCGTCAGCAAAGCGAAGATTAGTTAACCTTCTGCCACCGACGTCAATACCTCGATCTTCCAGACATCAGCCAGCTTTTGAAAAACTTCCTTAAGTGCACTAGTTAAAAGTATCGGTGAAAAAGGGTCGCCTTGTTTGATGCCTTTACGGATTTTAAAGGATTGGCCTGCAGATTCTAATTTAATAGATGCAGTGCTATTTGAGTGTATAATTTTAAAGAAATCTATGTAAGTTTCGTCTATTTCTTGATTCTGGAGGGCATTAAACATGGCTGTATGGAGTAGACTATCGAAGGCCTTCGAGTAGTCGACAAAGGCTAGATACAAAGGTAAATTAAACTTTTGGTGATTTTTAATGAGTTGATTAATTGTTTGCAGGTGATCAGTGGTGAATAGTCCAGGTCTGAATCAGCCTGCTCTGGGAGCTGATGCAAGTCCCATTTTCTTGATATACGTCGTTCTATGATTTTAATGAAAGTTTTATATAGATGTGATACTAAAGTCTTCTTCTTCTGTCGAGTGGGTATCGAATCTATGGACCCGATGAACCCTATCAAAGACAGCAACCGAGACCGACGGCTTAACGTGCCCTCCGAAGCACGAAACCTTTTTTTTCCGGACAATCAGGTGATTCAGCCTGCAATGTCCTAACAAAACTGGGGAAAAATTCACATAGTGATAAATTCTCAAATACAACTTTGTGTTTCCCCCCTGGGAATCGAACCCAGGACCTCCAGATCGCGAGTCCATGGCACTAGCCACTAAACCACGGAGGCAGATACTAAAGTAATAGGACGATAATTATTGATGTCGGTTTCGTCACCTTTGTGTAGCAGAATTATGTTAGAGTGGAAAAAAAAACTTACTTAAATAGGGGCCTTTTAATAAAGTAACCTAAGCACGTGGTAATCCAGACTCTCGAGCCTCTTATTGACCGCAGTTATATTTGCTCCGTAAGGAAATTCTTTTCTCGGATAGAATCCGTAATTTTCTAGCGCCCGGGATGATTTCTTCGCTTCGTCTTGGGAATAGAGGAAATAACCAAGTAACTTTAAATCGAACACAAAAATGTCGGTCAAGTCCCAGTTACCAGTAGCCAGTAAATGTGGCTCGTATTATTAGATTTCTAAATGTGTAACTTCAATATAGAACCAATAATAAAATTGGTATCAGGGGGCATGGGGTGCCAACGGACTGTGAGGTTATTTATTGCTCAATTTTCATATCAGATTCAATAACAGTGCTGATGATTAATGCAATGAAAATAAGTGTATAATTTGACCGCCTTAACCTATTAAAAAGTCTGGGAAGTCGTTAAATTGACCATCTTTACAAATATTAAAATGTTTCTTTGAAATGATAGTCATGACTCATTATTATCATAACCTCACCCTTTTTCCGTATTCCTTAGGGTGGGTGATGATGATATGATAGTACCATGGATGGTAAAATTTCGAACCAAGTCGAGTTACAGTAGACATTCATAGACAGGTTGAAAAGCTAGTACTTAGATATCTCAGTAACCAATAACCGTTTTATTAATCCGAGTAGCGAAGCAAACCCTCTCATTGACACATGCCAATTCTCATGAAGGATGCGGCGCTGTTCCACCAAATGATGAAACTGTTTCCTGGGAAATTCTCGTGAAACTCTCGCAAAAAGTTGCGATGGATCGAATTATTTAGAAAGCGTTATTTTTATTGCTTGTGTATAAATTCTCAAAATGGCATAAACCAAACTCAGAAGATTGTAGTTTTTGCACCTTTATAAAAGTCATTCGCAAACTTCCGCAACGTTACCACCGCCCCTGGGTTCCGCCCGCCCGTTGTCAATCACGCCTCCGACGGAATAAGGTTTTAAAGTCTTTGAGACTGGTCTTTGAGCACCGCGGTAGGCTTTGTTTGCCGTTGTCGCTCATCCTTATTTATGAGGGCAAGGCCACCTTAGAAAAATAAAAACTCTTTTTCATTTCAAAGTTTACTTATCTGCTTTTGCGTATCAAGCTTTTGGCTTCCCCCTAGAGGTGGGTTAACCTCCAGTTGGCTTGGATTATTTTATTGTCCCTGTAAAAAGCAATTAAAAAGGAAATACTGATTAAATTCTTCAAGATCACCTTTTTTGAGTTGTAGAAATCCCTTCACACTATTCGGCTAGTAGGTATTACCTAGATAAAGTGTTATTACTTTCTTGATCCCAAAAGTCTATTATAAGGTTTAAATTGGTTCGCCATAGCCGACATCCGGTGGGTCAACGAAGCCACGGCCACAGTGATAAATTGTCGCGGTCGAGGACGCCGGTGCGACCACGACGCACCTGTCACGCTAGAGCCTATTAAAAGGTTTATATTGGTTCGCGATAAACGACATCCGGTCAGTCAACGAGGTCATAGGCCACGGTGACAGTGACAAATTGTCGCGGTCGAGGAGCGCGGTGTGACGCACCTATCACGCTGTCACTAACACTACTCGACCTAGCTCTTACTAAAGCGTATTAAAAGGTTTATATTTGCGATAGACGACATCCGGTGGGTCAACAAGGTCATAGGCCACGGTGACAGTGATAAATTGTCGCGGTCGAGGAGCGCGGTGCGTCCGCGACGCACCTGTCACGCTGTCACTAACAACCCTCGAACTAGCACTTACTAAAGTCTATTCAAAAGGTTTATATTGGTTCGCGATAGACGACATCCGGTGGGTCAACGAGGTCATAGGCCACGGTGACAGTGACAAATTGTCGGGGTTGAGAATGCGGTGCGACCGCGACGCACCTATCAAGCTGTCACTAACACTTCTCGACCTAGCTATTACTAAAGTCTATAAAACGGTTGTATTGGTTCGCCATAGACGACATCCGGTGGGTCAACGAGGTCAAAGGCCACGGTGACAGTGAAAAATTGACGCGGTCGAGGAGCGCGGTGCGACCACAACGCACCTGTCACGCTGTCACCTACACTCCTCGTTCTAGCTCTTACTAAAGTCTATTCAAAAGTTTTATATTGGTTCGCGATAGACGACATTCAGTGGGTCAACGAGGTCAGAGGCCACGGTGACAGTGACAAATTGTCGCGGTCGAGGAGCGCCGTGCGACCGCGACGCACCTGTCACGATGTCACCTACACTCCTTGTCCTAGCTCATACTAAAGTCTATTTAAAAAGTTGTATTGGTTCGCGATAGACGACATCCGGTGGGTCAACGAGGTTATAGGCCACGGTGACAGTGACAAATGGTCGCGGCCGAGGAGCGCGGTGCGACCGCGACGCACCTGTCACGATGTCACTAACACAAGGAGTGTCCTCCTGGCTCTTACAACTTTTGGAATTCACTAGTTTGATACATTGGACCTTTTGGACCCAAAGGATCTTGTGGACCCTTATCACCCCGTCACAGCTTGACCTCTCTCAGAATACTTAAATTAAAGCTCGTTTCACACTAGCAATTCATGACGAGTGCTCGGATTTCCTAATAAATGGCCAGTTTGTAAGGATGTCTTTATTTAAATGATTGTTGCTTTTGCAATCTAGAGAGTAGATTAATTTCTATCATTTTGTATAATGTAATGATCAATGACTTATACGAAATGTACAAGGTAAAGACTTATATAGGCTACTAGCTGTCCACTTCGCGGTTACACCTGCGGCTTGATGAGATTTACCGTGGGCATGAGATATTTTCCCGTAATAAAAGTAGCATTATTTCCGTCGTCCACAGACCCCCTGGTGACCATCAATGCATAATTTCTTTAAAATCCGTTCAGCCGTTTAGGCGTGAAAGAATAACATACTTTCGCATTTATAATATTGGGTATGGATTTATTACTGCTAGAATCGAGTCATTAATTTTAATTATGTATGAAAAAAACAATCAGTCAATAATATATTTATTTGTGAAACATAGGTAGATACATATGATCTTAATTTAAACAACAACTCCATAAGACGTGGGCAAAACCGCGGGACGAAAGCTATATGCTGAATAAAATAATTTTAAAGAAAACAACGACTTATTTGGTATTAAAATAATTCAGCAAAAAGTTTTCTTTGTTCGTTAGCGGGTTGTCCTGGGTCACCTCCAGGATATCTCCACAGGCGACGGGAGTTTATGCTAATCTGTCAAATTTCCCGACAATTCTGTTCCCAACTAATTTCGACGATGGAATATTTTACAGTTGAAAAAATACTAGATTTATATTATTTGCTCGTAGTTTTAAAGAACACAATGACTTGTTTGGTATTAAAGTAACTTAGCAACTAGTTCTCTTTGTTTGTTGTGCCGTCCGGTCACCTCCTGAATATCTCCACATGCAGCGACCGGAGTTGACGCTTACTTGTCAAACTTTCCGACAACTCTGTTCCCAACTAAGTTAGACGATGGAATATTTTAGAATTTAAACTATACTGTATTTATTTAATTTTATGTGTTCTTTTTGATCGTATTTTTAAAGAACACAACGTTTTGTTTGGTATTAAAGTAATTCAGCAACCAGTTTTCTTTGTTCGTTAGCGGGTGTCCCGCCCGGTCACCTTCAGGATATCTCCACAGGCAGCGACGGGAGTTGACGCTAACTTGTTGAACTTTCCGACAACTCTGTTCCCAACTAATTTCGACGATGGAATATTTTACAATTGACACTATACTGTATTTATTTCAGTGTATTTTTTTATCGTATTTTTAAAGAACACAACGACTTGTTTGATTTTAAAGTAATTCAGCAACTAGTTCTCTTTGTTTGTGACCGGGTTGTCTCATCCGGTCACCTCGAGGATATCTCCACAGGCAGCGACCGGAGTTGACGCTAACTTGTCAAACTTTCCGACAACTCTGTACCCAACTAATTTCGACGATGGAATATTGTTTTAAAATTGAAAATTCATATTAAAAACCATGATTAAAGTATTCACAAACACTGACCCGTTTTATGTATTCTTTGTACGTATTTTTAAAGAACACAATGACTTGTTTGGTATCAAAATAATTCAGCAGGTAGTTTATTTTGATTGACCGACGGCTTAACGTGTCATCTGAAGCACGGAATCCTTTTTCTTTTCAGTCTATCAGGTTCTTTCTTTCTTTTTTCGAGTCTAACGATCCGATGAACCCTGGTGTCAGTTTCCAGACCGCCTAGTAGCACAGCTATTTAACATGGTTTTTGTGTAACGATCACTATCAAAGACAGCAACCGGGACCGATGACGGCTTAACGTGTCCTCCGAAGTATGGAATCCTTTTTGTGATAAATTGACAAATATCAACTTTGTCTTCTCCCCTAGGAATAGAACCCATCAGGAACTCCGGCCCATGGCTCAGACCACTAGACCTCGGAGGGAATTACTTTATATTAAAAACCTTGATTAAAATTTGTATTCACAAACACTGACGCGTTAGTACAATATTTTTTCCAACTTTTTTATTCTTTCTGTTCGTATTTTTGAAAATACAATCGTGCAATGTTCTGAAACGGAACAAGCGCTGACAAATGAAATCAATCCAGTATGTGTGTATGTATATGGCTGCAGGTCACAGTTTGAATTGAAACAGACTTTTTATTCTTTCGTGTTTTTATATTTGAGCTTTGGCCGGTGATTGGCCGAGTCATAGCGGCAGTGTTGCATCTACATACATACATATAAACACGCCTTTATCCCTTATGGGTTAGGTAGAGCGTAAACTACCAAAACAAAGAGCGTTCCGCCACGTCTGACAAAGTTTTGAGAGTTATTTAAGATAGATTTGAAGGTATATTGCTTAGTGACAGGTTGTCAGTCCATCGCCTAAATTACAATATACTTTAACCCTCGGATTCCTTAGCTGGTTTTTACAGCATGCCCGGGAGGAAATGCAGCTGGCACATTCTATGTTTTCCTTTTGCTCCCAGTCCAGCATGGAAGAAAAAATGTCATCAAAAATATTATGAAATTTAAATAGAATTTGATTTTACGGAGCTAGCTAACTATGAAAAAATATAAAAAAAATATGGCTCAAATTGTTTAGCAAAAAACACGTAACTTAGGGTAATTGCAAATAGCACTTTAGAAATATCTCATTTTAGTTTCGTCTATTGGCGAGGCTTTTATTTTCATCAGCCAATAATACTTATTAAGAATTTATGTAATCGGATTAAGTTGTTTGTACATTAATTGAAAGTAAAACCCAGGGATTAAAACATGGGAAACGTAATACACTAGAGGAAATAATCGTGAAAAAAAACGTAGCAGCAGCCGTACGTTGTATATAACGTATCATTTAAAAAATCACTTCTGTAGGTCTGCTGTAAGAAATTTCTTTTAGAAATAAGCAGACCCTGTTGTGTCTTTGTTTTGTATCTCCTATTTTTATGATGTTTAGGTGTACAATAAATTGTTAAGTATATGTCGTAGCAGGTCGTAGCTACAGCCGTAAATAACATGTCGTAGCAAGTCGTAGCTACAGCCGTACGTTGTATATAGCATGTCGTAGCAGGTCGTAGCAGGTCGTAGCAGGTCGTAGCTACAGCCGTACTTTGTATATAGCATGTCGTAGCAGGTCGTAGCTACAGCCGTACGTTGTAAATAACATGTCGTAGCAAGTCGTAGCAGCAGCCGTACGTTGTATATAGCATGTCGTAGCAGGTCGTAGCTACAGCCGTACTTTGTATATAGCATGTCGTAGCAGGTCGTAGCTACAGCCGTAAATAACATGTCGTAGCAAGTCGTAGCTACAGCCGTACGTTGTATATAGCATGTCGTAGCAGGTCGTAGCAGGTCGTAGCTACAGCCGTACTTTGTATATAGCATGTCGTAGCAAGTCGTAGCTACAGCCGTACGTTGTATATAGCATGTCGTAGCAGGTCGTAGCAGCAGCCGTACGTTGTATATAGCATGTCGTAGCAGGTCGAATCAGCAGCCGTACGTTGTATATAACATGTCGTAGCAGGTTGTATATAACATGTCATAGCAGGTCGAAGCAGCAGCCGTACGTTGTAAATAACAAGTCGTAGCAGCAGCCGTACGTTGTGTATAGCATGTCGTAGCAGCAGCCGTACGTTGTATATAGCATGTCTTAGCAGGTCGTAGCTAAAGCCGTACGTTGTAAATAACATGTCGTAGCATGTCGTAGCAGCAGCAGTACTTTGTATATAGCATGTCGTAGCAGGTCGTAGCAGCAGCCGTACGTTGTGTATAGCATGTCGTAGCAGGTCGTAGCAGCAGCCGTACGTTGTATATAGCATGTCTTAGCAGGTCGTAGCTAAAGCCGTACGTTGTAAATAACATGTCGTAGCATGTCGTAGCAGCAGCAGTACTTTGTATATAGCATGTCGTAGCAGGTCGTAGCTACAGCCGTACGTTGTATATAGCATGTCGTAGCAGGTCGTAGCTACAGCCGTACTTTGTATATAGCATGTCGTAGCAGGTCGTAGCTACAGCCGTAAATAACATGTCGTAGCAAGTCGTAGCTACAGCCGTACGTTGTATATAGCATGTCGTAGCAGGTCGTAGCAGGTCGTAGCTACAGCCGTACTTTGTATATAGCATGTCGTAGCAGGTCGTAGCTACAGCCGTACGTTGTAAATAACATGTCGTAGCAAGTCGTAGCAGCAGCCGTACGTTGTATATAGCATGTCGTAGCAGGTCGTAGCTACAGCCGTACGTTGTAAATAACATGTCGTAACAAGTCGTAGCAGCAGCCGTATGTTGTATATAGCATGTCGTAGCAGGTCGTAGCTACAGCCGTACGTTGTAAATAACATGTCGTAGCAAGTCGTAGCTACAGCCGTACGTTGTATATAGCATGTCGTAGCAGGTCGTAGCAGCAGCCGTACGTTGTATATAGCATGTCGTAGCAGGTCGAATCAGCAGCCGTACGTTGTATATAACATGTCGTAGCAGGTTGTATATAACATGTCGTAGCAGGTCGAAGCAGCAGCCGTACGTTGTAAATAACAAGTCGTAGCAGCAGCCGTACGTTGTGTATAGCATGTCGTAGCAGGTCGTAGCAGCAGCCGTACGTTGTATATAGCATGTCGTAACATGTCGTAGCATGTATATTAAACGACATAGCAGGTTGTAGCAGCGACTGTAAGTTGTAAATTAAACTGAAATTATTTACTCGGCCTTAAATTTAACTTGAAGTAAAATTATTTAAAGCCGAGTCGATGTAAGGGTGAAGGTGGACGAAAAAATAATAATTTTGCATTGACTGCATTTAAAACTGTTGTTTTGGCCCTTGTATAGTTTCTTCCATGCAGGACTGGGAGCGAGAGAAAAACATAGAATGTGCAGATGCAGTTCCTCCCGGGCATGTTGTAAAAACCAGCTAAGGGATCCAAGGGTTTATGTATATTGTAATTTAGGCGATGGGTTGACAACCTGTCGCTACAGCAATATAGGTATATTGCTAGCTAGGTCTAAACCAAAGGTCGTTCCGCCACGTCTGACAAAATTTTGAGGGTTATTTAAGATAGATACGTAGGTACGTAAGTTTTGAGTACGTAAACTTTGTCAGACGTGGCGGAACGACCTTTGGTTTAGACCTAGCTCATTAGGGATAAAGGCGTGATGATTATATGTATGTATGTATAGTCATAAATTCCTTTGAAATTATATAATTATATTTGTAGGTTCTTTGGCGTATTAGATTCTACCTTTTCTTCTTTGATTGGCTTTGAGTGTGATCGTTCTTCGTTCTTCGTCTTAAATTTGTTCTTGTAAATATTATGAAAGTAAATTTGAATATAGCAATAGAACTTAGAGTTGTGAGAATCTGTGTTCATAACAAGAACAAAGAAAAGTAGCTTATCACTACATAGTATAAAACAAAGTCGTTTACTCTGTCCCTATATCCCTATGTATGCATAAATCTTTAAAACTACGCAACAGATTTTGATGCGGTTTCTTTTAATGGATAGAGTGATTCAAGACGAAGGTTTATTTGTATAAATCTTACATAATATAGTATAGTAACACTGGTAATTTCCGTGCGAAGCCGGGGCGGGTTGCTTGTACAATATAAATACAAGTACATTCGCTTTGAAGTCAAGACGCTCTGCAAGTATAGGAGGAATATCTCAGATTAAGTTTAAAATATTTACGTTTAAATAAGATGGTTCTGATAGCATTCAAAGAAATTTAAATATAACGGAGTACCTTTGCTTCAGTATATAGCCTATAATTATTTTGTTGTGCTTTGAAGTTTAAAGCAAGAGAGTCCCTTTGATTTGATCGCGGTAAATTAAATAGAACGTGAAATATATAAACAAAAATTAAACCAGTTTAAATTTAAGAATCACTTAATTTTATTCCTATACAGGCCGACATTATGGAGTTTAAGTTTTGAAATTTTTGCTGCTGTTCATTACAATTAGATTGTTGTTTTGAACGGGAGTTTTACCGCGATTATATTTATAGTTACCTCGATATTTCAGAGCAGTTTCATGCTCCATGGTCATGAGTAGACAATAGATATAATCGCGGTAATAAATCCGTTCAGATCAAAAGTTGAATTATTTTATGGAGTTTCCTACAAATCAGCTCAATATTTCGGAAAACGTTCGCAAGCATTAATGTTTAATATATTTCCGCCGCCAGAGGGCGTTATAATTCCGCAGATATCCCAAAATCTGGAGGATCTTTTTGGAAATTAAAGCATCTTAATTTGTTAGCTTTTAATGGCTAAAGTAATTGTCGCCGCAGAAAGGGTTTTATAATAATTTCACATAATCTCAGCCGACGGTCGAGTCCCAGTTATGGGGAATCCCATTATCTAAATGACCAATCTGGGAGCTTAATTAAATTTTCTGCTTTACGCAAGAAGTGTAATTTAAAAAACGAACCTTTTCTAGCCCCAGTAGGCCCATTGAACAGATTAAAAGATGGAACGTTGCAAGTTATTCGTTGGTGTGCTCCTAATGACTTTACGAGAGATTTTCATTTCATCATTTTGTAATGCATGTGGAAATTCCTAAAAAACAGTTTATAGCAAAGGATTTATTTTTTATACAACGTGTTACAGAAAGGGTATAAGGACCCGAAAGGATATGAAGCACATGAAACTGAACAATTTTCCCATAGAAACATAGGTCGAAAAACGAACAAAAGAAGTGTTCCTCCCCATACTACACGCGATATCAGCTGATGCATTTTGTATGGAAGGTCAAGCTTTTTTATTCTTATTTTGACCTATGTTCCTTTGTGAAAGTTGTTTAGTTTCACGAGCTGGTTCATATCCTTTACGGTGCATATACCCTTTCCGTTACACGTTGAATAGTATCTATCTCGTTAATATAAAAGATGTCAGAAATTTCCATATGGAAGGTTGTTTCCCAGGCAAAGGGTATCGTGATCGTCATACGGCGAGTGTTTCAAGATAGCGCGAGGTGCGGCCGCGAGTCGCGACCCTCGTCTCCACGCCGCGGCGTATCACCAGGTGTCATCCACACTCTTTCCGAAGCGGCAATAATATTACCATTATGCAAAATACGCGCGTGGCTTATCCTTGAATTATGCTCCTCGCGAGCCGTGCCCTCACATAATTTACCCAGATTACGATGTTTGTTGAAGCATTCACGCGTTCTCGAATTATAAGCTTTGAAGTTTTAAAATATTTCCGTACCTCGGCATTGTTTGAGCACAACCCACGGAAAGTTTCCCGAATTTGCGAGAGTGCTCGGTCGGTGTTAGAGGCGCCGGGATAACCCGCATTTAGGGGAATTGCGCGACGAACGAAGAACACGTAACATCTATCGAAACTATTTACAAAACTATTCCCTTCGTCCCAAACTTAGTCGCTTGCTTATTGTTGGTAATAGACCTCTATTTTATTCTCTCCAATCTCCTCGAGCAGGAACTCATACTTCAATGTCTCGTATGTTCTTGACATTGTTTATTCAAATTCTGAGGCGTGGCGTCTGAGGCACGAATTCACTGAATAACAATTTATTAGCATGTGAGATACTTCCTGGAAAGTTTTCTTAATGAGGAGAGTTTTGGGACGTGTGTGCAAAATCTCACGTGTAAATAATTTCTTCTCGTGCAAATTCTTTGTACGTACGTGTATTTCTCCGTTTCACAAGAATAATGAACTTTCATAACTTTCCTTTGCCTTCAAAGGCCAGTCCTCAATTAAAAGTACAAAGTTGAGTGAGTATGCAGAACTTTCGTCCACATAAAAGGCGAGTCGACAATAGTCCGCACTAGTAGTCATTTTGTTTGGAACATTTATTCCTGGAATGTTGTTTCCTTTACGTTTTCCATTATACAAATACCTCCTATAGAAACCTCGAAGATTTTCATAAAAATAATGCACGATATAGATGATGATTATTATCGTCTATGAAATAATAACTCTTTCATGCTGGATTTCCTCTCGGGCATGCTGTGAAAATCAGCTAAGGAATCCGAGGGTTTCTGTATATTGCAATTCAGGCGATGAACTGACAATCTGTCACTACAGCAATATACCTACAAATCTATCTTAAATAACCCTCAATACTTTGTCAGACGTAACGGAACCTTTGTTCAGATCGTGTACGCTCTGCCTACCCCATTAGGGATAAAGGCATGATTAAATGTATGTACATATGAAATAATAAATTTGTACATACTTGGTACAAGGTATGCAAAAAGAGTAGGGAGTATTTGTTTTAGCCCTCGAGTTGAATCGGACTGGCGAAGGGGCGCTTGGATGGGATCATGGAGTCTACCATTTTGTTGAGTTATAGGTACAATGGAGAGTACCATGGGACACAACGCACTTTTTGCGTATGTGAAGCTCGGTCCAAAAGCTCAAAGTGCAATAAATCTTTATAATTATTCAATTGCTAAGTGTGTTAGAGTTAAGTTGTTATTTATTTAGGAAGGATAATTTGATACATACATACATACATATAATCACGCCTTTATCCCTAATGGGGTAGGCAAAGCGTAAACGACCCAAACAAAGGTCGTTCCGCCACGTCTGACAAAGTTTTGAGGGTTATTTAAGATAGATTTGTAAGTATAATGCTGTAGTGACAGGTTGTCAGCCCATCGCCTAAATTACAATATACTGAAACCCTCGGATCCCTTAGCTGGTTTTTACAGCATACCCGGGAAGAAAGGCAGCTGGCACATTTTATGTTTTTCTCTCGCTCCCAGGCCAGCATGGAAGTAAGGAATATTTTGATAATTTGACAAATAACGTAAAGATATTGATTTATTTAATTATGAGTAATTCTAACGAGTTACGCGATAGAATAAGAAACGAGTATATCCGTAAACGAACAAAAGTAGCCGACATAGCAAGCAGGATCAGCAGGCTGAAGTGGCAGTGGGCAGGCCATATAGTTCGTAGAACTGATGACCGCTGGGGTCGAAAGGTTCTAGAATGGCAGCCACGTGTCGGAAGGCGCAGCGTAGGACGACCTCCTACCAGGTGGACCGATGACCTTGTAAAGGTTGCGGGCAGCGGGTGGATGCTGTCAGCCCAAAACCGTGCTCTGTGGAGAACCTTGGGGGAGGCTTATGTCCAGCAGTGGACGTCTCACGGCTGATGATGATGATGATGAATTCTAACGAGTATAAAAGATAACTACATATTAAATAATAAACCAAAACTATCACATGAATCAATCAAAGTATTTTCCATGTTCGACTATGTGCTACGGAGGAGAGGAACCTGGCCAAGAAACTCCTCCGGTATGACATGTTTGTAACACATTTTTTATAGGTATCTATATAAGGCTCGTATTTAAAAAGCGATCTCAACATGAGAGCAATATTAAGTATGGATTTGACAGGCTAGTATGTACTGAAATGACATTTCTGATACGAACTCAAACTCGCTGTCAGTTTCAAGTGCTGATTATAATTATGGGCATTAGAAATTGCCCTGTATTATGTCGCAGTGATTAAGGATATCATATCGGATAAACTGTGCAACTTTAATATCGTTATATAGTCATTCTAACGAGGTATACAACTTTGAAACGGTACGTTACAATCTCATTCTTCATTTCTCGGCCACTTATTTATTTATTTAACAGTTTATTGTACACAATAAAATACAAAGGACATATACATATAAAACAAAGACACAACGGGTACAGCTTATTTAAAAAAAAAAATATAATTACACTTATTTGAACCGTATGTCAAAATTCCAAATAACGAATCGTGACTTTTCATTTTCTATCATTTCTCATGTCATTTGATTCACTTCTTAAACGCTAGTTGATTTTCTTGTCTAGGACCTCTAGGGTCACATGTTTTTTATATAATTTATAGATATAATCATGCCTTTTTCCCTACCCTATTAGGCAGAGCATAAACGTTCTAAACCAAAGTCGTTCCGCCACGTCTGACAAACTTTTGAGGGTTATTTAAGATAGATTTGTAGGTATACTGATGAAGTGACAGGTTGTCAGCCCATCGCCTAACTTACAATACACCAAAACCATCTGATCCTTTAGCTGGTATTTACAGTATGCCCGGGAGGAAATGCAGCTGGCACATTCTATGTTTTTATCTCACTCCCAGGCCAGCATGGAAGCTTTTAATTAATAATGTATAATATTGATTTGTACCTATGTCACAGAATATATAATAGTACAAAACGAACACTCAACTTCCCTCCCCAGTCCGATGTATGTTACACTCCGCGCAGGATGGTGGGACACATTGTGGGTACGCTAAGCGGGCATGGCGCGCGTATGTTTCCCAGCGTAAGTGGAAATAATACAGTTTTGTGTTCCAAAGACGGTTAGGTACTATTCCGTGTACGGATGTCTTTCTTCCACAAGATATTACTCCAATAGAAACTTTTTTAGATTCCCAAGGGATGAGAGACCTTAAGTAACTTCATACAAAATATGAAACCTAACCTATTCTAACTATTCAGTTACAGTGAACTACTTTAAAACGTTGGTTTAATCAAGAACCAGTTTAATCAAGTGATGATTATGACCGGTATAACAAAATTTGTCAACCCTTACAACACGCACACAAACGCATGCCAATTGTAACATGCCGTCTGTCGATGTATGACCAAAATTACATGGTAGTTAGTAGTGCCCGAACTGTGCCTACGTATAAAATAATTAAAATTTTATTGTTCTTTAATTTAACTGTTGTTTTCACAGTTATATTGGCAGCAAATTCAGTTTGGCAAATACATTTATCTAAAACTGTTTTACATACATACATACATATAATGACGCCCTTATTCCTAATGGGGTAGGCAGAGCGTAAACGACCTAAACAAAGGTCGTTCCGCCACGTCTGACAAAGTTTTGAGGGTTATTGATAGATTGATTAAAAAAAAATATCTAAAAGTCAGGCGTTACAATTTTGATTTATCAGTTGTATTTTGCGGAGAGCTGATGCCTAAACTAAGTTGTAATATAGGTCACCAGGCCTTCCCCCATAAAATGATACATTTTCAAATCAATTTAGAAATTAAACTCTGAGTATAAACATAAACTGAGTATGATGGGTATAACCATGGTATAAGAAAAAAAACAAAGTACCTACATATCTATATTTGACACTATTCTAGCATGCATATGATTGTGTATGTGTGCGTGTGTTGGTGTAAGTGAAAGTGTGTATGTGTGTGTGTTAAATTAAACGATGAAGCTCTGCCTACCCCGGAAGGGCACAGGAGTGACTCTATTTGTAAGTATGTAATTAATGAGAACAAAAAGAAAATGTGATTTTCATGTTTTTTTTTCCACGGACGAGACACTTGTTTCAGTTTTTGAACATCGCATTATTGCGTCGGGTCATTTCGAGCCTAAAGATCATCCATATTGATTTTCATAACACTACTTTACTTTCGTTGTTGTTATACTGTTTGTCTATCTGTTTTATATTTTATTTATCCATTTTATTTTCTCGTTCTTGGTAGCCGTCTAACTTTGGGCAGGCTTAAAATCAGCAATGCGCTGTGCACACACCATTTATATACTTTGTTTTGTGTATTATAATAATAGGTATTTCTTATGTGTATTATGTTATGAAACATAATATGTTTGTAAATGAACTGATTTTGTTTGTTTTTTGTTTTAAAAGTATGTGAATGTGTGTAACTAGTTTCTGTTTGTAAATGTGGATAATAAATTTATTTGTATTTTTGTATTTGTACTTCCCTGTACGGCTACGTTGTAAATTTCGCCGTGAACTGCCAGCGCTAAAAGGGTTGACAATAGTTTAGGTTGAGATTTAGTTACGTGGTGTTTGTACCGAATTGCTAACATTAATTATGTGTACTAGCTGTTTCCTGCGGTTTTGCCCGCTTGGTCAATCAATAGCAGTCAGTGACTGTGACAGTGCGTTATACAGGGTGTAAGGGACAGCGTTCCGCTAACTTATAAGGGTTGCTCAGTCGACATTACTTAACAACATTCACCAGGAAATTCTTCCAGGTGGAGAAACAAAAATAATACGTTTCCATACAAATTGTCTGATCGTGGTGGAAATTTTGTACGGAAAATCCATTTATTTTTCACTTCCTGAAAGAATTTCCTGGTGAATGTTGTTCAGTAATGTTGATTGAGAAACCCCTAACAGCGGGAGGCTGTCCCTTACACCCGGTATGTATGTTACATATACAGTTCATAGCAAACATCTTCACTTGACTGCGCATAAATAAATTCGATTTTACAAAAGAGATAAAATTAAGAAAATATCCACTTTTTGATTTCTGGCCATCATATTGTCAGTTAAAAAAAAATAAAAGGTGTGAAAGAATTATTTCTATTCGACAATTAGTCACCGAGATTATGAAATTTAAATTGTGCGCGGGTACCGCCTGCCCGGTGCATGCCGGGTCCACGCCATTAGTACCGGACGACGGCCGAATGACGTCAGACGCCCCTGCTGTTACAGTCAGAATTCGACAGCCGGCGGGCGCAAGCCATGATAATTAGAAGTTGAAATCATAACTACTTGAGATTTTTGAATGAAACAGAAACTAGTATTTGTATACCCACAGGCTCCACTATGACATTCGAAGTCAAAGTGAAATCATTTATTTCCAAATAGATTCCTAAGAACACTTTTAAGCGAGTCTATTAGAAAGAAAATTATATCTATGTCACAAAATAAAATAAAACTATATCACAATGAAGAAGAAGCATGAGAAACTCGCACTTTGCGCCCCTCCCTTCGTTTTGTCTTATTCTTACTTTTGTCCTTCCTAGTCCTATACATTACTTTCAAGTTGATCTGCGTATCTTTTCACGTTCCTAATTATAGTAAGAATTTGTAATATACGAATATAGTAAAAAGTTCAATCGTAAATCAGGCATTTAGTTAAGTGAAACTTTTCCAAGCGCAAGTCCCAAGCTTGGGACACCAGCTATTCATATCTATTAAACGAGGATCACATCCGGCGCCGACTGATGACGTCACGGCTACACAATAAGGCAGTTTCCAGTTAATGCTCCGACGGATATCGAACGTAGCGATAGGCATCTGCGGGAAGGAAATGTGGAATGGAAATTCCACCGATATCTGTGGCTTTCCCCCTCATATTTTTTTTCACATTCGCTTTTTCTCTTTTCCTCGAAAACATGAAAGGCCTCGGAAAATGTAGCTTTTCCATTGGCGTTATTTCAGATAAACTATCTCATCTCTGTTTTTGTTCGATGTTTTGAAAAGGCTTGCCAATAGAATTTGATTGAATCAAAATTCGTCAACGACTGAGGTTCAATCAGAATGCTTTTTACCTGTCTATTTGTTTCTTCAGAGAACAGACAGTCTTGAGGTCTGTGGTAACAAGTAACTTAAGTGACCTATAAATTCAGAATTTCTAAAATCAAATACGAATTCAATGATTCAATTAAATTAGTCAAATGTTTTTTTTTCACTTTTAAATTATCTTTTATTGTTTTGCATCGCAAATTTTTCTCACGTTTAAAACAATAAGGTACATGCATGACTTTTTTTTAGTTATCATTAAGAACTGTTGTCACCATAAAACAGTAAATGTAAAGGAATGCTTATTTTATGAGTTACGATGCCTTAAAGTAATTGGTTAAAAAGAGATCCGAACTGTCATGTGACGTCACATGACAGGAGTGCCATACTACTTCTATATAAAATGTCGTTTTTAAGACAGAGATAGATAGACTAGCTTCATAACGGTATATCTCGGTATTTTTTTGATAAATTTATTTTCTGTTTTAACTGTTGTTATTATAATATTTGATATAGAGAGCCCGATGGTGTAGTGGTTAGGGCCGAGCGTCGAGGTCGTGGTTCGAATCCCACCACGTTCCAATGTGTACATTTACTGTAATAATACAGTTACATTTATTCGAGAGATATTAGTCGTTACGCCATGTCGGAGGCCAGTGCTAAGCATTGGCGGCTTGAATACTCTGACCTAATCTAGGAGTGGGTCTGCTTTCCCTTCTGGGTTGCCGAGGTCAGATGGCAGTCGCTCTGTGTAAAAATCGGTACTAATCTAGGGAGATTAGGTAGCCGACCCCGTTAGATAAGGTATAAGGCTGGGGATGATGATTATAATATTCGATACCTTTTTAAATAAGTTCAGACACCGAAAGTAGTTTATATGCATAGACTCTATTCGGTAGGAATTGTGATCTGAAATAAGTGGCTGTTATTTTTCCACGTCACTTGCCGCGTCAGGTAGATTTGGAGGTAGAGTCAGATTGGTTACAGTAGAAATAAAACAGCAGTATCTTCGATATAACCTACAATTGCCTATTTGATACTATACCACATAACATTTAACAAAGTATTTAGGGAAAATAAATTGAGTAAAACACTTGATGTTTAGACCATGTTTAGACTGTAACATTTTTAGTAGAGATTTTATTTATCCATGATAATAAAGAAACATAGGTATTCGACACAAAATGGTTAATTTGATGTCGTATTTCATGGTTGGGAGATTTATTTAATTTCTAGTAAAATATCAAGTATTTTCTTTTAATTTAAAATAGGAATATGTCAGAACCACTCTGTATACAAGGAGCACAAGGGTATTTATAATATCCCACCGCCATATAGGTTATCTCTGATATAGTTGTTATTTATGTAGTAGCTTGTACTTTATTTATGTATTATATGTAATGTAATTTATTTAGGATACTTATTTTACTAGGTTTGCACTATCCCGCTTACCGCTACGCATTTTTCTTTCACACAAAGGTTGCCTGTAAGAAATTGCTACCTTAGCAATAAGGCAGCCTATGTTTGTACTTGTCTTTTGTTGTTTTCTGTTGTGCTGTATGATTTGTTTTCTTACGTGCAATAAAGTATTTTTTTGTTATATTATGTTGACGATGCATAATTTGAACCGATTTGCCATACAACTCAAAATGACTAATCGGTTCAAATTATATTTCGTCAAATATAACAACATAAGTAGGAAAGCATGAGTCAATGTTTAGATATTTTTGAGGATGTTATACTGCTTCTCTTGCCCTGTGTCGTGGTTGTTTATCGCCGGCTAAAGTCGGAAACAATTACCGACTAGGATCTCTTCCAGCCGAGCTCTCACTGAAGAGGGGAGAGACAGGTGTCAAATAAAATCCAAGCGGTGGCTCCCTCCTGCAGTTACTATCGAAATTTCCAAACGTGCCTGTTTTAGCAATAATGTCTTTAGTAACTGCGGGGTACTATTTGCTCCTCAATTTCTTTACTTTAAAAAATACATTAGCTCTAATTCTAAGGAACTAACTGTTAAATAAAACACGTCTGTCGGTTAAACTGTATATTGATAAGAGAGAGAAACCATACAAAGGTTCCCTACTCTTAATATTATTAACCAATATTCATCTACCTACACAACACTAACTAGTAGAACAAAGTTTTAAAAAGTACATACATACATATAATCACGCCTTTATCCCTAATGGGGTACGAAGAGCGTAAGGTCATTCCGCCACGTCTGACAAAGTTTTGAGTGTTATTCAAGATGGATTTGTACGTATATTGCTGTAGTGACAGGTTGTCAGCCCATCGCCTAAATTGCAATATACTAAAACCCTCAGATCCCTTAGCTGATTTTTACAGCATGCCCGGGAGGAAATGCAGCCGGCACATTCTATGTTTTTCTCTCGCTCCCAGTCCAGCATGGAAGAAAAATATTTTACATATTTTGTATTTTTTAACGAGTAAGTGAGCTACCGCTCGGATATTTACACACAAAGCTGAAAAAGGTACTCAATTAGATTTAATTCAGACACTTGTAATAACAGAATCGAATCGTTGCAAAATATAAGGAGTTGTTTATTCAGGAAATTAAGAAAAACATTCGACTTCTCCATACAAAATGGCTACTCAGACAATTTGTAATAAATTTGTGGAGACTTCTAAACATCTGAACTAACTTCTTACTAAGCCTACATTCTGCAGTTTTTGTTGCCATTTCACCCATCTGCATATACATATAATCACGTCTTGATCCCTAATGGGGAAGGCAGAGCGTAAACGACCCAAACAAAGGTCGTTCCGCCACGTCTGACAAAGTTTTGAGGGTTATTTAAGATAGATTTGTAGGTATATTGCTGTAGTGACAGGTTGTCAGCCTATCGCCTAAATTACAATATACTGAAACCCTCGGATCCCTTATCTGGTTTTTACAGCATGCCCGGGAGGAAATGCAGCTGGCACATTCTATGTTTTTCTCTCGCTCCCAGGCCAGCATGGATTCTACTCAGTACCTTTTATGTTGAGTTTTGTAATAACATGTAAAGCGCCAGTATGAAAGTTTTGACAAATCATCCGATTGTCTAGAAGAAGAAAGATTCCGTGCTTCGGCCACGTTAAACGTTAGTCCTGGTCGCTGTTTTTGATAGCGGTCATTTCATGAACCTTGTCAGAGGCCTATTAGCTGTGGTATCGGGCGGTTTATAAACTCTGGCAAAAGGACCCACACGACAAGAAGAAGAACATACAGCTAGGGTGCCTGAGGTGTCTCTTCCTGTGTATCCAGCATCAATGCTCATTTAATAAATATGAGAAGTAAAAATTTTAAATTCGCTGCGGGCTATTTTTAATTTTTAATTTCTTACTTCTCATAATATGAAATATTTCTTTTTGTAGCCTGGAAATCGTCCTGAATATTATTTATGAAATAAAAATAGAATTGTGAGTGCAAAATTCCTAAAAAAATGTGTACAATATTAACAAGAAGAAGACGTATAGTAGTAGGAGGTACAGCCTACCTATGGTGAAGCCCCGGACACATCGAATCAGACATACAAATAAGCATTCCTTCTCTAAGCACGTAAGTGCCTACTATTATAGATTTACTTTTTGGTATGCTCGATCGGAAATGTTTAGCGATATATTGGCATTTAGCGCAAGGGAGCGTGTTTTCCTGGTTGAATAACAGTCAATACCTTAGTAGGGTTGTCACTCGCTCGTGTAATCCATCAAAATAATTTCGTTTAAATATGGTTTACATTTTCATCTTTATTTTTTATTGTATAGCATTTAAATTGAAAAAAATAACCTCAATTTTTTTTAGGAAGACGTGAAAATAAAAAAACAGGTTAGAGATATTTTGATGATATATCATATTTATATCTTGTAAAATATAAAAAAAAATCGATGACCTTCACTTGAACTTTGTGACGTCTTTATAAAACAGCAAACTTTTTAAATTATTGAACGCACTGCTTTATATTTTCTAAACGTTAAAGATTATTTAGGTAAACACCGTATTACCCTGTGTTTATTCTGCTTTTATCCGTACTTTTGAGATATATTACGATCATTGTTATGTATGTTATGTATAGGTACCTAAACTTCAGTATTTTCCATGAATAACTTTCGACCATTTGATTTACACAATAATATTGGAGATATTAAGAATTATAGGGTAATTTCCGTTTTATACCTTTTTTAGGCCCATAAACACTTTGTTCCGTATTTTAGAAATTAAATTTGGATATATGCTACGCTACCTGATCATAATCACAACGTAATGTCCAATAGTCAATCTATTAAATCAAATCTAATTTAAAAACGATCACGGTTTGTTTACATTTCAAATCAAATATGACAAATGGTATGGCACGTTGATTTCATTGGTTTATCTATCACAAGTACATTTTTTTTATTCTGCTCAAGAAACGAACAGTATGTTTTATAGTGACTACATACGTGTACATTTATTTAAATAAAAATATTGGCTGATCTAAAATCGTAAAGTTTGAAATCAGTTGTTTAAAATTACGTAAAGATTCAGAAAAAAATAAAAACTAAATCTATTTTTCATTTTGACTAGGCCAATTATCGGGATAAATTTTGTGTTCTGTTGCAGTAGCTGTATTTTACTTGTCCAAAAGTAATTTAGCTGTCTTAAGGACTTATTCCTTATTCGTAGTGTAGAACAGAAATCTTTATGCCGCATAACGGCCTACAATAAACACGCGCCCACGATATAAAACTCCCTGAAGTATTTGCGAGGACACAGCCCAAATGTATGGAGGCCCGGAAGCACTGAGTCACCGGAAGGACAACTAATAGCCGGAACTGAGGCGCTGAGTTGACATAAAGGGATAGATGGAGAAACTAGGAATTCACCCGATTCGCCACATCTCCTGAAAAAAAAAAATGCACTTAATACTTATGTAGTAGGCAAATATGACACAATATGATTGGGGGAGAAGTATTTAAGTTGTTTCGGTCTCTTTAAAGGAGCCATGGGCGCGGGAGAATAAACAATTTTATTAAAATGAGTTATAAGGTTGTAAATTATATTTGTACATAGTACATACATATAATTACGCCTTTTTCCCTAATGGGGTAGGCAGAGCGTAAGCGACCAAAACGAAGGTCGTACTGCCACGTCAGACAAACTTTTGAGGGTTATTTAAGATAGATTTGTAGGTATACTGCTGTAGTGACAGGTTGTCAGCCTATCGCCTAAATTAAAATATACAAAAACCCACTGATCCCTTAGCTGGTATTTACAGTATGCCCGGGAGGAAATACAGCTGGCACATTCTATATTTTTCTCTCACTCCCAGGCCAGCATGGAAGCATAGTATAGTATGGTAAATTTCATAGTTTAAAGCTGTTTCTAAATTATGCAGCGCGCTAGGCTACCAAGTTGATATAGCGGCGAACAGTTGCAGAGAGGTTTGGATGTACTAATTTAAGGCCCCAGTGGGAAACTTCGTCTTCATGAATCACTAAACGCGAATTATATACGGATCCGGGGGTTAATACTTCTCTATTATGGATGCTGTTAGCGAGTTTTAATTATAAATTAACACACAACCGCCGAGGGAACGCGTATGCCTAACGCCTCTGTCAATAAAATTATGAATAACGTGGATTCCGTGAATAGACCCGTTTTGTCTTATTAAGGCAGGCACTTTGCTACATACTTTAAAACAAAGTTGCTTTCTCTGTCCCTATATCCCTATGTATGCATAAATCTTCAAAACTACGC
Source organism: Scrobipalpa costella (assembly GCA_949820665.1). NCBI lineage: Eukaryota > Metazoa > Arthropoda > Insecta > Lepidoptera > Gelechiidae > Scrobipalpa > Scrobipalpa costella. The sequence goes on along the minus strand of OX463297.1, from coordinate 12,153,617 downwards.
AACGGATTTTGATGGGGTTTCTTTTAACGGATAGAGTGATTCAAGAGGAAGGTTTATAATTATGTATAATACATGCATAATATAGTAGATAAATACTAATAAGCCGGGGCGGGTCGCTAGTTTAGTATAATTAGGACATTGCAGGCTAAATTACCTATTTGACCCTTAATTGGCCCTTGCACACTATGTTTTTAAATTACATTTCTTTTGTGTTTTTGCAGTAAAGTATATATATATATATAGAAAAAGGATTCCGTGCTTCGGAGGGTAAAGCCGTCGGTCCCGGTCGCGGTCTTTGATAGTGGTCGTTACACAAACCATGTCAGAGGCCTATTAGCTGTGTTATTAGGCGGTTTTAAGAAACTCTGACACCAGGGTTCATCAGGTCGATTGACTCGAAACTCACTCGACAAGAAGAAGTATAAATCTTCCATGCTGGCCTGGGAGCGAGAGAAAAACATGGAATGTGCCAGCTGGTAATTTCCTCCAAGGTATGCTGAAAACAAACTGAGGATGCGAGGGTTTCAATATATTATAATTTAGGCGATGAGCTGACAACTTTTCACTACAGCAATATACCTACAACGAGGTGGAACGACCTTTCTTTAAGTCGTGTACGCTCTGCCTACCCTATTAGGGATAAAGGCGTGATTAGATGTATGTATGTAATATATAGTGTTATCCTATATATTTGTATAAGACCATTATGTAGAAATATAAATTGCCCTTTAGGTAATTTGAAACACGGAGTAGTTTTAAATGTAATGGCTTTAATATAGGTTACATTAAAATGAAATCAGATTGCATATCGTGTCATACACGTGTATATCCTAGGTATATCCATAGTAATTGTGACACATATTATATACCATTATGTCTAATATGTATATTTACCTATTTACATATGTATATATGAATGTAAGTATGTGTATGTTTGTATGTGACATATACGTTTAATTTAATATATTTATTTATTTCTATTCATAATTTTCGTTTATGTATGTACGTGGGACACTCAGAAAGTTTTGCGACACTAAAAAAAATTGTTCTACAGGTACATATATTTTTATTAAATCTTTTCAAAGTACTCTCCACCAGCCTCTATACAAATATTCATGCGTCTGAACCAGTTTTCAAAACACTTTTTCCAGTCCGCCGTAGACACCTCGTTTACAGCCTGCTCGAACGCAGCCAGCGCATCTTCCGGCGACGAAAATTGTATCCCCCTGAGCTGATTTTTTATTTTTGGAAATAAAAAAAAAGTCACTCGGTGCTAGATCAGGGCTGTAAGGAGGGTGACCCAGGAGTTTGACTGGTGTGCTGTCCAGGAAGTCCCTCGTTTTGAGCGCGGTGTGTGCAGGCGCATTGTCGTGGTGGAGCAGTAGTCCCCGGCGCCCTGTGTTTGGTCGCTTGTTGCTCACAACAGAAAAAACTTCTGGTAAACATTTGGTAGTATACCATTCGGCGTTAATGCTTCTTTGATCTCGTAAGGGAATTGAGGCCAAGTGGCCAGTCAAATTAAAAAAGCTGGCGATCAAAATCTTCCCCCCGCTTCGAGATCGCTTCACTTTGGTAGGCGTTGGTTCATTTTGAAACACCCAAACTGTCGACTGGCGCTTGGTTTCTGGATCGTATTGATAAATCCAGGACTCATCACCTGTTACGATGTCGTAAACACGCCGAGACGAGCCTGCTTCAAATTTGTTCAGCATATCACGGCACCATTCCAACCGGGCCTGCTTCTGAGCGTCGGTGAGGTAGTGCGGCACCCAGCGCGATACTATCCTCCTCACGCGAAGATGCCCATGTAGAATCTCGTGAACGCTTCCCGATCCAATCTTTAATATGTGCTGAATCTCCTGATATGTAATTCGCCTATTATCTTGGATTAAATTTTTCACTGCTAGCACGTTTTCTTCCGTAATAGCCGTCAAAGGGCGACCGCTTCTTTCTTCATCCCCCAAGGTTGGTCGACCGCGCCTATATTCGTTATACCAACGATACACGGTTGCCTTGGAGGGGCTTTCATCTATAAATGCCATTTGAAGTCTATCGAACGATTCATCCGGTTTCAGGCGACATTTGAAATCGTAAAAAATCATAGCTCTAAAATGTTCCCGGCGCAGATCCATTTTTCAGTAACACACGATACTTTGAATTGGCTCGCAAAAAATGTGGAGGGAAATTTTGAAAATGGAACACACATATTTTTACTTACAAGTAATCATATTTTCAAAAAAGATTCTAACCGGCAAGTCTGCCATATATAAAAATTATTTATCGCAATACTTTCTCAGTGGCCTGGTATATTAGTATTTAATATGTACTATATGAAGATTTTAAGTGTTGAAGGTTTTTTTAGTGTTTAGAACTTTGTTTGTTATTGCAGCAGTTACTTGCTACAGCTACTTGCTATGTATAATTATTCTTTCTTACATGCATGGTTTTCTGGAAGAGATCGTTTTAAGCGATAAGGCCACCTTTGTGCACACTGTTATTTTTAAGCTATTCCAAACTGTACGGATTATGCGCAATAAATAGTTATCTATCTATCTATGTCATTTCATGACGAATTGGAAGCGATTCCCACTTCGTTACTACTTTTTCTTGTGGCCTTTTTAAACCACCTAAATTGTACCTATAATTTAATTTAATTAGGCAAGATGTTTGTTCAATAAACTACTTTCTATTTAGAAAAAGGCAAGAGCAGCATTTAGGTATCGTAATGGGTAGAGCCTGGTCCAGAAGTAAAGAACCAAAAGTAAATTATTTGTTAATTAAACTAGTAAACTGGAGTGAGTAAGAGAATAAATAAATAATAATAAATTTATTCGTTCAAAATATCTTATCTTAGGCTACATTTTACACAAATATATAAACAATTTCAACCGAAAAACAGAGGGTGCAGCCAATAATTATTATTTTCCAATACACCTCGCACTAGGCTGGGCCTGTATCGCGGCTGCAAAGATCTTTCAATGTCGCATAATTAATAATTATCATAATTAAATTTAACAATTAATGACATTAAGAAAGATAACAAGGATTTAAATTTTATTAGCATGCAGAAACATAAATGTAATACTTGAAAAAAAAAAAAAAAATTACCTATGCAATAAATAATAATGCTATTCAAAATCCAAACTAAAAATACCTTAACTAAAAACTACTTAAATCAATAATTCATTGAAATTAAATTACAAATTACTAACACAACATAGATTATAATTAAAAGACAATTAACTACGTCAATTAAAATGATAATAGCAAAAAATTGCCTGGTAAGAGAGCGCGATGGTTAGTTGGTGGCAGCAACCCGGCGCAATACATATAACATACATACATATAATCACGCCTTTATCTCTAATGGGGTAGGCAGACTGTATACGACCTAAACGAAGGTTGTTCCGCCACTTCTGGCAAAGTTTTGTGGGTTATTTAAGATAGATATATTGCTGTAGTTACAGGTTGTCAGCCTATCGCCTAAATTGCAATATATAGAAACCCTCGGATCGCTTAGCTGGTTTCCACAGCATGTCCGGGAGGAAATGCAGCTGGCACATTCTATGTTTCTCTCTCGCTCCCAGTCCAGCATGGAAGAACCGGCGCAATAGTTCGCAGGATTTATTTCTTCAATCCGACTCTGGCGAGCCGGCACTCACTCACCCTAATGGGGTAATAACTACTCTAGAACGCGCCAATTTGTACTAGATTTTATTCTAAAAATATTTTTCTGTTACTTCTCGAGCTGCTGGATTACAGCGGCTAAGCCGTGGAAAATATCTTAAACAGGATTTTCACGCTCCTTCTTCCTTCGTTATTAACGAAAGGTTTTTGTTTTTGTTGATTTTTCAGACACGAGATTTAGCTGGAATTACAGGAAGAAATGATACATACATACATACATACTATCACGCCAGTATCCCTAATGCGGTAGGCAGAGCGTGAACAACCCAAAATAGGTCGTTCCGCCACGTCTGACAAGTTTTGAGGGCTGTTTAAGATAGAACTTTATATTGCTGTAGTGACAGGTTGTCAGCCCATCGCCTAAATTACAATATACCCTCGAATCCCTAAGCTGGTTTTTACAGCATGCCCGAGAGGAGAAGCAGCTGGCACATTCTACGTTATTCTGTCGCTCCCAGTCCAGCATGGAAGCTAGGAAGAAATGAAATAATAATTAAACAATAATAATATTTTGAAAAACTCTTCAAGAATCAAAAATGTAGTCTACCCCAGATCTACCTGGGTTTACCTAGTGAAGTATATTGGACCAAGGAATCACGTTGTCCCATTCAAATTTTGTCTCCTTTTTTCCCGTGTGACATATGGTTTTTGAATGCCCACTTACTAAGTTTCCCGGACGACCAGAAGACATTAAACTCTTGTCAGATAATGCAAGGACATATTTGGGTTCGAGTATCAAACTCTGACACAAATGAAGTATACCAGTTACCTAATGCCATACGATAAATAAATAACCCATTAGGGGGTAGAATTTCGAAAAAATCTTTTTTATCAGTGCCTACATCATACAAAGAACAAAGTTTCTGCTCTACGATCAGCTGTTTAGGCTGTGCGTTGATCCGACGTCAGTCAGTCATTCAGGACCAAGCATTTTATACGTATAGATAGATTTCTTTCATATTAAACTGGGAGCGAGAGAAAAACATAGAATGCGCCAGTTGCATTTCCTCCCGGGCATGCTGTAATAACCAACTAAGGGATCCGAGGGTCTGTATATTGTATACCTACAAATCTATCTTAAATAACCTTCAACTTTGTAAGTTGTTTGTAGTGGAACGACCTATGTTAAGATCGTTTCCGCTCTGCCTACCCCATTCAGGATAAAGGCGTGATTGTATGTATGTATGTATACGGGGCAATGGAAATTTTGTATCGGCTAAAACGTGTTGTGCACCAGCCCGTAAATAGGAACGATCGTGCAGCTAAAAAAAACAGTAGTGGTCCCTACACAATCGAAGTGTTCAGGCGTGGCTAGAGATCGGTGCGGACGCTTTTCACTGTCTCCAGCCAAGCGCGAAAACACCACTGATAGCGCCCACCTCCCGCCGCGCCTCACCCCCTCAACCGCCCTCACGCTTTACTACGACACCTTCCAAATTTGCATGTACCCCACGTCGCTGTCATAAATTTCATCGATCTCAATATATCCACACAATACCGTATTGAAAACACGAAAAGTCGATCTGTGCGGTATATTTCTTTATTGCTATACGCACTTTAGCGTAGCGTTCGTACTCTGACGCTCGTAAAACGACTAGTCACTTTTGGCTTCGTAGTGCTGGTACATTTTATGGGAAATATGAAGGCGTAAATTTTACCCCGGGGATAAATAGAGGTGTTATTTTTTAAATCATAACTTATAGCTTACCTCTTTTGCTCAAGAGTCCTGAGGAAACTAGAATATTAAGTTTAAGTTATATTCTTTCTCTGCAATATCAAGAAGCTGAGAAGATTTTGTCGTTCTAAATGAGAATTTCATTTCTCGAACTACCGTGAAGTGGTACTTTAGCAAATAGAGGAGCGAATTCCGAGTAAAATATTCACTTTAACCGCGGTATTGAGTACACTGCTCGTGTACCTTCTCGGGCAATTTGAATTCACTTTGGTACAGTTACCTGCGAAAATGCACTCGTTAGCTTTCCGCCCGCGGTTTCACTTGCGCTTAAATGAGTTCCATAGAATAGAGTACGATGGTCTAATGCCGCTATATAGGGCCGCTGCCTCCTGAGCAGGAGGTCGTTGTTCGAACCCCACCAAGTACCAATGTGTTTTTCGGTTTTTCGAATTTCATATGTACGATTATACTGCGCTTTTTCCGTGCTTCGGAAGGCACGTTAAGCCGTTGATCCCAGTTAATATCTTTTAACACCGCATATATATTAGTCGTTAGGCCATGTACGAGGCCAGTGCTAAGCATTTGTGGCTTGAAAACTCTGACCTAAGATTGGGTTTGGTTTCCTTTCTGGGTTGCGGAGGTCAGATGGCAGTCGCTCTGTCTAAAAACCAGTACCCTCGTTTAATTACCTAGATTAGGTAGCCAATCTCGTGAGATACGGGATAAAGCTAGGGAGATAAGATAGTGAAGTATTTCTCTGCAGTAAAAAGTAACTAATCTTCTATTTCTGCTGCTTTAGAATAGCACCGGTCTCATATTATTCAGAAGATTATACTAAACACAATGATACCGGTTGTCGGTAGAGCACCCTTGACTTCAACGGGAATCGTCAATGAACCATCTTTTGTAAGAGCGGCTTCCCAGTCGTGGATAAATAATATAATACGTAGCATTATAGTCATATGAAATGACACGTTTGTTTACTCTTTTATTTATGAGAATTCGCAAGAAGCCTTGACATTATTTTTTCTAATCAAAATGAGACTTAATGAAAGTCGCGAGCAAGCAAGACGCTTCGTTGAAGATTTATGGGATGAATAAAATAATACGAAACGTGACTTTTCATATTTTTAAAGAATTAAGTTCATTGCACTATTTTTCAACGTGCGGTTTCTCTCGTACAAGTTAAAGGAGTGAGGGTAGCAGTGGCGAGGGATGGAATTAAAATTCGATAAAACGAGGGTAAACTGAAACAAAAAAAAACGTTCAAGTACTTTATAGTTTCGACGTAATTCCGGATTTCGTGAAGGTGGAATTCTTAAAAGGGAAGCCGGCGGGAATCGGCTTGTATGGACCCTTCGCCACTGGAGGGTAGGGATCCGTTAATTATTCTGAACATTTATTTGTAAATGATAATCACTTTAATATATTTTCATATGGCCTTAATATAACTTCCATTAGCTGCTTGTTAATCAGGCCGGAGTGTGGCGGAGTACATATTGGCAATCAAGTCATTAACAGCCAGTTTAGTTTAAGTGCTTATATATGTAGTACTCGTAAAGTTATGTACATATGAAGAGCACTTTAAATGATATAACACTATACAGGGCGTCCCACGGCGATGCCACACGGAGGGAAAGTACCTTAAATATTAATGATAGCATATTTTACTGAAAGAAGACATCGTTTAATTTTTAATAATAAGTAGAACTGCATTCACAGATTTTTTTTAAATCGCATACCTCAACCGGGAATCGAACCCGCCAAATGTGACAGTAAAATTACATGTATTTTATAATAGCGTCTGAAAGGGCTACTCATAAGCATAATTTTTCCTTGATAACCTAGCATATTAAATGAAACTAAAAACATAAAATTTTACATTTTATTTAAAATTTTGTTCAGAGAAATTTCCTCTGACTTGGCCATGCCCTTTTATGCCCTTTCAGACGCTATTATAAAATACATGTAATTTTACTGTCACATTTGGCGGGTTCGATTCCCGGTTGAGGTAGGCGATTTACTTCACTTTTACTTACATGCTGGCCTGGGAGCGAGAGAAAAACATAGAATGTGCCAGCTGCATTTCTTCCCGGGCATGCTGTAAAAATCAGCTAAGGGATCCGAGGGTTTTTCTTTATTGCAATTTAGGCGATAGGCTGACAACCTGTCACTATAGCAATATACCTACAAATTTATCTTATATAACCCTCAAAACTTTGTCGGACGTGGCGTAGTGACCTTTGTTTGGGTCGTTTACGCTCTGCCTACCCCATTAGGGATAAAGGCGTGATTATGTGTGTGTGTGTGTGTGTGTGTGTGTGGTAGGCGATTTTAAAAAAAATCTGTGAATGCAGTTCTACTTATTATTAAAAATTAAACTAGTCTTCTTTCAGTAAAATATCCTATCTTTAATATTTAAGGTACTTTTCCTCCGAGTGGCATCGCCGTGGGACGCCCTGTATAGCTTTTTTTTATTCAGGTATTTTACCGCAGTAAAAAGCCGTGTGTTTTTGAGGGTGAACGTAGCTTTCTAAGGGCGAAAAAATTTGGAAATCGGTCCAGTTGTTACAAACAACATACATAAATAGTAATAAGTATTTCTCATTTACCGTCGAGCTGATGCCCTTAGCTTCTATATAATTTTAGCTACACAAGAGTTACGCAAGGGCTAGGGCTACGAAGTGCTAAGCCGCGTAGTGTCAAAATGTAGCTGGAATTCTATAAGCAATAACTCAACATTTGAAGATTGAAAATTTAGCATATACCTGGTACTTGCTTACGTCTAGTCGACCAGTGTACATACATACATACATATAATCACGCCTTTATCCCTAATGGGGTAGGCAGAGCGTATACGACCTAAACAAAGGACGCTTCGCCACGTCTGACAAAGTTTTGAGGGTTATTTAAGATATATTTGTACGTATATTGCTGTAGTGATAGGTTGTCAGCCTATCGCCTAAATTACAATATACTGGAACCCTCAGATCCCTTAGCTGGTTTTTACAGCATGCTCGGGAGGAAATGCAGCTGGCACATTCTATGTGTTTTTCTCACTCCCAGGCCAGCATAGTAGTAAAGCGACCAGTGTAGTGTCCACATAATACGTATATTGCATTTAATCCATGAAACGGCGAGTATTGACGTGTGTCGAAATGCCAAGTTCTATTCTCATCTCATAGTTAGTTAAAAATATTTTTATTACTCGTAGTTTTAAATTGCAATCATCATCAACTCCCTAGCTTTATCCCGTATCTCACGGGGTTGGCTACCTAATCTAGGGGATTGAATGAGACACTAGTTTTTACACAGAGCGACTGCCATCTGACCTACACAACCCAATCCTAGATAAGGCTTTTGCCAGGTTAGTGGCCAATCCATCTGTCAGAGTTTTCAAGGCGCCAATGCTAAACAATGGCATCTGACATGGCTTAACGACTAATATCTACGATTTTAACCGGGATCAACGGCTTAATTATTTATTATTATTATTTATTTAACAATTTATTGCACACATAATCATACAGAGGACACAAACATAAAAAACAATAGCACAACAGGTACAGCTTATCTCTAAAAAAAAATCTCTTCCAGCTGACCTACGGTAGTGAGAGTGCATAAGTGAGAACAAGCCTTCCGAAGCACAGAAACGCTCAAGTTGTTATACCACTACCGGTCACCCATCCATGGCGTAGTACTCGTAACGGCGATGGTTATTAAAAATTCGTTATCGGAATGAGTAAGCACTAACCATTTGACCTATATTAATCCGAAAATTCAGTTCAGCACATGTAAGTCATGTATGTAGAATGTAGATGTAGCTAATTGATTTTTAATGTGGTCGGTGCTAAGCGCTGGCCGGTAGCACATTTGGGGCGACGACGCGACGTCGAACGAGCGCTGGTCAGCTGTAATCGGAGCGGAAGTTAGTCTGCGGTAAAGCTAATGCACATCGCCGTTTGAATTTAGAACGTTGGTTACGTCAGAAGTGACGTCGAAATCTAAATTAATATAGTGGTTCAACCATAAGGGCGTTTTTGCACTGCTGCGTATTCGGTTCGTATATTGCTGAATTGGCCGCCCTAGTACATGTATGTTTGTGCACCCATCCATATTTATCCATCCGTTTTATTTATTATGGATTGTAATTCTGATATAAAAAATATATATGACGTTACCAGCTAATATTCTGCCCGGGTGTATTGTAAAACTCAATACAGAAATGGGCGTTTTTCGAATATATGGCACGGCGACGGCACCAGCAACGGCACGGCATTGATTCCCACCGGTACCGTCACCGGCCTGCCAAACTGCATGTGTTTTTTTTTGACGAAGCATGCGCGTGTGTTTGTGCGCTCACATTGGAACTAGGTGGACGTTGCCGTGCCGTCTAGTGGTAAAACAGAGCCACGCCATAGTGACGGCACCGTCGCTGTGCCGTCGCCGTGCCGTCTAGTGAAATAACGCCTAATGGAGGGTTTTGAGATATTGCAATCTAAGCGATAGCCTGACAGCTGGTCACTTCTAACGCTTAGCCAAGACATAGATCTCAACGGACATTTCTTTAATAAAACTATGAGTGTAACCTTTTATTATCTAGACTCTACGTACGTATTTTATAACTATACTAGGTGTCCATCGGTTTCTTCCATGCTGGACTGGGAGAGATAGAAAAACATAGAATGTTCCAGCTGCCCTTCCTCCCGGGCATGCTATTAAAGTCAGCAAAAGGGACTCGAGGGTTACATTGTATTGTAATTTAGGCGATGGGCTGACAACCTGTCACTAAAGCAATACATATTACAATCTAAAATAGTCCCCTTAATTTTTGTCAGACGTGGCGAAAGCGCCTTTTACGAGGCGTTAAACGCTCTGCCTACCCCGTAAGGGATAAAGGCGTGATTTATGTATGTATACTAGGTGTAAGGGATAGCGTCCCGTAAACTGATAGGGGTGGCTTAGTCAATGATACTGAACAACTTCCACCAGGATATTTTTTAAGGAAGTGAAAACAAAAAGACTTTTCCATACGAAATGTTTACCTTGATCGGACATGTATTGAAAACCAATTTTTTTTCACGTCCTGAAAAAAGTTCCTTGTGTAAGTTGTTGTGTCATTGTCTGAGCAACCCTTATCAGATTGCGGGACGCTGTCCATTACACGTGGTATACACTCCTATCAGAAATAAAGTCAATGTGAAAGCCCATTGACTAGCCCATTGAGGGCGGAAACGGATTTCTTATTAGCAAGACGTTGACGCTCTGCCTACCGCTTTGTATAGCCAGTTCTATGTAGTCATTACAGCTTCTGAGCATCATTCACCGGCTGCCCGGTGGACATTTTAATTAGCTGGCGAGTGGTCCGATGCAATTAACTGATGCAGAGCAAACGCATCGCAATACTGTGACGTTGTATTGCGCTTAATACTCCGAATAGGCTCAAATAATTTACTACCCGACTGTAAGGAAGGGTTATGTTTTTTGCGCGTACATACATACATAAATATAATCACGCCTTTATCCCGAATGGGGTAGGCAGAGCGTAAACGACCAAAGAATAGTTCGTTCCGTTCAAGTTTTGAGGGCTATTTTAGACTTAAATGTGTATCGCTATAGTGACGGGTTGTCAGCCCATCGCCTAAACTACAATACACTGAAGCCCTGGAAGCGCTTAGCTGGTTTTTACAGCCGGAAGAAAATGACCTGGCACATTCTATGTTTTTCTATCACTCCCAGTCCAGCATTTCGCGCGTATCTTGTATGTATGTATGTTTTAATATTTCTGTATTACTTTGTATGGACACGCATGTCGTAGAGATAATAACAGATGGAGCTATTGAGTGCTTCATTGGAGATCCCACGAAGAAAGAAGAAGTGTCGGGAAAACCACCGGATGGTTTGACGACATAAAGAAAACAGCTGGACCGATCTGGACGAGAATCGTCAGAAAACGAAACGAATGGAGAGGCCATCAGGAGACATACGTACAACATGTGCGTACAACAGTGGACAGATATATGATGAAAAGAGAAGACCTCGTATCTCCAAAATGGTTGGATTTCGACAGTTAGAGTATCGTTTGATTGGTATTAATCACCCATTTAGTAAAAATCTATATGGCTGATTTTTGGCGAGAAGTCTTCAAAAAATATATTCGAATGAACCTATCAAGTGGAGTATCAAATTAAAGGTTATTAAAAGAAGATTGCAAAATTATACACAATTCATATAAATATAAATCCGTTTCTAGCAGTACTAAGGAAAAATTTTATTATTTTCTTTCTTTCATATTATAAGAAATAAAAATAGCGCTGTTAGTGCCAAAATCCTCCAAAATTCATGCACGATTCAAATGTTAAAACTCAATTTAGAACAACAAATTGCAATTATTGCATTTAACTATTTTTTAATCTAATTTAAGAAATCTTTTTTAAAATTCTTGTTAATAAAATGCATTGTTTTCTTTCTAGAGTTGATAAGTTCAAGTATAGAAATAGTTGGACCTATGTGAATGTATGTAGGGAAGGTACTTGTACTATCTTCTTCTCTGCCCGGGTATACTATGAAATACGAGTTGAGGGACTAACAACTTGCCACCATCCGAACACACACACACACGACCACGCGCACGCATAAGAACACGCACACGCACACACACACACACACACACATATTTAGTGACAGTTATACAGTTTCGTTGAATGAGCAACTCCTTCAAATTGCGGGATACGATAGCCTGATTGATCAGTTTTCTTAGTGCAAAGTTCTTTGACATCCTGCCCGGCGTGCCCCAACTGCACGCTAGCGGATTTAATGGACGGCAGCTTATCCGCAATACAACTATACAAGTCACTGTCCGTTGTCCGCTGTACAGTCACTCTAGGCCCCTATGTAATTTCTCGTGTTCCATCATCGACACGCTAAGAAGAAGATTTCTTAGCTTTTTAAAATACATGCATACATACATAAAATCACGTCTTTATTCCTAACAGGGTAGGCAGAGCGTGAAAGACCTAAATAAAGGTCACGTCTGACAAAGTTCTGAGGGTTACTTAAGATAGATTTCAGGTATATTGCTGTAGTGACAGGTTGTCAGCCCATCGCCTAAACTGCAATATGCTGAAACCCTCGGATCCCTTAGCTGGGTTTTACAGCATGCCGAAGAGGAAATTCAGCTGACACATTCTATGTTTTACTCTCGCACCCACTCCAGCATGGAAAAGATAAAATACGAGTGACTGAATTAAATCTATTTGATTACTTTATTCTGCTTTGTGTGGAAACATGTTAACGTGTATTTTATTTGACACCTGTCTCTCCGCTCTTCCCTTCAATAGCAGCTCGGCTGGAAGGGATCCTGGTCGGTAATTGTTTCCGACTTTAGCCGGCGATAAACAACCTCGTCACAGGGTAAAAGAAGCAGTATAACATCTTCAAAATTTCTGAACCGCAAATCATGCTTTCCTACTAACTTGGTATTGTTATATTTGACAACATAACTTTTGAACCGATTTGTCATATTATGTGTACGGAAAATCGGGTCAAATTATAATATAACTAACATCCCACAAACTGATAGGGGTTGCTCAGTCAACGAAACTGAACAACTATCACCCGGAAATTATTTCAGGAAATCAAAAACAAAATATTTTCCATACAAATAGTCTGATCGAGGTGGTTGGTAATTTTATATTGGAAAGTCAACATTTTTTTTATTCCGGAGAGAATTTCCTGGTGGCCATCAGTTTGCGGGAGCTGTCCCTAACACCCGGTATATTATTGTGCTGCTGCTGCTATAAAATGATTCTGATTCTGACATCTAGCACTTTAACAAACACTCGACCTAGAAACAGTTCAAACAATCATTTTTAATAGGTATAAAAAAAATGAATTGTGCTGGAAATTAAATAAAAATCCTAACCATGAAAAACAACTTCAACTGACCAGTTTGTGTTATATTCATGAAAAAATACAAAAAAAACATCACAAAACTTGTGGTAAAAAGACATCCGTACACGGAACAGTACCTAACCATCTTTGGAACACAAAACTTTATTATTTCTGTCACACTGGAAAACATGCGCGCGCCATACCCGCTAAGCGTACTTACAATGTGATCCACCATGCGGCGCGGAGTGTGACGTATATCGGACTGGGGAGGCGAGTTGCCATTCTGTGTGTAGTAATATTATATATTCTGTGCCGTAGTGCCAAATAAGCAATTGTAGGTTATTTCAAAGACATTGTAGAGAGGTCTTACTGCTGTTTTACTTCTACTGTAAGCTGACGCCATCTTCGAATCTACCTGACGCGGCAAGCGACGTGGAAAAATAACAGCCACTTATTTCAGATCACAATTCCTACCGAATTGTTTTAAACGTGGGAAAAACGTGTGTGTGTTTGTGATACAAAACAGTAAAGGTACTATCTTATCTAGAGTAAAGACTGAAAATAATTAGAACATGAAAAACCAAAACTTGATGCACTATGCGAGTAGGGTGTATTTGAAATTTTCGGTATGAATGACCATTTAGGACTGTGGTTAAGGATCTACCATCATCTCCCTAGCCTTATTCCATATCTCACGGGGACGGCTACCTAATCCAGGGGATTTAACGAGGGTACTGGTTTTTACACAGAGCGACTGCCATCTCACCTCCGCAACCCAGAAGGGAAACCAGACCCAAATCCTAGATTAGGTCAGATTTTCAAGCCGCCAATGATTATTAGCACTGGCCTCTGACTTGGCTTAACGACTAATATCTACGGTATTAAACGATATTAACCGAGACCAACGCCTTAACGTACCTTCCGAAGCACGGAAAAAGCGCCGAATAAACGTACATATGAAATTCGAAAACCGAAAAACACATTGGTACATGGTGGGATTCGAACCACGACCTCCCCGCTCAGGAGGCAGCGGCCCTATCCACTACACCATCGGGCTCTTAAGGATCTACCAAAACTATTTATAATTAGGACTTTATTCATTGGTATGAGTATAGTATTAGTTCACCTACAGATGGTTTCAATTGGATAATTTTAACTTTATTTAAATAAGTACAAGTAAGTTCTAAGGAAAAATATAATATTTAAGATAGATAACTTGGATTCAATCAAATTCTATTCAAAAGCCTTTTCAAAACATTGAATAAAAGCGGAGATGAGATACTTAGTTTATCTGAAATAGCGCGGCACGGAACCCTAAAAAACAGCTATGTATAGATGTCTTTTGCGATGCTGAATTTACTACAAATATAACTGTGAAAATAACAGTTAAATTGAAGAACAGTAACATTTTAAGTATCTGATACGTAGATACAAATATCGATTTTACTCATGTCGATGACGATGTGTGTCTGATAATAATAGCTGTTTTGTATGAGGCACATAGTTACTTCCATGCTGGACTGGGAGCGAGAGAAAAAGATAAAATTTGCCAGCTGCATTTCCTCCCGGGCATGCTGTAAAAATCAGCTAAGGGATCCGGGGGTTTCAGTATATTGCAATTTAGGCGATGGGCTGACAACCTGTCACTACAGCAATATACCTACAAATCTATCTTAAATAACCCTCAAACTTTGTCAGATGTGGCGGAACGACCTGCCTACCCCATTAGGGATAAAGGCGTGACTGTATGTATGTATGTACATAGTTAAATATTAATATATATTGCAAAATCTCAGTATAACGATTTTCTTATATTTATTTTTCATAGCGTCGTTATTTATTTTGAAATACAACATAACCTAAATCAAACCTATTATAGAAATTGGAAAAAAATATACAAATTTCAACCACACAATAATACTGATGATATATATAATCAATAAATAAATCAAAAGGACTTTCGGTTCTTATCGAACTTTCAAGTGTACGACGAGTGCCATAAAGTTTTTCTTGTGGTGGTTGTCATACATTCCGCACTTTACAACACCTAAAGAAGGGCAGCCATCCGAGACAAATGGGGAAAACCACAGAAATGCTTTATAGTTGTATACCTTGTTGGAATAACTAGTGATACTAAGGTTGCACAGTTGATTCAAGATGAAATCCTTAAGCACCGCGACATAATACAGGGCAGTTTCTTGGATACCTATAGAAACTTAAGTTACAAACATGTCATGGGCACAGAATATATATAGTACTACATATCATGGGTCTGAAATGATTTCCCCAAGGCAAATTATATAGTCAAAACAGATGACGATCTTGTGGTGAACACGAGTCGGCTCTACGAGGTTTTGAAGAATGATACGTATATGTGGGGTGAGACAAACGTTATGGCTTGTACTATTTAACAGAGAGTGATGGTTTTAGAAGTAATTAGGCAAGGAAATCAAAATAGCTAGTAACAAAGGAGGAATGAGCCGAAGATTACATTACAACTTATTGCACCGGTGAGTATATACTTTTCCTACACGTATCCATGTATACAACTATCCTCAAGGAATATAGGACGAAATATGAAAAAAAATGGCCCTCCCATACAAATTGACTCGAGCCGCAGTTCAGTTCAATTCAGTTTCATGGGTAGAATCACACCCTTAAATATTTTTTTACTTTCGCTTTGTATTTTTTTTTAACTTTACTTCCATGCTAGACTGGAAGCGAGAGAAAAACATAGAATGTGCCAGCTGAATTTCCTCCTGGGTATGCTGTAAAAACCAGCTAAGGGATCCGAGGGATTCAGTATATTGTAATTTAGGCGATGGGCTGACCTGTCACTGCAGACAGCAATATACTGACAAATCTCAATAAGTTAAACCTCTAAATTTCGGCGTGTTGCCCATACATTGAAACTTACAATGAATTAAATGAGGCGAAAGTTAAATAGTTTTGCTGGCTGAGAAAGTGAAAAAAAAATGCTATTGTCTGATCGAGATGAACATTTTGTATGGAAAATCCATTTCTTTTTCACTTCCTGGAAAAAAATCCCGGCGATAGTTGTTCCGTGTAATTGACTGAGCAGCCCCTATCAGTTTGCGGGACGCTGTCCCTTACACCTGGTGTAGGTAAAGCTCTCCCCCACTGTCACAGCACACTTTAAAAGGGGGGTCGCAATCATATCCCTTGAATGCGGACCTGGAATGACCGGCAGAGTCCAATATCCGCTCATGATAGATAATAAAAAAAAACAGATTATGTCTTCACAAAAGTTACATAGAGCCTTAATACAAAGATAATATTTATTTTATTATGTACCTGCTTCTCTTCCTGGATATAATTTACTCACACACACATATATACGTGGAACACTCAGAAAGTTTTGCGACACTAAAAAAAATCGTTCTACAGGTACATATATTTTTATTAAATCTTTTCAAAGTACTCTCCACCAGCCTCTATACAAAGATTCATGCGTCTGAACCAGTTTTCAAAACACTTTTTCCAGTCCGCCGTAGACACCTCGTTTACAGCCTGCTCGAACGCAGCCAGCGCATCTTCCGGCGACGAAAATTGTATCCCCTTGAGCTGATTTTTTATTTTTGGAAATAAAAAGAAGTCACACGGTGCTAGATCAGGGCTGCAAGGAGGGTGACCCAGGAGTTTGACTGGTGTGCTGTCCAGGAAGTCCCTCGTTTTGAGCGCGGTGTGTGCAGGCGCATTGTCGAGGTGGAGCAGTAGTCCGCGGAGCCCTGTGTTTGGTCGCTTGTTTCTCACAACAGAAAAAACTTCTGGTAAACATTTGGTAGTATACCATTCGGCGTTAATGCTTCTTTGATCTTGTAAGGGAATTGAGGCCAAGTGGCCAGTCAAATTAATAAAGGTGGCGATCAAAATCTTCCCCCCGCTTTGAGATCGCTTCACTTTGGTAGGCGTTGGTTCATTTTGAAACACCCAAACTATCGACTGGCGCTTGGTTTCTGGATCGTATTGATAAATCCAGGACTCATCACCTGTTACGATGTCGTAAACACGCCGAGACGAGCCTGCTTCAAATTTGTTCAGCATATCACGGCATCATTCCACCCGGGCCTGCTTCTGAGCGTCGGTGAGGTAGTGCGGCACCCAGCGCGATACTATCCTCCTCACGCGAAGATGCCCATGTAGAATCTCGTTAACGCTTCCCGATCCAATCTTTAATGTGTGCTGAATCTCCTGATATGTAATTCGCCTATTATCTTGGATTAATTTTCACTGCTAGCACGTTTTCTTCCGTAATAGCCGTCAAAGGGCGACCGCTTCTTTCTTCATCCCCCAAGGTTGGTCGACCGCGCCTAAATTCGTTATACCAATGATACACGGTTGCCTTGGAGGGGCTTTCATTCATAAATGCCATTTGAAGTCTATCGAACGATTCATCCGGTTTCAGGCGACACTTGAAATCGTAAAAAATCATAGCTCTAAAATGTTCCTGGTGCAGATCCATTTTTCAGTAAGACACGATACTTTGAATTGGCTCGCAAAAAATGTGGAGGGTAATTTTGAAAATGGAACACACATATTTTTACTTACAAGTAATCATATTTTCAAAAAAGGTTCTAACCGGCCAGTCTTCCATATATAAAAACTATTTATCGCAATACTTTCTGAGTGGCCTGGTATATATCACTACATAGTATAAAACAAAGTCGCTTTCTCTGTCCCTATATCACTATGTATACTTAGATCTTTAAAACTACGCAACGGATTTTCGTGCGGTTTCTTTTAAAGGATAGAGTGATTCAAGAGGAATGTTTATATGTATAATACATGCATAATGTAGTAGAGAAACACTGATAATTTCCGTGCGAAGCCGGGGCGGGTCGCTAGTATATATTGTTAGCGTTTTCGCAGAGTTCTGCGTTTAGTTTTACAGGCAAGTGGCGCCTCTATCGGAACCAACTGACAACTGTTGGACTTGGAAGAGGTGAGCGGCCTTGGATGACATTCAATTTGGCGGCAAAGCTGAAAATACTAGGATTGTTTTGTAAAACTGGAAATAATAAAGGAGTTTACAGTGTAATTAAGGAGATTTTTATTATTTCAGAAGCGCGAATACGAGTTCCAGCCCCGACACAAGTGGACTGAGAGAATTTGTGCCGAAAGATCAAAAATTCAGTACGCACTTCTGCTAGTGTATCTTACCTGTTAAATACAAAGGAACAAATTGGGTAAGTTTTTTTGTATACTTTTATGGAGAATATTGGACTAAAACAAGCGTACAACAGAGATTCAACTTCGAAGACTTCAGTAGATTGCTGTGAAATAGTAAGCTGATAGTCTGAGATTGGTAATATCTAAATAAAATTAGTTTTGGGATAAATCTGTAACCTACATTGATATTACATTGAAAATTACAAGATTACAAGTAGGTCTAGAGCCTGACTGATATCATGACTTAATAAGTAACGTTATTTAATATTGAATCCAACTTGAAGTGCAATTTTGTGAGATTCAAATATTAATTTTGGCTATCGAGGTATTTATTTACCACATTAATATAAATAGAAGATTATTTTAGTTGAATTCGAATAATTTCATTAAGTATTAGTTCATATAAACACTACTAAATTGTGCCTAGTAATTTTGTAGAGATTTGTTTTGAAAAAGAAATCGATCACAATATTGACAAGATTTTGATTTTTTTGTTACATATTTTCTAAAAACGACATCTCATTTTCATTATAATTATTTTGGCAATGGTGGAATGCTGGAGTGAAATAGTTCACGTGGCAGCCCAGCTTACGAGCTAAATTCTGTTATTAACATAGATGGGCGTTAGTGACAAGAATAGTTTGCGATTAGCAGATTTTTTATAAACTTAAGTTATATTGTCAATTCCCTGACGTACTTATTAGTCGTCATAAACTTTAATTCTGTTCAAATATAGTCGAAGTTTAGATTTTTAGACATACCGCGAGAATAAAGTTTACGTAACTTAAGTACCTACTAGTTAATTTGGTCAAAACAATCAAATTGAATTTGTACAGTATGAAATGTAGCGTAGCGTTTTAAGTACCTATATTTAAAATACGTGGAATTTTTGGGATTAAAACACAACACAGACGCCACTTTCATAGATAATTATACATATATAATCGATTGATACAAGACTACATCTGGCTGATTATGTTAGAACTAATTAAAATAATACCAAAGGTTAGTGGTGAGCTAATACGGCAATACAATAATAGACAGAGCA
The DNA here is from genome assembly GCA_949820665.1 of Scrobipalpa costella. Classification (NCBI taxonomy): domain Eukaryota; kingdom Metazoa; phylum Arthropoda; class Insecta; order Lepidoptera; family Gelechiidae; genus Scrobipalpa; species Scrobipalpa costella. The sequence goes on along the minus strand of OX463297.1, from coordinate 12,134,124 downwards.
TGGTGTAATCAAATGTAACACTATAAACAAAACTAGATGGCTTCAGTGTGAATAAAAATTGCAATACAGCTTGAAATTTTCATTGGTTTTCTACTCGTTTTAGTGTTAATTTATTATATTTAAAAATAGCAAAGATACAATTAAAGAATATTTTGCAATTAAAATAAACATTTTAATGCCTAAAAATGTAGTTTCCATATAGCTAATGAAAAGTGTGTAATAACATTTTATTAAATAAATTGAAGTTTTTGAATATATTGTGAATTACCGAATGTGACTTCTTATTTGTCTCACTGAATAAGTAAATTAGTACAAGTTTGAAAATCTACCCAGCCTATCAGTCTGGATAGAGTAGTGATTGGCCTGATGCTTGCTGTGAAAAAAAAAAGGGTTTTGAGTTTGGAGTTAACTTATATCTTAATTTTAAAAATTGTCTTAGGCGATTGATTTTAAATAAAATAGGTATACATTTTTGACTATTCTGATACAAGAAAATTTTGTAAATATATATATATATATTGAACACTTAAATATATTCAATTTAGTGTGTTAATTAGAAACGTACCTTCACTTAATTTAATTGTATTATAAAATACATTAATATGAGATTTTTTTTTAAAAGAAAACCTTATATAAATTTTTCTTTGTTTTCGGTACGAATCAGTCATGTTTGAACCAGGTACTCCACCAATTTTACGTCATGATGATTCAGACGATTCAAGTAGAAAACGTCCCGTTAAGAAGAAACGGTCGAAGACCGTTGACGATAAACAAAGTTCCAACTCACATCAAAGTCATCACAGTAAAAAGAGGAAAAGAAGCATGAGTACGAGCTCGTCTTCTTCATCAAGTTCAAGCAGCGATTCGGAACCAGAACTTAAGCGCAAAAAAAAAAAACACGTATCGAGAACATTGTTGAAGTTAGTCGCGGCTATCGAAGGGAAAAATCGGGCTCCACACGCATATTCGGGTAGAAACGCGATTCCCGAGTTTGACCCTCAAGCGAAAGCGCAGTCAATGAAAGATTGGCTGTCCAAAATAAATGAAACTGCGACTATTTACGGTTGGTCAGAACAACAAATTATATACTACTGTCTTCCACAATTGACTGGATTGGCGAAACGTTGGTATGACGGTCTTACCAGCGTAAAATTTACTTGGAGTGAGTGGCAGGATAAATTACTCAGGGCTTTTCCTTGTGAAGATAATTACGGCGAACTTCTCACCGAAATGCTTAATCGTAAAAGCAGACATCACGAGACTTTGGAGGAGTACTATTATGACAAGTTACGACTGATTAATCGCTGCGAAATAACTGGTCTTAAGGCGGTAGATTGCCTAACACACGGCATTTTTGATAATAATATTCGGATGAATGCACAAGGACTTTGTTTCAAGGAACCTGAAGATGTTCTAACTTACTTCAGAAAAATATCGTCGAAGCGTGATGATGCATTTATTAAGTCCAACAGGACCATGCGCGATCGTCCTACGCCAGTTTGGTCGAAACGTACTCAAGCTGGAAACACTACGGAAGAGAAGCAGAAGAGACCGGATTCAGTTTGTTTCAACTGTAACGAAAAAGGGCATTTCTGGCAAAACTGTTCACGGGATTTGGTTAAGTGCGGCAAATGTAAAAGAGTGGGTCACAACTCAGCTAAGTGTGATAAAAATATGCTTAATTTAGAAAGGATACAACAGGGACCAACGAAACATGTAATGAAAATTCAATCAGGAACAGGATCGGGTGATAAATACTACAAAAATGTTCTGATAGATAGTCAGATTTTACCGTGTTATCTCGACTTAGGAAGTGAATGCTCTCTGATCAGTGACAAAGTTCATCTAGACAAATCTCCATTGATGGATATCAACAATTTGCCAGACTTGGAAGGATTTGCTAATGGCTCTGTGAAACCTATTGGTCGGGTCGAAATTAGTGTTCAAGTTGACAGTGTATCTGAAGACATCCATGCTTATGTGGTCCCAGATTATTTATTACCTGAAGGAACCAGTGTGCTAATTGGGCAGAATCTTACAGAGCTTCCGGATATAAAGGTATATAAGACCAATACAGACATAATACTTTACAGAGCACCAGATAAGCTAGCGCAAGTAGTCATTGAAGAGTCGATTGAGATTGCCGAAGGCACAAGTATGGTTCCAGTCTTTACAAAGGATTGTACATCGCAAATAAGCGTATATATTACATCAGAAGCTTGTTTAAAACCTGGGTCCGAGTACATCATAGTACCAGGCGTGTATCGTTTTACAGAAGGACGCTCAAACCTTGTTATTTTGGGACTCAATTCATCCAACGTCAAGTTCCAGAAAGAACAAATTATTGCAAGAGGCATAATATTGCCCGATTTTAAACCGGAATTGGATAATTTACAGAATGAGAAATCAACCGTAAGTCGGGACAAGACAAGAAAAATAGATGCTATACTAAATGTATGCAGATTGGTAGAACAGCCTGAACAAGATGACAGTTTGATAAATATGGATAATGTTAAGACTGATATTGACCTTGACAAAAATGTAAAATCTGATTTATGTCAAATGCTGAATGAAAATAGGGACTGTTTTGCATTCTCCACTGCTGAGTTAGGCAAAACTACATTGACTGAGATGCATATTAAATTAAAGGATGAGACTCCAGTAACCTACAGGCCATACCGATTGTCCTACATGGAAAGGGAAAAAGTCAAAAACATAATTGAAGATCTTAACGCCAACGGGATCATACGTGAATCTGAAAGTGAATATGCCAGTCCAATCATTGTTGTCCCTAAGAAAAACGGCGAATTACGATTGTGCGTAGATTATAGGGCCCTTAATAAAAAGACATGCAAAGACAAATACCCCATGCCGCTGATAGAAGATCAAATTGATAGTTTAAGTGGACAGAAGTATTTTACCACTCTTGATCTAACATCGGGGTATCACCAAATACCAATTGCTGAGTCTTCGAAACACCTAACGGCGTTTGTGACACAAGAAGGGCATTACGAGTACAATAGGATGCCTTTTGGTTTATGTAACGCGCCAGCCGTGTTCCAGCGTCTCATACACAAGGTGCTTAATGAGAAGAAAATCCCAGGGGTCCTAGCGTACATGGATGATATTGTTATAGCATCCACAAGTATTGCCGAGGGAATGGATAAATTGCGCGAAATACTGTCTGCTCTTAGACGTGGAGGTCTTACTCTTAACTTGAGCAAGTGTAATTTTTTCCGTACACGCATCGATTACCTGGGGTACGAGATATCAGGTCTAGGTGTTAAGCCAGGGCAAAAGAAAGTTGATGCAGTAGCTTCATTCAAAAGGCCGGAAAATGTTCATGAGGTAAGGCAATTCATTGGTCTTGCAAGTTTTTTCCGACGTTTTGTTCCAGGTTTTGCTTCTATAGCGCGCGCATTGACGGTTCTTACAAAGTCAAATGAAAAATGGGTTTGGGATGTTGCACAAGAGGAAGCCTTTCAAAAAATAAAAAGTGTCCTGATTTCGCGTCCGATACTAGCCATATATAATCCAAATTTTTTGACGGAGTTACATACAGACGCTAGCCAAATCGGAATAGGTGGCATTCTTTTGCAACGCCCAGATGAAAGTTCTCCTCTTCGTGCTGTGGCCTATTTTAGTAGGCAAACAACAGCCGAAGAGAAGCATTTCCATTCATTTGAGCTGGAAACTTTGGCAGTCGTTGCGTCTCTGAACAGATTCAGAAATTATCTTCTTGGAATAGAGTTCAAGGTTGTCACTGATTGCAACGCAGTTAGACAAACCTGGGTTAAGCGTGACCTTGTGCCTCGTATTGCACGATGGTGGTTACAAACTCAAGAGTTTACGTTTGCAATCGAGTACCGTCCCGGCGCGCAAATGAGTCACGTGGATGCGCTTAGCCGCAATCCAGTTGAACAACCAGATTCGGAAAATACTCCAAAACTCAAGACATTTAAAATTACAAAAGCATCGACACCAGAAAATATACAATTTACTGATCCACATTTAATTTTAATAAAGAGTATACTGAACAACTCTTGCACAGAGGCAAAAGAGGTGAAAAATGATTATGTTCTGAAAGATGGCAAAATATATAGAAAGGTGGACGAATCTCTGAAGTGGGTTGTCCCATTGGATTCGCGTTGGAAAATATATCATTCCTGTCATGATGAGTGTGGACATATGGGTTTTGAGAAGACCCTCGATAAGATGAAGCAGACTTACTGGTTTTCGGGAATGACATCTTTCGTAAAAAAATATGTCCGTGCATGTATTTCGTGCGCTTACGCTAAGCAACCAGCGGGGAGAAAAGAAGGCTTCTTATTTCCGATACCAAAAACTCCCATTCCATTCCACAGTGTTCACATTGATCATCTAGGCCCGTTTGTGAGGAGTAAATTAGGCAACACTTATATATTAGGAACTAGTGGTTGCGTAGTGCGCGGGCTGCTAAAGCAGCCCGCGGTCGTTGTGCCTGCGGTGTTTTGTTGGGCGGCGCAAGTCTTTAATTATAATTTCATTCGGGCACTTTCTAATTTATTTTGTATGGCAGCCATCTTGAAAATTTTCGAAATCTACAAATCCACCTAATATCCAAGGTCAGTAACCCAAGAAAGCCCCAAATGTCAATTTTGAGTCCAATCAGAGCAAGTTTTGTTTTTAACAGCCGCCATCTTGAAAATTCTCAAAATCCAAAAATCAGCAAAATCTATGATCAGCAACCCAAAAAACCCGTAAGTTACGATTTCTAGCCAGATCGGAGCAAGATTAGTTTTAGCCGCCATTTTAAATACGCCATTTTGTTTTTCTATGATATGTCAAAATTGCTGGTTAGGTGGGTGGTGCGCGGGCAGTTAAAGCAGCGCGTGCCGGTTTCCAGTTAGGGTGTGGCGTGCGCGGGCAGCTAAAGCAGCCCGCGTGCCGTTTTCCAGGTCAGGGTGCGGCGTGCACGGGCAGCTAAAGCAGTCCACGTGCCGGTTTCCTGGTAGGGTGCGGGGTGCGCGGGCAGCTAAAGCAGTCCGCGTGCCAGTGTGCAGGTGAGGCGCGTGGTGCGCGGGCAGCTAAAGCAGCCCGCGTGCCGTTGTCCAGGTAGAGCGCGGGTTGCGCGGGCAGCTAAAGCAGCCCGCGTGCCGGTGTCCAGGTGACTTGTGTGGTGCGCGGGCAGCTAAAGCAGCCCGCGTGCCGGATGTGACTTTTATATGGCGGCCATCTTGAAAATTCACGTACCTAGTCATAAAAAAAACTTCAGATCTATATTCAGCGACCCCAAAAACCCCCAGATACCGATTTTAAGCCGGATCAGAGAAACATGACACCCGGCCGCAATTTCGGAACCGCCATTTTTAATTTTTGACAAACTCAATTTTTTGTCCTCATACATACCTACCATATTTCCAAAGAAACTACCAACCTACCTACACTAAATTCCGCGATACAATGAAATACATGATTTACCTACAAAATTTTGTATGGCAGCCATCTTGAAAAATGGTACAGTCGCAAAACAAACCATAAAAATATAATTATTGACACCGACAACCACCAGATATCGATTGTGAGCCGGATCGGAGCAACTTGACAACCGGCTGCCATCTTGGATCCGCCATATTGGATTTTTGACGAACCCCATTTTTCTCCTTACATACCTACCATATTTCCAAAGAAACTATCAACGTATCTGCAATAAATTCCGCGATACAATGAAATACATGATTTACCTATAAAATGTTGTATGGCGGCCATCTTGAAAAATGGCAAAAATCACAAAACAAACCTCAAAAATAAAAACACTGACCCCGGAAACCCCCAGATATCGATTTTGAGCCGAATCGGAGCAAATTTACTCCCGGCCGCCATCTTTAATCCGCCATATTGGATTTTGACATTTACCAAAAATTGCCTACCCCGGAGAGGAACAATACAAAGTATGGCGACCCCCCACCTCGGGGACACCGTTTCCGCGCCAGAGCCAAAAAAAGCTCCCCATACAAAATACCCTTGTATGGCGGCCATCTTGAAAAATGGAAAAATCAAAAAACGAACCTATAATATCAAATAAGCTCTCTGAGGACTACCCGCATGCAAAATTGCATCCCGATCAGAGCAACTTTTTTTTCGGCCGCCATTTTGGATCCGCCATCTTGGATTTTCATGACTACCAGCACTTGACCCCCACCACCCTCTATGACATTTGGTCGAACACCCCCCCTCTATCTCTAACCGTTTTCGAGATATTCAACTTTTTATTTTGTATGGCAGCCATCTTGATTTCCGCCATTTTGGATTTTTTTCAGCAAAATCTGAAATTGCCCAGGGTGTGCTCCAAAATTAGTTTGAGAACCACCTGCCTACCTCTAATAGTTTAGCCAGGCCGCAGGGTCATTCCATGATGAGGAGCAGTTTTCTAAGATTTCGGAATTTTCCCATACTCACCAAAGCCACCTCCACACTTTTCCCATACACGACTTTCACCCCCCGACCCTCCTTCTGGGAGAACAATTATGTCAGTCAGTGAGTGAGTGAGTGAGTGAGTGGGTTTCCAGCTATATATATAGAAAAAAACTAGTGGTTGCGTAGTGCGCGGGCTGCTAAAGCAGCCCGCGGTCGTTGTGCCTGCGGTGTTTTGTTGGGCGGCGCAATTTTTTAATTTTATATTGTTCTGGCCTAAACATGTTTTTTTTGTATGGCGGCCATCTTGAGAATACTTGAAATCTAAAAATCAACTTAATAATCGAGGTCAGTATCCCAAATAACCCTAAGATGTCAATTTTGAGTCCAATCAGAGCAAGTTCTGTTTTTAAAAGCCGCCATCTTGAAAATTCCCAATATCCAAAAATCAGCAAAATCTTTGATCAGTAACCCACAAAACCCGTTAGTTACGATTTCTAGCCAGATCGCAGCAAGATTAGTTTTAGCCGCCATCTTGAATCCGCCATTTTGTTTTTTTATGACATATCAAAAAAGCTGGTGAGGTGTGTGGTGCGCGGGCAGCTAAAGCAGCCCGCGTGCCAGTTCCCAGGTAGGGTGCGGCGGGCGCGGGCAGCTAAAGCAGCCCGCGTGCCGGTGTGCAGGTAGGGTGCGGGGTGCGCGGGCAGCTAAAGCAGCCCGCGTGCCGGTACCCAGGTAGGGCACGGGGTGCGCGGGCAGCTAAAGCAGCCCGCGTTCCGGTGTCCAGGTAGGGCGCAGGGTGCGCGGGCAGCTAAAGCAGCCCGCGTGCCGGTGTCCTGGTAGGGTGCGGGGTGCGCGGGCAGCTAAAGCAGCCCGCGTGCCGGTGTCCAGGTAGGGTGTGGGGTGCGCGGGCATCTAAAGCAACCCGCGTGCCGGTGTCCAGGTAGGGCGCGGAGTGCGCGGGCAGCTAAAGCAGCCCGCGTGCCGGATGTGACTTTTGTTTGGCGGCCATCTTTAAAATTCACGCAGTCACAAAAAAATAATCATGTTTATAATCAGTAACCCTGATATCCCCCAGATATCGATTTTGACCCGGATCAGAGCAACTTGACACCCGGCCGCCATTTTTAAAATATAAAGAAAGAATTAGTCCAAATACATACCTACCATATTTCCAAAGAAACTACCAACCGACCTGCAATTAATCCCGCGATACAATGAAATACATGATTCACCTACAAAATTTTGTATGGCGGCCATCTTGAAAATTTACACAGTCACAAAAAATACTTCAGATCTATAATCAGCGACCCCGACAACTCCCAGATATCGATTTTCAGCCGTATCAGAGCAACTTGACTTCCGGCCGCCATCTTGGTTCCGCCATTTTAAATTTTTGACAAACACAATTTTTTGTCCTAATACAAACCTACCGTATTTCCAAAGAAACTACCAACCTACCTGCATTAAATTCCGCGATACAATGAAATACATGATTTACCTACAAAATTTTGTATGGCGGCCATCTTGAAAAATGGTAGATTCACAAAACAAACCACCAAAATAAAATCATTGACCCCGAAAACCCCCAGATATCGATTTTGAGCCGGATCGGAGCAAATTGACTCCCGGCCGCCATCTTGAATCCGCCATATTGGATTTTGACATTACCTAAAACATGCCTACCCCGGAGAGGAACAATACAAAGTATGGCGGCCCCCCACCTCAGGGACACCGTTTCCGCGTCAGAGCCAAAAAAAGCTCCCCATACAAAATACCCTTGTATGGCGGCCATCTTTAAAAATGGCATAATCAAAAAACAAACCAAAAATATCAAATAAGCTCCCAGAGGACCACCCGCTTGCAAAATTTCATCCCGATCCGAGCAACTTTTTTTTCGGCCGCCATTTTGGATCCGCCATCTTGCATTTTCGTGACCACCGGCACTTGACCCCCACCGTCCTCTATGACATTTGGTCGAACACCCCCCCTCTATCTCTAACCGTTTCCGAGATATTCAACTTTATATTTTGTATGGCGGCCATCTTGTTTTCCGCCATTTTGGATTTTTTTCACCAAAATCTGAAATTGCCCAGGGTGTGCTCCAAAATTAGTTTGAGATCCACCCCCCTACCTCTTATAGTTTAGCCAGGCCGCAGGGTCACTCCATGATGAGGAGCAGTTTTCCAAGATTTCGGAATTTTCCCATACTCACCAAAACCATCTCCACACTTTTTCCATACACGACTTTCACCCCCCGACCCTCCTTCTGGGAGAACAATTATGTCAGTCAGTGAGTGAGTGAGTGAGTGAGTGGGTTTCCAGCTATATATATAGTAACTAGTGGTTGCGTAGTGCGCGGGCTGCTAAAGCAGCCCGCGGTGTTTTGTTGGGCTGTTGTTTGTTTGCCGGCGCAAGTTTTTAATTTTATATTGTTCTGGCCTAATAGTGTTTATTTTGTATGGCAGCCATCTTGAAAATGATTGATATCTGAAAAAATACTTAATATTTGACATCAGTATCCCAAACAACCCTCAGATGTCAAATTTGAGTACAATCTAAGCAAAAACTTTTTCTATCAGCCGCCATCTTGAAAATTCTCGAAATCCAAAATTCAACCAAAATTTATGATCAGCTACCCCAAAAATCCCTTGTATACGATTTCAAGCCAGATCGGAGCAAGATTAGTGTTAGCCGCCATTTTGTTTTTTATAAATGTCAAATTGCTGGTGAGGTGTCCTGGTAGGGTGCGGCGTGCGCGGGCAGCTAAAGCAGCCCGCGTGCCGGTGTGCAGGTTTGGTACGTGGTGCGCGGGCAGCTAAAGCAGCCCGCGTGCCGATATTCCAGTGAAGTGCGGGGTGCGCGGGCAGCTAAAGCAGCCCGCGTGTCGGTGTCCAGGTAGGGCGCGGGGTGCGCGGGCAGCTAAAGCAGCCCGCGTGCCGGACGTTACTTTTGTATGGCGGCCATCTTGAAAATTCACGAAGTCACAAAAAAAACTTCAGATCTACAATCAGCGACCCCGACAACACCCAGATATCGATTTTCAGCCGGATCAGAGCAACTTGACACCCGGCCGCCATCTTGGATCCGCCATATTGGATTTTTGACAAACACAATTTTTTGATCTTATACATACCTACCATATTTTCAAAGAAACTACCAAACTACCTGCAACAAATACCGCGATACAATGAAATACATGATTTACCTACAAAATGTTGTATGGCGGCCATCTTGAAAAATGTCAAAAACACAAAACAAACCATAAAAATAAATTCATTGAACCCGATAACCTCCAGATATCAATTTTGAGACGGATCGGAGCAAATTGACTCCCGGCCGCCATCTTTTATCCGCCATATTGGTTTTTAAACGAACAAAATTTTTTGCCCTCATACATACCTACTGTATTTTCTAAGAATTTACAAACCCACCTGCATTAAATTCCGCGATACAATGAAATACATGCTTTACCTACAAAATGTTGTATGGCGGCCATCTTGAAAAATGGCAAAATCACAAAACAAACCATAAAAATAAAATCACTGACCCCGGAAACCCCCAGATATCGATTTTGAGCCGGATCGGAGCAAATTGACTCCCGGCCGCCATCTTGAATCCGCCATTTTGAATTTTGACATATACCAAAAGTTGCCTACCTCGGAGTGGAACAATACAAAGTATGGCGACCCCCCACCTCGGGGACACCGTTTCCACGCCAGAGACAAAAAAAGCTCCCCATACAAAAAACCCTTGTATGGCGGCCATCTTGAAAAATGAACAAAACAAAAAACAAACCAAAAATATCACATAAGCTCAACGACGATCACCCGCCTGCAAAATTTCATCCCGATCGGACCAACTTTTTTTTCGGCCGCCATTTTGGATCCGCCATCTTGGATTTTCGTGACCACCAGCACTTGACCCCCACCGCCCTCTATGACATTTGGTCGAACACCCCCCCTCTATCTCTAACCGTTTCCGAGATATTCAACTTTTTATTTTGTATGGCAGCCATCTTGTTTTTCGCCATTTTGATTTTTTTTTACCAAAAACTAAAATTGCCCAGGGTGTGCTCCAATATTAGTTTGAGAACCATCCCCCTACCTCTAATAGTTTGGCCAGGCCGCAGGGTCACTCCATGATGAGGAGCAGTTTTCCAAGATTTCGGAATTTTCCCATACTCACCAAAACCACCTCCACACATTTCCCATACATCACTTTCACCCCCCGACCCTCCTTCTGGGAGAACAATTATGTCAGTCAGTGAGTGAGTGAGTGAGTGAGTGGGTTTCCAGCTATATATATAGTAACTAGTGGTTGCGTAGTGCGCGGGCTGCTAAAGCAGCCCGCGGTCGTTGTGCCTGCGGTGTTTTGTTGAGCGGCGCAAGTATTTAATATAGTTTTGCCCTAAACAAATTTATTTATTTTATATGGCGGCCATCTTGAAATACTTGAAATCTAAAAGTCAACTTAATATTTGAGGTCAGTATTCCAAAAAACCCTCAGATGTCAATTTTGAGTCCAATCTGAGAAAATATTTTTTCTATCAGCCGCCATCTTGAAAATTCTCGAAATCCAAAAATCAACCTAAATCTATGATCAGCTACCCTAAAAATTGCTTGTCTACGATTTCAAGCCAAATCGAGGCAAGATTAGTGTTAGCCGCCATTTTGATTTTTTTAACATGTCAAATTGCTGGTGAGGTGCGGGGTGCGCGGGCAGCTAAAGAAGCCCACGTGCCGGTGTGCAGGTGAGGTACGTGGTGCGCGGGCAGCTAAAGCAGCCCGCGTGCCGGTGTGCAGGTGAGGTACGTGGTGCGCGGGCAGCTAAAGCAGCCCGCGTGCCGGTGTGCAGGTGAGGTACGTGGTGCGCGGGCAGCTAAAGCAGCCCGCGTGCCGGTGTGCAGGTGAGGTACGTGGTGCGCGGGCAGCTAAAGCAGCCCGCGTGCCGGTGTCCAGGTAGGGCGCGGGTGCGCGGGCAGCTAAAGAAGCCCACGTGCCGGTGTGCAGGTGAGGTACGTGGTGCGCGGGCAGCTAAAGCAGCCCGCGTGCCGGTGTGCAGGTGAGGTACGTGGTGCGCGGGCAGCTAAAGCAGCCCGCGTGCCGGTGTCCACGTAGGGCGCGGGAGCGCAGGCAGCTAAAGCAGCCCGCGTGCCTGTGTCCTGGTAGCGTGCGGGGTGCGCGGGCAGCTAAAGCAGCCCGCGTGCCGGATGTGACTTTTGTATGGCGGCCATCTTGAAAATTCACGAAGTCACAAAAAATAATCATATCTATAATCAGTTACCCCGATATCCCCCAGATATCGATTTTGTTCCGGATCAGAGCAACTTGACACCCGGCCGCCATTTTTAATAAATGAAAAAAAAAATGACCAAATACATGCCCACCATATTTCCAAAGAAACTACCAACCGACCTGCAATAAATCCCGAGTTACAATGAAATACATGATTCACCTACAAAATTTTGTACGGCGGCCATCTTGAAAAATGAAACAGTCACAAAACAAACCTCAAAAATAAAAACACTGACCCCGAAAACTACCAGATATCGATTTTCAGCCGGATCAGAGCAACTTGACACCCGGCCGCCATCTTGGATCTGCCATATTGGATTTTTGACGAACACTATTTTTTGTCCTAATACATACCTACCATATTTTAAAGAAAGTACCAACCTACCTGCAATAAATACCGCGATACAATGAAATACATGATTTACCTGTAACATTTTGTATGGCGGCCATCTTGAAAAATGGCAAATTCACAAAACAAACCTCAAAAGTAAAAACGCTGACCCCGAAAACCTCCAGATATCGATTTTGAGCCGGATCGGAGCAAATTAACTCCCACCCGCCATCTTGAATCCGCCATATTGGATTTTGACATTTACCAAAAGTTGCCTACCCCGGAGAGGAACAATACAAAGTATGGCGACCCCCCACCTCGGGGACACCGTTTCCGCGCCAGAGCCAAAAAAAGCTCCCCATACAAAATACCCTTGTATGGCGGCCATCTTAAAAAATGGAAAAATCAAAAAACGAACAAAAAATATCAAATAAATTCCCCGAGGACTACCCGCATGCAAAATTTCATCCCGATCAGAGCAATTTTTTTTTCGGCCGCCATTTTGGATCCGCCATCTTGGATTTTCGTGACCACTGGCACTTGACCCCTACTGCCCTCTATGACATTTGGTCGAACACCCCCCCTCTATCTCTAACCGTTTCCGAGATATTCAACTTTTTATTTTGTATGGCAGCCATCTTGTTTTCCGCCATTTTGGATATTTTTCACCAAAATCTGAAATTGCCCAGGGCGTGCTCCAAAATTAGTTTGAAAACCACCCCCCTACCTCTTATAGTTTAGCCAGGCCGCAGGATCACTCCATGATGAGGAGCAGTTTTCCAAGATTTCGGAATTTTCCCATACTCACCAAAGCCACCTCCACACTTTTCCCATACACGACTTTCACCCCCCGACCCTCCTTCTGGGAGAACAATTATGTCAGTCAGTGAGTGAGTGAGTGAGTGAGTGGGTTTCCAGCTATATATATATAAACTAGTGGTTGCGTAGTGCGCGGGCTGCTAAAGCAGCCCGCGGTCGTTGTGCCTGCGGTGTTTTGTTGGGCGGCGCAATTTTTTAATTTTATATTGTTCTGGCCTAAACATGTTTTTTTTGTATGGCGGCCATCTTGAGAATACTTGAAATCTAAAAATCAACTTAATAATCGAGGTCAGTATCCCAAATAACCCTAAGATGTCAATTTTGAGTCCAATCAGAGCAAGTTCTGTTTTTAAAAGCCGCCATCTTGAAAATTCCCAATATCCAAAAATCAGCAAAATCTTTGATCAGTAACCCACAAAACCCGTTAGTTACGATTTCTAGCCAGATCGCAGCAAGATTAGTTTTAGCCGCCATCTTGAATCCGCCATTTTGTTTTTTTATGACATATCAAAAAAGCTGGTGAGGTGTGTGGTGCGCGGGCAGCTAAAGCAGCCCGCGTGCCAGTTCCCAGGTAGGGTGCGGCGGGCGCGGGCAGCTAAAGCAGCCCGCGTGCCGGTGTGCAGGTAGGGTGCGGGGTGCGCGGGCAGCTAAAGCAGCCCGCGTGCCGGTACCCAGGTAGGGCACGGGGTGCGCGGGCAGCTAAAGCAGCCCGCGTTCCGGTGTCCAGGTAGGGCGCAGGGTGCGCGGGCAGCTAAAGCAGCCCGCGTGCCGGTGTCCTGGTAGGGTGCGGGGTGCGCGGGCAGCTAAAGCAGCCCGCGTGCCGGTGTCCAGGTAGGGTGTGGGGTGCGCGGGCATCTAAAGCAACCCGCGTGCCGGTGTCCAGGTAGGGCGCGGAGTGCGCGGGCAGCTAAAGCAGCCCGCGTGCCGGATGTGACTTTTGTTTGGCGGCCATCTTTAAAATTCACGCAGTCACGAAAAAATAATCATGTTTATAATCAGTAACCCTGATATCCCCCAGATATCGATTTTGACCCGGATCAGAGCAACTTGACACCCGGCCGCCATTTTTAAAATATAAAGAAAGAATTAGTCCAAATACATACCTACCATATTTCCAAAGAAACTACCAACCGACCTGCAATTAATCCCGCGATACAATGAAATACATGATTCACCTACAAAATTTTGTATGGCGGCCATCTTGAAAATTTACACAGTCACAAAAAATACTTCAGATCTATAATCAGCGACCCCGACAACTCCCAGATATCGATTTTCAGCCGTATCAGAGCAACTTGACTTCCGGCCGCCATCTTGGTTCCGCCATTTTAAATTTTTGACAAACACAATTTTTTGTCCTAATACAAACCTACCGTATTTCCAAAGAAACTACCAACCTACCTGCATTAAATTCCGCGATACAATGAAATACATGATTTACCTACAAAATTTTGTATGGCGGCCATCTTGAAAAATGGTAGATTCACAAAACAAACCACCAAAATAAAATCATTGACCCCGAAAACCCCCAGATATCGATTTTGAGCCGGATCGGAGCAAATTGACTCCCGGCCGCCATCTTGAATCCGCCATATTGGATTTTGACATTACCTAAAACATGCCTACCCCGGAGAGGAACAATACAAAGTATGGCGGCCCCCCACCTCAGGGACACCGTTTCCGCGTCAGAGCCAAAAAAAGCTCCCCATACAAAATACCCTTGTATGGCGGCCATCTTTAAAAATGGCATAATCAAAAAACAAACCAAAAATATCAAATAAGCTCCCAGAGGACCACCCGCTTGCAAAATTTCATCCCGATCCGAGCAACTTTTTTTTCGGCCGCCATTTTGGATCCGCCATCTTGCATTTTCGTGACCACCGGCACTTGACCCCCACCGTCCTCTATGACATTTGGTCGAACACCCCCCCTCTATCTCTAACCGTTTCCGAGATATTCAACTTTATATTTTGTATGGCGGCCATCTTGTTTTCCGCCATTTTGGATTTTTTTCACCAAAATCTGAAGTTGCCCAGGGTGTGCTCCAAAATTAGTTTGAGATCCACCCCCCTACCTCTTATAGTTTAGCCAGGCCGCAGGGTCACTCCATGATGAGGAGCAGTTTTCCAAGATTTCGGAATTTTCCCATACTCACCAAAACCACCTCCACACTTTTTCCATACACGACTTTCACCCCCCGACCCTCCTTCTGGGAGAACAATTATGTCAGTCAGTGAGTGAGTGAGTGAGTGAGTGGGTTTCCAGCTATATATATAGTAACTAGTGGTTGCGTAGTGCGCGGGCTGCTAAAGCAGCCCGCGGTGTTTTGTTCAGCTGTTGATTTTGATTGGGCGGCGCAAGTCTTAAATTATAATTTAATTTGCGCCCTTACAATTTGATTTTGTATGGCGGCCATTTTAAAACATTTTTAAATCTACAAAACAACCTAAAATCTAAAGTCAGTAACCCAAAAAACCCCTAGATGTCAATTTTGAGTTAAATCTAAGCAACTTTTCTTTCTATCAGACGCCATCTTGAAAATTCTCAAAATCCAAAAATCAACCAAAATCTATGATCAGCTACCCCAAAAACCCCTTGTCTACGATTTCGAGCCAGATTGGAGCAAGATTAGTGTTAGCCGCCATTTTGTTTTTTAAAACATGTAAAATTGCTGATGAGATGCGTGGTGCGCGGGCAGCTAAAGCAGCCCGCGGTCATTGTGCCTACGGTGTTTTGGTCGGCGGCGTAAGTTTTTAATTTAATATAGTTCTGGATTAAACATATTTATTTGTATGGCAGGCATCTTGAAAATGCTTAAAATCTAAAAATCAACTTAATATTCGAGGTCAGTATCCAAAAAAACCCTCAGATGTCAATTTTGAGTTTAATCTGAGCAAGTAGTTTATCTATCAGCCGCCATCTTGAAAATTCTCGAAATCCAAAAATCAACCAAAATCTATGATCCTAACCTATTGTCTACGATTTCAAGCCAGATCGTAGCAAGATTAGTAGTAGCCGCCATTTTGTTTTTCATAATATGTCAAATTGCTGATGAGGTAGGTAGTGCGCGGGCAGCTAAAGCAGCCCGCGTGCCAGTGTCCAGGTAGAGTGCGAGGTGCGCGGGCAGCTAAAGCAGCCTGCATGCCGGTGTGCCGGTGAGGTGCTTAGTGCGCGGGCAGCTAAAGCAGCCCGCGTGCCGGTGTGCAGGTAGGGTGCGGGGTGCGCGGGCAGCTAAAGCAGCCCGCGTGCCGGTGTGCCGGTGGGGTGCGGGGTGCGCGGGCAGCTAAAGCAGCCCGCGAGCCGGTGTGCGGGTGGGGTGCGGAGTGCGCGAGCAGTTAGAGCAGCCCGCGGTGTTATCTTGGGCTGTTGTTTGTTTGGGGGCGCAAGTCTTTAATTATAATTTGATTCGGGCCCTTTCAATTTGATGTTGTATGGCGGCCATCTTGAAAAATCACAAATAGTCAAAAACAATCTCAAACCTGAAATCAGAAACCCTAAACAACCCCAGATGTCAATTTTGAGTCCAATCAGAGCAAGTTGTGTTTTTATCAGCCGCCCTCTTGAAAACTGTCAAAATCCAAAATCTAACCAAACTCAATGATAAGCTACCCCAAAAACCCCTAGTCTACGTTTTCAAGCCAGATCGAAGCAAGATAAATTTCAGCCGCCATCTTAAATCCACCATTTTGTTTTTATAATAGCATGTCAAAATTGCTGGTGAGGTGAGTTGTGCGCGGGCAGTTAAAGTAGCCCGCGTGCCGATATGCCAGTGAGGTGCAGGGTGCGCGGGCAGCTAAAGCAGCCCGCGAGCCGGATGTGACTTTTGTATGGCGGCCATCTTGAAAATTCACGTAGTCACAAAAACAACTTCGGATCTATAATCAGCGACCCCGGCAACAACCAGATATTGATTTTCAAACGGATCAGAGCAACTTGACACCCGGCCGCCATCTGGGATCCGCCATATTGAATTTTTGACGAACACAATTTTTTGTCCTAATACATACCTACCAAATTTCCTAAGAAACTACCAACCTACCTGCAAAAATGTCAGCGATACAATGAAATACATGATTTACCTACAAAATGTTGTATGGCGGCCATCTTGAAAAATGACAAAAACATGAAACAAACCATAAAAATAAATTCATTGAACCTGATCACCTCCAGATATCGATTTTGAGACGGATCAGAGCAAATTGACTCCCGGCCGCCATCTTTGATCCGCCATATTGGATTTTTAACGAACACAATTTTTTGTCCTCATACATACCTACCATATTTTCTAAGAATTTACCAACCCACCTGCAAAAATTTCCACGATACAATGAAATACATGATGTACCTACAAAATTTTGTATGGCGGCCATCTTGAAGAATGGTACAGTCGCAAAACAAACCATCAAAGTATAATTATTGACCCCGACAACCACCAGATATCGATTTTCAGCCGGATCAGAGCAACTTGACAACCGGCCGCCATCTTAGATCCGCCATATTGGATTTTCGACAAACACATTTTTTTGTCCTAATACATAGCTACCTTATTTCTAAAGAAACTACCAACCTACCTGCAATAAATACCGCGATACAATGAAATACATGATTGACCTGTAACATGTTGTATGGCGGCCATCTTGAAAAATGGCAAAATCACAAAACAAACCACAAAAATAAAATCACTGACCCCGGAAACCCCCAGATATTGATTTTGAGCCGGATCGGAGCAAATTGAATCCCGGCCGCCATTTTGATTCCGCCATTTTAAATTTTGACATATACCAAGAGTTGCCTACCCCGAAGTAGAACAATACATAGTATGACGACCCCCCACCTCGGGGACACCGTTTCCACGCCAGAGCCAAAAAAAGCTCCCCATACAAAATACCCTTGTATGGCGGCCATCTTGAAAAATGGAAGAATCAAAAAACGAACCAAAAATATCAAATAAGCTCCCCGAGGACTACCTTTCATCCCGATCCGAGCAACTTTTTTTTCGGCCGCCATTTTGGATCCACCATCTTGGATTTTCGTGACCACCGGCACTTGACCCCCACCGCCTTCTATGACATTTGGTCGAACACCCCCCCTCTATCTCTAACCGTTTCCGAGATATTCAACTTTTTATTTTGTATGGCGGCCATCTTGTTTTCAGCCATTTTGGTTTTTTTCCACCAAAATCTAAAATTGCCCAGGCTGTGCTCCAAAATTAGTTTGAGATCCACCCCCCTACCTCTTATAGTTTAGCCAGGCCGCAGGGTCACTCCATGCTGAGGAGCAGTTTTCCAAGATTTCGGAATTTTCCCATACTCACCAAAACCACCTCCACACTTTTCCCATACACGACTTTCACCCCCCGACCCTCCTTCTGGGAGAACAATTATGTCAGTCAGTGAGTGAGTGAGTGAGTGAGTGGGTTTCCAGCTATATATATAGTAACTAGTGGTTGCGTAGTGCGCGGGCTGCTAAAGCAGCCCGCGGTGTTTCGTTGGGCTGTTGTGTGTTTGGCGGCGCAAGTTTTTAATTTTATATTGTTCTGGCCTAAACATGTTTTTATTGTATGGCGGCCATCTTGAGAATGCTTGAAATTTAATAATCAACTTAATAATCGAGGTCAGTATCCCAAATAACCCTAAGATGTCAATTTTGAGTCCAATCAGAGCAAGTTCTGTTTTTAAAAGCCGCCATCTTGAAAATTCCCAATATCCAAAAATCAGCAAAATCTATGATCAGTAACCCATAAAACCCGTTAGTTACGATTTCTAGTTAGATCGCAGCAAGATTAGTTTTAGCCGCCATCTTGAATCCGCCATTTTAATTTTTTATGACATATCAAAATAGCTGGTGAGGTGTGTGGTGCGCGGGCAGCTAAAGCAGCCCGCGTGCCAGTTCCCAGGTAGGGTGCGGCGGGCACGGGCAGCTAAAGCAGCCCGCGTGCCGGTGTGCGGGTAGGGTGCGGGGTGCGCGGGCAGCTAAAGCAGCCCGCGTGCCGGTACCCAGGTAGGGCACGGGGTGCGCGGGCAGCTAAAGCAGCCCGCGTTCCCGTGTCCAGGTAGGGCGCAGGGTGCGCGGGCAGCTAAAGCAGCCCGCGTGCCGGTGTCCTGGTAGGGTGCGGGAAGCGCGGGCAGCTAAAGCAGCCCGCGTGCCGGTGTCCAGGTAGAGCGCGGGGTGCGCGGGCAACTAAAGCAGCCCGCGTGCCGGTGTCCTGGTAGAGCGCGGAGTGCGCGGGCAGCTAAAGCAGCCCGCGTGCCGGATGTGACTTTTGTTTGGCGGCCATCTTTAAAATTCACGCAGTCACAAAAAAATAATCATGTTTATAATCAGTAACCCTGATATCCCCCAGATATCGATTTTGACCCGGATCAGAGCAACTTGACACCCGGCCGCCATTTTTAAAATATAAAAAAAAGAATTAGTCCAAATACATACCTACCATATTTCCAAAGAAACTACCAACCGACCTGCAATTAATCCCGCGATACAATGAAATACATGATTCACCTACAAAATTTTGTATGGCGGCCATCTTGAAAATTTACACAGTCACAAAAAATACTTCAGATCTATAATCAGCGACCCCGACAACCCCCAGATATCGATTTTCAGCCGTATCAGAGCAACTTGACTTCCAGCCGCCATCTTGGTTCCACCATTTTAAATTTTTGACAAACACAATTTTTTGTCCTAATACAAACCTACCGTATTTCCAAAGAAACTACCAACCTACCTGCATTAAATTCCGCGATACAATGAAATACATGATTTACCTACAAAATTTTGTATGGCGGCCATCTTGAAAAATGGTAGATTCACAAAACAAACCACCAAAATAAAATCATTGACCCCGAAAACCCCCAGATATCGATTTTGAGCCGGATCGGAGCAAATTGACTCCCGGCCGCCATCTTGAAACCGCCATATTGAATTTTGACATTTACCAAAAGTTGCCTACCCCGGAGAGGAACAATACAAAGTATGGCGACCCCCCACCTCGGGGACACCGTTTCCGCGTCAGAGCCAAAAAATTCGCCCCATACAAAATACCCTTGTATGGCGGCCATCTTGAAAAATTAAAAATTCTAAAAACTAACCTAAAATATCAAATAAGCTCCCCAAGGACTACCCGCATGCAAAATTTCATCCCGATCGGTGCAACTTTTTTTTTGGCCGCCATTTTGGATCCGCCATCTTGGATTTTCGTGACCACCAGCACTTGACTCCCACCGCCCTCTATGACATTTGGTCGAACACCCCCCCTCTATCTCTAACCGTTTCCGAGATTTTCAACTTTTTATTTTGTATGGCAGCCATCTTGTTTTCCGCCATTTTGTTTTTTTTTCACCAAAAACTGAAATTGCCCAGGGTGTGCTCCAAAATTAGTTTGAGAACCACCCTTCTACCTCTTATAGTTTAGCCAGGCCGCAGGGTAACTCCATGATGAGGAGCAGTTTTCCAAGATTTCGGAATTTTCCCATACTCACCAAAGCCATCTTCACACTTATTCCATACACGACTTTCACCCCCCGACCCTCCTTCTGGGAGAACAATTATGTCAGTCAGTGAGTGAGTGGGTTTCCAGCTATATATATATTAACTAGTGGTTGCGTAGTGCGCGGGCTGCTAAAGCAGCCCGCGGTCGTTGTGCCTGCGGTGTGTTGTTGGGCGGCGCAAATTTTTAATATATTTTCTGTACAGTTCTAAACTTATTCTGTTTGTATGGCGGCCATCTTGAAAAATCACAAATAGTCAAAAACAATCTCAAACCTGAAATCAGAAACCAAAATCACCCCCAGATGTCAATTTTGAATTCAATCACAGCAAGTTTTGTTTTAATCAGCCGCCATCTTGAAAATTCTCAGAATCCAAAAATAAACCAAAAATCTTTGATGTGCTACCCCTAAAACCCGTAAGTTACGATTTCTAGTCAGATCGGAGCAAGATTAGTTTTAGGCGCCATCTTAAATCCGCCATTTTGTTTTGCTATGACATGTCAAAATTGCTGGTGAGGTGGGTGGTGCGCGGGCAGCTAAAGCAGCCCGCGTGCCGGTGTCCAGGTAGGGCGCGGGGTGCGCGAGCAGCTAAAGCAGCCCGCGTGCCGGTGTCAAGGTAGGGCGTGGGGTGCGCGGGCAGCTAAAGCAGCCCGCGTGCCGGTGTCCAGGTAGGGCGCGGGGTGAGTGGGCAGCTAAAGCAGCCCGCGTGCCGGTGTCCAGGTAGGGCGTGGGGTGCGCGGGCAGCTAAAGCATCCCGCGTGCCGGTGTCCAGGTGACGTGTGTGGTGCGCGGGCAGCTAAAGCAGCCCGCGTGCCGGATGTGACTTTTATATGGCGGCCATCTTGAAAATTCACGTAGTCATAAAAAAAACTTCAGATCTATAATCAGCGACCCCAAAAACCCCCAGATACCGAATTTAAGCCGGATCAGAGAAACATGACTCCTGACCACCATCTTAGATCCGCCATATTGGATTTTTGACAAACTTAATTTAATGTTCTATTACATACCAACCATATCTCCAAACAAACTACTAACCCACCAGCAATAAATTTCTCGATACAATGAAATACATAATTAACCTACAAAATTTTGTATGGCGGCCATCTTGAAAAATGGTACAGTCACAAAACAATCCTCAAAAATAAAAACACTGACCCCAACAACTACCAGATATTGATTTTGAGCCGGATCGGAGCAACTTGACAACCGGCCGCCATCTTGGATCCGCCATATTGGTTTTTAAACAAACACAATATTTTGTCCTCATACATACCTAACGTATTTCCAAGGAAACTACCAACCTACCTGCATTAAATTCCGCGATACAATGAAATACATGATTTACCTACAAAATTTTGTATGGCGGCCATCTTGAAAAATGGTAGAGTCACAAAACAAACCACCAAAATAAAATCATTGACCCCAAAAACCCCCAGATATCGATTTTGAGCCGGATCGGAGCAAATTGACTCCCGGCCGCCATCTTGAATCCGCCATATTGGATTTTGACAATAACAAAAACATGCCTTCCCCGGAGAGGAACAATACAAAGTATGGCAACCCCCCACCTCGGGGACACCGTTTCCGCGCCAGAGCCAAAAAAAGCTCCCCATACAAAATACCCTTGTATGGCGGCCATCTTGAAAAATAGAAGAATCAAAAAAGGAACTAAAAATATCAAATAAGCTTCCCGAGGACTACCTGCATGCAAAATTTCATCCCGATCCGAGCAACTTTTTTTTCGGCCTCCATTTTGGATCCGCCATCTTGGATTTTCGTGACCACCAGCACTTGACCCCCACCGCCCTCTATGACATTTGGTCGAACTCCCCCCCTCTATCTCTAATTGTTTCCGAGATATTCAACTTTTTATTTTGTATGGCGGCCATCTTGTTTTCAGCCATTTTGGAATTTTTTCACCAAAATCTGAAATGGCCCAGGGTGTGCTCCAAAATTAGTTTGAGAACCACCCGCCTACCTCTTATAGTTTAGCCAGGCCGCAGGGTCACTCCATGATGAGGAGCAATTTTCCAAAATTTCGGAATTTTCCCATACTCACCAAAACCACCTCCACACTTTTTCCATACACGACTTTCACCCCCCGACCCTCCTTCTGGGAGAACAATTATGTCAGTCAGTGAGTGAGTGAGTGAGTGAGTGGGTTTCCAGCTATATATATAGTAACTAGTGGTTGCGTAGTGCGCGGGCTGCTAAAGCAGCCCGCGGTCGTTGTGCCTGCGGTGTTTTGTTGGGCGGCGCAAGTATTTTATTTAATTTAATATAGTTCTGGCCTAAACAAATTTATTTTGTATAGCGGCCATCTTGAAAATACTTGAAATCCAAAAATCAACTTAATATTTGAAGTCAGTATTCCAAAAAACCCTAAGATGTCAATTTTGAGTCCAATCTGAGCAAGTATTTTTTCAAAATTTGTTTTTATCAGTTGCCATCTTGAAAAATCAAAAAATCCAAAAATCAAACCAAAATCTATGATCAGCCACCCCAAAAACTTCATATCTACTATTTCAAGTCAGATCAGAGCAAGATAAGTTGTAGCCGCTATCTCAAATCCGCCATTTTGTTTTTTTTATAGCATGTCAAAAGTGCTGGTGAAAAGCTAGGTGCGCGGGCAGCTAAAGCAGCCCGCGGTCGTTGTGCCTGCGTTGTTTTGTTGGGTGGCGCAAGTTTTTAATTAAATTAAAATAATTCTGGCTTTAACATGTTCTTTTTGTATGGCGGCCATCTTGAAAAATCAAAACATTTCAATATTAATCTCAAACAAGATATAAGAAACCCATGAAACCCCCAGATGTCAATTTTGAGTCAAATCAGAACAGGTTTTGTTTTTAACAGCCGCCATTTTGAAAATTTTCAAAACACAAAAATCAACTAAAAATATATGGTAAGGTACCCCAAAAACCCTAACCTACGATTTCAAGCCAGATCTGAGCAAGAATATTGTTAGCCGCCATTTTGTTTTTTATAACATGTCAAATTGGTGATAAGGTGCGTAGCGCGCCGGCAAAGCCAGAAAACCCACATTTGTCAATTTCGAGTCCAATCAGAGCACGTCTTGTTTTTCACAGCCGCCTTCTTGAAAACTCTCAAAATCCAAAAATCAAACAAAAATCCCCCTAAAACCCGTAAGTTACGATTTCTAGTCAGATCGGAGCATGATTAGTTTTAGCCGCCATCTTAAATCCGCCTTTTGTTTTTCTATAACATGTCAAATTAGCTGATGAGGTGAGTTGTGCGCGGGCAGCTAAAGCAGCCCGCGAGTCGGTATGAGGGTGGTGTGCGGGGTGCGCGGGCAGTTAAAGCAGCCCTCGTGCCGGTGTCCAGATAGGGCGCGGGGTGCGCGGGCAGCTAAAGCAGCCCGCGTGCCGGTGTCCAGGTAGGGCGTGGGGTGCGCGGTCAGCTAAAGCAGCCCTCGTGCCGGTGTCCGGGTAGGGCGCGGGGTGCGCAGGCAGCTAAAGAAGCCCGCGTGCCGGTGTCCAAGTGACGTGTGTGGTGCGCGGGCAGCTAAAGCAGCCCGCGTGCCGGATGTGACTTTTATATGGCAGCCATCTTGAAAATTCACGTAGTCATAAAAAAACCTTCAGATCTATAATCAGCGACCCCAAAAACCCCCAGATACCGAATTTAAGCCGGATCAGAGAAACATGACTCCTGACCACCATCTTGGATCCGCCATATTGGATTTTTGACAAACTTAATTTAATGTTCTAATACATACCTACCATATCTCCAAACAAACTACTAACCTACCAGCAATAAATACCGCGATACAATGAAATACATGATTTACCTGTAACGTTTTGTATGGCGGCCATCTTGAAAAATGGCAAAATAACAAAACAAACCATAAAAATAAAAACACTGACCCCGACAACCACCAGATATCGATTTTCAGCCGGATCAGAGCAACTTGACACCCGGCCGCCATCTTGGATCCGCCATATTGTATTTTTGACGAACATAATTTTTGTCCTAATACATACCTACCATATTTCCAAAGACACTACCATTCTAACTGCAATAAATACCGCGATACAGTGAAATACATGATTTACCTTTAACATTTTGTATGGCGGCCATCTTGAAAAATGGCAAAATCACAAAACAAACCTCAAAAATAAAAACACTGACCCTTAAAACCCCCCGATATCGATTTTGAGCCGGATCGGAGCAAATTGACTCCCAGCCGCCATCTTGAATCCGCCATATTGGATTTTGACATTTATCAAAACATGCCTACCCCGGAGGAGAACAATACAAAGTATGGCGGCCCCCCACCTCAGGGACACCGTTTCCGCGCCAGAGCCAAAAAAAGCTCCCCATACAAAATACCCTTGTATGGCGGCCATCTTGAAAAATGAAAAAATCAAACAACAAACCTAAAATATCAAATAAGCTCCCTATAGACTACCCGCATGCAAAATTTCATCCCGATCAGAGCAACTTTTTTTTCGGCCGCCATTTTCGATCCGCCATCTTGGATTTTCGCGACCACTGGCACTTGACCCCCACTGCCCTCTATGACATTTGGTCGAACACCCCCCCTCTATCTCTAACCGTTTCCGAGATATTCAACTTTTTATTTTGTATGGCAGCCATCTTGTTTTCCGCCATTTTGGATTTTTTATACGAAAATCTAAAATTGCCCAGGGTGAACTCCAAAATTAGTTTGAGAACCACCCCCCTTCCTCTTATAGTTTAGCCAGGCCGCAGGGTCACTCCATGATGAGGAGCAGTTTTCCAAGATTTCGGAATTTTCCCATACTCACCAAAACCACCTCCACACTTTTCCCATACACGACTTTCACCCCCCGACCCTCCTTCTGGGAGAACAATTATGTCAGTCAGTGAGTGAGTGAGTGAGTGGGTTTCCAGCTATATATATAGTAACTAGTGGTTGCGTAGTGCGCGGGCTGCTAAAGCAGCCCGCGGTGTTTTGTTGGGCTGTTGTTTGTTTGCCGGCGCAAGTTTTTAATTTTATATTGTTCTGGCCTAATAGTGTTTATTTTGTATGGCAGCCATCTTGAAAATGATTGATATCTGAAAAAATACTTAATATTTGACATCAGTATCCCAAACAACCCTCAGATGTCAAATTTGAGTACAATCTAAGCAAAAACTTTTTCTATCAGCCGCCATCTTGAAAATTCTCGAAATCCAAAATTCAACCAAAATTTATGATCAGCTACCCCAAAAATCCCTTGTATACGATTTCAAGCCAGATCGGAGCAAGATTAGTGTTAGCCGCCATTTTGTTTTTTATAAATGTCAAATTGCTGGTGAGGTGTCCTGGTAGGGTGCGGCGTGCGCGGGCAGCTAAAGCAGCCCGCGTGCCGGTGTGCAGGTTTGGTACGTGGTGCGCGGGCAGCTAAAGCAGCCCGCGTGCCGATATTCCAGTGAAGTGCGGGGTGCGCGGGCAGCTAAAGCAGCCCGCGTGTCGGTGTCCAGGTAGGGCGCGGGGTGCGCGGGCAGCTAAAGCAGCCCGCGTGCCGGACGTTACTTTTGTATGGCGGCCATCTTGAAAATTCACGAAGTCACAAAAAAAACTTCAGATCTACAATCAGCGACCCCGACAACACCCAGATATCGATTTTCAGCCGGATCAGAGCAACTTGACACCCGGCCGCCATCTTGGATCCGCCATATTGGATTTTTGACAAACACAATTTTTTGATCTTATACATACCTACCATATTTTCAAAGAAACTACCAAACTACCTGCAACAAATACCGCGATACAATAAAATACATGATTCACCTGTAACATTTTGTATAGCGGCCATCTTGAAAAATTCCAAAATCACAAAACAAACTATAATAATAGAAATACTGACCCCGAAAACCCCCAGATATTGATTTTGAGCCCGATCAGAGCAACTTGACACCCAGCCGTCATCTTGGATCCGCCATATTGGATTTTTGAAAAACCTAATTTAATGTCCTATTACATACCTACCATATCTCCAAACAAACTACTAACCCACCTGCGATAAATTTCGCGATACAATGAAATACATAATTAACCTACAAAATTTTGTATGGCGGCCATCTTGAAAAATGGCCAAATCACAAAACAAACCAGGAAAATAAAAACACTGACCCCGAAAACCCTCAGATATCGATTTTGAGCCGGATCGGAGCAAATTGACTCCCGGCCGCCATCTTGAATCCGCCATATTGGATTTTGACATTTACCAAAACATGCCTACCCCGGAGAGGAACAATACAAAGTATGGCGGCCCCCCACCTCAGGGACACCGTTTTCGCGTCAGAGCCAAAAAAAGCTCCCCATACAAAATACCCTTGTATGGCGGCCATCTTTAAAAATGGCATAATCAAAAAACAAACCAAAAATATCAAATAAGCTCCCCGAGGACCACCCGCTTGCAAAATTTCATCCTGATCAGAGCAACTTTTGTTTCGGCCGCCATTTTGGATCCGCCATCTTGGATTTTCGTGACCACTGGCACTTGACCCCCACCGCCCTCTATGACATTTGGTCGAACACCACTCCTCTATCTCTAACCGTTTCCGAGATATTTAACTTTTTATTTTGTATGGCGGCCATCTTGTTTTCCGCCATTTTGGATTGTTTTCACCAAAATCTGAAACTGCCCAGGGTGTGCTCCAAAATTAGTTTGAGATCCACCCCCCTACCTCTTACAGTTTAGCCAGGCCGCAGGGTCACTCCATGATGAGGAGCAGTTTTTCAAGATTTCGGAATTTTCCCATACTAACCAAAACCACCTCCACACTTTTCCCATACACGACTTTCACCCCCCGACCCTCCTTCTGGGAGAACAATTATGTCAGTCAGTGAGTGAGTGAGTGAGTGGGTTTCCAGCTATATATATAGTAACTAGTGGTTGCGTAGTGCGCGGGCTGCTAAAGCAGCCCGCGGTGTTTTGTTGGGCTGTTGTTTGTTTGCCGGCGCAAGTTTTTAATTTTATATTGTTCTGGCCTAATAGTGTTTATTTTGTATGGCAGCCATCTTGAAAATGATTGATATCTGAAAAAATACTTAATATTTGACATCAGTATCCCAAACAACCCTCAGATGTCAAATTTGAGTACAATCTAAGCAAAAACTTTTTCTATCAGCCGCCATCTTGAAAATTCTCGAAATCCAAAATTCAACCAAAATTTATGATCAGCTACCCCAAAAATCCCTTGTATACGATTTCAAGCCAGATCGGAGCAAGATTAGTGTTAGCCGCCATTTTGTTTTTTATAAATGTCAAATTGCTGGTGAGGTGTCCTGGTAGGGTGCGGCGTGCGCGGGCAGCTAAAGCAGCCCGCGTGCCGGTGTGCAGGTTTGGTACGTGGTGCGCGGGCAGCTAAAGCAGCCCGCGTGCCGATATTCCAGTGAAGTGCGGGGTGCGCGGGCAGCTAAAGCAGCCCGCGTGTCGGTGTCCAGGTAGGGCGCGGGGTGCGCGGGCAGCTAAAGCAGCCCGCGTGCCGGACGTTACTTTTGTATGGCGGCCATCTTGAAAATTCACGAAGTCACAAAAAAAACTTCAGATCTACAATCAGCGACCCCGACAACACCCAGATATCGATTTTCAGCCGGATCAGAGCAACTTGACACCCGGCCGCCATCTTGGATCCGCCATATTGGATTTTTGACAAACACAATTTTTTGATCTTATACATACCTACCATATTTTCAAAGAAACTACCAAACTACCTGCAACAAATACCGCGATACAATAAAATACATGATTCACCTGTAACATTTTGTATAGCGGCCATCTTGAAAAATTCCAAAATCACAAAACAAACTATAATAATAGAAATACTGACCCCGAAAACCCCCAGATATTGATTTTGAGCCCGATCAGAGCAACTTGACACCCAGCCGTCATCTTGGATCCGCCATATTGGATTTTTGAAAAACCTAATTTAATGTCCTATTACATACCTACCATATCTCCAAACAAACTACTAACCCACCTGCGATAAATTTCGCGATACAATGAAATACATAATTAACCTACAAAATTTTGTATGGCGGCCATCTTGAAAAATGGCCAAATCACAAAACAAACCAGGAAAATAAAAACACTGACCCCGAAAACCCTCAGATATCGATTTTGAGCCGGATCGGAGCAAATTGACTCCCGGCCGCCATCTTGAATCCGCCATATTGGATTTTGACATTTACCAAAACATGCCTACCCCGGAGAGGAACAATACAAAGTATGGCGGCCCCCCACCTCAGGGACACCGTTTTCGCGTCAGAGCCAAAAAAAGCTCCCCATACAAAATACCCTTGTATGGCGGCCATCTTTAAAAATGGCATAATCAAAAAACAAACCAAAAATATCAAATAAGCTCCCCGAGGACCACCCGCTTGCAAAATTTAATCCCGATCCGAGCAACTTTTTATTCGGCCGCCATTTTGGATCCGCCATCTTGGATTTTCGTGACCACTGGCACTTGACCCCCACCGCCCTCTATGACATTTGGTCGAACACCCCCCCTCTATCTCTAACCGTTTTCGAGATATTCAACTTTTTATTTTGTATGGCAGCCATCTTGTTTTCCGCCATTTTGGATTTTTTTCACCAAAATCTGAAATTGCCTAGGGTGTGCTCCAAAATTAGTTTGAGAACCACCCCCCTACCTCTTATAGTTTAGCCAGGCCGCACGGTCACTCTATGATGAGGAGCACTTTTCCAAGATTTCGGAATTTTCCCATACTCACCAAAACCACCTCCACACTTTTCCCATACACGACTTTCACCCCCCGACCCTCCTTCTGGGAGAACAATTATGTCAGTCAGTGAGTGAGTGAGTGAGTGAGTGGGTTTCCAGCTATATATATAGTAATAACTAGTGGTTGCGTAGTGCGCGGGCTGCTAAAGCAGCCCGCGGTGTTTTGTTGGGCTGTTGTTTGTTTGGCGGCGCAAGTCTTTAATTATAATTTAATTCGGGCACTTTCTATTTTAATTTGTATAGCGGCCATCTTGAATTTTTTTTGAAATCTACAAATCAACCTAATATCCAAGGTCAGTAACCCAAGAAACCCCCAAATGTCAATTTTGAGTCCAATCAGAGCAAGTTTTGTATTTAACAGCCGCCATCTTGAAAATTCTCAAAATCCAAAAATCAACAAAAATCTATGATCAGCTACCTAAAAACTTCTTGCCTGCGATTACAAGCCTGATCGGAGCAAAAGAAGTGTTTGCCGCCATCTTGAATCCGCCATTTTGTTTTAATATAACTTGTCAAAATTGCTAAAGCAGCCCGCGTACACCGGTCCAGGTAGGGTGCGGGGTGCGCGGGCAGCTAAAGCAGCCCGCGTGCCGGTTGCCAGGTAGGGCGCAGGGTGCGCGGGCAGCTAAAGCAGCCCGCGAGCCTGTGTACAGGTAGGGCGCGGGGTGCGCGGGCAGCTAAAGCAGCCCGCGTGCCGTTTTCCAGGTCAGGGTGCAGCGTGCGCGGGCAGCTAAAGCAGCCCACGTGCCGGTGTCCTGGTAGGGTGCGGGGTGCGCGGGCAGCTAAAGCAGCCCGCGTGCCGGTGTGCAGGTGAGGCGCGTGGTGCGCGGGCAGCTAAAGCAGCCCGCGTGCCGATATGCCAGTGAGGGGCAGGGTGCGCGGGCAGCTAAAGCAGCCCGCGTGCCGGTGTCCAGGTAGAGCACGGGATGCGCGGGCAGCTAAAGCAGCCCGCGTGCCGTTGTCTAGGTAGAGCGCGGGGTGCGCGGGCAGCTAAAGCAGCCCGCGTGCCGTTGTCCAGGTAGAGCGCGGGGTGCGCGGGCAGCTAAAGCAGCCCGCGTGCCGTTGTCCAGGTAGAGCGCGGGGTGCGGCTGTGCCAGATGTGACTTTTATATGGCGGCCATCTTGAAAATTCACGTAGTCATAAAAACAACTTCAGATCTATAATCAGCGACCCCAAAAACCCCCAGATACCGATTTTAAGCCGGATCAGAGAAACATGACACCCGGCCACAATTTTGGATCCGCCATTTTTAATTTTTGACAAACTCAATTTTTGTCCTCATACATACTTACCATATTTCCAAAGAAACTACCAACCTACCTATACTAAATTCCGCGATACAATGAAATACATGATTTACCTACAAAATTTTGTATGGCAGCCATCTTGAAAAATGGTACAGTCGCAAAACAAACCATCAAAATATAATTATTGACCCCGACAACCACCAGATATCGATTTCGAGCCGGATCGGAGCAACTCGACAACCGGCCGCCATCTTGGATCCGCCATATTGGATTTTTGACAAACACAATTTTTTGTCCTAATACATACCTACCATTTTTCCAAAGAAACTACCAACCTACCTGCAATAAATACCGCGATACAATAAAATACATGATTTACTTGTAATATTTTGTAGGGCGGCCATCTTTAAAAATGGCAGAGTCACAAAACAAACCACCAAAATAAAATAATTGACCTCGGAAACCTCCAGATATCGATTTTGAGCCGAATCGGAGCAAATTGACTCCCGGCCGCCATCTTGAATCCGCCATATTGGATTTTGATATTTACCAAAACATGCCTACCCCAGAGAGGAACAATACAAAGTATAGCAACCCCCCACCTCGGGGACACCGTTTCCGCGCCAGAGCCAAAAAAAGCTCCCCATACAAAATACCCTTGTATGGCGGCCATCTTGAAAAATGAAAAAAACAAAAAACGAACCAAAAATATCAAATAAGCTCCCCGAGGACCACCCGCATGCAAAATTTCATCCCGATCAGAGCAACTTTTTTTTCGGCCGCCATTTTGGATCCGCCATCTTGGATTTTCGCGACCACTGGCACTTGACCCCCACCGCCCTCTATGACATTTGGTCGAACACCCCCCTTCTATCTCCAACCGTTTTCGAGATTTTCAACTTTTTATTTTGTATGGCAGCCATCTTGTTTTCCGCCATTTTGGACTTTTTTTACCAAAATCTGAAATTGCCCAGGGTGAGCTCCAAAATTAGTTTCAGAACCACCCACCTACCTCTCATAGTTTAGCCAGGCCGCAGGGTCACTTCATGATGAGGAGCAATTTTCCAAGATTTCGGAATTTTCCCATACTCACCAAACCCACCTACACACTTTTCCCATACACGACTTTCACCCCCCGACCCTCCTTCTGGGAGAACAATTATGTCAGTCAGTGAGTGAGTGGGTTTCCAGCTATATATATATTAACTAGTGGTTGCGTAGTGCGCGGGCTGCTAAAGCAGCCCGCGGTAGTTGTGCCTGCGGTGTTTTGTTGGGTGGCGCAAGTTTTTTTAATTACATACTGTTCTGACCTAAACATGTTCTTTTTGTATGGCGGCCATCTTGAAAAATCACAAAATTTCAAAATCAATCTCAAATCTGAAATCCGAAATTCAAGAAACCCCCAGGTGTCAATTTTGAGTCCAATCAGAGCAAGTTTTGTATTTATCAGCAGCCATCTTGAAAATTGTCAAAATCCAAAAATCAACCAAAATTTATGATCAGCTACACCAAAAACTTCTTGTCTACGATTTCAAAACAGATCGGAGCAATATTAGTTTTAGCCGCCATCTCGAATCCGCCATTTTGTTTTTATAACATGTCAAAATTGCTGGTGAGGTGAGTGGTGCGCGGGCAGCTAAAGCAGCCCGCGTGCTGGTGTCCAGGTAGGGCGCGGGGTGCGCGGGCAGCTAAAGCAGCCCGCGTGCCGGTGTCCAGGTAGGGCGCGGGGTGCGCGGGCAGCTAAAGCAGCCCGCGTGCTGGTGTCCAGGTAGGGCGCGGGGTGCGCGGGCAGCTAAAGCAGCCCGCGTGCCGGTGTCCAGGTAGGGCGCGGGGTGCGCGGGGTGCGCGGTCAGCTAAAGCAGCCCGCGTGCTGGTGTCCAGGTAGGGCGCGGGGTGCGCGGGCAGCTTAAGCAGCCCGCGTGCCGGTGTCCAGGTAGGGCGCGGGGTGCGCGGGCAGCTAAAGCAGCCCGCGTGCCGGTGTCCAGGTAGGGCGCGGGGTGCGCGGGCAGCTAAAGCAGCCCGCGTGCCGGTGTCCTGGTAGGGTGCGAGGTGTGCGAGCAGCTAAAGCAGCCCGCGTGCCAGATGTGACTTTTGTTTGGCGGCCATCTTTAAAATTCACGCAGTCACAAAAAAAATCATGTTTATAATCAGTAACCCTGATATCCCCCAGATATCGAATTTGACCTGGATCAGAGCAACTTGACACCCGGCCGCCATTTTTAAAATATATAAAATAAAATGTCCAAATACATACCTACCATATTTCCAAAGAAACTTCCAACCGACCTGCAATTAATCCCGCGATACAATGAAATACATGATTCACCTACAAAATTTTGTATGGCGGCCATCTTGATTAATGGCAGTCACAAAAAAAACCATCGAAATTAAATCATTGACCCCAAAAACCCCCTGACATCGATTTCGAGACGGACCGGAGCAATTTTACTCCCGGCCGCCATCTTGAATCCGCCATATTGGATTTTCAACACGCACAATTTTTTGTCCTTATACATACCTACCATCATACCAAATCTACCAATCGACCTGCAATAAATTCCGCGATACAATGAAATACATAATTTACCTACAAAATTTTGTATGTCGGCCATCTTGAAAATTCACGCAGTCACAAAAAAAGATCAAATCTGTAATCCACGAACCCAAAAACCCCCATATATCGATTTTCAGCCGGATCGGAGCAATTTTACTCCCGGCCGCCATCTTGGATCCGCCATATTGGATTTTTGACAAACACAATTTTTTGTCCTAATACATACCTACCATATTTCCAAAGAAACTACCAACCTACCTGCAATAAATACCGCGATACAATAAAATACATGATTTACCTGTAATATTTTGTAGGGCGGCCATCTTTAAAAATGGCAAAGTCACAAAACAAAACACCAAAATAAAATAATTGACCTCGGAAACCCCCAGATATCGATTTTGAGCCGATTCGGAGCAAATTGCCTCCCGGCCGCCATCTTGAATCCGCCATATTGGATTTTGACATTTACCAAAACATGCCTACCCCGGAGAGGAACAATACAAAGTATGGCGACCCCCCACCTCGGGGACACCGTTTCCACGCCAGAGCCAAAAAAAGCTCCCCATACAAAATACCCTTGTATGGCGGCCATCTTGAAAAATGAAAAAAACAAAAAACAAACAATAAATATCAAATAAGCTCCCCGAGGACCACCCGCATGCAAAATTTCATCCCGATCAGAGCAACTTTTTTTTCGGCCGCCATTTTGGATCCGCCATCTTGGATTTTCATGACCACCAGCACTTGACCCCCACCGCCCTCTATGACATTTGGTCGAACACCTCTCCACTATCTCCATCCGTTTCCGAGATATTCAACTTTTTATTTTGTATGGCAGCCATCTTGTTTTCCGCCATTTTGGATTTTTTACACCAAAATCTGAAATTGCTCAGGGTGAGCTCTAAAATTAGTTTGAGAACCACCCCCCTTTCTCTTATGGTTTAGCCAGGCCGCAGGGTCACTCTATGATGAGGAGCAGTTTTCCAAGATTTCGGAATTTTCCCATACTCACCAAAACCACCTCCACACTTTTCCCATACACGACTTTCACCCCCCGACCCTCCTTCTGGGAGAACAATTATGTCAGTCAGTGAGTGAGTGAGTGAGTGAGTGGGTTTCCAGCTATATATATTATATATATATATATTAATAGTGGTTGCGTAGTGCGCGGGCTGCTAAAGCAGCCTGCGGTGTTTTGTTGGGCGGCGCAAGTGTTTAATAAAATTAAAATAATTCTGACCTTAACATGTTCTTTTTGTATGGCGGCCATCCTAAAAAATCAAAATATTTCAAAATTAATCTCAAACCAGATATCAGAAACCCAAGAAACCCCCAAATGTCAATTTTGAGTCAAATCAGAGCATAACTTGTTTTTAACAGCCGCCATCTTGAAATTCTCGAATTCCAAAAAATAAACCAAAACTCTATGATCAGCCACCCCAAAAACCCATAAGCTACGGTTTTTAGCCAGATCGGAGCATGATTAGTTATAGCCGCCATCTTGAAACCACCATTTTGCTTTTTTTTATTTAAAATTTCAAAATTGCTGGTGAGGTGCGGGATGCGCGGGCAGGTTAAGCAGCCCGCGAGCCGGTGTGCGAGTGGGGTGCGGGGTGCGCGGGCAACTAAAGCAGCCCGCATTTCGGTGTCCAGGTAGGGTGCAGGGTGTGCGGGCAGCTAAAGCAGCCCGCGAGCCGGTGTGCGGGTGGGGTGCGAGGTGCGCGGGCAGCTAAAGCAGCCCGCGAGCCGGTGTGCGGGTGGGGTGCGAGGTGCGCGGGCAGCTAAAGCAGCCCGCGAGCCGGTGTGCGGGTGGGGTGCGGGGTGCGCGGGCAGCTAAAGCAGCCCGCGAGCCGGTGTGCGGGTGGGGTGCGAGGTGCGCGGGCAGCTAAAGCAGCCCGCGAGCCGGTGTGCGGGTGGGGTGCGGGGTGCGCGGGCAGCTAAAGCAGCCCGCGAGCCGGTGTGCGGGTGGGGTGCGGGGTGCGCGGGCAGCGAAAGCATCCCGTGTGCCGCATGTGACTTTTGTACGGCGGCCATCTTAAAATCCACGAAGTCACTAAAAAAACTTTAGATCTATAATCAGCCACCCCGACAACCACCAGATATCGATTTTCAGCCGGATCAGAGCAACTTGACACCCAGCCGCCATCTTGGATCCGCCATATTGTATTTTTAAGGAACAATTTTTTGTCCTAATACATACCTACCATATTTCCAAAGAAACTATCAACCTACCTGCAATCAATTCCGCGATAAAATCAAATACATAATTCAACTACAAAATTTTGTATGGCGGCCATCTTGAAAAATGGCCAAATCACAAAAAAACCAGAAAAATAAAAACACTGACCCCGAAAACCCCTAGATATCGATTTTCAGCCGGATCAGAGCAACTTGACACCCG
Source organism: Scrobipalpa costella (assembly GCA_949820665.1). Lineage (NCBI taxonomy): Eukaryota > Metazoa > Arthropoda > Insecta > Lepidoptera > Gelechiidae > Scrobipalpa > Scrobipalpa costella. The sequence continues at coordinate 12,098,852 of OX463297.1, read as the reverse complement.
GCCGCCATCTTGGATCCGCCATATTGTATTTTTGACGAACATAATTTTTGTCCTAATACATACCTACCATATTTCCAAGGACACTAAGAACCTACCTGCAATAAATACCGCGATACAATGAAATACATGATTTACCTACAAAATTTTGTATGGCGGCCATCTTGGAAAATTGCGAAATCACAAAACAAACCATAAAAATAAAAACCCTGACCCCGAAAACCCCCAGATATCGATTTTGAGTCGGATCGGAGCAAATTGCCTTCCGGCCGCCATTTTGATTCCGCCATTTTGAGTTTTGACATTTACCAAAACATGCTTACCCCGGAGAAGAACAATACATAGTATGGCGACCCCCCACCTCGGGGACACCGTTTCCGCGCCAGAGCCAAAAAAAGCTCCCCATACAAAATAACCTTGTATGGCGGCCATCTTGAAAAATGGAAAATTCAAAAAACAATTGAGAAATATCAAATAAGCTCCCCGAGGACCACCCGCATGCAAAATTTCATCCCGATCAGAGCAACTTTTTTTTCGGCCGCCATTTTGGATCCGCCATCTTGGATTTTCGTGACCACTGGCACTTGACCCCCACCGCCCTCTATGACATTTGGTCGAACACCCCCCCTCTATCTCCAACCGTTTCAGAGATATTCAACTTTTTATTTTGTATGGCAGCCATCTTGTTTTCCGCCATTTTGGATTTTTTTCACCAAAAACTAAAACTGCCCAGGGTGTGCTCCAAAATTAGTTTGAGAACCACCCCCCTACCTCTAATAGTTTAGCCAAGCCGCAGGGTCACTCCATGATGAGGAGCAGTTTTCCAAGATTTCGGAATTTTCCCATACTCACCAAAACCACCTCCACACTTTTCTTATACACGACTTTCACCCCCCGACCCTCCTTCTGGGAGAACAATTATGTCAGTCAGTGAGTGAGTGAGTGAGTGAGTGGGTTTCCAGCTATATATATAGTAACTAGTGGTTGCGTAGTGCGCGGGCTGCTAAAGCAGCCCGCGGTGTTTTGTTGAGCTGTTGTTTGTTTGGCGGCGCAAGTTTTTAATTTTATATTGTTCTGGCCTAAACAAATTTATTTTGTATGGCGGCCATCTTGAAAATACTTGAAATCTAAAAATCAACTTAATATTTGAGGTCAGTATCCCAAAGAACCCTCAGATGTCAATTTTGAGTCCAATCAGAGCAAGTTTTGTATTTAACAGCCGCCATCTTGAAAATTCTCAAAATCCAAAAATCAGCAAAATCTATAATCCGCAACCCATAAAACCCATAAGTTACGATTTCTAGCCAGATCGGAGCATTTCGTTTTTCTATGATATGTCAAAATTGCTGGTGAGGTGGGTGGTGCGCGGGCAGTTAAAGCAGCGCGTGCCGGTTTCCAGTTAGGGTGTGGCGTGCGCGGGCAGCTAAAGCAGCCCGCATGCCGTTTTCCAGTTCAGGGTGCGGCGTGCGCGGGCAGCTAAAGCAGCCCACGTGCCGGTGTCCTGGTAGGGTGCGGGGTGCGTGGGCAGCTAAAGCAGCCCGCGTGCCGGTGTCCTGGTAGGGTGCGGGATGCGCGGGCAGCTAAAGCAGCCCGCGTGCCGGTGTGCAGTTGAGGCGCGTGGTGCGCGGGCAGCTAAAGCAGCCCGCGTGCCGTTTTCCAGTTCAGGGTGCGGCGTGCGCGGGCAGCTAAAGCAGCCCACGTGCCGGTGTCCTGGTAGGGTGCGGGGTGCGTGGGCAGCTAAAGCAGCCCGCGTGCCGGTGTCCTGGTAGGGTGCGGGATGCGCGGGCAGCTAAAGCAGCCCGCGTGCCGGTGTGCAGTTGAGGCGCGTGGTGCGCGGGCAGCTAAAGCAGCCCGCGTGCCTTTGTCCAGGTGACGTGTGTGGTGCGCGGGCATCTAAAGCAGCCCGCGTGCCGGATGTGACTTTTATATGGCGGCGCAAGTCTTTAATTATAATTTGATTCGGGCCCTTTCAATTTTATGTTGTATGGCGGCCATCTTGAAAAATCACAAATAGTCAAAAACAATCTCAAACCTGAAATCAGAAACCCTAAACACCCCCAGATGTCAATTTTGAGTCCAATCAGAGCAAGTTGTGTTTTTATCAGCTGCCATCTTGAAAACTGTCAAAATCCAAAATCTAACCAAACTCTATGATAAGCTACCCCAAAAACCCCTTGTCTACGTTTTCAAGCCAGATCGAAGCAAGATAAATTTCAGCCGCCATCTTAAATCCACCATTTTGTTTTTATAATAGCATGTCAGAATTGCTGGTGAGGTGAGTTGTGCGCGGGCAGCTAAAGCAGCCCGCGTGGCGATATGCCAGTGAGGTGCAGGGTGCGCGGGCAGCTAAAGCAGCCCGCGAGCCGGATGTGACTTTTGTATGGCGGCCATCTTGAAAATTCACGTTGTCACAAAAACAACTTCAGATCTATAATCAGCGACCCCGGCAACAACCAGATATCGATTTTCAGCCGGATCAGAGCAACTTGACACCCGGCCGCCATCTGGGATCCGCCATATTGAATTTTTGATTAACACATCTTTTTGTCCTAATACATACCTACCATATTTCCAAAGAAACTACCAACCTACCTGCATTAAATTCCGCGATGCAATGAAATACATGATTTACCTACAAAATTTGGTATGGCGGCCATCTTGAAAAATGGCAAAAACACAAAACAAACCTCAAAAATAAAAACACTGACCCCGGAAACCCCCAGATATCGATTTTGAGCCGGATCGGAGCAAATTGCCTCCCGGCCGCCATTTTGATTCCAAAATTTTGAATTTTGACATATACCAAAAGTTGCCTACCCCGTAGTAGAACAATACATAGTATGGCAACCCCCCACCTCGGGGACACCGTTTCCACGCCAGAGCCAAAAAAAGCTCCCCATACAAAATACCCTTGTATGGCGGCCATCTTGAAAAATGAAAAAAACGAAAAACAAACAATAAATATCAAATAAGCTCCCCGAGGACCACCCGCATGCAAAATTTCATCCCGATCAGAGCAACTTTTTTTTCGGCCGCCATTTTGGATCCGCCATCTTGGATTTTCGTGACCACTGGCACTTGACCCCCACCGCCCTCTATGACATTTGGTCGAACACCCCCCCTCTACCTCCAACCGTTTTCGAGATATTCAACTTTTTATTTTGTATGGCAGCCATCTTGTTTTCCGCCATTTTGGATTTTCTTCACCAAAATCTGAAATTGCCCAGGGTGTGCTCCAAAATTAGTTTGAGTACCACCCCCCTTCCTCTTTTAGTTTAGCCAGGCCGCAGGGTCACTCCATGATGAGGAGCAATTTTCCAAGATTTCGGAATTTTCCCATACTCACCAAAACCACCTCCACACTTTTCCCATACATCACTTTCACCCCCCGACCCTCCTTCTGGGAGAACAATTATGTCAGTCAGTGAGTGAGTGAGTGAGTGAGTGGGTTTCCAGCTATATATATAGTAATAATCGATGGTTACACTAAATTCATCGTATTAAGAGCTGTACGAAACACCAAAAGCAAGACATCAATCGCTGTCCTTAGAGACGTTTTTGGCATATTTGGTGCGCCAAAATTGCTCATTTCAGACAGAGGCACCAGTTTCACGTCGAGTGAGTTCAATGAATTTGCTCAAGAATTAGAAATAAAGCACATTAAAAATGCAGTGGCAATGCCCCGTGCCAATGGACAGATAGAACGGTATAACCGTACCATTCTCGCGTCTTTGGCAGCATTGACTCATGGTGAAAACGACAAGGAATGGGATTCCCACCTCAACACAGTTCAATGGAGTCTAAATAATACCTTGAATAAAGGTATTGGGAAGACCCCATCAGAAGTTGTTTTTGGGAAGAGAACTTTTAACATAACTGAAACCCACTTGCACGACCTGACATATAAGGAAACAGACGTAGAAGATTCTAATATAGACAAAATAAGAGAAGAAGTTACACAAACCATAGAGAAAAACCAAGGAGAAATGGCAAAAAAGTTCAATAAAAATAGGTGCGTTGCCAGAGAGTACGCACCAGGCGATCTTGTTCTTGTCCAAAAACAGCTTAACAACCCTGGAGAAAGCAACAAACTTCTCCCACGTTACAGCGGCCCTTACAAAATATCAAAAGTTCTTGGAAACAACAGATACGAGGTTAGCAGTATTGACGGCCACACGAGTAGAAAGTACAAAAACGTATTTGCTGTAGATAAGATTAAACCGTGGATACATTTTTCTGGTCCAAGATCTAACGAGGAGAGCGAAAGTGATTCATCTGGTACATACCAGAATTCGGATACTGACGATAAAGGAGGTTGTTAATTAAAACTTGTAACAAATAGGTAGCTATGTAATTTTATGGAAGCTTAGTTACTCTTAATATATTATTCAAATTAAGTTAGAAGCGGAACTTAATGTATATGAAATAAAGCTAAGAAATTACATTTAAATGTGTTAGTAGAATTTTATTTTCTTTCATACTTATTTTGTAACTTTTTTTTATATAGTTTTAATATTAAGTTATTTTTGTAACAAAAAAAACAATATGATATTAAAGTTGAAATAGGTAAAATTATTAGTTCTTTTACTGACCATATAAACATTTATTATACATAATAACTATACTTACCAATAAAAAATAAACATAGGCGGTCTTATTGAAAATTATTAAATGAACTTAAAAATATACACACACCATACGACTAGATTGATAAATAAAATAAACTAGTATACTTAAGTAAAACATATATCACATACAAAAGTAAGTATTTCTGATTTATTTAAAAAAAAAAAAATAACATTAAATATAGATCATTAAAAATACAACAGTAGTACATGAATGAATTATGCATTTTAATATGGATTCACTTTAGTACAAATATTTAAAATGAAATGATATTAATGGTGCAGACCTCCGGAGTGAGCTCACTGCCGACGGCTGCAATAAGATATTGGAGTGAGCGTGCTGCCAATCACTGTTGATCATACCTTGGAGCGAGCGTGCTGCCGAGAATGATTATTATACCAGATTTTGGAGTGAGTGTACTGCCAATCACTGTTGATCATATAATGGAGCGAGCGTGCTGCCGAGAATGATTATTATACCAGATTTTGGAGTGAGCGTGCTGCCGATCACTGTTGATCATATATTGGAGCGAGCGTGCTGCCGAGAATAATTATTATACCAGATATTGGAGTAAGCGTGCTGCCAAGTTACTTGATGACAGTATTTCAGAATCTTGGAGTGAACGTGCTGCCGAGAGTGATAATTAAATAAAACTTTGGAGTGACCGTGCTGCCAAAATTGATAAATCCATAAAGGTTTGTTAGAAAATGAAATTGAAGAAGGGATAATAATTTTGTCTGGAATGAGGGCATTCAACTACTGCAGGAAGGCCGAAGATTTTTAATACCCACCTATTCATTAATTTTACTTACATCTTTTAGGGTTTACTAAATAAATTTTCAATTAAAACTATTTGGGTACTTCAAGCGCATTAGTTTGATTTGTTTTGAGATTACGATTAATTGTTTTTAAATTAAATTTTTGTAATTGTTTACTACCTTTGATATAATTTTAAATGTTTTCTTTTATTTTAATTTGAAGTTCAGACGTTGTACAATGTTAAAAAAAAATATTTCTAATGTCTAGGGTCAGACATTTAGTCAGAATTGCCGAATGTTAGCGTTTTCGCAGAGTTCTGCGTTTAGTTTTACAGGCAAGTGGCGCCTCTATCGGAACCAACTGACAACTGTTGGACTTGGAAGAGGTGAGCGGCCTTGGATGACATTCAATTTGGCGGCAAAGCTGAAAATACTAGGATTGTTTTGTAAAACTGGAAATAATAAAGGAGTTTACAGTGTAATTAAGGAGATTTTTATTAATATATATATCGTTTTGTATTTTGATATTGTTAGTAGGGTGTCAAAAAGTTGATTCCACCATTCACCTCAGTTTGTAACGAACCAAACGCTACGGAACTTCCTTTTCAAATCAAAAGTTGATAACAGGTCCCCTTCCGTGCCTATTCAGAAAAATTCTATAGCTCTCGATTCGGTAAGAACACGACTTAGCTAAAATAACGGAAAAGGGTGGCAAAAAGGCGACTACGGATAGGTATTATAAGTATTAGAATTTATGCATATGTAGTTGTGAATCTGTGATGTTTCTTTGAAAGTAATAGATTTCATACTGACTGGATTAAAACATGTTAATCTTACTGATTTGAGAAGTCGGTCCTGTTACTCTACCAGGTGTAAGGGACAGCTTCCTGCAAATTGATAATGTATTTCTTTATAGGGGTTGATCAGTTAATGACACTGAACAACTATCATCAGGATTTTTTTTCAGGAAATGAGAATGGCTTTTCCATACAAATTGTTTGATCGAATATTTTGTAAGGAAAAACTTGTTTTTTTAAAGAAAATTCTCTTGATAGTTTTTCAATGTCGTTGATTGCGCAACACCTATCAGTTTGCGGGACGCTGTCCCTTACACCTGGTAAACTTCCGTCTCTTTCTGTTATCTCATGACATGACAGAAAATGATAGATAGTTGTGTTACTACCGAATCGAGGTCACTGACAAGGAGTTCAAATTCCAATGAATAAAGTTTAAAGTGGTTTGTTTTCTTCTATTTGCTGCTTCGGATTTAAAACAGAGCTCTGTTGTCTGTACAATGATAAGTTGTGAAGTTTTAAAACGAACCTCTGTTGTAAAATAAACTTTGAAATATTGTTGTGAAAATTAAATAACTTTCTCTTTATTTTACTTTGAGAAGTTACTAAACAAGATTAAATTAAATATATTGAAAGATTTATGTACTGGTTTTCCACGTTTAAAGTTTTTTTTCAGTTACATAAGTACCAGCTATAAGGTATTCTTTGAAATCGTTCAAGCGTACCTATTCATTTCCGAAATATTGTAATAGTTTGAAGTCATTTTTTGTGACACCTGGAGCGAAGCGACCGGAGATGAGACGAGAGGAAATACTACAGGAGTCGGCATAGGAATATAATATTGAATGGGTATACAGAGAGGGATAAAGGCGTGATTATATGTATGTATGTATACAGAGTGTAACCAGGACGTGATCGTCTAGTGGGTAGGACCCTACATTAGTCTGATACAGCTGTCAAAAATTTACTGCATTTTTTTTAAACCACATGTTCTTCTTACTATAATAAAGAATTTTCCCAAAGCGCAAAAAGTTTAGCTTGATAACAAAAAATGTGTTTTCATACATAATTGTGGATGAAGTGGGTATTTCTATATAGAGAAGGAAAAGAAAATCAATCTAAAATCTCTTCGGAAAGTTGTTTGGTATGTACATAAAATTTTTCAAATCCTGTATTAATTCTCGTAATTATAAAGTGATCTCAAGAAGGATAGCAGTATTAAGTATGGATTTGACAGGTCATAGCCTTGTATTTGTAAAGAGATCTCAAGATTGAGAGCACTAAAATTGTATTTGTACTAAAATGACATTTCTGATACGAACTCAAACTTGCTGTCAATCTCAAGTGTGGATTATAAATACGGGCTTTAATATACTGAAATGACATTTCTGATACACACTCAAACTTTCTGGAAATAACATAAGCTACTTCCATTAATTTTAGTTTCTTGCTGCCGAATGTATCTTGGTCGTATCCCTTTGCTAAACGTCGTGGTCCGGCCGTAGGTTTTAATGGTGTCGCCCCTCGTCTGGGAATCGAACAGGAAGATGTGACAACCAGTGACCCTTGTCAACTACCGGTCTATCACCTAGCGATTTACTTTGAACCTTTTCTTGTACAAGCACTTGTCGGCATTTGACATATCGTTGGCAAAAGTTGGCATAAGGTTACAGTGGTCATCCCGAAATTGTGAGAACCTTTCAGGGTTCTGTACTCAACATGATCAACTGAATCTTTTGAAAAAATAATCTTATTTTCCAACGGGTTAGCTCTTATGACATAGGTATACCAGTGGTAATGGATCCGGTCAAGAAGAGTCAAGCTAACCCAATTAATAGGCACTGGTATCATACCTACCATTCAGGTTTTGCAGCGTTCAGGGTAGTAACTCATTAGAGCATTCTCACTGCGAGCATTCGCCTGTAATGCGCATGCGTGTGCAAAATTATTTCTATTTGCCAGAACAATTTCTTTGTGCTGAGCAACATTTTACGGGGCACAATGCAATACTGCCTCCGTGGTATAGTGGCTAGTGCCATGGACTCCCGATCCGGAGGTCCTGGGTTCGATTTCTAGGGGGGAAACACAAAGTTGATATTTGAGAATTTATCACTTTCTGAATTTTTCCCCAGTTTGGTTAGGACATTGCAGGCTGAATCACCTGATTGTCCGAAAAGAAAAATATTTCGTGCTTCAGAGGGCACGTTAAGCCGTCGGTCGCGGTCGCTGTCTTTGATAGTGGTCGTTACTCAAACCATGTCAGAGGCCTGATAGTAGGCGGTTAAAAAACTCTGACACCAGGGTTCATCGGGTCGATAGACACGATACCCACTCGACAGAAGAAGAAGAAGAATCCATTACTAACAACCTATAAGTACAGGGTATAACAGAAAGGGTATATACATCCTAAAGAATGTGAAGCTGTCCATATGTCTATCACAACTGATCGATTTTCCCAAGGAACTAGGTCGAAATGTGAAAAAAAATCTATAATATTGTGCGTAGGTACGAACTGGCCTGTCAAACCCATACTTAATATTGGTCTCAAATTTGAGTTCGCTTCAAAAATACGAGTCTATGGCTCGTATTTATAAAGCGATCTCAAGATTGAGAGTGATATTAAGTATGGATTTGACAGGTCCTTTAGTACTGAAATGACATTTCTGATACGGTCTCAAACTAGCTGTCAGTCTCAAGTGATGTTTATAATTACGGGCCTATATACGCTATTCGCTGGTGTATTTTATATGCTTTTATATAACTTCCATGCTGACCTGGGAGCGAGAGAAAAACATAGAATGTGCCAGCTGCATTTCCTCCCGAGCTTGCTTTAAAAACCAGCTAAGGGATCCAAGGGTTTCAGTATATTGTAATTTAGGCGATAGGCTGACAACCTGTCACTACAGCAATATACCTACAAATCTATCTTAAATAACCCTCAAAACTTTGTCAGACGTGGCAGAACGACCTTTGTTTAGGTCGTTTGCGCTTTGCCTACCCTATTAGGGATAAAGGCGTGATTTTATGTATGTATGTATTTTATATGTGAGTTTTCTTTTTCGTATCGCTATTTTATCCACCCTGTATAATAATGCGTAGCGAACCAACTTTCGATTCCAATAAAGCACATATGTATTGCCAGGAGTTCCACCGAGACCCGCTCCAACTGGCAGGAGTGCAATATTCTAATGGATTACGAGCTGGCCATGGCCAAACAGTTGCAAATCACCGGAATTGGATTCCGGACAGGGGGGCAATTTTTGGCAGTCACCCATTCAGCATTGTAACTTTATTTGCTACTAGCGACCCGCCCCGGCTTCGCACGGAAATAATCAGTGTTTCTGTACTATTTTATGCATGTATACATATAAACCTTCGTCTTGAATCACTCTATCCATTAAAAGAAACCGCATCAAACTCCGTTGAGTTGTTTTAATGATTTATGCATACATAGGGATATAGGGACAGAAAAATCGACTTTGTTTTATACTATGTAGTGATGCATAAAACACATTGACAGAAAACGCCGCGCCGTGCAGCCTTCTTCTTAGCGCGTGGATTTCGAGTCCTGATAAACACTGATGTCAGAGTTTTTAAACTGCCTTATAGCACAGTTGTAGGTCTCTGAGATGGTGTGTGCAACGACCATCATTATCAAATCCCCTCCGAAGCTCGGAACCCTTTCTTTACAAACTATCAGGTGATTTAGCCTGCATTGTCCCAATCAAACTGGGAAAATGTCATAAAGTGATAAATTGACAAATATATATCAAAATGTTTTCCTTTTTAAATTTCTAAATTCGAAATTGTAAATACATACATACATATAATCACACCTTCATCCCGAATGGGGTAAGCAGAGCGTAAACGACCAAAGAAAAGGTCGTTCCGCCACATCAGACAAGTTTTGAGGGCTATTTTAGACTGAAATGTGTATCGCTATACTGACAGGTTGTCAGCCCATCACCTAAATTGGAATACACTGAAACCCTCGAATCCCTTAGCTGATTTAGCAGCTGGCCCATTCCATGTTTTTCTATCACTCCCAGTCCAGCATGGAAGCAAATGAAATTGTAAATGTGTGTTTCAAAGATAGGGCCATGGGGCCGCGGCAGACTGCTGCAATATATTTGCATTCTCATTAGTCAGACCAACGTATTGCCTTTGTTTTATTCATATTCCTATCAAACCCAAGTATCAAACTTACACAGAACTTTTAACTGCCTCCGTAGTCTAGAGGGCTGATGGTTTAGTGGATAGGGCGGCTGCCTCGTGAGCGGGAGGTCGTGGTTCGAATCCCACCACGTACGTGTTTTTTCGTTTTCGAATTTCATATGTACGTTTATTCTGTGCTTTTTCCGTGCTTCGGAAGGCACGTTAAGCCGTTGGTCCCGGTTAATATCGTATTTAATACCGTAGATTTTAGTCGCTAAGCCATGTCAGAGGCCAGTGTTAAGCATTGGCGGCTTGAAAACTCTGACCTAATCTAGGATTGGGTCTGGTTTCCTTTCTGGGTTGCGGAGGTCAGATGGCAGTTGCTCTGTATAAAAATTAGTACCCTCGTTGAATCCCCTAGATTAAGTAGGCGGTTTAAAAACTCTGACACCAGAGTTCATCGGGTCGATAGACTCGATACCCACTCGACAGAAGAAGAAGGTAGCCGACCCCGTGAGATACGGGATAAGGCTAGGGAGATTATGAGTCTAGTGGGCTGATTCTTGGGCTCCTGTTCTAAGTTCCATTGGTTCAATTGCCACAACGAGACACACAGTCCACATTGATCAAATATATTGATTTTATTGCTGTCTTTTAATTTCTGCATGTACCGGCAGATATTCCGGCGGTTTGTGTGTCAGAGCCTTCAGAATTCTCCTCTTGTATATTTTTTGTCTTGGACAAGAGTAGGTGCAAAATATCTTGCCTCTACTCCGTATATTGTAGGTTCCTTTGTAAATGGAGATACTTTACTAAAGTCCCTTGAGAATATTGGATTGCCAAGAGCCAAGTCAAAAGCGCTGCTTGCATTTGAACCACTACTGAAACATATTGAAAGTAATTTAATACCATTTTGGGAAAAGCTCTTACGTTTTAACGCTCTAACCATCAAAATTTTTGCACTTTATTTATTTAAAATGACTTTGAATTATATTATAAGGTATTTTATATTACCATAATTGAACTCGCTCTCGTTGGGAGGTCGGATACGAAAATAACTTAATAGCGGGGGAGGATATTGGAAATTAGCAATTTCCCGGTAATTGGGCAGTAACTTGATAGAAGCTCGTTACCGTCTCACTCGCTTCTCGTCCCCGTTCCTGCTCATTTGCCCCCAAAATTGTACGATGGTTCAATTCCATCTGATACTGAAGAAGGAGCATAAAATGTATAATGGTTCCACTGTAGGTATTACCATGTGTTACTGTAGAATGCGTATAATCAGAAAGTACTCCGCACTACGAAATATGAAAAGATAAAAAACTACGTACATTATCTTGAGAATTTAGGAAAACTCTGCTTTTCTAGCTCATAATAATATAAAAAGGCGTAGGGAATTGACGACCCCACCGCCCACCACCTCGGTGGCGCAGTCCAGTCCCGGAGGGGCAGCTTGTGTGGCGAGCTGATGGTGCGTGGTGAGACCCCGGACCCCCAGCTCCGAGGGCCCGTATTCATTTGGCCCTCACCTCCTGGCTTGCCTTCGTTGACCGTCCAGGAGTGGAGTTCGCAAGAGCGGAACCTTTGCTCCAGGTTGGAAGTGTAAAATGTCATAACGCCGGGGGCCTGCCGATATTATCGAGATGGACACATTTGATTTGGCAGGCGTCCCGTAGTCTCGATCAATATCCCAGCAACCGGTCCAGCTAAATCCCTTCCCATAGACCTAGTTATCTATCTGAGCCGATTTCGGCTGCAGGGACTGCTGGTCGGGCTCAGCTGCTAGCGTCTCGCTGCTCCGCGCGGTCGCGTGCTCGCATATGGCTGCTGTCATAATTATCTTTTGACGATACTATACGACAAAACCTACCGATATAATAATATAATTTTATTAAATTGAGCGTTACCGGTGCGGCTGCCCGGTGCATGTCCGATGCACGCGTGTGTACCAGACGAACTTCACACGCCGCCGACATCTATTAACTTATTTATTAGTATACTAGCGACCCGCCCCGGCTTCGCACGGAAATTATTAGTGTTCCTCTACTATATTATGCATGAATTATACATATAAATCTTCCTCTTGAATCACTCTATCCATACAAAGAAACCGCATCAAAATCCGTTGCGTAGTTTTAAAGATTTATGCATACATAGGGATATAGGGACAGAGAAAGCGACTTTGTTTTATACTATGTAGTGATATCGACGTTACTGTCATTAATGTTGATTTAGACTGAATTCTGACGTCATATCTTTTGAAATACATCTATCTTCCTGTAGGTCTAGTGGTAAGAGTCATGGACTTACGATCTGGAGGTCCTAGGTTCGATTCAGGGGGGAACACAAAAGTTGATATTTGTCAATTTATCACTTTGTGATGGTCTTCCATGCTGGACTGGGAACGAGCGAAAAGCATAGAATGTTCCAGCTACATTTGCTCCCGCGCATGCTGTAAAAACTAGCTAAGGGATCCGAGGGTTTCAGTGTATTGTAATTTAGGTGATAGGCTGACAACCTATCACTACAGCAATACACCTAGAAATCTATCTTAAATAACCCTAAAAACTTTGACAGACGTGGCAGAACGACCTTTGTTTAGGTCGTTTACGCTCTGCCTACCCCATTAGAGATAAAGGTGTGATTATATGTTATGTATGTAGTAGGTACCTAATACCATGGAGGCTTATGGAGGCATATGTGTAGGTTGAAAACATTTTAGTGTGGTTGGAGACTGGGAGCGTTACCTCAAATAAATACTTTACTTAGGGCCGTATTTATAAAGCTATCTCAAGATTGAGAGCAATATTTAGTATGGATTTGACAGGTACTGCCTCCGTGGTCTAGTGGCTAGTGCCATGGACTCCCGATCCGGAGGTCCTGGGTTCGATTCCCAGTAGGGGAAACACAAAGTTGATATTTGAGAATTTATCACTTTGTGGATTTTTCCCCAGTTTGGTTAGGACATTGCAGGCTGAATCACCTGATTGTGAGAAAAGAAAAAGATTTTGTGCTTCGGAGGGCACGTTAAGCCGTTCTGCCCTGATACCACAAAAGGCCGCTACGTGAAAAATTCAACTTTTGGCAATCGACCAAGAGGGCGGGAAATGAGATTTCTAGAGATATGTAATAATTAGCTTAAATCTGGCGACTGAGTATAAAAGCTGATACGATGTAGAATATAATTATGTATAATTTGTATTCATAACATTATTTTAAATGAATTTAAAATGCAATTTTCTGTTTTAGCTTAGCAATTTGATCCCTTGATTAATTATGTTGCTAAGCTAAAAAGTCGCTACCTTTAACGTAGCCGCCTTTCAGCGTATGATTATATTCTTAAATTTACGAACTGCTTTATTTTGATATTAAGCATAGGGAAAAAAGCCGCTAAGTTTCATAACCGCTTTATATTTTATGATGTGACAAATTATGTTATTGATTAATAAATGTAATAAAGCAGCTATAAGACATTAGTCGCCTGTTTTATTAGTTTGATCAATACCTAAGTAGAAGTTATGCGACATTACTTAGCTAAAATGCAGTTAATAGCAAAGGCTCCACAACAACTGTCTTTTAACTTAAAATTATAATATAGTATTTTATCGTAAAACGAGGTTTATCAATAAATAACGAAACATTATCTTAACGAAAAAAAACAATTAAATAGAAAAGTATATACTACAGTAATAAAAGTGGTTTATAAATAATATATTATTGGTTTATTAAAAAAATCTGTCCTTTTAGAAAATAAAATCTGTTACAAAATACTTAAATCAAAACTGTAACTCTACTGCAGCTTATCCAAACTTAAGTAAAAAATCTTCAAAATATGAAAATAAAACTAATATAAAATTTACATAGTAATGAGATCAAAAACATTAAAAAACAAATCTGTAACTCTACCGCAGTTACCATTATTAAGAAACTTGCACTATATTTTTCATATACCCTCTGGGTGTTGAAGTCTGGATTCTGCGATTTGACGTGAAGTCATCTGTATCTACAAAATCTGTAACTGGCATGGATTTCACTGTCACTTTTCCAGAATTCGCTTTTTCTACAGTTTCAACAAAGTCTTGAAAATCGTAGATTTTTCCTCTTTTTTCATGGAAAGTTCTACTTGGTAATGGAAGTGATCACAACTCATGAAAGTATAAGGCCCTTTTCAAAATAGTTTAATGTAATTTTGTCAGTACTCGTTTGATCAGAATTAATTAGGTGCACCAGATAAAAGTAAAGAAGCCAGTTTTTATTTTGCGCAGAACTATTGTCGAGTCACAAATCAATGTTCTTGATATCACGATATTTCATGAAAAAAAAAACTCTAAAAGCACTTATTATGTCTTTCTGTTTTCGTCCAGCTATTGCGTCATGCCGCAAAACAGCAAGAGGCTTTTCATTGTTGGATTTGCCAAGAAGTGCAAAAGTTTGATTATAAGAGGTAAGACGTGGGCAAAATATAACTTCTTTAAATGTATCCAGCCTTGGCAATATTATAATTTTTTCAAGGTCTGTGCTGAAGTAAACGTGAGCGTCTACTCTGGTATCTCTATGTTTAGAATATAAACTTCTTGCTTTTTCTGCACGCTTTTTGTGATCCGAGTAATCATTACAGAGTTGGCAATCAGATGGTAAATTTTCTTTTTCATGTGACTCGCTCTTGCAATGAATATCGTGTGCTTCGCAAATCTCATACTCTTCATTACCCAATCGAGCAAATGAAATGTTCATAGACTTAAAATGCTTTCTGTATAAGTCGTACGACAATTGCTGATTAGGATGCTTACTTAAAAAATCTTTGTGCATCATTTTTATATTCACATCGCTTGGAACATATTTTCTCAATGGAACATGCTCTCTCCTATAATGTGATGTGGAAGGATCAAAGGAGTTAATATGTTGCGTTATAGTATCTCAGTCAAACACTGGGGGTTTCAAGTGCTTTCCTCTTTTGTCCTCTAAGCCACTGCAGTCTGCGACATTTAAAGCGTTATATAAAACCTTGTCATTTGTAGGTTTGTATCCTAAAGTAGAGAGGAAAAACGCCTTGCACACGTCTATTACATTTTCTTCGTTGTTTTTTTAGCTTGCTGTCTTTGAATTAAACTTTCTTCATATAATTTTCTTTTACGTAAATGTCCCGATTTGGTGTAAAGTTGAGAATTTACGAAATCTTCTACATTTTCACTTTCTCCGGAGATTTCTTCTTGATTTTCTTCAATCAAACCCTCTGATTCTGTTTCTTTATTTGTTTCTTCTATACTTGCTTCTCCTTTGTCTTGAGCAACATTCTTATCGCCAGATCTCATAATTATTACATTTTCTCCCTGTTCACCTTCTTCTTGAATCACTATAATTATAATTTCTTTTTCATGATTGGCTTCATCGTGGTTTTATTTATTTATGTCTAAATCTGTAACAGGCTTTTTTAAATTCAAATGGTCGTCATCTGGAGCACTATCGCATGTTATTGGAAACAAGTTCCTATTTATGACACGCACACACAAAGATCTTAGTGATTCTATTCTTTGACCTGCACTAACTGCTAAATAGGGAGAAACACTTTGTTTTTTCAGTATTATAAGGACTTTTTTCAGCTAGTTCTGTAATCTGTTTGCATATTTTATTACTTTTATTTTCTTCAACAAGACCTTCAACTGGCTCTAGAAGTTCCACAGTTGACGGCAAAGAATATGAAATAGACTCATTTTCGTTTTCTTCAGAGTCGGAACTAATTTCAGAAATATTATCTTGCGGTACGTAGTCCTTGTCTTTTACCGAGTCATCGGAGTCAAAATCTTTAAAACTTGTATCATCATTTGTAGATGCCGATGGTACCATAACTTCATAGCAGAAAATATCCACGCACTCGGTGACTTTTTTAGATGGCTGTTGGGAAACAATATCGAGATTTTCTTTTGCTAACTTAGTAAGAGCAATATCTATTGATTCTGATTAGCTCGTTTTATATTCATTAATTTTCCGAAATACTGATGGTGCTGTCAACGAATAAGGTCTTGTCCATAACGATATAATATATTCCGGAGATTTTGGGTCGTGTCGATTAGCTGGCTCTATTATTATTTTTTTTATTATTATTTGGTTTATTATTATTTTTTCTAGTATTGCTGTTCTGAATTGTTATATTTTTTAGGTTACGATTGGGCGAAGAAGCCAAATATTTGCCACGGTATGACTTAGACATTTTTGAAAACCTATAACAAATGAAAAATATCATAAATAGAAATCCTCGGCCACGTCTGTATATTTAATATTGCGGTCTTAATATTTAGAATTAAGGTAATCGTTCTTTTTGCGACAACCTCATAAACTACTGAACAGATTTTAATGCAGTTCTCATATTTTGACGATAGATTTTCCCGTGGAAATGAGACGTTTTCCCGCTGCACAAAATAGCATGTCCTTTCATAGGTATCAAACTACCTCCGTACCATATTTCATTCAAATCTGTTCAGCGATTGAAGCGTAAAAAGGTAACAGACAGACGAACAGACAAACTTTCACATTTATAATATTAGTTAGGTCTAGTTAGGATTAAAATTTCAGAAGGCTAACTTATCGCAAAATTAGAAAGTGAACGCGCGAAAATAAATAGATCTCTCGCACGCTACCGTGAAGAGACAATCGAAAAAAAAAAAAAAGATGTTATTTCTGAAACTGGTACTATAATTTACTTATTTTATTTATTTAGGAATAGTAAACAACTGTGTGCAGACTGTTACTTAAATAAAGTAATATTCTAAACTATGTTTATACACAGCCACCACACTATCCACATGTTAAGTAACAAAATTAAATAAACTTACAACAAATATATAAAATATCGCAACCCGAATTGATCTAGCCCTCCACCGCTCGATCATCATTTAGCCGCTTATTTGAGTAGTTTTATATCTTAACCGCTTTTAATACAAATCGATCAGTAAATGTTAACTAGTTATAATAACTTAAAAGGCGGTCACTGCTTTGTTACGTAGTCAGAACTTCAATTTTCCTTTTGTTATACTACAATAAAAGGCAGTTAAAAGTTTTTAACGTAGTTTTAGTGTATGATACTAGGATAACTGCGTTTTTGCTTATTATGATGGAGATTTTGAACAAATGATTGCTACGTAATAAGTTTGTCATAGTCACTTTACGGCTTTTTTGGTTATTATAAGCATATTGCGGTCTTCTTGTTAAGTATTAGGCAACCATATTTTTATAAGATCCTAAATTATATAACAGTTAAAGTATCCTAACGTTTATATAGATTAGTAATAAAATATAACGGTTTTTATTCCTATGATTATTTAAAAATATGCTACTTAGCGGCCTTTTGGTCTATCTGTATCTTTAAGAACCAATAGACATAAAAATATAACTCCAAGATTGCCAGAAAGCTGAAAGTCTACTTATATTTGTGACAAAATAAAAATAAAAACGACTTTTTCACATAGCGGCCTTTTATGATATCAGGGCAGCGTTGGTCCCGGTCGCTGTCTTTGAAAGTGGTCGTTACTTAAACCATGTCAGAGGCTTGATAATTGTGCTACTAGGCGGTTTAAAAACTCTCACACCAGGGTTCATCGGGTCGATAGACTTGATACCCACTCGACAGAAGAAGAAGACAGGTCATTTTGTACTGAAATTACATTTATGATTCAAATTCAAACAAGCTGTCATTCTCAAGTGCTGATTATAATTACGGGCCTTAGATTAGGACATAAAAGTATAATATCAGGCTGTCTATTCTCATTTTAAAATCTGCAAACTAAGTTTTATTGCGTATTTGATAGAAAACATTCTAGTTTAAATCAAACTTATGATCGGAACTACCAGCTCGCAAACCCGACCTTAATTATGAGAAATTCAAATTATTTTCATTGTGAAACTGTTAATTAAATATCAAAGTGGCCTTTGAAGTCGTGCCCGTCGGCAGAGCGTGTTGGTTTTCTACCAATAAGTTTCCATTTGGTATAAATATCTACGTGAACTGACGTTATTTCCATACTGGACTGGGAGCTATAAAAAAATGTAGAATTATCCCAAATGAGGTAGGCAGATCTTAAACGACTTAAACAAAAGTCGTTCCGCCACGTCTGACAAAGTTTTAGGGGATAGATTTGTAGGTAAATTGCTGTAGTGACAGGTTGTCAGCCCATCGCCTAAATTATAATATACTGAAACCCTTGGATCCCTTAGCTGGTTTCTACAGCATGCCCGGGAGGAAATGCCGCTGGCTTATTCTACGTTTTTCTCGCTCCCAGGCCAGCAAGGAAGAAACTTTTTCTATTGATAAAAAATATAACTTCAAGTACGATTTACTTCATCGAAAATGTTTATGTATCAAAACAAACATTTCTCTCGACGAGTATGAAAACTACGTAAGTACATGCCAAGTTTTTTTTCATATTGGCGCTAATGCTACCGATCCGTAGAGCGCACAACTTAGGTAACTAAAGCTTGACTAAAACTATTGGCGTCCCTTTCTGTTCTCTCATTACAGAAAATGACAGGTATATCTAGACTTCTATTAGTTACTAGCGACCCACCCCGGTTTCACACGGAAATTATCAGTGTTTCTCTACTATATTATGCATGTATTATACATATAAACCTTCCTATTGAATCACTCTATCCATTAGGAGAAACCGCATCAAAATCCGTTGCGTAGTTTTAAAGATTTATGCATACATAGGGATATAGGGACAGAGAAAGCGACTTTGTTCTATACTATGTAGTGAAGTCGAAATTTTTGCAACTACGAATTGGTACCAATGTCGAAGAGTAAACGCAGAACAGACAGTATTTTATATAACATCCGGTATTTTTGTGTACGGATATCAAGCGAGAGAGAAAGATAAATAAATCATGTTTTTATTGTCCTGGGCAGCGGTCCCGCTCGATGTGTATAAAATACGAAAAAAAAACCTGAAATTTACCTACGGTGCCTATTTGTATTTAATTACGCTGAAATCACGGAAATCACTACATAGTATAAAACAAAGTCGCTTTCTCTGTCCCTATACCCCTTTGCATGTTTAGATCTTTAAAACTACGCAATGGATTTTGATGCGGTTTCTTTTAGTGGGTAGAGTGATTCAAGAGGAAGGTTTACATGTATACCACATGCATAATATAGTAGAGAAACACTGATGATTACCGTGCGAAGCCGGGGCAGGTCACTAGTTGGCTATAACGTAAAAATAATTTCAGCTGAATAAATATGTACCTACCTACCTACATACAAAAAGTCACGCTTTTATCCTTTATAGGGTAGACAGAGCGTCAACATATTTGAAAAAGCGAAAAACTTAACAAATCGATTATGTTACCTAATTATTGTACAAAAGGTATCCATCCAAGTAATTTATGGTGACTCTATCATGACTCATGAATATAATATTATTATCATCATATCCCTAGCCGTTTCCCGTATCTCTAGGGGTCAGCTACCTAATCTAGGTGATTGAACGAGGGTACTCATTTTTACACAGAGCGACTGCCATCTAACCTCCGCAACCCAGAAGGGAAACCAGACTCAATCCGCCAATGCATAGCACTGGCCTCTGACATGGCTTAACGACTAATATCTATACGGTGTTAAACGATATTAAACGGGCCCAAAGGCTTAACGTGCCTTCCAAAGCTCGGAAAAAGCGCCGAATAAACGTACATACGAAATGAGACCAGTGTTCATCTGGTCATTCGACTCGAGAATCCACTTGCTAAAAAGAAGAATGTCGTATGTACGTTACATACGAAATTCAAAAACTGAAAAATGTGTCAGTGGCAGTGGCCCTATCCACTACACCATCGGGCTCTCTAATGAATAATATTATTATGAATAATATTATTATGAATAATATTATTATGTTGTTTGTTAACCTTGAGCTAGTTTATTATAATGTGTGTTATTGATGTACGTTTTAATAAATTCATTTTTAATGGAATATTTATACTCAGGCCCGTTATTATAAACAACACTTGAGACTGGCAGCTAGTTTGAGCCCGTATCAGAAATGACATTTTAGTACGAAAGGACCTGTCAAATCCATACTTAATATTACTCTCCATTTTGAGGTCGCTTTATAAATACGAGCCATAGTGTGATAAGTTTCGATTACCGGAGCCGTGATTGCGAAAGACTCTAGATAGGTTTTTTTTTTCCATACCTAGACTTTGCATTTTCATCAAGCTAAGCCAAACAGATTTATAATAATATTTGTTTGGCAATATTCCGATGACTAACATATTTTTATTTTTGATGTCCATACAAGCTTACGTTAAAGCGAGTTTCTGTTTTACATTTGGTTGGGTATTTAACCGCAGTCATTTGAGCCGCCATTTTGTCCGTTAATTGGCCATCCCGCCTGATGTAGCCATTACACATGCAAAGTGGCGTCGGCACTATTATCCAATCATGTGCGACGTACAGAGAGCCCGATGGTGTAGTGGATAGGGCCGCTGCCTCCTGAGCGGGAGGTTGTTGTTCGAATCCCACCACGTACCAATGTGTTTTTCGGTTTTCGAATTTCATATGTACGTTTCTTCGGTGCTTTTTCCGTGCTTCGGAAGGCACGTTAAGCCGTTGATCCCGGTTAATATCGTTTAATACCATAGATATTAGTCGTTAAGCCATATCAGAAGCCAGTGCTAAGCATTGGCGGGTTGAAAACTCTGACCTAATCTAGGATTGGGTCTGGTTTCCCTTCTCGGTTGCGGAGGTCAGATGACAGTCGCTCTGTGTAAAAACCAGTACCCTCGTTCAATCCCCTAGATTATGAAGCCGACCCTGTGAGATACGGGATAAGGGTAGGGAGATGATGTGCGACGTACAATACGACCACGCTTTATATGAACGTGGCAAAAAAAGGAACTAACGTCGCCATCTTGAGATTTGATATTGATTTGACAGTTGTCCTTATACAGCAGCGCCCACGTTCATTGAGAACCGCGTCGTATAAATACACTCAAATAACTGCCTCCGTGGTCTAGTGGTAAGAGCCATGGGCTTACGATCCAGAGGTCCTGGGTTCGATTCCCAAAAACGTTCGTTAACACAAAAGTTAATATTTGTAAATTTATCATTTTGTGAGGTTTTCCCCAGTTTGGTTAGGACATTGCGGGCTAAATCACCCGATTGTCTGAAAAGAAGATTCCGGGCTTCGGAGGGCACGTTAAGCCGACGGTCCAGGTCTCTGTCTTTGATAGTGGTCGATACTCAAACCACGACATAGGCCTAATAGCTGTACTACTAGGCGGTTTGAAAACTCTGACACCAGGGTTCATCGGGTTATTTGACTCGAGAATCCACTCGCTAAGAAGAAGACCCTAATAACTACTTTTGGTTGACTATGAAATAGCTTAGGAAGAGATCGTTCTTAGCCAGACCTATCTATAAGCCTTTATTTCTTCCATGCTGGACTGGAAGTAAGAGAAAAACATAGAATGTGCCAGCTGCATTTCTTCCCGAGCATGCTGTAAAAACCAGTTATGGGATCTGAGGGTTTCAGTATATTGTAATTTAGGCGATGGGCTAACAACCTGTCACTACAGCAATATACGTACAAGTATATCTGAAATGACCTTCGATACTTTGTCAGACGTGGCGGAACGACCTTTGTTTGAGTTATTGACGCTCTGCCTTCCCCATTAGGGATAAAGGCGTGATTATATGTATGTATGTATGTATAAGCCTTTTAAATTACCTATACAAGAATTCACAATACTTAATTTGGTGTAGTTAGGTATTGTAAGGTGATTTTTACCACCGGGTGTAATCCCGTCAGCGTCCCGCAAACTGATAGGGGTTGCTCAGTCAACGAAACTGAACAACTTTCACTGGGAAATTCTTTCGGGAGATGAAAAAAGAAATGACCTTCCCATACAAAATCAAGCAATTTGTATGCAAAACCATTTTTTTTCTCTTCTTGAAAATAATTCCTGGTGATCTGGAGTCAGTTTTTTTGACTGAGCAACCCCTATCAGTTTCCGGGACGCTGTCTCTTACACCTCATATAACAAAGTTTAAAAAAAAACGTATTTTGAATCAAATTTCAGTAGGGACAGGTGTATTGCAATTTAGGTGAAAGGCTCAAAATATAACCTGTCACAATATATATATGTATATACATACATGTATTCACGCCTTTATCCCTAATGGGCAGAGCGTAGACGACCTAAACAAAGTTCGTTTCGCCATGTCTGACAAAGTTTTGAGGGTTATTTAAAATAGATTCGTAGTAATATTGCTGTAGTGACAGGATGTCAGCCCATCGCCTAGATTACAATATACTGAAATCCTCTGTACCCACATATCACAATATTCACAGTAGAAATGCACAGTTCGCTCAATTCTAAAATTACCTTAAAATGTTGGGCGTGGAACTAGGTAAATGTGGTGGTGGTGTCGTTAACTCACTGCTTACCCCTCAAGGAATACAGGCTTGCCTAATTAGGTATATATTGTATATGTCGTAGGAAGGTTTGATAATACGAATTTTCGCGAAAATTATAGGAATATTGCAAAAAACACAGATGATTAAACAACGGTGAAAACATTATCTAATCTTACTGGAAAAAGATAGGTTCTTTGCAAAAAAAATTGTTGTTCTAGTAACATTTGATATCCTCAACTCTGATTGGCTACAATTAAGCTCTCTGATTTACATCTTATTCTGATTGGTTGAAAAGCATGCATTAATGATTGACATTTAATACGTCAACTAATCAGAGGAGATCTTGTTTTGGGCGCGCTAACGGACCAATCAGCGTTCTTATTTCAGTTAAGGATATCAAATGTTACTAGAACGACTAGTTTCTTAGCAAAAAACCTGTCTTTTCTCAGTAAGATTAGACAATGTTTTCACCTATTCTTATTAACTGTGACTTTGCAAAATCCCTAGGATTTTCGCGAATATTCGAATTGCCAAATCTTCCTACGACATATACGTATATTGTAAATTATAGAAGAGCAGTGAATTAAGTGCGTTTTATAAATTAGAATGTTTCGGTAAGGTTAAATTAATCAAACCAAAACATTCTATGTACGAGTATGTAAAAATGTTCCCAAGCCTCGCGGAAGTAAAATAGTGAGATTATTTTTGTTAAGTTAATTGTGTGCTCAACTTCTCATTGACGATTTTGATGCTTTTATTTTTGGGGTGACATGGGATCTATCTCCTAGTGATCTACTCTGGACAATGGCAAAACAGGCTCTTCTGTGAATAAGTCCGGCTGAACGATCTTCCAACTTCTTCTTCTTAGCGAGTGGATTCCCAAGTCGAACGACCGATAAACCCGGTTGGCAGAGTTTTAAAACCACCTAGTAGCACAGAGGAAAGACCACAATCAAAGACAACGACCGGGACCGACGACTTATCGTGCCCTCCGAAACACTGAATCTTTTATCTTTTCGGACAATCAGGTGATTCAACCTGCAATGTTCTAACCAAACTGGGGAAAACCTCACAAAGTTATAAATTGACATATATCAACTTTGTCCCCCCCTGGAAATCGAACCTAGGACCTCTTGATCGTAAACCCATGGCTCTGACCACTAGACCACGGAGGCAGTAAACGATCCCAACAAAGCGGTGGTACGCTCCGCAAGGGGCCGCCTGGCTCGCCACGCCACCACCCTCTCACTGAAGTCCGGCGCCAAACAGCTGGTATGTTCCGTCGGTGCGTAAGATTTCCAGTGCCATAACTGGCATTTCTGGGTGAGCTCGTTCCATCGTCAACTCTGTCACAGTCATTCCTTACCTAATGTCTAAGAGTCATGAGCAAACCCATTTCTAATAAAAAAAAAATATAAAAAGAACTTTACAAAATGTTGCCACATTTAGTTCGAAAGTAAATTAGCTCCACCCCATTTCAATTTAAAAAAATATATATGATCTCCTAAGTCGGTCTATATTTTCTTTGTTTACGTTCATCGGTGACTTTCCAAATACGCCAAAAAAATATGTAGGTATAATAAAAATATGTGATAATGGAAGTGCTAGAACACTTTGTTAAGTGAGTGACTTGAAATTGGGTTTGGCGGTCAAATAACTTCAAAGGGACTCGGGGGTTACAGTGTATTGTAATTTAGGCGACGGGCTGACAACCTGTCACTACACATTAGCAATACACATTACAATCTAAAATTGCCCTCAATTTTTGTCAGACGCGGCGAAAGCGCCTTTTACGAGGCGTTTGACGCTCTGCCTACCCCGTAAGGGATGAAGGCGTGATTTTATGTATGTATGTATAATTTCTTAACTTTGCTCGACTTGGCGGAGGCATATCTGTGCCCCCAGATGTAACGAAATGACTTTTTAATGATACCAATGAACGATTAGTTTAGTTGTCCAAATTTTTTAAATTATGTTTGTACTCACTCGTTTTTAATATTTCCGTCAGAGATTAGTGATAGATCACTATCCATCGCTATGATATTTTTAATCCAAAATAATACATTTTTTATATTCTTCGGAATATGGTTTTGCGCAGTAGCATCAGAAAAAGTAAGTTGACGTTTGCTTTACATATTTCAATTGGTCTCATCTATACAGAGACAATTACAAAATACGATAAGATAAGTATAAACTTTATTGCACAGAAAAGACACAAGAGAAAATTAAAATTTAATGAAACAAATAGTAGTACAAATAGGCGGCCTTATTGCTAAGCAGCAATTTCTTCCAGGCAACCTTAGGGTACACGAAAATAAAAAGTTGAACTAGTGGGCTGGTATACATTTTATACAATATATTGTATAGGTAAGTAAATGAGCTACTTAGGTGTATTTATATAATTAATAACAATAAATAGTCATACATATAAATTACTTATCCCTACATAGAAATACATTAATATAAAAATACCCTTTATTGCATTACAAGCTTTCTACCCTGCGGTTTCACCCGCAGTTAAAAGAGTTTTTTCCGTGAGATTAAGTTCCCGCGGTAAACAGTTGCCTTCATCCTTCATCAGGTTATTGCCATGTAGCTGTTAGTATAACCACATCTATAAGAAATATTTTATTTCTGTGTGAGTGTGATATTTTTCCATATTTTTACATATAAAGCTTATATGCTATGCTCGCACAGTGGCTTCCTAATAGTGAAAGTTTTTTTTTCGTAAGGATGGTAAATATAAAATTTGTGAATCATGTGTTCGTTGTTACTTATTACTTAGTCATTAGCCGAAATACAAAATTTAAAGACCCTACCTTCACAATTGACGCAATTCCTATAGACACTTCCATCCTCTATTTAACCCCCTTAAGAGTAGAAAATACAGAAAGTCTGAAACACGTGTTTATTATATTTAATATTTGGCCTCAAAAACAGAATTGGAGGATCCTACCTTCACAATTGACGGATTATGTCTATACAAATTTTCATCCCCTATTTAACCCTATTTTACACTTAGGGGTAAAAAATAAAAAAAATGCAATGATTCATATTCATCAATATCGTATTCACTTTTTTTTTATTATTAGCCTGAATGCAAAATTTGAAGAGCCTACCTTCAAAATTGACGCACTTTCATACAAATTTCAACTTTACTTTTTACCCCTTTCGGGAATATTAAAAAATCCTTTCTTAGCGGGAGGTAACGCTTTAAAAAGAATTAATTCTCAAAGTTTCACGATTCTAACTTTAGTAGTTTAGGCTCTGCGTTGATGAATCAGTCAGTCAGTAAGGACAAACGATTTTATAACTTTATATTTAATACCTCCTTTTCCTTTTCTTTGGGTGTTGTGACAATTTCTTCCATGCTTTCCTGGGAGCTAGAGAAAAACATAGAAGGTGCCAGCTGCTTTTCCTCCCGGGCATGCTGTAGAAACTAGGTAAAGGATTCGAGGGTTTCAGTATGTTGTAATTTAGGGGATGGGCTGACAACCTGTCACTACAAAATATACAGGTCTATCTTAAACTACCCTCAAAACTAGTCAGACGAGGCGAAAAGACCTCGTTTTGGTCGTTTACGCTCTGCCTACTTCATTAGGGATAAAAGCGTGACTATATGTATGTATGTTGTGACAGAATACAGTTCATTTGTAGGTAATTCACAAAGCTGAGGTCGAAAGGCAATTTAAAAACCACTGTAAGATCGGTTTACTTTAACGTTTCAACTTATGTTATGATTCGGTTTAGGGCCATTTTGGCTACCATCTTGAATTTTGAGCAAAGGAGCCAAATAGGCTTGGCAACAATCACAATCGAATTCAGCAGACTTTTGTTTTTTTCTTCGGAGAGGTTATGTTACCAAGATGGCTCAATATGAATAGTTTAGTTTAAAAAAAAGAGTAATTTAAAATTACCCTTATGTAATATCGAAACTATTATTTTCAGAAAACCTTGTATTACTTTGCAACTGAACATCCGGAAGTGAATATAATGGATAAGAATCATATAACATGCGCCAATATATGGTCTCGTCGTTATGTGCGCAGTGATCCTTTTTACTACTTCAATTTAGAATTCTGTAATGTACATGGCATTGGAAATAATTATACAGTAAGTTAGTCATAAGTCATCATTTTCCTCTTACTCCGACCGTTTTCGGCCATGGCGACCGCTGTCAACTCCTGTATTAGTTTCGGCGTTCATGTGCCCTTTTGTATAGCTATTGTGAAATATCGACCAGACAGACGGACTGCAATCCAATCGCCAAATTGCAGCTCTGATGCAGTTTGAATGCAGTTGGCACGGCTGCAGTGTGCAATGAAAATGTACGTCAGCCAACTGCTCGTCAACGTGCAGTTTGATTATTATCGATTGGCTGTTACAATAACTACACACTGACTGCTGGTGACTACTACTACTTTAAATAATTCAACTGCATGAAACTGTCTATAGAGCTCTAGAGTTTAGCACACATCTTGAGCATTCAGTTGTGTAGTTTGTGCAACCAAAGTTCACTCTTGTTTGAATTGCCTTTAATTTTGTTGCCATAATCGTTTGTTTTTAACGACAATTTCGTTAAATAACTATTTTTGCAGATGAACTTTTATTTCTACGAGCTTTTGTCCAACATGTACAAGCCAAGTTTCATTGAAATACATATGAAGGCATGCATCTTATTGAAGAAAGATCCCGTGTTTGGTGGACAGATTCAGAAGTTTATGAATAAATTGTACGATAACTTCACTTGCCCTTTACCTCCGGTAAGATTTATATTACGTTGAATCACGCTGTGGGTAGGATAGGATCATTTTCAAGCTTAATTATTTTCACTTACAAGACCTTAATTTCCAGACACCCCTCTGATATTCTCCTCTTCATACTCTGGTAGCCTTTGCAAAGGGCCAACGTCTAGATATTTCTGAGGGATGGAGTAACAAATACAATACAGACACACATAAATAAAAACTGTCACCTATTTTGGTTGCTCACTTATTAGTTATTAGCATTGTGTTCGGTCCACATAGTGAATAAATAACTCAAGTACGCAATACCCATTAATCAAAGTCAAATGCAGTGCTAATAAATAATAATTGCATTTTTTTAATTTACAGGGCAAATGGCTTATGGCAAATTGTAGCCTTGATGTCAAAACTCTTCAGAATTTCCCCTTTTCTCGGGGCAGAATTTATATGAACATGACATACAATCCAACTGGCGGTGTTGTAGCCGGGGGCTTCGTAGACTTCGCAATCAAGGAAACCAAAATTAAAAAACAATTAATCAATTAATTTACACAAATTTGTCATTTATGACAGATATACATCCATCCAAAACTGTCAAGTATCGGACTGCAATTCCACTGGAATACATACATACATACATAATATCACGCCTTTATCCCTGGAATCCAACTGCCAAATTATAGTTTGTACGGAGACATTATGACTAGGTACGATTACAATTCTTGTGTACGATTTCCGGTGGGGGACAACAACTTTGGTGTTGTTGTTTTTGGTTTGGTTAGGGCGTTACACGCTAATCAGCTGATTTTCTGAAAAATAAAATGATTCATGCTGTCATGTAAATAGTACTGCGCCTGATTTCGTCTTTCTGGTCTAGTCAGGTTATCTGTCCCATCAGAATAAGAGTTTAAAGGAATAGAGGGTGCACGTGTGTGTTGGGCACTAAAAGCTAAGTCCCGCGCAGATGGTTAATTTCTGGGAGACTGGCTGTCGACACTGAAAATCAGTTGGGAGGACTATTTGTATGCAGTTGGCATTCAATTTCACTACAGTCGTGCCAACTGCATCTGAACTGCAATTTGGCTGTCGGTATACTACCGACTATCTAAGGCTCATAATTATAATTTAAAAATAAAGCTCGCTTTACTGATTGTGCTGAGTAGGCAGTACTACGATTATGAGCTTGTTGTTTGATTTGAGTTCTATTATTTTGTGTTCACCAGTCCTAAAATAGTATTATGCTTTATTATAGCAACACGATGGTTAATATTAATTATAAAAAATAAATTGTATTCAAATAAAAACCATACATACATACATACATATAATCACGCCTTTATCCCTAATGGGGTAGGCAGAGCGTAAACGACCTAAACAAAGGACGCTTCGCCACGTCTGACAAAGTTTTGAGGGTTATTTAAGATATATTTGTACGTATATTGCTGTAGTGATAGGTTGTCAGCCCATCGCCTAAATTACAATATACTGGAACCCTCAGATCCCTTGGTTGGTTTTTACAGCATGCTCGGGAGGAAATGCAGCTGGCACATTCTATGTGTTTTTCTCACTCCCAGGCCAGCATGGAAGTAAAAACAAAGAAATAAAAACCATCTAGGTACTTAAGTACATAGTTTTAATAAATACCGAAAGTTTAATACAGTTAAGACATTTACTGTATGTACATACTAAAATAAAATAAAATCTATTTTTGCTCTCGTGTGTAGAGTGGTAGAGTACAGAAATCCATCCTAATTAAGAGGTTCCTCGTTTGTTTCATTTTATGTTGGAGAAAATTAGCCTTATCTTTACTAGGGTTGTGAGTAGAACTCGCTTCGGGCGGAAAGAGCTCTTTAAAATTGCGCAAGTAGCGCACCAGTGTTGTGCAAAAAGTTTTCCTTTATAATAATTATTTCATACACTGCTTGATTTAAGTAGGTACTCAATTCCAGCATCTATTGATAAATCCTTTACAATGACCAAATTGATGACCTTTTTTTAATTTGCATAACTTCTGTTTTTACTGGCCTGGCAGTGGAAAAAATTCACGCAGTGCGTACTGCGAACGCGAAAACGCACTCATAGACATAGGTCACTTAGGTACCTACACGAAACATCAGCGAAAAGTTACGTTTGGCAAATTGCCAAACA
Organism: Scrobipalpa costella; assembly: GCA_949820665.1. Taxonomy (NCBI): domain Eukaryota; kingdom Metazoa; phylum Arthropoda; class Insecta; order Lepidoptera; family Gelechiidae; genus Scrobipalpa; species Scrobipalpa costella. The sequence continues at coordinate 12,069,222 of OX463297.1, read as the reverse complement.
AGGCAGATAATTCCGTTGCTGAATGTTCTAGATAAAAAATATGAGAGTCATGTCATGGCCAGTGGAATTTGTCTACGAGCGAGATTCATTTATTTATTTTTTATACCTTGCACCTGGATTGTTTTTACCTGTGGCTTTTACTGTGCATCGGATTACTTTGCAGTTGCAACAAACATCCTGTACTCGCGTTTTTCCCTCCAATATTTGCACACAAAGGTGTGTCTGCGTGGACAGCGATTGATTATATATACATACACATAATCACGCCTTTATCCCTAATGGGGTAGGCAGAGCGTAAACTACCTAAACGAAGGTCGTTCCACCACGACTGACAAAGTTTTGAGGGTTATTTAAGAATAGATTTGTAGGTATATTGCTGTAGTGACAGGTTGTCAGCCCGTCGCCTAAATTGCAATATACAGAAACCCTTGGATCCCTTAGCTTGTTTTTACAGCATGCCCGGGAGAAAATGCACCTGGGACTTTCTATGTTTTTCTCTCGCTCCCAGTCCAGCATGGAAGAAAGCGAGTAATCAATCGTTAGTAAAAAACTAACAGATTTTCCCTCTACATCAAATCAGATATCAGTTTGATATTTTTATTTTCAATGACTGTTAATTGATTTACATATTCATCGGTTGAGTTCAGTAGTCGCGGCTAGGCGGAGAGGCGGAGAGGCAGAGAGTTCGAATAGAGAATGGAATGTATATTCATGTAACGTAATTGAATTCAGCAGAAAGAAGGCAAATTAAAAAACACCAGGCCGTGTTCTATGGAAGACTATTGCTTCAGAAGTGAAATATTAGCTGGTTTAAACATAGATTTACTACAACTTATTATATCCCAGACAGCGAAGGCCAAATAGGGTGCGGTTTATGCGGTCCATTTTTTTTGTGGAAGGTCATTTAGCTATTTGCTACTTTCCAACGTGTAAGCGAGATGACGTGGCATGAAAAAGGTCCGGATTAGGTCCCGATGTTTAATCAGACAGCTTGTATTCGTTTCTATGATTAGGTAAGTATGATTCTTTTTTAGAATTAAATGCTTGATAATGCGCAGTGCTGCGGTCTTGTGTTTACGTTTCGTTGGCCGGGACTAATACTCCTCTATATTGAATGCTCTCGGATTGGAGCACACAATAAAATCAAATTGCAGCAGTTTTAAGCCTTTTACAGGGGACGCGCTCTCTCCGGATATCGGTGCTGCACCAACACTACAAAACAGCATGCATTTTGGATTTATTTTCCGTAAAAATGTATGTGGTGGAAAATTCTCGCTGACACCAGTATCTTGGCAAACGTGGTATAGATGCCAACACCCATTGGAATTTGAAAATGAAAATTGTTTTTGTAAAAATGCGTGTTGGAAGCGAAATCTAATAAATATTTTTGACTTACCCATGTAAATTGATTGAACGAAGTGGTCATTTTGTATGGGGAAGTCAACCATATTTTTGTTTTCCTGTTTTTTTTTGCAATTTGAATGTATGAGGCACTTTTCTAAAATATATAGATCCAAAGTTTCCTCACATCAGAGTAACTTTCTTGTATATTTAGCAAAACATAGCTAGTATACATACCTACTTATTTAGCCGGAAATATGGTTGTCGTTTATTTACAAGTGCACCGTACCGTACCTAAGCTTAAACAGTTTGAATTATCTTAGTAAACCGACGAGCATCATCCTACTGGAATATTGTAGAACATTTTGGAACACTCGTGATATAAATTTACATGTTAACGGGCAGTAACTATGCAGGCGAGAGGGCAGCCGCTTCGCATGATATAACATTACTCCGGGCTCGGGATGCATTTAAACTGCCTTATTGCTACATTCTTAAATCTGCTATAGCAATAAAGAACGGTTTTTGTCAAGGACACGTAAACAAAACTGGCATTGGCGTTTTATAATGTCAGGGCACTTTCAGACGACCCACGCCCACCACGGTACCCGCCCGATATCCGCCTTGAATACCTAGTCAAGTTGTTCGTTGTGAATTGATGTAATTATACAAGATACATTAGCCCACCCTTCGAAGCCCACCAATCATAATTATTGTAATCATCATCATATCACTTTGTCACTGCAGTGAAAATGTATATTATAGCACTCAATATACTTTTAGCAAGAAGAAAACCGTGACATAAAATTACTTGCAATAAAGATTTGTACCGCAGCCAAGAATACAATGACTGCAATGAAAAGAAAATAAAACTTAAACAACGGGTTGAGACGAGAGATTTAGGAGTTGTAAAATAGAGTTACAGCACACTGGAACAATTAAAGTGATAAACAGGAAAAGTATGTGGCTGCACCGCGGTACAGTTCGCTGGATAATGCACTCGGGGAACACCGAAAGGCTAAAAAATCTTTCTATATGGGAAAGTTTTCAAAACTGAATCAAAAGAATATTAATTAGTATGGTACCCTGAAATTTATAGTAGTATTGGGTATTAATTTCAGGGTATTTACTCGTATTTATAAAGAGATCTCAAGATTGAGAGCAATATTAAGTATGGTGTTGACAGGACATTTCTGAAACGAACTAGCTGTCAAACTAGCTGTCAGTCTCAAATGTTGTTTATCAATACGGGCCTTAAAGTCGTTCAACAAATAATATCCCCCTGCAATTTACTTCCGGTCCTGTTGTCAATCACGCCAAAGTCCTATTATATAAGATTTTAAAATCATCTCGAAGCGGCACGGCCGGCTTTGTTCCTCGTTGTTCTTCATCCTTATTTATGAGATGAGGCTACCTTCTATCTGGGGAACAACCACCATTCAACCTTCTCATCGCAAACTTTTAAAAATCCGCTTAACCTCTTTGTTTTTATAATGCGTTTACTTTTCTACTTCCGCGTTTCAATTTTTCTCCTGGAATAAAAAATGTAGGGTTCTGAACTTCCATATTTTGAAGGATTAGAATTTTAGAATTCAAATTAGAAATAAGAGGGCTCTATTGGCTTTAGTTTTAAAACTGTTTCCGACTAACGTTTGGGTCATATTTATGTCATTATAATTATAATTAATGGACTGATTTCTTTAAGACTTTCGTGCTTTGTACATACTGGGCTCGATTCTAGATACCACCGGCTAAAACTAAAATTAAAATCTATGTGTCACTTTTAAAATAATAAAATTTAAAAAGAACAGGCGTTTTACACTTTGTCCGCTAGATTTTAACGTGCTTTTGCACGTATCCCCAGTATTTCTATAAATTTTACCGCCATATTATATGACATGATAGTATGTATGTACCAGGCCACTCAGAAAGTATTGCGATAAATAGTTTTTATATATGGCAGACTGGCCGGTTAGAATCTTTTTTGAAAATATGATTACTTGTAAGTAAAAATATGTGTGTTCCATTTTCAAAATTTCCCTCCACATTTTTTGCGAGCCAATTCAAAGTATCGTGTCTTACTGAAAAATGGATCTGCGCCGGGAACATTTTAGAGCTATGATTTTTTACGATTTCAAGTGTCGCCTGAAACCGGATGAATCGTTCGATAGACTTCAAATGGCATTTATGGATGAAAGCCCCTCCAAGGCAACCGTGTATCGTTGGTATAACGAATTTAGGCGCGGTCGACCAACCTTGGGGGATGAAGAAAGAAGCGGTCGCCCTTTGACGGCTATTACGGAAGAAAATGTGCTAGCAGTGAAAAATTTAATCCAAGATAATAGGCGAATTACATATCAGGAGATTCAGCACATATTAAAGATTGGATCGGGAAGCGTTCACGAGATTCTACATGGGCATCTTCGCGTGAGGAGGATAGTATCGCGCTGGGTGCCGCACTACCTCACCGACGTTCAGAAGCAGGCCCGGGTGGAATGGTGCCGTGATATGCTGAACAAATTTGAAGCAGGCTCGTCTCGGCGTGTTTACGACATCGTAACAGGTGATGAGTCCTGGATTTATCAATACGATCCAGAAACCAAGCGCCAGTCGACAGTTTGGGTGTTTCAAAATGAACCAACGCCTACCAAAGTGAAGCGATCTCGAAGCGTGGGGAAGATTTTGATCGCCAGCTTTTTTAATTTGACTGGCCACTTGGCCTCAATTCCCTTACGAGATCAAAGAAGCATTAACGCCGAATGGTATACTACCAAATGTTTACCAGAAGTTTTTTCTGTTGTGAGCAACAAGCGACCAAACACAGGGCTCCGCGGACTACTGCTCCACCACGACAATGCGCCTGCACACACCGCGCTCAAAACGAGGGACTTCCTGGACAGCACACCAGTCAAACTCCTGGGTCACCCTCCTTACAGCCCTGATCTAGCACCGTGTGACTTCTTTTTATTTCAAAAAATAAAAAATCAGCTCAAGGGGATACAATTTTCGTCGCCGGAAGATGCGCTGGCTGCGTTCGAGCAGGCTGTAAACGAGGTGTCTACGGCGGACTGGAAAAAGTGTTTTGAAAATTGGTTCAGACGCATGAATCTTTGTATAGAGGCTGGTGGAGAGTACTTTGAAAAGATTTAATAAAAATATATGTACCTGTAGAACAATTTTTTTTAGTGTCGCAAAACTTTCTGAGTGTCCCACGTATATTATATGACGGCGGATAAAAATGAGATAAAAATGACAGATAACGCATAAAACTACCGACTATCAATCAAAAGCCGGAGAGAATAGATCTCCTGTCCTTTTCCAATGTTTTAGTCTAAAAGTGACAAATTTACATTTTAGTTTTAGCCGACAAATCTATAAACGAGCACGTTATTTTATTATCTCTTAATACCGATCTAAAACAGTCCGTGCTTCGACCCCATACAATAAAATAGTAGAATGATTTTCTGTATGTTTTTTGAACTCCTAATCTTCGATATATGGATCGATCTGTGTGAACGAACATGCATTTCCCGCGTATTTTCTAGCACAAAGGACCTTTCCGCTCGTATATTTCCAGTTATTGGCCTCGATTTGTACACGTACACAACCCAACTTAAAAAAGTCCATAAATGTTGTTTTCTTGCATAAGATAATAGACAGAGACGGCAGTAAGTTAAGTAGACGGATTGTACATTAGTATTTATAGCATTATTATTGTGTGACAATAATGCTATAAATAATAATTTATTTTGATACTGTCAGTTAGAATTCGTTCAAAAAATAAAGAAATTAGATGACACTGTGATTACACATAAGCCATTAATCAAGATTAACTTAACTTAGACCTAAAACCAAAATTCTTGAACTGCCAGTTTAAGTTGGTCTATAAGTACTTTCCCTTTCTGTTTAATCATGTCAAAAAATACATATTTTTGTTACGTCGTGTTTTGTACCAAATCGGGTCATTCGACTCGAGAATCCACTCGCTAAGAAGATACCAAATCGGCGCCATTGCCTTGTAATGGCAGCTTGGATTTTACCGCCGCAACTCTGACGCTGAACGTTCGCTGTCTTATCTTCGCTTTTTGTTTACTAGGAAAGAACACTTTATCTTTCCTCTTAGATGTCGTGCCGATGACACTCTCGGGTGTAGAGCAAAGACAAGTCTTTTTAAACTTTCACCATACTATAGAGAACAGTTTCTGCGGAATACTGCACTGTTTTACTGCCTTTACATACATACATACATAAATCACGCCTTTATCCCTTACGGGGTAGGCAGAGCGTTTAACGCCTCCTAAAAAGCTCGCTTTCGCCACGTCTGACAAAAATTGACGGCAATTTTAGATTGTAATATGTATTGCTATAGTGACAGGTTGTCAGCCCATCGCCTAAATTACAATACACTGTTACCCTCGAGTCCCTTTTGCTGACTTCAACAGCATGCCCGGGAGGAAGGGCAGCTGGAACATTCTATGTTTTTCTATCTCTCCCAGTCCAGCATGGAAGTATCTCCTTTACGGATAAGTACTTCCTTTACGGATAAACTAAAACGTATTTCAACGAAAAAAAAAAATATGTTGGACCCTGAGTTCGGACATTTTTAGGCGAAAACTCATTTTACGTGAGAAAGCTCGTTTAAAAGTAAAGTTTAAAACTTGATACTTACCTATTCGTTTGATGCAGTGACGGGGTAACTGCCTCCGTGGTCTAGTGACTAGTGCCATGGACTCCCGATCCGGAGGTCCTGGGTTCGATTTCCAGGGGGGAAACACAAAGTTGATATTTGAGAATTTATCACTTTGTGAATTTTTCCCCAGTTTGGTTAGGATATTGCAGGCTGAATCACCTGATTGTCTGAGAAGAAAAAGATTTCGTGCTTCGGAGGGCACGTTAAGCCGTCGGTCCCGGTCGCTGTCTTTGATAGTGGTCGTTACTCAAAACCATGTCAGAGGCCTGATAGCTGTGCTACTAGGCGGTTTAAAAATTCTGACATCAGGGTTCATCGGGTCGATAGACTCGATATCCACTCGACAGAAGAAGAAGTGACGGGATAGGCACTACGACTTCGCTAAATTCCTAGTGCAAAGAAGAAATATGAAATAATTGAGTAATTGTTTCATAATTTCAATAAAAATGCAACCGATTGTTTTCTGTATTGGATTACCGTGTTTCATTGAATTTACATTCCAATATCCGATTTTATCTGTAACAATGTCTGTTGGTCCGGGATTATCGATATTCGCGGAACGATAATTAAATTATTTTATCGAGTTTCAAACGAAGCTTGCAACAAAATTGAGGGTAGTCAAGTCATCCATCAACGAGAGGCGAGGACGTTTGAGTCGGGACATTTTTGCTTGAGTAGATACTTGTTTCCACCTCGGGGAACATTCATCTTCGTAGACAAATGAATAAGCATTTATTTTTACATTTTGTCACCACTCAGTTCATTAGTTTGGAATGGTTTGGAATTAGAACTGACACCGAGGACTTTGATGTATTATATCATTACAAGAAAATTTTCATTTGGTGAAAAAAAAAAAATTAAACCGACGAGCATGTATAAAAAGATTAATGAATGTGGATGAAGCGAAAGAAGTATGTAAGGATCGAAGCAAGTGGAATGGTGTGGTCTCTGCCTACCCCTCCGGGGAAGAGGCATGATTATATGTATGTATGTGAAAAAATTGGGATGATTTTAAAGTATTGAGTTAAATTTTGTCTGATATGTCTAGAATTAAATAGGGTTTATTATTTACTGGCGGCTTGAAAACTCTGACCTAATCTAGGATTGGGTCTGGTTTCCCTTCTGGGTTGCGGAGGTCAGATGGCAGTCGCTCTGTGTAAAAACCAGTACCCTCGTTCAACCCCCTAGATTAGGAAGCCGACCCCGTGTGATACGGGATAAGGCTAGGGAGATGATGATGATTTACTGAATAGACTAGCTACTTAATTATTATATTATTTTTGGAATGTTTATAAGTGTTCCAAATGGTTTTAGCAGATGTCACTATGCGCACATGCACTAGCCGTAGCCACCGCAGCGCGTAGCAGTGTGCTACAAGGGTAAAACGTACTGTAAAAATATTTTGACGGAAATGTCAAAATCCCATTACAGAACCGTTTCACTGCAGCTTTTTCCAACAACAACGTTAGTTTCACCACCGCTCGGCTATTTTCGCAGCGGAAAGCAATTTCTGCGAAACAGTTTCATTATTCCGCGGGATAGCATCACATTCTTCATGTGAATTGGCACATGTCATACGCCGACTCGCTTCTTTTGTACACGACACGGAATAATGACTCTATTACGAATCGTTATTGGAATCGTGCACCAGGATACAAGGAAAATATTTGTATTGAATACATAGTTCTTGGCATCGTAAATAATATACCGATGTTACGAGGTTCCGAACCTTATAATATAAACCACTTTTATTGAAGTCTGAAAACTAGGTCTCGACCGACGTTTCTCGTTCTGGTTGCAATTTATAACTTCAATATATTCTCCGCTCCCAGTTCACAGCATACAAAATAATTCTAGGCGCTAGAATATTTTGGATTCGGTTCTACAAATCATTTCCTTAGGGAATTTGAGGTTCTCTAATCCTTCGTTCCATCATGATTAACAACTATCTTGCTGTCAGATCAGATCTTAGGCATCCAAAACTAGGTATTGGCTTTTTCATGCAAGTAAGACAGAGGAAGTTGGCGTTTACTCCACCGACAATTGCCTAGCACTTAAATTTAAGAAAAAGTACAGCCATTGACATTGCTTATACATCGAATAATAATTTTGATAGCAAGGTAAATAATTGCCTTGGTTCTTTTGCCAGTTTTAGTTATTGAACTTAGACATTTTATTTTTTAAGATATCTAAGTTATGAACTTATAACAAACTTACAAGAAGTAATACGTTGGCATTTTCTCTCTAAATGAACTCTGGTTATTGGATTCCCATTGGAAACAATAATCTACGTGCCTGGAACAATAAGAGTGGGAAACCAATAAACATCTGCCAATCGAATCAACATGGGCGATTCTAACTGCTAACTTAATCAAGTTGTTTTTGCTGGTAGTTCGTTAATCTCAATAGCGAAAGTTTTGGCTGCTGTTTTCATGAGAGTTATTTCCATTTAATGGTATTTATGATCTCCACGATTCAATTGCGTCAAGCAACAAGTAAAATGTATCATTAAAAAAAAATGTTTTCTTAATTTGGTCACCTGGTGGTAAGTAGAAGCGAGGAAATTATTAAAACTAAGTCAGTTTGTTTGGTAAAGTTAAAACGTTTTTTATTGATATAATATGTAAGAACGAAAATAATTGGTGATGGGCCGACTATGGTATTTGCCGACTAGCCGATTAGTCGGTTCTGAAATAGCCGACTAGTCGGCCCATCTCTAAAAATAATAAGTTCGTTTTTGGCAGGACTCGAACCCGTGTCTCTGGAATGCCGGTCTAGTACTCTACCAACTGAGCTACAGAAACGGTAGAGGATGTGACGAAATTATCGTAGTATTTCTTATGTATACGTGGTGACATCTAGCCATGTAGTTTATGAACTTATATATTATTTTCTATCTTTCAAATTATCTATATATATATATAAATGAATCCCTATTTCCCTTGGTCACGGCATCACGCCTGAACGGCTGGACCGATTTCGCTAATTATTTTTTTGTTCTGTTCGTTCTTATCAGGAGAAGGTTCTTATGAAAAAAAAAAATAAGGAAATTGCGCGGAAAAATAGAAAATTTAAAATAACTTAACCACCATATAAAATTCTAAGGCGGAACAAAGTTCGCCGGGTCAGCTAGTATGAAATAAAATAGCATTGTTAGTGATAAAATCCTAAAAAAATACCCTTTAATTGCTTAACATAGGAAATTAGTTTTACAGTAGTAGGTTGTTGTGGGTATCTTTATTTTTAACTTTGACTTGGTAACGAAAAGTAATTCAGAAAGTGGGGCGTGTTGCAGTGAACCTTCTTGCGCCGCGCCACTTCTTCTCCACTTATATAACACGTTGTGAAGCGGTAGTAACTTTGCATTATGTAGATTCACTCACGTACATACATAATCACGCCTTTATCCGTAGGGTAGGCAGAGCTTAAACGACCTAAACAAAGGTCGTTCCGCCACGATTTGAACACGACAAAATTTTGAGGGTTATTTAAGATAGATTTGTAGGTATATTGCTGTAGTGACAGGGTGAAAACCTCGGATCCCTTAGGTGGTTTTTACAGCATGCCCGGGAGGAAATGCAGCTGGCACATTCTATGTTTTTCTCTCGCTCTCAGGCCAGCATGGAAGGTTTACATGACATTCAATATGTATTTCATGGAATCTATGTTGAACAATAAATTATTCTTTACTAGCGACCCGCCCCGGCTTTGCACGGAAATCATCAGTGTTTCTCTACCATATTATGCATGTATTATACATATAAACCTTTCTCTTGAATTACTCTATCCATTAAAAGAAACCGCATCAAAATTCGTTGCTTAGTTTTAAAGGTCTAAGCATACATAGGGATATAGGGACAGAGAAAGCGACTTTGTTTTATACTACTCGTATGTAGTGATTTCCATTTGTATCATATGACAAAATTCCTGTTTTATTTTTATAATGATTAAAATTGATATCCACGTTGTTGGGAAAACAGCACGTTTGTCACAAACAGTGTTCAGCCAAGTTCAGCAGTGAAACGTGCTCAATCATCTGAACACGGAATCAACTGTGTGTACTTGCTTATACTACGCTTTCAATCAACGTCACGATCGTTATAGGTAGGACATGGAAATATCCCTTAAATATATTTTTATCATCAAATATTTTGAAAGGGTTGCGAGTGAAAGATAAATCAATATACACGAGTAGAATAAAATTGCGAGGTATTTGCTCATGACTCTCCAAGGCTAAAATTAGACCACTGAATACTAGAATCAAAAGTAAATAAGGGACAGTTCACACTGGGAAGCGACGCAACACGGCGCGACGCTACTTGAAGATGTATCTCGGTGTACCACGAAGTGACAGGCGCGAGAAGAACCACGGCGTAGCGTGATACCGCGAGGAAATTTCTTGTTCTGTCAGTGATATGAAGAAAAAAGAAAATAGATCCATTTTGTAAGACGCTCCTGAAAAGTTTTTTGCCGCTACGCGTCGCTTCCCGGCATACCGGCATGATCTGACCCGTACTTTTAGACCCACATTTATAAACAGTGCTTGAGACTGACAGTGAGTTATCAGAAATGTCATTTCAGAACAAAACTGTCAAATCCATACTTAATGTTGCTGTCCATATTAAGATCACTTTACAAATACAAGACTTAAAATCGAAAGTTAGACAAAAATATTTGAAGTGCAATTCGTGTAATGCGTCGTTTCGAATAAATTGTTCCAATCAAGCCGGAAATTGGAATGCAATCGTCGGATTAATGGAATATAAGCCTTGATTGGGTTCAAGCCGACTGTGCATCAAACAAGTAGTGCCAACGAGAGGATAAAGCGTCACTGAATGGCGTGCCTCACTATTTATTGCACAGAGGACATCATTTTCTTCCTCCGTACTAGATAGATAGATAAACCGTTTTATTCATATTTCTACAAAACACATGTACAATTCGTAAATTTAAAAAGACACATACAATAAAACAAACAGATAAATCAAAGTAGTTTACACAATATGCACATATGTGCTGCAGTGAAGTGAAAGGGCCAAGGCTCAGTAAATTTTATCGTAAGAGGTTTACCGAAAAGGCAACACTGATTTTCAGCCGTCACCCGTGATGAGTGACAAGCGGTTAAAAAACGTGCATACCATGTTTACTGTATTTTTTTGATAATAGATCACAGAATAGAATAGATACACTGGAAGCTAGCGGGAAGGCCAAAGTTCTAGAGCATAAGGTGAGGTCTAGCATCTTAACTTAGCTAGGCCATGCGCATAGGATGGCATTTTTTTGTCTCCAGACAGCATGTTGCGAACAAATGGGACTCGTCTCTTTGCCATGTTTTTTTCATTTTATTCTGAAGTTGTTTATGTGTTGATTCGGCAATAAACAATACGGGGTGTAAGGGTAAAGCGTCCTGCAAACTGATAGGAATTGCTCAGTCAACAAAACTGAACCACTATCAGCAATATTTTTTTTCAGGAAGTGAAAAAATAATGTTGCTTTTCCATACAAATTGTCTTATTGAGGTGATCATTTTGTATGGAAAGATATATTTTTTTTCATATCCTGTAAGAATTTCCTGGTAATAGTTGTTCAGTTTCGTTGACTGAGCAACTCCTATCAGTTTTTGGGAAGAATACACCCCTTTATTCTATTCACGTACATCTTTGTCCAGAAACAATTTTATACTCGTTCGTTTCATTTTCTCATAAACAATGTGTGTGTAAAAATCCAATGTTGATAATATAAATACAATTTCAAACTGTGTATTACTCTCAGTGGGGTGGTGACAGTTTTCACTGCATAGCGGTTCCCCCCAAGTGCTGATAAAATTTTATATGCTTGCAAACAAAGCGAGAAATGGCCTTACTCCACTTGGAATAGTAGAGGAAAGTAATGACGCTCATTTTATATTTAGAAAAGCTTTTACAATTTTATAGGTATGGGTCGTGGATAGGTCGAGGACATTTTAAACATACTTACATAATAGTATAGAATAGAACAGAATAAAATAAATTTTATTTGGTACTAAATGTTACAAAAAAATATATATATACTGAACTTAAAACTAAACAAATTTTATACCAAAATGGCTGCCACTCAGCATATTGTCTTGGGTTTTTTTAGGCCCAAAATGCTGGTCTTCCGTGGCCACCGGTTCAAGAGCGCTGATAGACATTTCTATCTGAATAAGACTTATAAACAAAGTAATTAAAAATAACAACAAGGTAATTGAAATAAGAACAAGGTAACAATAATCCAACACAAATAGAATAAGAAATGAGAGCAACATAAATTACAAATGGAATGATATAAAATGAGGTAACAATCTCTAATTCAACCCGCTACCAATTTTTTTAACACTATTGTAGACTAAATCAATATTTTTTAAAATTGTCCTACCAGTCTTACCTTTGAGTTGAATCAAAACTATGTGATGTCCTTTTTCTAACGTCCTTTACGAATAGTCTTATAAAAAAGCGTATTCCACGTTACGAAGACAAAAGAGACATGGGTCAGACATTTATCACGGTAGCTGGGTATAAACTATGGAGATTGCTGATGCTGACTCAACAGCACGCGGCCAGCAGCCTCAATGTGATGTCAATTTGAATTTGGAACATAATTTAATCCATTTGAGTGACCTATCCCTTTAGTTTTAATTTTTAGTTTTTTAATTTATTAAGTTATTGTAAATACCGTATTTTAGACATTGGTCGATGAAACATCAAGGTTTAATAAAATATGCGTAAGTAAAATAAACACTTAATGTTATGGACCGAGGTAAATTTGGAGAATATGCTATGCATTGCCATTTATTTTATGTGTGTAGAATTTAGTGGTTCACTCTAAGCTATACATGAAGACAGCATGATAGGGGTATTTCAGTCAACAAAACTGATATATTTTCAAAATGAAATTTTTCATGATATGTAAAAAGTAAAAGGTTTCCCTATACATATTGTCTGATAAGTGTGGTAATTTTTATTTTATTTATTTTCCTTAAATAATTTCCTGCAGAAAGCTGTTGTCCAGTTTCGTTGGCTGCGTAACTCCTATCAATTGCGGGAAGCTGTCCCTTACACCCTGTATATTGTGCAGCTCATGTGTGCCATGTGACGACCCTAAGCCGCAGAGTAAACACCGGGCTCCAGTCATTTATATACGCCCACATGAATTTAAATAATACCGGGTGGTTTGTTTACCTACCCAATATTTTGATTAATTAATATTACACCCTACATTCAGGAGCACGTTTAGAATTTTTCATGTTTTCGGGGGTACAGTAAAAATCTGCCTTACATGCTGGCCTGGGAGCGAGAGGAAAACATAGAATCACCTCGATGTGACGCGCCGATAATTCCCTAATTATTATTTTTGGCTACAGGGCTCCAGATTGGAGGTCCAGATATTTCCAGAACTTCTTCATTTCTGCTCCCGGTGCGGCCAAACCGCGGTCGCGCGGACATGCGGTGGTGCTAGAGTGTCAACTCAGGTCACATCCCACGCGAGGAATCTGTCTTCTTTCCATGCCACATATTTAATTGAATATTAACACTCACTATTTGTAAAGTAGTAAACACGTAAGAATAAAACATGAGTATTGTATTTTTCCTACAATTTGAGCGTTTTAAATGGGAGCTGTTGAACAAATGTGACATCTTGTTTCTACTAAAGTATACAATAAAGCTCTGTGACTAAATTGGTCTCAAACATAAATTTGTATGTTTTTGTAAATAAAAAAATATGTGAACATAAATAAGGTACAATAAACGATTGTTTATTTAAATATCCCCACCCTGTATACATCCAACACATGACGCCTCTGCCACAGTGATCGCACCAAGCTGTAGTTTGTAGCTTGAAACGTATACGGATTTAAACCTCGCACCCATCGTTCATCATCATAAGATTTATAAACTTGAGCTGTAGGAAACGTAACCATATTTGAAAGTTTTTTTTTTAAAAAGTTATCTGGCTGTCTTTCACCCCTTTTATAAAAAAAAAACAATTGTTTACACACACTCTGTATACATCCAACATGTGAAGCTTGTGCCACAGTGAAATCTCGCACCCATGAGATTTAATAAGGCCAAGAATAAGTTACATTGATCAAGTGAAAGAAAACATTAAGGTCAAGTCGTACCAGGAAGTCAAGGAGAAAGCGGAATGCAGGGAGAGTTGACGTTCACTTCATTGTACTCAATTGACAAGAGCTAGCTTAGCTCTTAAATAAATGATGACCTATGAGATTTATATACTTAAGCTGTAGAAAAACGTGGCCATATTTGAAGGTTTTTTTTTTTCTAAAAGTTATCTGTCTGTATTTCTCCCCTCTTTTAAAAAAAATAAGAATTGTTTACACACACTCTGTATACATCCAACACGTGAAGCTTGTGCCACAGTGAAATCTCGCACCCATGAGATTTAATAAGGCCAAGAATAAGTTACATTGATCAAGTGAAAGAAAAGATTAAGGTCAAGTCGTACCAGGAAGTCAAGGAGAAAGCGGAATGCAGGGAGAGTTGACGTTCACTTCATTGTACTCAATTGACAAGAGCTAGCTTAGCTCTTAAATAAATGATGACCTATGAGATTTATATACTTGAGCTGTAGAAAAACGTAGCCATATTTTAAGGTTTTTAATTCTCTAAAAATTATTTGTCTGTATTTCTCCCCTCTTATATAAAAAATACAATTGTTTACACCCACTCTGTATACATCCAACACGTGACGCCTCTGCGACAGTGAACGCACTAAGCTGTACTAATTGTTATACGCTCGGCTTGAAACGTACACGTATACGGTACGGTACGGATTTTACCTCGCACCCATCTCTCATCATCATTAGATTTATATAAGGTGTAAAAACTGTGTAACAATTGGTACCTAGCTATATTTTTGGGTGACTGATCAACCCCACCCAAAAGAATAAAGGCCGAAATATGAAGTCAACCCTCCCGAACTACTAACGAAACGCATGAAACTAAACAACTTGTTCCAGGGATCATAAGTCTTAATATATATAAAAAAATTGGCCTTCCCATACAAAATGACTCGAGCAGTTCCTAAGGAAAAGTCGTTTAGTTACATGAATAAGTTCTGAACGTTAATAGCCGTACGTTAGTGTAATATTACTCCATGGCCGTACCCTAAAATATAACTTAGATTTTTTTTATGTCTATATTTTTATATCCTAAATAAAAAATGATTACGAATACTCGTATATTTTGAATCTTGAACGAACATGTTTATTACGTTTTTAGTACGGTACTGACAACTGAATGGCACGAATTTTGCTCCAATTCCTGATAAGACGGCAAATTCTCACAAACATTTTTTTTTCGGCATCTGGAGGCTTTTGGGGCTATTAATCAGCTGTCGACACATGTTGCCTTAGTGCAGCAACACACAGGCGTCACTTACTGCACTCAAGGTTACGCTCAACACGCGGACAATGCTTTTTGCATTGCCTGCAACACACATGCGTCACCTTACGCTCTACGCGCACGTACTGGCAGACGGATGGCCCGAAGTAGAGTTCATCGCTACGCGCGCGTACGGCGTAAGGTGACGAATGTGTGTTGGAGGCAATGCAAAAAGCATTGACAGCGTGTTGAGCGTAACTTTGCGCGCATTAAGTGACGCCTGTGTGTTGCTGCACGTAAGGGTTGAAGCCCCTGAAGGCTGCTGCTATGGCTTGTTTGTCAACCACTTTAAACATAAACACTGGAACCAACTAATCTCTTACCGATTTCTACAGTATGCCCGGGAAGCTAGTAGTTAGAACATATTTTTAATTTTATTAACCATTCCATGTCCAGCGTAGCTTACTAATGACAGATTATAAAATAGCAACAGGCAAAAATTTGAGATTTTTTTACGTGACTGTGGATTGTAACTTTTTTTGTGCTAGCGGGACTCTTGCTATTAATCACCTGTCACCACATGCCCTCGAATGTTCGAGCATCAAGGATCCTACGTAAACTCTGGAAATCGCTCACTGAGCCTCGCGTCACTCTGATCAGATAGAAAATCTTTCAATTCAGGCCCATTATTTTTCCTTACATTTTTTATTCCTTTTAACCTTTTTGTTCATTTGAAACTCCTTGCCGATGAAAGTAATAAACAAATATTAAAAAAAGGATAAATTATATTGTTTTAAATTACTGTACTGTAGTGGTAAATATTTTATTTACGCAGTATCTTTGAGATTTCAGAGACACGAGAAATCCTCAGAAAATCAATTTGAATTACCTAATTTGTGCGGGAAACGCTCTTCCTAATAATTACAAATTTTGGGCGGCTTAAATAGGCAAATTTCATAGAGCCATAAACCGACGGGATGTGAACGTCGTATGTGGTTAACGAGGCCCGATTATTAGCGGGCTTTGTCACAGGGGATTGTGTTGTCAGAGCTCAGTGGTCCGCTGCCATCCGCGTGGCTTAAAGATACTTTTTAAAAACAAAATATTATGATTGCAGTAAAATTTTTTTTGCTCTTGTTCAGATACAGTTACATAAAAATAATTTTAATACTAGAAATTATTTTAATGACCTGAAACTACATGAATGCCATTCCATGTCTCGAAAGCAATTGAGTGTCTCGAGCGCTTTATAATAATTCATGCGTCCATGCTGGCCTGGGAGCGAGAGAAAAACATAGAATGTGTCAGCTGCATTTCTTCCCGGGCATGTAAAAACCAGCTAAGGGATCCGAGGGTTTCAGTATATTGTAATTTAGGCGATAGCTTGACAACCCGTCACTACAGCTATATACCTACAAATCTATTTTAAATAACCTTCAAAACTTTGTCGGACGGTGGCGGAAAGACCTTTATTTAGGTCGTTTACGCTCTGCCTACACCATGAGCGATAAAGTCGTGATTATATGTATTCATTTACAGAGTTAGACATGTGACGATAGCGTTATTTAATTAAAGGGCTAGCTGTTTGATTGAACAGCTATTTTAACCACTTGACTGCGAAATACACTCAACTCCAAGCTTTACATGGCAGGACCTTGCTTCTCACGTAACTAGAAATTACGGTTTCTGTTTTGTATTACACCTGTGGATGAAACGGAGGTCAGATGATACTCGTATGTAGTGTGCTTAGCTTTGTATGAGGCAGACAGTTGAAATGGAACACTCAAACACAATCCAAAGAGCCACCACATACCGTTGACTAAATAATTGTCCTGCAGGTCTTTGTGTTATGTCACGTTGCCTTTCAAAAATATACCAATCTTGTTATGACTGAGTATGATAATCAAACAGTTATGGTTTGGAACATCGAAATTGCAGAAGTCTTTAGCGGTGGAAGCTTTCATTCCTTCTTGTGCGAAATTGTGGTTTTCTACTAGTGCATTTTCATTAGTCTGCTATACTACTGTGTTTATTCTGATATATTTAACACCTAGATACATGTATAATTTACCTACAGGTTATTAACCTAAATGTGAACGTAACTAAATCTCTCTGATGGAAAATCCATGTTGCGGTTTGTGGACGGTGGGCTGCCTTGCAATACGTTTAGCTAGATTACCCTATCTAAAATGCATACCTATTAAACGTATGTAGATACGTTCTAAAATGTTTGAAAATTCCGATTATACCAAAATTAAAACAGTTAGGACGTTCTTGCACTGCGCCGTATTCCAATAAAACGAATTAATTATTATTAAACGAATTATCAATTTCCATATAAAACGGTTACGGATGGGCGCGCAAGCTGTCATACATTCCGGATCAGAAAATATTCGGATACGGATTCGGATCAGTGCAATAGCGCCCTTACAGTTGTTTTAGCTCACTTCTCCCGCTAAGGTACATACACGCGCTCGTGGTGTGCGTAGCTACTGTAATATTTACCTTTATTACACATATAAGTGGCTAAAATAAATCATATTCCGTTATTTTCTAATAGATTTCTGCACTCACAGTGCTATTTGATTTCTGAAAATATTGGAAACAACAAATAAAAAAATCAACCGCTGACAGGATTTGAACCCGCGGCTTTAGTAACCGGCTCAACGCTCTTAACCAACTAAACTAGTGATCTGGTATTTATTACTCGTCATAAGTGACATCTGTCGTATAATATTAAAATTATATTATGATTAGTCCTCTTTGCAGAAGGAATTCAAGTCAATCATATTCTATACTTACTAGCTATATACGCACAAATCCATACGTTGACCTAACCTTAAATCCCTTTGATGGGATATGCGTGTTGTGGCGAAGGGCCGGTTGTTGAATTCTGCAATTAATTTCAGATTGATCTCCCCCTATCCTATATGAATTATGCAAAGCTCATCCGCTAGGAAAATAAGCATTGAGGATCATGTTGCCGCAATCAAAACGGTATTTTTACGCACATTGGTTTGTATTTCAATGTTTGTTTTAACGATCTGCGAGTGGATGAATGTCCGGGTGTAAGGGACAGCGTCCCGCAAACTGATACGATGTTCAGTCAACAAAACTGAACAGTAAATATGACCTTCCCATACAAAATTAACAACTCAATCAGACAAGTTGCATGGAAAACCAAAATTTGTTTTTCCCTTCCTGAAAAAAGTCCTGCTGGTAGCTGAACAGGTTCGTTGACTAAGCAACCTCTATCAGTTTGCGTCCCTTTCCCTTACACCCAGTAAATAACAAAAAAATAACTAAAAACTTTATACAATATTACTTATTATTAGTGCATAATACGATGCTGCGTTATACGCATGATAATCATGATGGGCCCCTCCCTTACCATCATCATCCGCATAGCCTTATCCCGTGTCTCACGGGGTTGGCTACCTAATCTAGGGGATTGAACGAGGGTACTGGTTTTTACACAGAGCGACTACCATCTGACCTCCGCAACCCAGAAGGGAAACCAGACACAATCCTAGATTAGGTCAGAGTTTTCAAGCCGCCAATGCTTAGCACTGGCCTCTGACATGGCTTAACGACTAACATCTACGGTATTAAACGATATTAACCGGGACCAACGGCTTAACGTGCCTTCCGAAGCACGGAAAAAGCGTCGAATAAACGTACATATGAAATTCGAAAACCGAAAAACACGTACGTGATGGGATTTGAACCACGACCTCCCGCTCAGGAGGCAGCGGCCCTATCCACTACACCACAGAGTTCTCATCCACTACACCATCGGGCTCTCATCCACTTTACCATCGGGCTCTCATTCTACTACAGCATCGGGCTCTCATCCACTGCACCATCGGGTTCTCATTCACTACACCATCGGTCTCTCATTCCACTGCACCATCGGGTTCTCATTCACTACACCATCGGGCTCTCATTGCACTACACCATCGGGCTCTCATTCTACTACACCATCGGGCTCTCATCCACTGCACCATCGGGTTCTCATTCACTACACCATCGGGCTCTCATTCCACTATACCATCGGGCTCTCATCCACTGCACCATCGGGTTCTCATTCACTACACCATCGGTCTCTCATTCCACTGCACCATCGGGTTCTCATTCACTACACCATCGGGCTCTCATTGCACTACACCATCGGGCTCTCATTCTACTACACCATCGGGCTCTCATCCACTGCACCATCGGGTTCTCATTCACTACACCATCGGGCTCTCATTCCACTATACCATCGGGCTCTCATTCTACTACACCATCGGGCTCTCATCCACTGCACCATCGGGTTCTCATCCACTGCACCATCGGGTTCTCATTCACTACACCATCGGGTTCTCATTCACTAAACCATCGGGCTCTCATTCCACTACACCATCAGGCTCTCATTCCACTACACCATCGGGCTCTCATCCACTAAACCATCGGGCTCTCATTCCACTACACCATCGGGCTCCCATCCACTAAACCATCGGGTTCTCATTCATTACACCATTGGGCTCTCATTGCACTACACAATCGGGTTCTCATTCTACTACACCATCGGGCTCTCATCCACTGCACCATCGGGTTCTCATTCACTACACCATCGGGCTCTCATTCCACTATACCATCGGGCTCTCATTCTACTACACCATATGGCTCTCATCCACTGCACCATCGGGTTCTCATTCATTACACCATTGGGCTCTCATTGCATTACACCATCAGGCTCTCATTCTACTACACCATCGGGCTCCCATCCACTACACCATCGGGCTCTCATCCACTAAACCATCGGGCTCTCATTCCACTACACCATCGGGCTCCCATCCACTAAACCATCGGGTTCTCATTCATTACACCATTGGGCTCTCATTGCACTACACCATCGGGTTCTCATTCTACTACACCATCGGGCTCTCATCCACTGCACCATCGGGTTCTCATTCACTACACCATTGGGCTCTCATTTCACTGCACCATCGGGTTCTCATTCATTACACCATTGGGCTCTCATTGCACTACACTATCAGGCTCTCATTCTACTACACCATCGGGCTCCCATCCACTACACCATCGGGCTCCCATCCACTACACCATCGGGCTCTCATCCACTACACCACCGGGCTCTCATCGGGCCCCTCCCTTACCATACATACATAAAATCACATCTTTATCCCAAACGGGTTCGGCAGAGAAAAAACGACCTAAAGAAAGGTCATTCCGCCACGACTGACAGGTTTTAAGGGTTATTACAGATGATTATGTAAATTGCTATAGTGACGGGTTGTCAGCCCATCGCCTAAATTGCATTACACTGAATCTCTCGAATCCCTTAGCTGGTTTTTACAGTATGCCCGGAAGGAGACGCAGTACGCACATTCTATTTTTTTCTATCACTCCCAGTCCATCATGGAAGTCCCTTACCATATTTTGTGTATATTTACATTTAAAAAACAATCATCTAGAATTACATGCATGCATGCATAAAATCACGCCTTTATCCCTTACGGGGTAGGCAGAGCGTAAACGACCTAAAAAAAGGTCGTTTCGCCACGTCTGACAAAGTTTTAAAGGTTTTTTAGATAGATTTGTACGTATATTGCTGTAGTGATAGGTTGTCAGCCCATCGCCTAAATTACAATATACTAAAACCCTCAGATCCCTTAGCTGGTTTTTACAGCATGCTTGGGAGGAAATGCAGCTGCCACATTCTATGTTTTTCTCTCACTCCCAGGCCAGCATGGAAGTATTTTTGTTACGTCGTGTTTTATACCAAATCGGGTCATTTGACTCGAGAATCCACTCGCTAAAAAGAAGATACCAAATCGGCGCCATTGCCTTGTAATGTCAGCTTGGAATTTACTGCCGCAACTCTGACGCTGAACGTTCGCTGTCTTATCTTCGCTTTTTGTTTACTATGAAAGAACACTTTATCTTTCCCAATTAGACGTCGTGCCGATTACACTCTCGGGTGTAGAGAAAAGACAAGTCTTTTTAAACTTTCACCATACTACGGAGAACAGTTTCTGCGGAATACTGCACTGTTTTACTTCCTTTACGGATAAACTAAAACATATTTCAACAAAAAAAAAATATGTTGGACCCTGAGTTCGGACATTTTTAGGCGAAAACTCATTTTACGTGAGAAAGCTCGTTTAAAAGTAAAGTTTAAAACTTAGATACTTACCTATTCGTTTGATGCAGTGACGGGGTAACTGCCTCCGTGGTCTTGTGACTAGTGCCATGGACTCCCGATCCGGAGGTCCTGGGTTCGATTTCCAGGGGGGAAACACAAAGTTGATATTTGAGAATTTATCACTTTGTGATTTTTCCCCAGTTTGGTTAGGATACTACAGGCTGAATCACCTGATGTCTGAAAAGAAAAAGATTTCGTGCTTCGGAGGGCACGTTAAGCAGTCGGTCCCGGTCGATGTCTTTGATAGTGGTCGTTACTCAAAACCATGTCAGAGGCCTGATAGCTGTGCTACTAGGCGGTTTAAAAATTCTGACAACAGGGTTCATCGGGTCGATAGACTCGATATCCACTCGACAGAAGAAGAAGTGACGGGATAGGCACTACGACTTCGCTAAATTCCTAGTGCAAATAAGAAATATGAAATAATTGAGTAATTGTTTCATAATTTCAATAAAAATGCAACCGATTGTTTTCTGTATTGAAAAGCATGTATAAAAAGATTAATGAATGTGGATGAAGCGAAAGAAGTGTGTAAGGATCGAAGCAAGTGGAATGGTGTGGTCTCTGCCTACCCGTCCGGGGAAGAGGCATGATTATATGTATGTATGTGAAAAAATTGGGATGATTTTAAAGTATTGAGTTTCATTTTGTCTGATATGTCTATAATTAAATAGGGTTTATTATTTACTGGCGGCTTGAAAACTCTGACCTAATCTAGGATTGGGTCTGGTTTCCCTTCTGGATTGCGGAGGTCAGATGGCAGTCGCTCTGTGTAAAAACCAGTACCCTCGTTCAATCCCCTAGATTAGGAAGCCGACCCCGTGTGATACGGGATAAGGCTAGGGAGATGATGATGATTTACTGAATAGACTAGCTACTTAATTATTATATTATTTTTGGAATGTTTATAAGTGTTCCAAATGGTCTTAGCAGATGTCACTATGCGCACATGCACTAGCCGTAGCCACCGCAGCGCAGCGCGTAGCAGTGTGCTACAAGGGTAAAACGTACCGTAAAAATATTTTGACGGGAATGTCAAAATCCCATTACAGAACCGTTTCACTGCAGCTTTTTCCAACAACAACGTTAGTTTCACAACCGCTCGGCTATTTTCGCAGCGGAAAGCAATTTCTGCGAAACAGTTTCATTATTCCGCGGGATAGCATCGCATTCTTCATGTGAATTGGCACATGTCATACGCCGACTCGCTTCTTTTGTACACGACACGGAATAATGACTCTATTACGAATCGTTATTGGAATCGTGCACCGGGATACAAGGAAAATATTTGTATTGAACATAATTCTTGGCATCGTACATAATATACCGATGTTACGAGGTTCTGCTTCCATGCTGGACTGGGAGAGATAGCAAAACATATAATGTTCCAGCTGCCCTTCCTCCCGGGCATGCTGTTGAAGTCAGCAAAAGGGACTCGAGGGTTACACTGTATTGTAATTTAGGCGATGGGCTGACAACCTGTCACTAAAGCAATACATATTACAATCTAGAATTGCCCTCAATTTTTGTCAGACGTGGCGAATGCGCCTTTTACGAGGCATTAAACGCTCTGCCTACCCCGTAAGGGATGAAGGCGTGATTTATGTATGTATGTTTGTACGAGGTTCCTAATCTTATAATATAAACCACTTTTATTGAAGTCTGAAAACTGGGTCTCGACCGACGTTTCTCGTTCTGGTTGCAATATATTCAATATATTCTCCGCTCCCAGTTCGCAGCATACAAAATAATTCTAGGCGCTAGAATATTTTGGATTCGGTTCTACAAATCATTTCCTTAGGGAATTTAGGTTCTCTTATCCTTCGTTCCATCATGATTAACAACTATCTTGCTGTCAGTTCAGATCTTAGGCATCCAAAACTAGGTATTGGCTTTTTCATGCAAGTAAGACAGAGGAAGTTGGCGTTTACTCCACCGAAAATTGCCTAGCACTTAAATTTAAGAAAAAGTACAGCCATTGACATTACTTATACATCGAATAATAATTTTGATAGCAAGGTAAATAATTGCCAGTTTTAGTTATTGAACTTAGACATTTTATTGTTTAATATATATAAGTTATGAAATTATAACAAACTTACAAGAAGTAATACGTTGGCGTTTTCTCTAAATGAACTCTGGTTATTGGATTCCCATTGGAAACAATAATCTACGTGCCTGGAACAATAAGAGTGGGAAACCAATAAACAACTGCCAATCGAATCAACATGGGCGATTCTAACTGCTAACTTAATCAAGTTGTTTTTGCTGGTAGTTCGTTAATCTCAATAGCGAAAGTTTTGGCTGCTGTTTTCATGAGAGTTATTTCTATTTAATGGTATTTATGATCTCCACAATTCAATTGCGTCAAACAACAAGTAAAATGTATCATTAAAAAAAATGTTTTCTTAATTTGGTCACCTGGTGGTAAGTAGAAGCGAGGAAATTATTAAAACTAAGCCAGTTTGTTTGGTAAAGTTAAAACGTTTTTTATTGATATAATATGTAAGAACGAAAATAATTAGTGATGGGCCGACTATGGTATTTGCCGACTAGCCGATTAGTCGGTTCTGAAATAGCCGACTAGTCGGTCCATCTCTAAAAATAATAAGTTCGTTTTTCGCAGGACTCGAACCCGTGTCTCTGGAATGCCGGTCTAGTACTCTACCAACTGAGCTACAGAAACGGTAGATTATGTGACGAAATTATCGTAGTATTTCTTATGTATACGTGGCGACATCTAGCCATGTAGTTTATGAACTTATATATTATTTTCTATCTTTCAAATTATCTATATATATATATATAAATATAAATGAATCCCTATTTAACTTGGTCACGGCATCACGCCTGAACGGCTGGACCGATTTCGCTAATTCTTTTTTTGTTCTGTTCATTCTTATCAGGAGAAGGTTCTTATGAAAAAAAAAAATAAGGAAATTGCGCGGAAAAATAGAAAATTTTAAATAATTTAACCACCATATAAAATTCTAAGGCGGAACAAAGTTCGCCGGGTCAGCTAGTATGAAATAAAATAGCATTGTTAGTGATAAAATCCTAAAAAAATATCCTTTTATTGCTTAACACAGGAAATTAATTTTAAAGTAGTAGGTTGTTGTGGGTATCTTTATTTTTTAACTTTGACTTGGTAACGAAAAGTAATTCAGAAAGTGGGGCGTGTTGCAGTGTGCCTTCTTGCGCCGCGCCACTTCTTATCCACTTATATAACACGTTGTGAACCGGTAGTAACTTTGCATTATGTAGATTCACTCACGTACATACATAATCACGCCTTTATCCGAAGGGTAGGCAGAGCTTAAACGACCTAAACAAAGGTCGTTCCGCCACGATTTGAACACGACAAAATTTTGAGGGTTATTTAAGATAGATTTGTAGGTATATTGCTGTAGTGACAGGGTGAAAACCTCGGATCCCTTAGGTGGTTTTACAGCATGCCCGGGAGGAAATGCAGCTGGCACATTCTATGTTTTTCTCTCGCTCTCAGGCCGGCATGGAAGGTTTACATGACATTCAATATGTATTTCATGGAATCTATGTTGAACAATAAATTATTCATTACTAGCGACCCGCCCCGGCTTTTCACGGAAATCATCAGTGTTTCTCTACCATATTATGCATGTATTATACATATAAACCTTTCTCTTGAATTACTCTATCCATTAAAAGAAACCGCATCAAAATCCGTTGCTTAGTTTTAAAGAGCTAAGCATACATAGGGATATAGGGACAGAGAAAGCGACTTTGTTTTATACTACTCGTATGTTGTGATTTCCATTTGAATCAAAAGACAAAATTCCTGTTTTATTTTTATAATGATTAAAATTGATATCCACATTGTTGGGAAAACAGCACGTTTGTCACAAACAGTGTTCAGCCAAGTTCAGCAGTGAAACGTGCTCAATCATCTGAACACGGAATCAGCTGTGTGTACTTGCTTATACTACGCTTTCAATCAACGTCACGATCGTTATAGGTAGGACATGGAAATATCCCTTAAATATATTTTTATCATCAGATCTTTTGAAACGGTTGCGAGTGAATGATAAATCAGTTTACACGAGTAGAATAAAATTGCGAGGTATTTGCTCTTGACTCTCCAAGGCTAAAATTAGAGCACAGAGTACTAGAATCAAAAGTAAATAAGGGACAGTTCACACTGGGAAGCGACGCAAAACGGCGCGAAGCTACTTGAAGATATATCTCTATGTACCACGAAGTGACAGGCGAAGAAATACCGCGAGGAAATTTCTTGTTCTGTCAGTGATATGTAGAAAAAAGAAAATCGATCTATTTTGAAACACGCTCTTGAAAAGTTTTTTGCCGCTACGCGTCGCTTCCCGAAATACCGGCATGATCTGACCCGTACTTTTAGGCCCACATTTATAAACAGCGAGTTATCAGAAATGTCATTTCAGAACAAAACTGTCAAATCCATACTTAATATTGCTCTCCATATTGAGATCACTTTATAAATACAAGCCTTAAAATCGAAAGTTAGACAATAATATTTGAAGTGCAATTTGTATAATGCGTTGTTTCGAATAAATTGTTCCAATCAAGCCGGAAATTGGAATGCAATCGTCGGATTAATGGAATATAAGCCGTGATTGGGTTCAAGCCGACTGTGCATCAAACAATTGGTGCCAACGAGAGGATAAAGCGTCACTGAATGGCGTGCCTCACTATTTATTGCACAGAGGATATCAATTTCTTCCTCCATACTAGATAGATAGATAGATAAAGCGTTTTATTCATATTTCTACAAAACACATGTACAACTCGTAAATTTTAAAAGACACATACAATAAAACAAACAGATAAATCAAAGTAGTTTACACAATATGCACATGTGTGCTGCAGTGATGTGAAAGGGCCAAGGCCCAGTAAATTTTATCGTAAGAGGTTTACCCAAAAGGCAACACTGATTTTCAGCCGTCACCCGTGGTGAGTGACAAGTGGTTAAAAAACGTGCATACCATGTTTACTGTATTTTTTTGATAATAGATCACAGAATAGAATAGATACACTGGAAGCTAGCGGGAAGGCCAAAGTTCTAGAGCATAAGGTGAGGTCTAGCATCTTAACTTAGCTAGGCCATGCGCATAGGATGGCATTTTTTTGTCTCCAGACAGCATGTTGCGAACAAATGGGACTCGTCTCTTTGCCATGTTTTTTCATTTTATTCTGAAGTTGTTTATGTGTTGATTCGGCAATAAACAATACGGGGTGTAAGGGACAGCGTCCTGCAAACTGATAGGAATTGCTCAGTCAACAAAACTGAACCACTATCAGCAATATTTTTTTTCAGGAAGTGAAAAAATAATGTTGCTTTTCCATACAAATTGTCTGATTGAGGTGGTCATTTTGTATGGGAAGATATATATTTTTTCATATCCTGTAAGAATTTCCTGGTAATAGTTGTTTAGTTTCGTTGACTGAGCAACTCCTATCAGTTTTCGGGAAGAATACACCCCTTTATTCTATTCACGTACATCTTTGTCCAGAAACAATTTTATACTCGCTCGTTTCATTTTCTCATAAACAATGTGTGTGTAAAAATCCAATGTTGATAATATAAATACAATTTCAAACTGTGTATTACCCTCAGTGGGGTGGTGACAGTTTTCACTGCATAGCGGTTCCCCCCAAGTGCTGATAAAATTTTATAGTCTTGCAAACAAAGCGAGAAATGGCCTTACTCCACTTGGAATAGTAGAGGAAAGTAATGACGCTCATTTTATATTTAGAAAAGCTTTTACAATTTTATAGGTATGGGTCGTGGATAGGTCGAGGACAATCTAAACCTACTTACATAATAGTATAGTATAGAACAGAATAAAAGAAATTTTATTTGGTACTAAATGTTACAAAAAAATATATATACTGAACTTAAAACTAAACAAATTTTATACCAAAATGGCTGCCACTCAGCATATTGTCTTGGGTTTTTGTAGGCCCAAAATGCTGGTCTTCCGTGGCCACCGGTTCAATAGCGCTGATAGACATTTCTAACTGAATAAGACTTATAAACAAAGTAATTAAAATAACAACAAGGTAATTGAAATAAGAACAAGGTAACAATAATCCAACACAAATAGAATAAGAAATGAGAGCAACATAAATTACAAATGGAATGATATAAAATGAGGTAACAATCTCTAATCTTCAACCCGCTACCAATTTTTTTAACACTATTGTAGACTTAATCAATATTTTTTTAAATTGTCCCACCAGTCTTACCTTTGAGTTGAATCAAAACTATGTGATGTCCTTTTTCTAACGTCCTTTACGAATAGTCTTATAAAAATGCGTATTACACGTTACGAAGACAAAAGAGACATGGGTCAGACATTTATCACGGTAGCTGGGTATAAACTATGGAGATTGCTGATGCTGACTCAACAGCACGCGGCCAGCAGCGTCAATGTGATGTCAATTTGAATTTGGAACATAATTTAATCCATTTGAGTCACCTATCCCTTTAGTTTTAATTTTTAGTTTTTTAATTTATTAAGTTATTGTAAATACCGTATTTTTGACATTGGTCGATGAAACATCAAGGTTTAATAAAATATGCGTGAGTAAAATAAACACTTAATGTTATGGACCGAGGTAAATTTGGAGAATATGCTATGCATTGCCATTTATTTTATGTGTGTAGAATTTAGTGGTTCACTCTAAGCTATACATGAAGACAGCATGATAGAGGTATTTGTCAACAAAACTGATATATTTTCAAAATGATTTTTTTCATGATATGTAAAAAGTAAAAGGTTTCCCTATACATATTGTCTGATAAGTGTGGTAATTTTTATTTTATTTATTTTCCTTAAATAATTTCCTGCAGAAAGCTGTTGTCCAGTTTCGTTGGCTGCGTAACTCCTATTAATTGCGGGAAGCTGTCCCTTACACCCTGTATATTGGGCAGCTCATGTGTGCCATGTGACGACCCTAAGCCGCAGAGTAAACACCGGGCTCCAGTCATTTATATACGCCCACATGAATTTAAATAATACCGGGTGGTTTGTTTACCTACCCAATATTTTGATTAATTAATATTACACCCTATATTCAGGAGCACGTTTAGAATTTTTCATGTTTTCGGGGGTACAGTAAAAATCTGCCTTACATGCTGGCCTGGGAGCGAGAGGAAAACATAGAATATGGCAGCTGCATTTTCCTCCCAGGTCCGAGGGTTTCAGTATATTGTAATTTAGGCGATGGGCTGACAACCTGTCATTGCAGCAATATACCTACAAATCTATCTTAAATAACCCTCAATACTGTCAGACGTGGTGGACCGCCCTTTGTTTAGGTCGTTTATGCTCTGCCTATCCCATTATGGATAAAGACGTGATTATATGTATGTATGTATGTACAGTAAAAAGAGAACTTGTTTTAGAGACTTTATGGTTTTTAAGAAATGAACTGGCGATTGAGTGTGAGAATTTACAGAAAAATATAAAATTAAAGAATAGAATTACTTTTGTTTGGTGATTAATATTTTTTTCTACAGTAACATTTACTCACTTTCACCTCACCAAACAAAAAAAATATTTTTACATATTGTTAGCCAATGTAACATTTCCAATTTAATATTAGCTACATTATATACAAAAACAGAGACTTTCTTAGAAAATAGCGCTGGATTGGACATGTGCTGCGGAAACCAGACAACCATATATCCAATCAAGGGTGGTCATAGCAAGCGTATGGAACACGAAGACCGGGCCGCCACCACCTGGAGGCGCTCAGTCGATAAAGAAACCGCATCAACTGGTCTCGGCTGGGAAGACCTGGAAGTTACCGCGCAAGATCGAGAGCAGTGGAAACCCTTCTTCGAGCCCTATGTCCCTGATGAGGGATAACAGGAATTCATCATCATCATATACAAAAACATACAAATTATACACAGTGCAATAAAATAAAAACTTAACAAAAGCCTTATAAGTAAAATATACTCGTAGTATCGAGCGTGTCAACTCAGGTCACATCCCACGCAAGGAATTTGCCTTCTCTCCATGCCACATATTTAATTGAATATTAACACTCACTATTTGTAAAGTAGTAAACACGTAACAATTAAACATGAGTATTGTATTTTTACTACAGTTTGAGCGTTTTAAATGGGAGCTGTTGAACAAATGTGACATCTTGATTATACTAAAGTATACAATAAAGTTTTGTGACTAAATTGGTCTCAAACATAAATTTGTATGTTTTTGTAAATAAAAAAATATGTGAACATAAATAAGGTACAATAAACGATTGTTTATTTAAATATCCCCACCCTGTATACATCCAACACATGACGACTCTGCCACAGTGAACGCACCAAGCTGTAGTTTGTAGCTTGAAACGTATACGGATTTAAACCTCGCACCCATCCTTCATCATCATGAGATTTATAAACTTGAGCTGTAGAGAAACGTAACCATATTTGAAAGTTTTTTTTTTTAAAAAGCTATCTGGCTGTCTTTCTCCCCACTTATAAAAAACATACAATTGTTTACACACACTCTGTATACATCCAACACGTGAAGCTTGTGCCACAGTGAAATCTCACACCCATGAGATTTAATAAGGCCAAGAATAAGTTACATTGATCAAGTGAAAGAAAACATTCAGGTCAAGTCGTACCAGGAAGTCAAGGAGAAAGCGGAATGCAGGGAGAGTTGACGTTCACTTCATTGTACTCAATTGACAAGAGGTAGCTTAGCTCTTAAATAAATGATGACCTATGAGATTTATATACTTGAGCTGTAGAAAAACGTAGCCATATTTTAAGGTTTTTAATTCTCTAAAAATTATTTGTCTGTATTTCTCCCCACTTATATAAAAAATACAATTGTTTACACCCACCCTGTATACATCCAACACGTGACGCCTCTGCGACAGTGAACGCACTAAGCTGTACTAATTGTTATACGCTCGGCTTGAAACGTACACGTATACGGTACGTTACGGATTTTACCTCGCACCCATCTCTCATCATCATTAGATGTATATAAAGTGTAAAAACTGTGTAACAATTGGTACCTAGCTATATTTTTGGGTGACTGATCAACCCCACCCGAAAGTATATAGGCCGAAATATGAAGTCAACCCTCCCGAACTACTAACGAAACGCATGAAACTAAACAACTTGTTCCAGGGATCATAAGTCTTAATATATATAAAAAAATTGGCCTTTCCATACAAAATGACTCGAGCAGTTCCTAAGGAAAAGTCGTTTAGTTACATGAATAAGTTCTGAATGTTCATAGCCGTACGTTAGTGTAATATTACTCCATGGCCGTACCCTAAAATATAACTTAGATTTTTTTTTATGTCTATACTTTTATATCCTAAATAAAAAATGATTACGAATACTCGTATATTTTGAATCTTGAACGAACATGTTTATTACGTTTTTAGTACGGTACTGACAACTGAATGGCACGAATGTTGCTCCAATTCCTGATAAGACGGAAAATTCTCACAAATTTTTTTTGTTGGCATCTGGAGGCTTTTGGGGCTATTAATCAGCTGTCGACACATGTTGCCTTAGGGCAGCAACACACAAGCGTCACTTACTGCACTCAAGGTTACGCTCAACACGCGGACAATGCTTTTTGCATTGCCTGCAACACACATGCGTCACCTTACGCGCATTAAGTGACGCCTGTGTGTTGCTGCACTTATCGAACGAGGCGGATCTTACGTAAACTCAGAAGAGAGATTCCTTACTTTCACACGATAGCGAATCATTCAATTAAAGCTACTCTATTTTGTCAGAAACTCTTCCACGTAAGGGTTGAAGCCCCCGAAGGCTGCTGCTATGGCCTGTTTGTCAACCACTTTAAACATAAACACTGGAACCAACTAATCTCTTACCGATTTCTACAGTATGCCCGGGAAGCTAGTAGTTAGAACATATTTTTAGTTTTATTAACCATTCCATGTCCAGCGTAACTTACTAATATGACAGATTATAAAATAGCAACAGGCAAAAATTTGAGATTTTTTTACGTGACTGTGGATTATTTTTTTTTGTGCTAGCGGGACTCTTGCTATTAATCACCTGTCACCACATGCCCTCGAATGTTTGAGCATCAAGGATCCTACGTAAACTCTGGAAATCGCTCACTGAGCCTCGCGTCACTCTGATCAGATAGAAAATCTTTCAATTCAGGCCCATTATTTTTCCTTACATTTTTTATTCCTTTTAACCTTTATATTCATTTGAAACTCCTTGCCGATGAAAGTAATAAACAAATATTAATAAAAGGATAAATTATATTGTTTTAAATACTGTACTGTAGTGGTAAATATTTTATTTCCGCAGTATCTTTGAGATTTCAGAGACACGAGAAATGCTCAGAAAATCAATTTTAATTACTTAATTTGTGCGGGATACGCTCTTCCTAATAATTACAAATTTTGGGCGGCTTAAATAGGCAAATTTCATAGAGCCATAAACCGACGGGATGTGAACGTCGTATGTGGTTAACGAGGCCCGATTATTAGCGGGCTTTGTCAGAGGGGATTGTGTTGTCAGAGCTCAGTGGTCCGCTGCCATCCGCGTGGCTTAAAGATACTTTTTAAAAACAAAATATTATGATTGCAGTAAATTTTTTTTTGCTCATGTTCAGATACAGTTACATAAAAATAATTTTAATACTAGAAATTAATTTTAATGACCTGAAACTTCAAAGCAATTGAGTGTCTTGAGCGCTTTATAATAATTCATGCGTCCATGCTGGCCTGGGAGCGAGAGAAAAATATAGAATGTGTCAGCTGCATTTCTTCCCGGGCATGTAAAAACCAGCTAAGGGATCCGAGGGTTTCAGTATATTGTAATTTAGGCGATAGCTTGACAACCTGTCACTACAGCTATATACCTACAAATCTATTTCAAATAACCTTCAAAACTTTGTCGGACGGTGGCGGAAAGACCTTTATTTAGGTCGTTTACGCTCTGCCTACACCATGAGCGATAAAGTCGTGATTATATGTATTCATTTGCAGAGTTAGACATGTGACGATAGCGTTATTTAATTAAAGGGCAGCTATTTTAACCACTTGACTGCGAAATACACTCAATTCCAAGCTTTACATGGCAGGACCTCGCTTCTCACGTAACTAGACATTACGGTTTCTGTTTTGTATTACACCTGTGGATGAAACGGAGCTCAGATGATATGTAGTGTGCTTGGCTTTGTATGAGGCAGACAGTTGAAATGGAACACTCAAACACAATCCAAAGAGCCACCACATACCGTTGACTAAATAATTGTCCTGCAGGTCTTTGTGTTATGTCACGTTGCCTTTCAAAAATATACCAATCTTGTTATGATTGTGTATGATAATCAAACAGTTATGGTTTGGAACATCGAAATTGCAGAAGTCTTTAGCGTTGGAAGCTTTCATTCCTTCTTGTGCGTAATTGTGGTTTTCTACTAGTGCATTTTCATTAGTCTGCTATACTACTGTGTTTATTCTGATATATGACCTAGATACATGTATACTTTACCAACAGGTTATTAACCTAAATGTGAACGTAACTAAATCTCTCTGATGGAAAATCCATGTTGCGGTTTGTGGACGGTCGGCTGCCTTGCAATACGTTTAGCTAGATTAGCCTATCTAAAATGCATACCTATTAAATGTATGTAGATACGTTCTAAAATGTTTGAAAATTCCGATTATACCAAAATTAAAACAGTTAGGACGTTCTTGCACTGCGCCGTATTCGGTTCGTATCCGAATTTCCATATAAAACGGTTACGGATGGGCGCGCAAGCTGTCATACATTCCGGATCAGAAAATATTCGGATACGGATTCGGATCAGTGCAATAGCGCCCTTACAGTTGTTTTAGCTCACTTCTCCCGCTAAGGTACATACACGCGCTCGTGGTGTGCGTAGCTACTGTAATATTGACCTTTATTACACATATAAGTGGCTAAAATAAATCATATTCCGTTATTTTCTAATAGATTTCTGCACTCACACTGCTATTTTATTTCTGAAAATATTGGAAACAACAAATAAAAAAATCAACCGCTGACAGGATTTGAACCCGCGGCTTTAGTAACCGGCTCAACGCTCTTAACCAACTAAACTAGTGATCTGGTATTTATTACTCGTCATAAGTGACATCTGTCGTATAATATTAAAATTATATTATGATTAGTCCTCTTTGCAGAAGGAATTCAAGTCAATCATATTCTATACTTACTAGCTATATACGCACAAATCCATTCGTTGACCTAACCTTAAATCCCTTTGATGGGATATGCGTGTTGTGGCGAAGGGCCGGTTGCTGAATTCTGCAATTAATTTCAGATTGATCTCCCCCTATCCTATATGAATTATGCAAAGCTCATCCGCTAGGAAAATAAGCATTGAGGATCATGTTGCCGCAATCAAAATGGTATTTTTACGCATATTGGTTTGTATTTCAATGTTTGTTTTAACGATCTGCGAGTGGATGAATGTCCGGGTGTAAGGGACAGCGTCCCGCAAACTGATACTATGTTCAGTCAACAAAACTGAACAAACCTTCCCATACAAAATTAACAACTCAATCAGACAAGTTGCATGTAAAACCAAAATTTGTTTTTCCCTTCCTGAAAAAAAGTCCTGCTGGTAGCTGAACAGTTTCGTTGACTTAACAACCTCTATCAGTTTGCGTCCCTGTCCCTTACACCCCGTTAATAACAAAAAATAAACTAAAAACTTTATACAATATTACCTATTATTAGTGCATAATACGATGCCGCGTAATGCGATGACGCATGATAAGCATGATGGGCCCCTCCCTTACCAACATCATCTACTTAGCCTTATCCCGAATCTCACGGGGTTGGCTACCTAATCTAAGGGATTGAACGAGAGTACTGGTTTTTACACAGAGCGACTACCATCTGACCTCCGCAACCCAGGAGAGAAACCAGACCCAATCCTAGATGCTTAGCACTGGCATCTGACATGGCTTAACGACTAATATCAACGGTATTAAACGATATTAACCGGGACCAACGGCTTAACGTGCCTTCCGAAGCACGGAAAAAGCGCCGAAGAAACGTACATAACTATTAAATAATTAAACGTATAAAATTTGAAAACCGAAAAACATATTGGTACGTGGTGGGATTCGAACCACGACCTCCCCGCTCAGGAGGCAGCGGCCCTATCTAGTACACCATCGGGCTCTCATTCCCTGCACCATCAGACTCTTATCCACGACACCATCGGGCTCTCATTCCACTACACCATCGGGATCTCATTCCACTACACCATCAGACTCTTATCCACAACACCATCGGGCTCTCATTCCACTACACCATCGGGCTCTCATTCCACTACACCATCGGGCTCTCATTCCACTACACCATCAGACTCTTATCCACAACACCATCGGGCTCTCATTCCACTACACCATCAGACTCTTATCCACAACACCATCAGGCTCTCATTCCACTACACCATCAGACTCTTATCCACAACACCATCGGGCTCTCATTCCACTACACCACCGGGCTCTCATCGGGCCCCTCCCTTACCATACATACATAAAATTACGTCTTTATCCCAAATGGGTTAGGCAGAGAAAAAACGACCTAAACAAAGGACGTTCCGCCACGACTGACAAGTTTTGAGGATTATTACAGATGATTATGTAAATTACTATAGTGACAGGTTGTCAGCCCATCGCCTAAATTGCAATATACTGAAACCCTCGAATCCCTTAGCTGGTTTTTACAGCATGCCCGGGAGGAAATACAGCTGGCACACTCTATGTTTTTCTTTCGCTTCCAGTCCATACATACATATAGTCACGCCTTTATCCCTAATGGGGTAGGCAGAGCGTAAAAGACCTTAACAAAGGTCGTCCCGCCACGTCTGACAAAGTTTTGAGGGTTATTTAAGATAGAATTCTATGTATATTGCTGTAGTGACAGGTTGTCAGCCCATCGCCTAAATTACAATATACTGAAACCCTCGGATCCCTTAGCTGGATTTTACAGCATGCCCGGGAGGAAATGCAGCTGGCACATGTTATGTGTGTTATGTTTTTCTCTCGCTCCCAGACCAGCATGGAAGAACTTCCAGTCCGGCGTGAAATAAAGACAGTATACTGTTCCATATACTCCTCTGTGGTCGTGGGGTACCGATTTCAGAAATATGGCGGGTAATTACCGTATGCACGTGTCCGACAAGGGTGTTTGTTCAAATGGCACTTTAATTAGTCGCCTGGTAATGACGACGTGTGGAACGACATGTCTTTAAATGATCGTGGGCGCAACTTTGTATGGAGAATGGCGTAAGTGAATGTGTTGGTGGCGTCATCATTCTTCCATGCTGGACTGGGAGTGAGAGAAAAGCATAGAATGTGCCAGCTGCATTTCCTCCCAAGCATGCTGTAAAAACCAGCTAAGGGATCGGAGGGTTTCAGTATATTGTAATTTAGGCCATGGGCTAACAACCTGTCACTACAGCAATATACCTACAAATCTATCTTAAATAACCCTCAAAACTTTGTCAGACGTGGCGGAACGACCTTTGTTTAGGTCGTTTACGCTCTGTCTACCCCACTAGGGATAAATTACATGTATGTATGTTTATTTAAATCAATGTCGAACACTATGGGCCTTCTTCACTCCTGAACTTTTGACATCGCCAGCTGTCCAATGCTGTTTTTGTGTGATGTATGTGTTATATATGTGACTTCCATGCTGGACTGGGAGCGAAAGAAAAACTTAGAATGTTTCAGCTGCATTTCCTCCCGGGCATGCTGTAAAAATCAGCTAAGGGATCCGAGGGTTTCTGTACATTGTAATTTAGGCGATGGGCTGACAACCTGTCACTACAGCAATATACCTACAAGTCTATCTTAAATTACCCTCAAAACTTTGTCAGTCGTGGCGGAATGACCTTTGTTTAGGTCGTTTACGCTCTGTCTACCCCACTAGGGATAAATTACATGTATGTATGTTTATTTAAATCAATGTCGAACACTATGGGCCTTCTTCACTCCTGAACTTTTGACATCGCCAGCTGTCCAATGCTGTTTTTGTGTGATGTATGTGTTATATATGTGACTTCCATGCTGGACTGGGAGCGAAAGAAAAACTTAGAATGTTTCAGCTGCATTTCCTCCCGGGCATGCTGTAAAAATCAGCTAAGGGATCCGAGGGTTTCTGTACATTGTAATTTAGGCGATGGGCTGACAACCTGTCACTACAGCAATATACCTACAAGTCTATCTTAAATTACCCTCAAAACTTTGTCAGTCGTGGCGGAATGACCTTTCGTTTAGGTCGTATACGCTCTGCCTACCCCATCAGGGATAAAGGCGTGATTATATGTATGTATGTGTGTATGTTACAGATTTGGATGTGATGTACGATATGACGCGAATACCCTCCAGCTGTTCCTCGCTGACATACTGAGTGTAAGGGACAGCTTTCTGCAATTTTATAGGGTTGTTCAGTAAATAAATATTAACAACTTTCACGAAGAAAATTTTCCGCTATGGAAAGCTTATAATAAATAATATAAAATATCTGTATTGAACAATATAATTTTCACTTCTCATGCTCTGAAACTGCTATTTTGTGCAGGCTGTAGGCTGCCTTTCATCCATTCCTGGGAGCGAAAAGAAAAACAGTTGCATTTTCTCCCGGGCATGCTGTAAGAACCAGCTAAGGGATCCAAAGGATTCAGTATATTGTAATTTACGCGATGGGTTGACAGCTTGACACCACAGCAATATACCAACAAATCTATCTTAAATAACCCTCAAAACTTTGTCAAATGTGGCGGAACGACCTTTGTTTAGGTTGTTTATGCTCTGCCTATCCCATTACTAATGTAGGCGTGATTATATGTGTGTGTATGTATTTGAGTCCAGACTGCACAAAATTAAATTTTGTGCACAAGGGCAAAAAAGTGACTATTTATAAATGCGTCTCTTCTGCATTAGGCCATACTGCCAAACATAATAAGAAGTTCATAGATAGAACTTGTTATTCAAGTTATATACTTTATGTTATTTGGCTTTTGGGTTCTTATGACCTAAAATGATATTGAAACCTAAATTAAAGTACGATAGTTTATTTACTTTATTATTACAAACAAAAATAATTTAATAGTAGGCTGTATAGGTCTCGCCCTGCGGGTTCGGGCAGCTAAAAATCTCGGACAAAAATGACATGTTTTGTGCACTTGTCGTAAAATCTACAATTTCTAAAACCAGAAAACGATAACCACTACCTTGAATTTAAGTTTCATTCATAAGCGCGTCTTCATGACATTTTATGAATTCGTAACAATATTGGCTTTGATAAAAAAATAAAGGTATATTTTCCGCAAATCCTACTAAACTGTTTTGGTTTTACGTTAGGAAAGAATGGATAAACATAAAAAATTTTAGACCCCAGACAAACGAACTGCAATTCAGCTGCAATCCAACTGCTAAATTGCAGTTCAGATGCAGTTTGGCTCAACTGCAATGAAAGTTTACGCAAACTGCACATGAACTTGCAGTTTGGTTGCAGTTGATGTGATTTCATTGTACATACATACGAGGGGTGGCTGATAAGTAATCTACCTAACTATGAAAGAAAAGACTTTGATGGCTAGTTTATTTTTTATTTTTCTATATAGTCTCCTGCAAGTGAAATACACTTATGACATTTGCAAATAAGTGACATCATGCCGTTATAATAGTATTTTTTATTTTGCTCGTCAAAATGGTCAGTCACAGCCTCTTTCATTTCTTCGTCCGTCGAAAATCTGCGACCCCTCGATTTTTTCTTTAAATCTTTGAATAAGAAATAGTCACAGGGAGCCAGATCAGGACTATAAGGTGGATGGTTAATTTCTGTGAAGCCGTTTTTGCTCAGGGCTGACCTCGCCGTTAAGGCTGTGTGTACAGGAGCAATGTCTTGTAAAATCAGAACACCTTTGCTGAGTTTGCCTCTCCGCTTTTCTTTGATTTGTTCACGAAGCTGGTCAAGCAAGTTTGCATAGTATTCAGCATTCATTGTTGTATTTTTAGGCAAATAATCTATCATCAAAATCCCTTCGACATCCCAAAATACGGTGGCCATTAGTTTTCCAGCCGACGGCCGAACCTTGAACTTCCTTGGCGGCTTTTCTCCTTTAAATTTCCATTGCATTGACATTGCATTGCATTGATTTCCGGATCCCACTGGCGAATCCAAGTTTCATCACAGGTCACAATTCGAGAGATAGTCTCTTCTTCTTTACCTTTGACCAGGTCTAGAAATGCCTGACAACATTCTACTCGCCTTTGTTTGTCAAAGGCGGTCAACATTCTAGGGACCCAACGCGCGCTCACCTTGGACATGCCCAAATGTTCGTGAATAATTTCATGAACTCATTCCTTGCTAATGCCCACATCTCTGGCTATCTCCCACTGCTTGATTCGCCGATCTGCAAGAATCAGGTTCTTCACCTTTTCAACATTATCTGCGGTAACAGCAGAAATTGGCCTTCCACTACGTGTGTCGTCTTCCAGGCTCTCACGGCCATGTTTAAATTGCTTCGACCAAAACTTTATGACGAATTCAGAAGGACTTGAATCACCAAACACCTTTAACATGCGTTCTCTGATCTGCGTAGGCGTATTTCCTTCTTTACTAAGGAATTTAATCACTGCGTGATGCTCAAATTTCATCATTTTGCAATTTTCTTTCGACATGGTGAAATCAAAGCCGCGCCAAAAAAACAAAAGCAGGCGAAAAAAAAATAAGCGTCATAATTTTGATAAAGGAATAAATATAGAATATGATTTTGCAATGGCCAGTTCGATTTTAAAAACTTTCTTTAACAAAGTAGATTTTATATCAGCCGCCCCTCGTACATATAGTCACGCCTTTATCCCTAATGGGGTAACGACCTAAACATAGGTCGTTCCTCCACGTCTGACAAAGTTTTGAGGGTTATTTAAGATGATTTGTAGGTATATTGCCGTAGTGACAGGTTGTCAGCCCATCGCCTAAATTACAATATACTGAAACCCTCGGATCCCTTAGCTGGTTCTTACAACATGCCCGGGAGGAAATGCAGCTGGCACATTCTATGTTTTTCTCTCGCTCCCAGTTCAGCATGGAAGATTTCATTGTAAATGCACCCCAATTACTCATTCCCACTGCACATTCAAAACTGCCCTACAGTGGGTGTGTAGTTTCATTGAAGTAGTGCCAACTGCATCTGAACTTTAATTTGGCAGTTGGATTGTAGTTGAATTGCAGTCCATCTGTCTAGAGCTTTACGTACCAGTACAATAGGATGTTTATAAATTCATTTTGGCTCGTAACGCAAGAGGTAACATTATTTTGATGCTTTTAGTATAATACCTTTTAGCAAAAGCATCTCAACCAAGAAATCAAATAAGGCGTGCGCTGGATCAGGGAACAAAGCTTGTTTCAAAATATTTTTTTGTAAAATATCGTCATTGTAAGGGAGACTGTTCCAAAACCGTATAGCTAAGGAGAAATGCTTATAACACGGTAAAAAATAACACATTTTTTTTTATCATACATACATACATATAATCACGCCTTTATCCCTAATGGGGTAGGCAGAGCGTAAACGGCCTAAACAAAGGTCGTTCCGCCACGTCTGACAAAGTTTTGAAGGTTATTTCCAGCATGGAAGATATTTTTTTATCCCTTTTTTAAATAGGCTGTAATTAAGGAACATCATGCATATCAACTTATACGCATATCTAATAATATAAAAAA
This sequence comes from Scrobipalpa costella, assembly GCA_949820665.1. Lineage (NCBI taxonomy): Eukaryota > Metazoa > Arthropoda > Insecta > Lepidoptera > Gelechiidae > Scrobipalpa > Scrobipalpa costella. Next base: position 12,028,840 of record OX463297.1, on the reverse strand, counting down.
TAAATAATCAAAATGGCAAACCCTTTGAAAAGCCGGTTTTCGAAAATTCGAAAACAGTCACTAAAATTACAATATGACACATACACTTAGGTCTATAAAACAAATTCCACTTTTGTTTCCTGCAGAAATAAGATCAAAAGCGCTCATAACAATATTTTTTTAATAAATAAAAATTAAGTTACCTTGCCAAGATCATATTTTGTTGCTAAAGACTTCTGATCGGTGGGCCACCGCTCGCAGAATTCGATCGCAAAATTTCAATTTATAACGGTAATAAGTGCACCATACGGTTTTACCCCGGTATACGGTTTTGGAACAGTCTCCCCTAAATGTTGATCTTGTTTACATACAGTAACTTATTTTTTTATACCAACGAACAGACCGATAATATTCGGAACGCTGAGAGAAAGTACACATTTTTCGTAGTTGTGTACTGTAGGATGTAAGCCAATATTTTCTAAGAGTTCATTTGGGTCTCACAATTGTAAGTAAGTAATATTTTCCGATCTGAGTGAACCAAGGCTCTAAAATAATATAATCTGTACCACACTGAGTTGTATACTAGACACTTATAGTATTTCCAACTCTGTTTTAGTATCAAAGTAAACAAAGTTTCATGTCTTATTCAAAAATACATTACAAAAATAAATGATACGTGTTGGCAAATTAGTTAAATTACTAAAACTACTATTTAATTATGTTATCCTATCTAATAGCTAAAACTTATTTTAGAAACAATATATTCGATTATAAGACATGAAACTTTGTTTGCCTTTATTCTAAAACTGAGTTAGAAATACTATGCAGTAGATTTGGTGATCAAATGCAATAGCATTGTTCATTCCAACATTATAGGGTTATGAAAATATTGCTTTGGCCCAAAATACGGATTATCATTATTTTACCCGACATTATAAAAAAAAACTGTCGATAATTTTCTCAGCGGTTTCAAATACACCCACCCATAGATAAAACCTACTGAATGATTTTGTTATGGCATAAAAGAGATTAAAACAAAAGCATGATTGATATGACTGGCATACCTCCATAATCGTCTAAATGAAATCCGGCAACCCCTATAAACACAATTTATGAGAACGCTCCTAATAATAGCTGGCAATCCCAACCCTCGTTTAACCTACTGCTTGTTATGGCTCAGTCACAAAATGTACCCCATGCGCTAAACGTACATACCTAAAAAGCAGAATTTCGCTCAAGGGCAAAATGTTCTCTTCGCTTATTGCACCAATCACAAATGTATCCATCCTATGTGAACCACGTGGTACTTCATAATATCTTCTACTACTTCTTTACCTAAAATAAAAAATTACCACTGTAAAATACTTCATTCCCAGGGGAAAACTCATTTAGTTAGACTACTAGTATAGTATTATATTATCTGTGGTTAGACAGACGCGTGTGAACAGCGAGCCTGACTGAAGTGCCGTTTGTTTTCTTTAGAAAACTTTAAAATAGTTTTTGCTATTTCTCGAGCAAATGGCGTTTGGGTTTCACGCCGTAGCCAGCCATCGACAAATGTTTTCGGTATTTTTACCACCTATTCGTTTTCTAGAAAAAAATAATAAAAATAAGACTCCGTTTTTCTCGCCTCCGATATTCTCTTTTCAACGGTCAAAGCTAACTTTGTTTGAACTGGAAATTCAGAAAAGAAACTTTAACTATTTTCATTCTCGCAGATAATTTTCTTCTCTAATGTAGAAAAAGGCTATTTGCTTTTCATTATACATACATAAAATCACGCCTTTATCCCTAATGGGGTAGGCAGAGCGTAAACGACCTAAGCAATGGTCTGACAAAGTTTTGAGGGTTATTTAAAATAGATTTGCAGGTAAACTGCTGTAGTGACAGATTTTCAGCCCATCGCTTAAATTACAATATACTGGAACCCTCGGATGCCTTAGCTGGTTTTTACAGCATGCCCGGGAGGAAATGCAGCTGGCACTATCTATATTTTTCTTTTGCTCCCAGGCCAGCATGGGAGAAAAATATAGAATAAACCAGCAGCTTCTTTTCTCAGGCACTGTGAGTCTAATTTGTCTTTTTTAGGCCGATGACGCTTTACCGACCTTATAATACAGACGTGATTCATGTTGGTGTTAATAATGTGTAAATTGCCAAATGTATGGATTATCTATTTTCATTAGGGTATCAAGAGATTAAAGGTAAATTATTCAAATTCTAATCTATACCTGGGCAAAATCTTAGTTAAGAGCATTTAAGTTCGTAATCTAAAGCTTTAGCTACATAATCTGCAGGTTTATTTACTGAGTATTACAGAATAATAACCTTTATTGTTGCCTATTTTTATTGTGTCATATCTAAGTCATATCTAATTAATACTGTAACTAAAGAAAACATTTGTACTCGTTCACTGAATATTTAGTTCGTCATTCACGGAAATCGAGTCTGAAATATATTTTTCTACAAACTTACGAGTAACTTTTCCTTTGAATAACAATTAATTGTATGGCCTTTTGTTTTTATTAAAGTCGAAAAGAATATATGTCCAGTTGCGCACTGTCTTCCTTAAATCCCTGTATATGCGTATAATAGCTAATGTAATGAATGAACTATTAACTTTTATTGTTTTTAATGACTGTTGTGAAAATTTTATTTAAATTGAAAATGTTTATTGTGATGATTAGTAATTATTTTTAAATTTAATTATAAAATTGTATATAGTATGCACCCTCACCCGGGTTCATATGAGAGACTAGCTTATTTATGTAACAACTGTGTACCTACCATATGATTGCAGAATAAATAAATAAATATCGTATTGTGTCCACGTACTTTCGATACTCGGAACAGAGCTAAGCCAGTGACGTCACAGGGACCCGTAAATTCAGCTCATTAATTCACAAAGGCTGACGTTGTCCATAATTTATTGTAGAGCGTTCGACGTTATCTCTGAACATAACTATAGTTTTATAGGCCATTTGTTTCTACCTATATGCCCGTTTCCTGGCTTTGATATGCATAACCACATTTTAAATGTAGAACAGAATAAAGGTATCTTGGCTTGGTAAACAGTTTTGCCAAGTCTTTTTAGTATGAAATCGCCGAAAAGTCAATTTCAAGTCACCTAAAAGTCGCCCATAGTGACGTAGTCTAAAACCACCTAATTAATTTACGAATAGTTACTATTTTAAGACTCTTTTTATACCTATCCTTTAAGACTCTTTTTAGTAGAAATGTTAATTAAATAATTTGGTTCGATCTCAAAATCTTGAGTCAAAGAGGGTGGATCAATATATCATAATTATAAATATGCTTTTTAAACTTGGTGAATTTCAATAGCAATGTGTCAAATTATGCGTAAACTCGAAAAAGGTTAGTTTATTCACTCAAACGTAAATACTTCAAGTTCAAGTTGTGCTAACTTGGCCCTAAAGAGACTTGTTTAAAAGAGTTTTTCAATACTTTAGTTACAAAAGTTAAGTGTATGTGTCTATCTATCTATATCAGCCTATATCTACCCACTGCTGAGTATATGCCTCTTCTTCTATACGCCATCTACACTGATCCTGTGCCTTCCGCATCCACTATCTTCCCTTGTGTAGTTAAAAAAAGCAATACATTGTTGTTTGGGTTCTAAATTTTCCCCGTGGTTTTGCTCGCTGCTCGACATCCATGATGTACTTGTAAGTCCTCCATCATCTTTATCACAGTAGTCGTAACTTAACGAGTGGATCACCTTTTTACTGCCCTCCGCGAACTAATAATGGTTCTTGATGAAGTTTCGGTTGTAAAAACCGTCGGGACGTCAGTTGCACATTATTCTTGGTTAATAGCCCATTAAGACTATGATTGCTTGGTCCAGTTTGTCACAAAGTGGTCGTTACGCCTAGGCGCCATTGGCCATGGGCGTTGTATGACTGATTTGTAATAATCAATCGACGGTTCTTCCATTCGTAGCAGTGATTGATGGATGTGACGAATTCCACTGGCGAAGTAACATACGAGCTATTCCCGACATATGCTACGCGGCGTAGCGTTTTGCTACAATGTGTAGCTAATTGCTACGTACTTTTTGGTATATTCAAAACTCAAGGCTAAGGTTACTGTTTTTACAGGTCATTATGTATGTATAGATTCTATGGCCCGTATTTATAAAGCGATCTCAAGATTGGGAAAGTATTAAGTATGGTTTTGACAGTTCATAATGTACTGAAATTACATTTCTGATACGAACTCGCTGGCAGTCTTGTATTTGTAAATACGGGCTTATGCCAGTTTTTAATCATTTCCCTTGTTTCCTGCCCATTTATTATTACGAGTGAAGAAGTCTGAATTGAAAAAAATAACGGATCCTAAAATACTGCTTTCCTTGTAAACAAAATCACCTTCGTATGTAGATAAGGTACTAGTATGTTTTTATCTACCGGATATTTGAGAGCCCGATGGTGTAGGGGTCGTGGTTCGAATCCCACCACGTACCAATATGTTTTTCGGTTTTCGAATTTCATATGTATGTTTATTCGGTGTTAGCTTTCTGTGCTTTTTCTGTGCCTCGGAAGGCACGTTAAGCCGTTGGTCCCGGTTAATATCGTTTAATACCATAGATATTAGTCGTTAAGCTATGACAGAGGTATTACCCTCGTTTAATCTCCTAGATTAGGTAGCCAACCCCGTGAGATACGGGATAAGGCTAGGGAGATGATGAAATATTTGAAACATTTAAGAGAACATCGTTTTCATTTTAATATCCATACAACTACATGGCTTGTAGAAACAGGAATGAATAGCAAAATGTCTGGTAGCGCGGCTGTGTGAAAACGCTTGTAATCGCATGGTTAGCCGGGCCTCATTTGGGAGTTATTAATTGAGGCGAGGTGCCGAGGGCCGCATTAGCAATGCAAATGAGCTCTCCACGCCGCCATTTGATTGACCTCTGCCCCAATTCACCGCTTCCAATGTGCCAATATAGTTTATAGTCCCTTAGTGCAGCAAAACATAGGCGTCACTTAATGCTCGAAAGGTTGCGCTTAACACCCTGTCAATGCTGTTTGCATTGCCTACAACACACATTTCTTCCATGCTGGACTGGGAGCGCCAGAAAAACGTAGAATGTGCCAGCTGCATTTTCACCCGGGCATGCTGTAAAAACCAGCTAAGGGATCTGAGGGTTTCAGTATATTGTAATTTAGGCGATAGGCTGACAACCTGTCACTACAGCAATATACTACAAATCTATCTTAAATAACCCTCAAAACTTTGTTAGACGTGGCGAAACGACCTTTATTTAGGTCGTTTACGCTCTGCCTACCCCATTAGGGATGGAGGCGTGATTATATGTATGTATGTATGTATTTACAACACACATGCGTCACCTGGATGCGCTGATGGAGAGTTCCGAGTTCCCTACGCGCTCGTAGTACGTAAGGTGACGCATGTGTGTTGTAGACAATGCAAAAAACATTGATAGCGTGTTGAACGCAACCTATCGTGCAGTAAGGGACGCCTGTGTGTTGCTGCCCTTAAACTTCTTGGAATAGGGTTGTAGATGGTATAAGTCGGCTAAGTATACTTCCGTATTCTTCCATGCTGGACTGGGAACGACAGAAAAAAATAGAATGTGCCAGCTGCATTTCCTCCCGGGCATGCTGTAAAGACCAGCTAAGGGATCCGAAGTTTTCTGTATATTGCAATTAAGGCGATGGACCGACAACCTATCACTACAGCTATTGCTGTACCTACAAATTTATCTTAAATAAAACTTTGTCAGACTGGGCGGAACGACCTTTTGTTTAGGTCGTTCACGCTCTGCCTACCCCATTATGTTTACTTTCAGGAACAATAAATTTGTTAGATTTCCGCGTCCAGTTTCATCTGAAGTTAATAACTAGAAATGCGTTTTGAGGAATGCAAATGAGCTCTCCACGCTGTCATTTGATTGACCTCTGCCCCAAATTAACCGCTCCCAATGTACCAATATTTATTGTCCCTCAAACTTCTTGGAGTAGGGTTATAGATGGTAATAGGTGGCTATAGAGTACTTCAAGAAACTACAAAGTTACCAGTTTACCGTCCCACCCGAGGTTTCATCTTACCGAACAATTTCGAGGTGACGATCTTCCGATTTTGTTTTTTAGCTATTAAAAAAAATGGGAAATTGTTTCAGCGTTTTTGAATTGTCTACCCCTAAGTGCAGCAACATACAGGCGTCACTTACTGCGCGTAAGGTTGCGCTCAACACGCTGTCAATGCTTTTTACATTGCCATCAAAACACATGCGTCACCTTACGCGCTGTTAAGCACATCCTTATGCGCAGTAAGTGACGAGAAGGAGGTTAAATAGGTGATAGAAGTTAGTATGAAATTCCGTAATTGTGAAGTTAGAATCTTCCGATCTTTGTATTTAATAATTAAAAGTTAATGGACAAGTATGCCGACATTTTTTGGCAGTTCATACTGGGTGATGGAAATTTTAATAAGATTTCGGAAATTATGAAGTTAGGTTTTATAATTCTTTTTTACCGCGTCAAAACAAATAATTCTCACGGGAAAACTCTCCCAGTTGCAGGGGAAACCACAGGACGGAAAGCTAGTTCGTTATAAGAACTATCGTTATTTTCAAATACAGGGCCTACCTAACCTATACTTACCTAATTTGCCAAGTTTCATTTCGATCCATACAGTGGTTGAAGCGAAATTGAGTACCAAATATCCAAACTTTCGCAATCAAAGTAAGATAATCCTGATAAATAGACTTGACTTATTTTGATCTACAAATGGGACCAAACGTTTTTATTACCATGAAGATGACTCTTGCCAAGAAAATATTACCTGAAATGTATTACTAGAATGGCAACATTAATTTTATTCTGCCGTTACATTTGTGTACCTTTATAGGGTAGCGTTACATAAAACATGGAATACCAGGCCATTATACGTTATTTGCCGACCGCGCCACATTTCCAGATAGCGCCTGGCATTCCATATTTTTTTTGTAACCCCTGTTTCCCCTTCCCCGTAGGCCATAATCCCGATATATTATATTAACTCTTCTTCCATGCTGGCCTAGGAGCGAGAGAAAAACATAGAATGTGCCAGCTGCATTTCGGCCACATGGGAGGGTTTGATGATATTCATCAAATGAAAGAAAGGGATCTGCCATATTTACCGTCAGGAAAGGTACAAAATATTTGTCTGATAATTTAACTGCACTTCCTATAAATTCTTTGACTACTTCGTCTTCTTCTATCAATCCAGCATTTCTTTTGATGTTGGTACTCTAACTCTATTAAACAAAACTTATTTTTTTGTGTAGCGCATGTCAACGGCATTCATCGAACAGCTGGCGTACCAGAACCCAGGCGACTCCTGGCGGTCGGAGTGGACGCCACAGATGCAGAAGTACATGCAGCATTACACGCCGGACTCGGGCCGTGGCTCGCAGATCTACGGCACTGCTGCAAACGCTTACGGGTGAGTTGTAACATATACACAGCTGTAGTACCAGAACCCAGGAGACTCCAGAACCCAGACAACTGCAAAACCAAAACGACTCCAGAACTCAGGCGATTTCAGAACCTAGGCGACTCCTGGCTGTCGGAGTGGACGCCGCAAATGCAAGTACCTAAGAGCAGCCGAGTTAAAAGTTTGATATTATATATGTAGTACTATTGATACTTACTTCCATGCTAGCCTGGGCGCGAGAGAAAAGCATAGAATGTGCCAGCTACATTTCCTCCCGGGCATGCTGTAAAAACCAGTTAAGAGATACAAGGGTTTCAGCATTGTAATTTAGGCGATAGGCTGACAACCTGTCACTACAGCAATATACCTACAAATCTATCTTAAATAACCCTCAAAACTTTGTCAGACGTGGCGGAACGACCTTTGTTTAAGTCGATTACGCTCTGCCTACCTCATTATTGATAAAGGCGTGATTATATGTATGTATGTTATAATAACATTTACATACACGATCCTCGCTCAAGAGCAACAATCCTTTTCCTATCTGTATACTTTATCGTAACGACATCGGGAAAGGTCGGGCAACCAACGACGGTACGTTTGCTGGATGGCGTAAACATACAAATCACTTAATATGTGGTGGCGATGGTGTTTACTGACTATTCGGGTAATATATGAGCATAATATTATGCCAGCTACGTACACATATCAAAGATTAGAGTTGGTTGCTAGTTGCTATGTATTGCGTAGTGCGCTATCATTACAGCCTACGATTTCAGTTGCTTTTCATTGGGTTCTGTGAAAAGGTGAAAGGTGAATCGGTGAATCGATTCGGTAACAACAAGATTTACCTAACTAAATCATATCTAAAATGAGTGCAGTCTCTTTTTGTTCCTTCATGGTAGAAGACGACAGGTATAGATTGGACTTGTAACCATATAATCGACCTACGTAGTGTAAAAAAATACTATCATACTTCTTGTCAAAGTAATACATTTGACATAACATACATTATAACACATGTAATGTGTGTGCGGTATAAATATTATATTTGTCAATGTTATTAAATAAAAGATATTTGATAGTATGTTATAGTGCCTACAGAAAGTTTCTACAAAACTAGCAGATGTTATTGTTTCATATCTTCACAAGAATACTGTTCAGGCCATATTGCAATTCCATTGGATAGAGTAAGTTGCTTTTATTGTGAATAGAGTGCTTTCTAGCTGCACGAAAACTTTTATATTTTGTAAATTCAATTTGGGGATTTGGTCTACCTATTGTCATTTTTATTTTATTCATCATTACGTACTGTTTCAAATTGTTTGTAATTATAATAAAACACAACAAATATTATTATGTATATCTATATTCAGGATCTTAACAGTTTAATTTGTAACTAGTTATTTTAATAATAATTAAATTAAAAATCTACATGTACAAAATTCTTTTATATACACGAATTTTCTCATGCATAGGTTCTATTCTAATTGGTAAGTAGGTAGGTGCTATACTTGTTATTCAGAAATATTCAATAAACATTACAATGAAATAAGAAATCATCAAAGTTGAGTAAACTTTCGACGGTGAAATCTTTGACAACATGCATCATGAAAACTTAGAAGTATTATTGGTTATTTCACGATATAAATTGACTATATGAATACAATGATTATTGCAGGCTTACGATTCCTACAATGAACTATCGTAAAGGTTTCTATGGGACTCTGTAGGTTGCCCCGTGCGACTGATTCCGTCCGCCATCGACCCACCCGCTGTCGCATCGTCCTCAGGGGTGCCCAATATAAGGTGGCGCACTGTTGGCATCCTGCCACCTAAGCTATATTTAATACTAGAAAAAGTTTATTTACAAACACAACGACAAACGAACTTTTGGCACAAAGAGGCGTTTCACGCACACACACGGCCTGACTCAACTACAGGTTCTGAGCAAATATAGGTATGCAGAGAGTTATCTACAGAAATATTATTCATATTATCTAATATTTTCCCATTTACAATATCGGTAAGTTCTTAATACTACTTATTTACACTTCACAATCAGTCATAATAGTTTAATATTTTGGCAGACCATTGATTAGGTACTTAATTTAAAAGCCTGGTGAAAAATTATGTGAATTGAATTCACTTATTCGATAAAATGTACATTAACGTATGTGTAACAAATATTTTTGACACATACATTCAATTCGGAACATAGAACTATTAGATTTCCAAACATTTCTCCTCAGGCTTTCAAAGTCTACTATTAATATTATATAAATCTTACAATGAACAAACTTTCAGTTGGCACTGCACTGTATAATGGCCAAAAATAGGCCGGACTAAAAGCTGCTAAAATACCATGCAATATGTAAAACTTTTATAAATTCTGAATCACGAATCCATGTAACTTACAATTTATATTTCGATAAAGTAATTTAGCTATGATAAATCATATTTCACAACCTGTCTGTTGAAATGATATCCTACATGATTGGATGAATACACGATTTAACTGGTTGAATGGGAGTTTTGACTCGACTAAAGAAGATAATATTGTCAAGAGAGTCTAGTCACACAATATAAATGTACAGAAAACAGTCCATATCCTACAACCGGACGAGGCTCAATTTATGTGCCTACAAGTTTAAGCATCACTTCTGTACTTTTACAATTTTCTGTTCTAGGGTTCTAGAAGGATCTAGAAGTTGCTATCGTAGTCGGAACGGCGGCGGGCGAAGTGAGAGCGTGGGGCAGGGTATTCTCCCGTGTAGCCGTACACCTGGGAGCCCCCACCGGTCTGACCGTACAGTTGCGATCCGCCGCCTCCGTTGTACCTGTTGAAACAAACATAAAATAAATATGGTAATAAAAGAGAGAACACAGTTGAACTTTACTTTTGGCATATGAAAAATCAATTATGTAATAAAATAAGTTAATGACCCATACATAAAGATCATGTTATGCAACTGAAGGTTAATAGGTACGCAATACGCGGTGTAGTGTTATAATAATTTTCTAAATTTTATATTAAAGGTCTCTTCGCTTAAGAATATCGCAAACCCATACCTAACTTTTCCATAAATTGTTTCTAATCTTGTTTCCTCATTAATGTTAAAGTATATTACGTAGTGTCACGGTTATTTTGTACTTGAATGCATTTACAAATGTTCTGTGAAATAACAATAAAAAAAAAACTACCTTTCTCTGAGAATCTGTGAGTTTCCGCCGCTCATATTATTGTTTTTTTTTTAATTGCGATGCGTTAAGTTGTTAATGTGTGGATTAAGTGGATTTAACAAAGTAGTCTTAGGCTAATCTCAAGATTGAGAACAATATTAAGTATGGATTTGACAAACAACATTATACTGAAATGACGTTTCTGATACGAACTCAAACTAGCTGTCAGTTTCGAGTGCTGTTTATAATTATGGGCCTTAATGACCACACCTTTTTACGGTTTACCATAAATTTTGATGTAGGTAATCGATCGATCGAAATTGACAAGAAACTTACCAATACAATTTGGTTTTGGTTTAAATGCACACTATATAAGGTCATTTTAAATCAAGTGCAAATATTGAAACGTGTAAATCTACCCATGAAACTGAACAACTTTCCCTAAGGAACATCCACCATGCACCAGCTGATAGCGCACTTAGTGTGGGAAGTAAATTTTAGTTTTTCGTATTTCAACCTATGTTCATTAGGGAAAGTTGTTCAGTTTCATGGGTAGATTTACACGTTTCAATATTTACACTTGATTTAAAATGACCTTATATATGTGGTCACCAAAATATTACCAAAGTGTGTAACAATTAAATTGTAATGTATAGCCAATTGTAATGTAATGTATAAATCAATAGTACTACATACATACATACAATCACGCCTTTAACCCTAATGGGGTAGGCAGAGCGTAAACTACCTAATCAAAGGTCGTCCCGCTACGTCTGACACAGTTTTGTTATTTAAGATAGATTTGTAGGTATATTGCTGTAGTGACAGGTTGTCAGCCTATCGCCTAAATTACAATGCTGAAACCCTTGTATCCCTTAACTGGTTTTTACAGCATGCCCGGGAGGAAATGCAGCTGGCACATTCTATGCTTTTCTCTCGCGCCCAGGCTAGCATGGAAGTAAGTATCACTAGTACTACATATATAATATCAAACTGTTAACTCGGCTGCTCTTAGGTACTTGCATTTGCGGCGTCCACTCCGACAGCCAGGAATCGCCTAGGTTCTGAAATCGCCTGAGTTCTGGAGTCGTTTTGGTTTTGCAGTTGCCTGGGTTCTGGAGTCTCCTGGGTTCTGGTACTACAGCTGTGTATATGTTACAACTCACCCGTAAGCGTTTGCAGCAGTGCCGTAGATCTGCGAGCCACGGCCCGAGTCCGGCGTGTAATGCTGCATGTACTTCTGCATCTGTGGCGTCCACTCCGACCGCCAGGAGTCGCCTGGGTTCTGGTACGCCAGCTGTTCGATGAATGCCGTTGACATGCGCTACACAAAAAAAAATGTTTTGTTTAATAGAGTTAGAGTACCAACATCAAAAGAAATGCTGGATTGATAGAAGAAGACGAAGTAGTCAAAGAAATCATAGGAAGTGCAGTTAAATTATCAGACAAATATTTCGTACCTTTCCTGACGGTAAATATGGCAGATCCCTTTCTTTCATTTGATGAATATCATCAAACCCTCCCATGTGGCTCTTATCCAATTCCCGAAGCATGTCCTCACTGAGAGGTATGGGTGCCTTGGCCTTTGCACTTTTTTGACGATTCACCAACTAAAACAGAATAAAAATAAATTATTGTTCCTTTTTAAGTTTTGCATTTTATACATTTAGTTTGAGTGTTGAATTGACGGCTGACAGGGATGAATGGAAGAAGAAAACGTACTGCACCGACCCCAAGTAAATGGGATAAGGGCAAGCGAATGATGATGATGAGTTTGAGTACATACCACAGTGACGCCAAAGATAACAACGAACAACAATGAAGCCAAGGCAATGACGATTACTGCTATACCCCATTGCGGCAGGAAGGACTCTTCGTCAGGGGCGACTATCGTGGGTTCCTCACGTTTCGGTAAAACTGAAATAAAACAAAATGAATATAACAGCACTAAAGTATGACATCAATATAAACATGATAACAAGATAATTATTCTAAACTTACCAATAAATTCGGTGTACGCTGGATCCATTACAAACTTTCCAATTTCTAATTTGCCTGCAGACTTATCGATGGTCTTTGTCATTTTCTCGTTACTCTTTCTCATCCTCTCTTCATCAGGCTGATCGCCAAGCATAATATCTGGGTCAAATTCTTCTGGTTCTTCTGTGATAGTTTCAACCACTGTTCCTGGTTTTGCATTATTTAATGATTTATGGAAAAGTTTCTTCAATTCTAATGTATCTAGTTTTTCTTCCACTTCATTTAGCTCGATGAAGTAATCGACAAGAACTGATCCTGGACTGAAACTATCGATTCGTATGCCTTTGTACCACTTTTTGAGTAAGTCTGATTTTCCATACACAGAATTTAGCTAAAATAGAAATAGAAAAATATATAAAAAAAACTGTGTATAAAAATAATAAGAATCGGTCTATTTAAATTTTCTAGCCTTACCTCATCTTTCACATCTTCAGCTAATCTTTGCCATTCTTCCGTGTGATGGTCTAGTAGCTCTGGAACCCATTTTACTCCTGGAAACAGAACAATCTTTTACATTTTCCTTCACCGTTTTTTTCAATATTCAAAGCACTGTTTATTTATCATACACCCATTAAAACATTTTAGTATTTCTGTGATAGTTTAATACCAAATAAGTAGATATAATGTTTCAAAATTAAAAGTACATACCCGCAACAATTTTAATGGTAGCAGCAATATCACATTCGTGTCGGCAGACTCCAGGTGTCGTCGGTGGAGGAGGGGCAACAGTCGTCGTGGTCGTAGTTGTCGTACGTCGCGTAGGCATCTCTGAGCTAGATTCTTCTGCGACACCAGCTTCCGTCACAGTTTTGTTCATGAGTAGATATTTCTCTATAGAGAAGGGTGTTGTCGACGGAGAAGGCCACCCAGTAAATTCCGTTGATGCCCTGTAAAAAAAATATGAATGTAGGACACTATATAACTTAAAAATTAAATGTGACATTCTCAGCGTTAAATCACCTTATTGTCAGTACCTATGGAGTTATTGATGATCCTATAATCTACAGGCATTAAGTTACTAAAACATGTTTATTTTAAATAGGGCTTGAAAATCGACAATAAGGTCCCTTCTCATAGAGAACGTCACAAATAATTGTATTAGAAATGAAATAATTTACCTTGTTGGCCAACCCTTCATAATTTTTGGCGTAACTGGAGGAGGACCTGCTTCCCCAAGTGGTTTTTCTGTAGTTTTTCGAGTAAGTTTACCACCTGGTCTAGATGGAAACACTAATTTTATTCCACCTGTAGGTTTGGCGGTAGTAACTGAAGGAGCAGGTTCCGGTTTCTCAGTAGCATTTAAAATGAAACCAGATGGTAACAAGCTGGATATATCAGCGACTTTAAATTTATCTAAGACACTACTACTGATATCTATCTTTTCTTTCTCTTCTTCAGTATCATTTAACTTGAACCCTGGAGGCAAGAGTGCTGTTATATCTACAGAGGAAGTCTTCACTGGTAATTTAGCTTTAGCAGTTAGAATTTTAGGTTTAGCAGTGGTTGTTGTAGCATTTAGTTTAAAGCCCTTTGGTAAAAATGCACTGATGTCAACTTCTTCAATCTTATCAAAAATATTTAATTTGATATCAGATTTAGTATCATTGATGTCTGATGTGGGTGGTTTGTAGCCTTGGGGCAAAAGTTTGCTCAAATCATCCTTTTGGAATTTTCTAAAGCGATCTTCAGATGTTTTCTCCTTTGGCTTATATTCTTTAGGTAATAAAGACTTGTCATCTAAAAGGATAACTCTATTCTTGGAGCTAATACCAGAAGACCGTCCTTGTGTTCCATTATTTACACTCTCATCCTCTGCAGAATTCTCAGGGGCTGGTGTCATTGTAGTGGTGGTAGTAGTTGACGTCGTGGTCGTAGTACTAGTACGCTTGTCTTTGTATGACAATCTTGGCTTATAACCGGGAGGCAATAGACCAGATAAATCATCCATAGTCGTCTGTAATGCTGGTTTTTTGGTTCTTGGTTTCATCGAAGGTGTTTGTGTTGTGGAAGTAACTCGCGGGGTGAATTTTTTGATCATCACTGGCAGAGGACCTGGAGCTGACCTTTCAGTAGCTGATGGCTGTTGAGTGCTTTTTAAAGTAAACACATTTAAGTAACCCGGCGTAGTAGTTGATGTAGTACTAGGAGTAGTAAGTTGTTCCGTCGTAGTTTCTGTAATAATCTCAATATTTTTATTTTCATCATCCAAAGATCCTGATAGTACAGCACTTGAAAGTTCAGACTGAATACTATCTAATTTGTCATTTATATTTTCAGTAGAAGATGAACTATTAACAACTGCACTCGTATCATTCAAAGGATCCTTTGTTACAGATTCTTCGCTAGCATCTTCTTCCTGTTCTAATACCTGTTTCTTTTCATCTTGTTCAACAGCTGGAAAAGGTAAAAATCGAGCGCCGGATACACTTCGACTCGTCTGCACAGATGCTACCACAATCCAGTTTTCTGTTGTTACTGGAATAGATGTATCGTTATCTTGTCCTTGATCAGATGAAGATTGAGAGACAACACCCAATTTGGTAGTACTTGGCGCAAATGTTACATCAGGAATAGATATAGTGCCATTTACAACACTTTTTGTGGTAACAACTGAGACAACTTCTTGTCCTAAAATTGAAGGAGTTTCTATCGAAGTAACATCTTCGGCCGAAGTAGATAAATCGGTTTCATCTGATATTGAAGATTCGTTGTCCTGATGTACTGTCTGATCAATAACAGGAGTGTCAACAAAATCTTTAAAGTTATCATCTTTAACCAAGCTGCCTTTTGTAGAGCTCATTGTTACCACGTCAAAAGCTTTAGCAACATTGGGTTTAGGAGTCGTTACGTTTGGTTCATAATCTTCAGTTGCACTTTCTGGTTCTTCAGTTCCATCGTATTCATCA
Organism: Scrobipalpa costella; assembly: GCA_949820665.1. NCBI lineage: Eukaryota > Metazoa > Arthropoda > Insecta > Lepidoptera > Gelechiidae > Scrobipalpa > Scrobipalpa costella. The sequence goes on along the minus strand of OX463297.1, from coordinate 12,013,268 downwards.
TAAATGTCTGTAACATGCTCTACTGTTTCTGGTGCATGGGTAGTATGATGAACTTCGGAGCTCTCAGGTTCATCGTAATATTCGTAGTCTCCTTCCTCTTCTACTTCTTCACTTTTGTTTTCATGCGAGTTTTCGGTATTATGTTTAGAAACTGGAGATGGAGTAGTAGTAGTAGTAGAAGTTGCCTTTTTTGTAGTGGTTTCTGTTACAGTAAAAGATCGTGTATCTTTTGGCATATTGTCTGCGTTCATAGAACTTGCATCAGGTTTGCTATCGTCACTTGTTTCCCTGCTATCGTTGTTTGACTTAACAACCTCAACATCGAACGATCCCTGTGTATTTTTCATGAGTTCTCTAAACGAACTTATATCGCTAATGTCATCTTCCAATAATGGTTCTAAATCTAAGAGTGCTTTATTATCTGCTGAGTTGGATGGTTTTTGTGAATTTAAATTACGGTTATTTTCTTCTGATAACTTATTTGGCGTATTTTGTGGGATAATCTTTTCATCAAACGCTGGTGGATCATGATGATTAAATCGGGAGCTAACCGGTCTAATATTCAGTCTTTGCTTATTTAAATACTTATTGGGATTATATGTGGTAACTCTGGGGTGGTCAAATAGATCTTGATTGTCTGTATCGATGTCTTCATCCCTTGGTATATGACCACTCTGCCCATTACTTTTCAAGCTATTACTATCGAACGCAATATTTTTAAATCTATTGTTTTGCAAATAATCAATATCGGGGTTATTGATTGTAATTTGCCCTAAAAATTGTTCTGGTTTTGATGGATCATGTTGATATGCCATCGAATGTATTTGTGACGTGTCGGGCCTTTTTGTCGACGCGGGATGAACCAATTGGAAATTGTAAGGCAAAGCTGGCCTGAAGTTTTGTCTCTGCGTTCCACTGTATTCCGGGAGATTTATATAATACGGTGTACCCGCTTGACTCCTGCCGGTAGGAAGTTGAAATGGCGATGGGTTTTGGTTGTAATTAGGGCTCGGGAATCTGACATGACCCTCATTGTACAGCGGCTGCTGTGTCGGTGGTGATACTCGGAAGTTGTCACCGTGTTCGAAAAACGTCGATGGCCGACTGTTTGAAAATACAGGAGGTTGCACTTGTGCAAAACTTCTTTCCACCGGAGTATAGTAGAAATCGTTTTCATCTGGAAAGATAGAAATAAAATTGAATTAAGTTCGGCGTTGATAAAAAAGCAGACGAAATCACAACAATGAAAAATTTCAATATGCAATAAGTTCGGAATCGCAGTGGAATAAAGCATTTTGCATCTGCACTGGGTAATCGGCAGGAAATGTAAAGAATGCAGCTGTGAATGTTTCCGTTGAATGCAGAATTGGTGAAGGACCGCGCGGTGAATATTTTATTTTTGTCTTACAAAGCCTGGCGCAAACACTTTTCACGATTTGTGCCAAGAAACATTTCTTGCTAGAGAAAACAAGGATTCTTTGAAGTTATACGAATTGCGAAAGACATTTTCTCGCATTCTTTTACTATTTTCAATTCAAATGTAATATTGGTTGCATCAAATTAACAACATTGGTATATAGAGCGTGAAGTGGTTGTAGTGTAAAATTATGCACATGTTTAAGCATTACGTCAATCCGTCAATCTTAGTAGCAGCTAGGTAAGTTAAATGCGTACATTTTATAATTAAAATGTTTTAATAAACTATAAAGTCAATGGTCAGGTTTGCTAGTATATCTTATTAATAAATAAATCAAACTTTTTTTATGTAGTATCGAATAACAGGTTTATCAGAAAGTAACGTTAATCAATTAGAGTAAAATGTTGTTTTTTTTGCAATATGTGGGATGGGTTAAACAATATTGTAATGTCTCCGGATTTTTGTTGTTCCATGTAGGTACTCGTATTTTTGCGCTGACGATTTATTACAACTTTCGGGGATGAAAGGCTCATATTGTGAAAGCTTTTATTTTTACCGTGAAACCAGTGCAAAGCTGTACACCAAAAAACACGAACATATATATTTTTTTTAACTTTTCAGCAATTTATGAATATTATATTAAATTCATAAACATAACATAAGTTAATGAAAGGCCATACCTTTGCCAAACCGATTTGATTTTACGCCGACTATTTTCTTTCAAGCGTAAGATGATATCTGACAGCTCATAGAAATTGTATGCAAGAAATTACATTTTATATGAGCAGTCAGATATCAGTCAAATTTAAAAATAATAATGAGATAAAAAATATAATCAAAAATTTAAGATTATAATTCCATGGGAAAATTACTTCATGAGTCGATATTTTATATGAATATCGAATGTAATAATCTGGATTTGTGCACGAACGAATAGGAGTATCGTCTGAAAAGATAATCTCAAAAAAAATACTTTCGAACCAATCATGGCTATATTGTATTACAGCCCTCAATAATTGTATAATTGATTCAAGGTTCAATTTCGGCTGAATGACTTTATTTAGAAATAAGTAAGTATTGGAATACCTATGTGGCACGGTTTCCGTTAGTTACATAATAAAATATATTAAACAAGCTGCTTTTTAGGTTGTCTTTAGATTACCCCAAATCACTCAATCGATATTTCATCTAATTTAAATGAGAATCATGGGGTTCAGGCAAAGCTTCGCAAGATCCCGTTCGAATGGACCCAAACGCACCCTTCTCCAAACACAAGTCTCTTTCTCGTGAGAAACGCTTTTGTCACAAAATGAGAAAGCGTGGAGGAAAAGTTACAGACGAACAAATCGCGCGAAACACTAAGCTGAAGTTACTAAAAGGAATACCATTTCAAATTTTCCAGGATCTTTGATCGTTTCAAGTATGTATTGTTACTACAATAGTAAATGTAGAAGCATGTTTAGTTGTATCTCCTCACCTTTTTTGTGAATAAAATAATCAACGCAGGGGAAAAGATTTTTTTAAGATGCAGTGCCATAGCTCATTACAGTGTTTTGATTTTTCTATGCGGTTTCCCGCATTCCATCTATATTTTTATACATCTCCGCGCTTTTAATTTTTTTTCTACTTATACGGGAAAATTGTTTATTCGATTCCCGGACCGTCTCGTTGGATAATGCTCGAACTCGTTGAATCTCTGGCTGGATTATTCCGTTATATTATGATTGATTGTTATTTTTGTTCAGAGAGCGAATGGAAAAGGCTAATGTAAAATGTCTTCGGAAATGGGATATCTTTGTTTTATTAACTCAATCAGAATCAAGTGGCAACCAATATTTTTGTGTTAGTCTGTAGGTATGTGGAAGGCAGTGAAAATATTTTGTTCAGATTGCGGTAAACATTTTTGTTTTAATATGAGCAACAAATCATGACACTATGAAAGTCAGTCGGATTTATCCACAAGCATTATGGACGTATGTTTTATACCCAAATATACATAATGTACAAAATTGTGATTATCACCTAAATTCATACGTACATACATACATAACGTCACACCTCTTTCCCGTAGGGGTAGGCAGAGATCACATCCCTCCACTTGCTACGGTCCTTGCAAACTTCTTTCGCTTCATCTACAGTTAAATTCAGCAGTTAAAATTTAAAAAAATAAAAAAAATTATAAAAAGCGGTCTGATTCCGATTTTGACGGCCTTGCTTTTCCAAACATATCGTAGTTTTCACACGGCTTCCCTTCACTGTCGAACGCTGTGGATACGTTATTTCCCTCGCCACGTATATTTTTTCTGATTAAGTGGGTTGGGGTAAGACCGCGTTAGATTTCCCCTGGGAGGGCGTCTCCATCGTACGGTGTCAATGTGACGCACTGGGTCTTGCGAATAAATAATACAGCTGGAATACGACGCGATTCTCAATGAACGTGACTGGGGCACTGCTTTATAAGGAGAACTGTCAAATCAATGTCAAATCTCAAGATGGCAGCGTTGGTTTCTTTTTTTCACCACGTTCATTTAATTCGTGGTCGTACCGTAGTTTTCTCAGCGTTATTCAAACGGTTAATTTTGCTTTTGGGCGGGTCTGAGACGGGAATGGTAAAACGGTTAATTTGCAGTCGGTAGATTCTTGAAGTTTACAGTTTGTGACTTCGTATTACATGAGAAAATCATAATAAAAATGTGAAAAAGGACCCGAAGAACTTCTGTTTCAACTTTTTTAATAAGAATAAAGCTAGCATACAACTAACTACAAGGACTACATGTAAAACATAGTTTTTTAACTATTTTTATAGATATCTAAAATCTCCTTTAAATATTTTCATGTAGACGAAGTAAAAACACTGGTACCGTAACGTAATTAAAGACAATAATGAGAAACATAATACTAAAGGTTCTTTTGTTTATACACGGAGCCCAATTTATAATTAAAACAAGTATTTCATTAAATATCACGTTTAAAATAACTAGCAATTGTAATGAAAACGTTTGTACAAAATTTACCTGACATAGGGAAAATTATAATAATATGAAGTCGTTTTTACTTGAAGCATCTATGTACTATGAATGGTCATCTGCTTACTGTAGGTAAGATCTATCTAATGAATCCATAGAGACAGAAAACGGTCTAGAAAAGTAAGGTTTAGGAAAACTAAGGTATAGGTCTAGAAAACCTTAGTTTTCAAGACCGATTTCTATATGGATCCATTAGATTTTAAGTTTATTTAATACGAATAAACTTAAAATCTAATGTATGTAAAGACCGATTTCTTTCTATATGGATCAATTAGATTTTTAGTTTATTTAATACGAATAAACTAAAAATCTAATGGATCCATATAGACAGAAATCGGTCTTCAAAACCTATAACCTTAGTTTTCCTAAACCTTACTTTTCTAGACCGTTTTCTTTCGTGATCCATTAGATGGGTCTTACCTACAGTAGGCAGATGATCATTCATAGATGCTTCAAGTAAAAACGACGTAGTAAAGTAATTTTTCCCTATGTCAGGTAAATTTTGTACAAACGTTTTCATTATAATTGCTACTTAATTTAAACGTGATATTGAGGCTCGTATTTATAAAGAGATATCAAGATTGAGAGCAATCTTCTTCTGTCGAGTGGGTATCGAGTCTGTCGACCCGATGAACCCTGGTATCAGAGTTTTAAAACCGCCTAGTGGCACAACTATCAGGCCTCTGACATGGTTTGAGTAACGACCACTATCAAAGATAGCGACCGGGACCGACGGCTTAACGTGCCCTCCGAAGCACGAAATCTTTTTCTTTTCGGACAATCAGGTGATTCAGCCTGCAATGTCCTAACCAAATTGGGGAAAAATTCATAAAGTGATAAATTCTCAAATATCAACTTTTGTGTTTCCCCCCTGGGAATCGAACCCGGGACCTCCGGATCGAGAGTCCATGGCATTAGCCACTAGACCACGGAGGCAGTTGAGAGCAATATTAAGTAAGGAATTGACAGATGGTTTTGTACTGAAATGACATTTGTGATACGAACTCAAACTCGCTGTTATTCTTTTTACAAATATGGGCCTTAATGACCCAGACGAAAATCGTAATTCGTATCTCTACATTTAGGTAATCCAGTCTGAGTGGATCCTAATGGAACTGAAAACAATCCCACAAAATGTATTTTTTTTTACTAACGGTATCAAACCTCCAGCTCTAGACTACAGCTCGTCCCACTATACCACCGACGCATTTTAACTGAAAACCGATTCAACTGCTTTTTAAATTACCCTGTTACGAGTTAGAAATCGTAATTAATATTAGGGTTGGGTCGAGCAGATGCCGTAAATCGCAGGTAATTAGTCAGTGAACGTGCCCTGCGCGTGATGTGTGGAGGCTTCAACGTAGGGATGGGACTCTACCTGCTATTGTAACACCTAGTATCAACACTATTTACACCGTAAATCACAGGGAATTAGTCAGTGAACGTGCCCTGCGCGTGATGTGTGGAGGCTTCAACGTAGGGATGGGACTCTACCTGCTATTGTAACAGCTAATATCAACACTATTTACACCGTAAATCACAGGTAATTAGTCAGTGAACGTGCCCTGCGCGTGATGTGTGGAGGCTTCAACGTAGGGATGGGACTCTACCTGCTATTGTAACACCAAGTATCTACACTATTTTCACCGTAAATCACAGGTAATTAGTCTGTGAACGTGCCCTGCGCGTGATGTGTGGAGGCTTCAACGTAGGGATGGGACTCTACCTGCTATTGTAACAGCTAATATCAACACTATTTACACCGTAAATCACAGGTAATTAGTCAGTGAACGTGCCCTGCGCGTGATGTGTGGAGGCTTCAACGTAGGGATGGGACTCTACCTGCTATTGTAACACCAAGTATCTACACTATTTTCACCGTAAATCACAGGTAATTAGTCTGTGAACGTGCCCTGCGCGTGATGTGTGGAGGCTTCAATGTAGGGATGGGACTCTACCTGCTAATGTAACACCTAGTATCAACACTATTTTCACCGTAAATCACAGGTAATTAGTCGATGAACGTGCCCTGCGCGTGATGTGTGGAGGCTTCACGAAGGGATGGGACTCTACCTGCTATTGTAACACCAAGTATCAACACTATTTTCACCGTAAATCACAGGTAATTAATATTAATTAAAAATATTAATTACCTGTTTAATTATAAAAATTATTATTAATAAAACGTGCCCTGCGCGTGATGTGTGGAGGCTTCAATGTAGGGATGGGACTCTACCTGCTAATGTAACACCTAGTATCAACACTATTTTCACGTGCCCTGCGCGTGATGTGTGGAAGCTTCAATGTAGGGTTTGGACTCTACCTGCTATTGTAATACCTAGTATCGACACTATTTCCACCGTAAATCGCACGTTATTAGTCGATGAACGTGCCCTGTGTCAGATGTGTGTAGGTTTGAACGTAGGGTTGGGACTCGTAATGTTATTGTAACACCTAGTATCCACACTTGTTTCACCGCAAAATCGCAGGTAATTAATAATAAAATTTTATTAAAGGCAAAAAACCCAGTACAAAGTACAATAGTACTTAAGCTATCAATTAAAATAAAATAAAGTATAATAATAAAAATAAAATGAAATAATATTATATAAAAAATAAACGTAGAATAAAACAATTACAATTCTGAAATTAAAATTACAAAATTCAAATTCAAATCATGACATTAAAATCATCATATCAAAATTACAAAATCAAAACTGCAATTGAATTAAAACAGTCTTCATAATTACTTCCTGTTTGCGTCCCTATGCATTGAAATCCAGTGCCTTATTAAAGGACTAGATAGGTCCTGTGTCACTAATTGTAGGATGCTATTATCAGAGCTACGCAATCGTCCCCAGAAAGAGGAAATACGAGCTCTGATAATAGCAAAAAAGTCGGGCATTCTCGACTCGGCGAACATACTCGATGCGCTGCAGTATCTTGGCAACTTCATGAGGATGCGGTATGCATCATTATACTGCACCCTCATGCTACTAAAGGATACTCTCTTATACCGGTACCACAGTTGACTCGTGTAAAAACACTGGCAAAATGCCCTGAAAAGAGTATCCTTTACCTCCTTACTGCACTGGTTGAATCGGCGCCCGATCATGTTGCACCGAACCGACAATGCACGTCTCTCCCGCTCCACGTCAAGATCGTCTTTTTGGTCTTCCGTGACAATATGCCCGAGGTACTTGAACTTCCTTACAACCCGAACTGCTGATCCATTTAAATATACCGTTGGTATTATCTCCGGACCCTTTCCCGCCCTGAAAACAACCATTTCTGTTTTGGCAACATTATATTTCAGTCCGTGAGAATTTGCATAATTCTCGCAGACTGAAAGAAGCTTGCTTAATCCGCTAATCGATGGGCTGAGAAGCACCATATCATCAGCATAACTGAGGTTGTTGACGCACACACCATTGATGTGGCACCCGATACCAGTGCTTCTCAGCTCACCGATAAGGTCGTTAACATACACGTTGAAAAGATCCGGTGAGGTCAACCCACCTTGGCGAACCCCGCATTCTAACTTATATGCGTTAGAAGTCGCGTCACCCCATCTCACTTGGTTTGTTTGACCTCCATACCAGTACCGCAATAGACTAACAATGCTTTCAGATACACCTGAGCCGCGCAATTTGCTCCAGAGAATGTCATAATTCACTAGATCAAAAGCGCGACTCAGATCCAAGAAGCAAGCATATACTGACGTATCACGACTGACGTAATAGTCAATAGTATGCTTGAGACTTACTATTGCTGAATCCGTTGAGACACCAGGACGGAAGCCAAACTGAGCCTCATCAATCCTAACATGTTTCATCAGCTCGGGCTGCAGAAGACGTTCAAATACTTTTCCTATTACTGTTCCTAAGGAGATAGGTCTATAATTGCTTGATGAACCCAAGTCTCCTGTTCTGTTCTTTACGATCGGCACAACTATAGTTTTCATGAGACAGTCCGGTAAATATGAGTGCTTCACACACATGTTGTAAAACATGCATAGATTGGACCACAATGTCTCGCCAGCATACAATAGGTGCTCTATGCTCAGACCGTCGTGACCAGGAGATTTACCCCGTTTCATCCCGCGCACTGCTTTTGCAACGTCCTTTGCTGTAAAAACTGGTTGCATGTCACCAAAGTTGACCTTCTCTGGACATCGCGAAGCTGACAGGGGTTGGACCTTGAAATTTGAAGCGAACAGTTCAGCTATCTCCTTAGGTTCTGGCAACCCATCCACAGACACAGGTAATTTTTGCTTTTGTTGCAATTTCTTTGTGGCAATCCAAAACTTAGGAAAAATTTTATGTTCTCTATACATAGCCAAAATGTCCATTAAGACAAGATAAGATAAAATACTTTATTGCACGTAAAAAAACAAATCATACAACACAACAGATAACAACAAAAGACAAGCACACCATATTGCTAAGATAACAATTTCTTCCAGGCAACCTTTGGGCAATTAGTCAGTGAACATTACATTGCGTGTGAAGTATGGAGGCTTCAACGTACGGTTGGGTTGGGACCTACTATTGTAGCACCTAGTATCAACACTTGTATCATCATAAATAGCAGGTAATTAGTCGGTGAACGTGCCCTAAACATAATGCAGCATGCCTTTGCTTACTAACATACCAGTTATAGATATAACGTAGGATATAACAGATGATGAATAACATTTTAGTCTAGTAGGCCACACAAAATGTTACGTCTTGACCATTCTTAGGTACATAAAACATGCAAGTCCAGTTCAACATGTAATATTCAAATTCCAACATGCTAGAGTGTTGTTACTATTACAAAACATTTTAACATGTTTGCGCTCTTCTTAACAAAATTAAAATATTTTTTACCTGCGTACAAATAAAGTCTTGTAAATTATAATGTAATGTTTTGTGCCACTATGGATTGATGTGTATGAATACAATCTCAAAATGTAAAAAAGGTTTTTTTTTAAATAAAGTAAAAAAAAAATATATATTCAAAGTTTACGTTTAAAAAAAAAGAGAAACATGTTTTTGTTTACGGCTCTAGATTATAATAATAATAGTCCTCCCACTGATTTTCGGTGATGGCGGGACTAGTTTTTAGTGTTCAAGCGTTTTCGTTACATACAGGTGCACTCTCTATTCCTTCAATCTCTCATTCTAATGTAACAGAATGACTGACACGACCAGAGATAAATCAGGCGCAGGATTGACTATTTATATACATATCTGACCGCATGGATCATCTTACTTTTCGGAAAGTCAGGTGATCAACCTGCAATGTCCTAACCCAACTAGAAACAACAACACAAACTCATTGTCCCCCGCTCAGAATCGAACCTGGGACGACCGGGTCGAGAGCCCATGGCTCAGACCTCTAGACCACGGAGGCATGTACTTGTTTTTTTTTTATTATATAACACGTAGGAATAACAGTTACTTTTCCGCGAAATCTCTTTGTAATACAAGTGCCCGGTTATTTTCGAGCATCGCTGAGTGAAAAGCGTTTTCAACCGAAAAATATTGGCAAATAACACGTAAAAATAACAGTTACTTTCCCGTCTCTTCAAAGATCTACGCGCAAGCTTTTTGTAATACAAGCGCCCGGTTGTTTTCAAGTATCTATTTATTTATTTATTTAACAATTTATTGCACACATGATCATACAGAGGACACAAATATAAAAAAACAATAGCACAACAGGTACACCTTATCTCTAAAAAGAAATCTCTTCCAGCTGACCTACGGTACTGAGAGTGCATAAGTGAGGCAGAGAAGGCGTGTACAATTATTATATAGGTAAAATTACATTAAATAAAATTCAAAGCCTAATATCACAATAAAAACAATAAATATGCATAATAATACATATACCTACAATCTATATAAATATATACATATAGTAGTAAATAAATAATCTATAATACTAGTATAATAATACATAATTTATATAAATAGCACATAACTAGTAAACTTGTAAAAATATGACAATAGCGAATTAATTTGGAAGAGAAAGATAGTACTCTTTTACTCGCTTTTTGAAAACTGTGATAGATGGACTATCACACACCGTGTGCGGTAGGGAGTTCCACAGTCTGGCTGCATGTACAGTGAAGGAGTAGCTGAAGAAGTCAGAGTGGTGAGAAGGAATGCTTAAAATTGTCCTGACATGGGAGCGACAGGGCTTGTCCTGTGGTCGAGAGAAATGGAAGATCACATCGCTGAGTGAAAAACGTTTTCAATAAAAAAATACGGGCTATTAACCAAATAACACGTAGGAATAACAGTTATTTTTCCCATCTCTTCACACATCTACGCGAAAGCTCTTTGTAATACAAGCGCTCGGTTGTTTTCAAGCGTCGCTGAGTGAAAAGCGTTTTCAACCGAAAAACACGGGCAAATAACCACACGTGGGTGGATGTGGAAAGCACAGTTTATGACGACTCATTGTTTACTTACTAGGTACTTATATTTTTATAAAAAGGATGATATAAGGATTATATTAAATGATTTATCCCTTTTGAAAATAAATGACAATGACACGTTCGTCTCAAATCTTTATAAGATATTGAGGTATGTGTAAAGAAAACATTTTATTAGAAATTACATTGTTTTTGATATAATTTAGTTGGGAGTAATAGCTTCCTAGTATTATTGTTATTTGATTCATGGCCTTCGTAAATGTAGGTAAATAACTACAAATTGTAACTGAACCAGATTCTACAAGTCCATAATAATCAGAATTATAGAATACAACGTACGACCGAATATTTAGCCATGGTGTAACACCGTGCGTGCCAGTAATCTAGTAAATAAACAACCTTAGGATAGTAAATATAGGAAAAAAATACTTTTGGGGAAATTCTATAAATATTCAACTCACACCTTGAGCGAGAAGGAAAGTTATTCGTTTACCTTTTAACCGACTCGTCTCCCCGAGGGTTGGCTTATATAGCTTACGACCTACCTACGATATTGGACCGTGTCGATCTATCCACTGCTCTGCAGGGATGGATTCTCTTTCGCACTAGGTAGCGAACAAATAAATTGAACTAGTGGTGTCGTGTCAGAATAGCATCACCGTGCATCACTCCATCGTCCTGCAGTTTTTTTCTAACGAGTATATGTAGACAAGAAAGGATAGTGACAAAATAGGATGTTAATTTCATTGCGTGCTCTAGTTCAGGGGGTGTTTTAGTCTATAAAAGCATAAAATCGTATCCAGAAAAGAAATTGACTTCTCGATACATATTACCTGACCAAAGTGGTGGTTTTGTTTTGGAAATTATTAGATTTAAGTTGGGAGTAACTGTGCAAAGAGATTTTGAAATAATACTTATAAAATGGTGGACCAATTTCTTTTTTTTTATTTTCTTCCAATAATTATTGAATACAATTTATATTAAATTAATAAGGCAATTCGGAAGAATAGGAGCCTAAACTAGGAAAACTCTGTATCTTAGGACTCCTGGACCTCCCCATCGGATCCATCATTTTACTATACAGTAAGAGAGACACCAATAAATGTAACATATTTAAATTCCACGCGATGGCTTCGTCTAGGGTGCCCTAGGGCTTGAACGTCGTAGCAATATTAAATTAGGTGATATTACTAGGGACGGGCAGTCGGCTGAAGGGCTTGGTATGTCTTATTCAAACGTTTGCGGTGCGTACGTGAGGGAATGTAATTACCTCGAGGGGATCACACAGGACGTTGACGGAGCTGTGTCTGTTACAGAGAAACTAGTATGTTGATACTAATACCAAGGTACCTAAGTACGTGGTTCAAATCCCACCGCGTACTAATGTATTTTTAATTTTTAGGTTTTTGAATTTCATACGTACCTAAGTAAGATTATTCGATGTTTCTAGGGCGAAGGAAAACATCGTGAGGATACCTGCACACATCAACGAAAAAAACAATATTTGGATGTGATGTCGATCCATTCGGACTGGGACCACGTCGTCGCCCAAAGGCCCCTTGGTGTGGACGTATCGTATATGAACTGATGAGTAGGGATGGGCAGTCGGCTGAAGGGCTGGCTCTACGTATGCAACGTTTAAATACATACATACATACATATAATCACGCCTCTATCCCTAATGGGGTAGGCAGAGCGTAAACAACCTAAACAAAGGTCGTACCGCCACGTCTGACAATGTTTTGAGGAAGATAGATTTGTATGTATATTGCTGTAGTGACAGGTTGTCAGCCTATCGCCTAAATTGCAATATACTAAAACCCTCGGATCCCTTAGCTGGTTTTTACAGCATGCCCGGGAGGAAATGCAGCTGGCACATTCTATGTTTTTCATTCGCTCCCAGTCCAGTATGGAAGAACAGTTTAAAAAATATTAAATTAATTTAATACTTAATTTATTGTAAGGGCTTATTAAAAAAATAATTAATTATTGCAAATAGAAAAGTGTCGAAATAAAATAATAAGTATAATTTGTAAACATCCAATGGTCATATCATAACACAGGTTTCGATTGAATGCTTAGCATGATCATTGGTTATAATTATAAAAACAAATGTAGCGTTATATTTTAAGTTTAGTTCTAAATATTGCAACTAGATATGACATGTAAATCATAATTTTGACCAAATAAATTATTCTTATTCTTAGGTCTTGTTGATGCTTTTGCGATTCTTACATAAGGGCACGTAACAAAAAAAAAATTACCTCGAGGGGATCAGGCAGTACGTTGACGGAGCTGTGTCTTTTTTTACTGGCACTAGTATTTTGATATTAAACTGCCTACGTGGTTTTCCCCAGTTTGGTTAGGCTAAATCTGCATCAACTAACTGTTGGTAGTCGGTAATAAAAAACTGTGCACATTAAGCTTTCGGTCTCGGTTTGATATAAAAATTACTAAAATTATTATAAAAAAGAGCAATCAACCTACTAATGTACGAATGGAGCCGTCTCCCTTTTTCCACCGAAGTACTGCATCCAATGCAAAACGTGAGACGTGCTCAAAGCAAGCTTATGAAGCTAACGATCTAAAGTTACCGCGTTCAATACTTGCTTTGTTAACCTATACTGTAATCTTAAAGCAAAGGCTGCAATGCAACATAGTCCCTTTGTGGCTGATATTACGATCACTTTCACTATTATACGTACAGATAGAGGAATACAATCGCCTCCCTTTGTGTAACCGACTGTACTCAACGCAAAATATAGGACGTGTAAGCAAGCTTGTTGAGCTAAGGAGCTAAAGTTACCGCGTTCGTTGTTGCTTTGTTTACCTATACGTATTTGGATACTGTTATCTTAGTGAAAATGGGCTGTAATAGATAGATAGATAGATAGATAGATAAAACCTTTATTTCATTTCTAACACGACATACCATAACAAAAAAAAGGAAAATATATACATTTAAATGACAAAAACAAAAATTAACATACGATAAATTTACAACAAACTATAGACTAGAGCTTAACTAATTATTAACTAATATTTATAAGTGTTGTATCTGTGGGTGTACGTGCGTGGGTGTATGTGTGTGGTTGTTGCGTTATGTCGTGTTAGTGAAAATGGCGCTGACTCAGCATGTGTCGCAGGAAAACCACGACGCTGTTATTCTGCCAGAACCATAGTGAGTGTTGGCGTACACTGCGCGCGCATGATCTATGAAATGAATGAATAATAAAACTTAGCCTAAAAAGAAAGAATAGTAAATAGTAATACATAGTATAATAGTAAATAGTAATACATGCCATCATGCATAAAAAATGTTATATCCGCTTCTCGACATCAAATCTCAGTTCTGTAGGTCTTCTGTAAGAAATTTCCTCATAGAAATAAGCAGTGTCTGTTGTGTCTTTTTTCCTTATGTATTTTATTGGGTACAATAAATTGTTAAATAAATAAATTAAAACTAGTATCTTCCTGCTGATTTTCTAAAACGGGATTCGAGGGTGACTAAAAAAATACACATTAGTGACACATTACAATCTAAAAATTGCCCTCAATTTTTGTCACACGTGGCGAAAGCGCCTTTTACGAGGCGTTTTACGCTTTACCTACCCCTTAAAGGATAAAGGAGTGATTTTGTGTGTATGTGATCTTCCCGGGCTGTAAAACTCAGCGACGTCTAAGTTTCAGTGTATTGCAATTTAAGCTATGGGCTTACAGGCTCTGATCGCAGTCACTTCGCCACTGCCAGTGCGGAGTGCCGAGCTATTCACGACTGAGCTGTTGAATAATAAATAGACCACTGCCGCCGGCATGGCGGCTCACGTGGGCGACGGGCCTGCATTGTACGCCCACGTAACCTGAATGCTCCTTATTCGCAATGCTTGGCATACCTCTGGTCTGATACGAAAGGATTTTGAACTGCCATGTTTTCTTCCATGCCGGAATGGGAGCGAGAGAGAAACATTGAATGTGCCAGCTGCAATTCCTCCCGGGCATGTAAAAACCACCTAAGGAATCCTAGGGTTTCTGTGCTATTTTGCAATTTAGGCGATAACGTGTCACTACAGCAATATACCTACAAATCTATCTTAAATAACCCTTAAATTTTCTCAGACTTGGTCGTCGTAGGTCGTTTACGCTCTGCCTACCCTATTAGGGATAAAGGTGTGATTATTGTACGGTTGTCTGCCCACGGTAACCTGAATGCTCCTTATTCGCAATGCTTGGCATACCTCTGGTCTGATACGACAGGATTTTGAACTGCCATGTTTTCTTCCATGCTGGAATGGGAGCGAGAGAAAAACATTGAATGTGCCAGCTGCAATTCCTCCCGGGCATGTAATAACCACCTAAGGAATCCAATGGTTTCTGTGCTATTTTGCAATTTAGGCGATAACGTGTCACTACAGCAATATACCTACAAATCTATCTTAAATAACCCTCAAAACTTTCTTAGACGTGGTGGAACAACCTATTTGTAGGTCGTTTACGCTCTGCCTACCCTATTAGGGATAAAGGCGTGATTTTTGTACGGTTGTATGCCCACGGTATCCTGAATGCTCCTTATTCGCAATGCTTGGCATACCTCTGGTCTGATACAACAGGATTTTAAGCTGCCATGTTATTGGGGTATTTCCGCTACGTTTGACAGGTTTTGAGAATCATATTAGAAAAACTGACTACTTATATATTATATTATAGGTTGATGGCGGGCCTGCATTGTATGACTGTACGCCCACGGTATCCTAAATGCTCCTTATTCACAATGATTGGCATGCCTCTGGTCTAATACAACAGGATTTTAAGCTGATGGTTGTAGCTTAAACACAAGTCCATATGACGCTTAGCTATTAGACTTATAGCTTATTTATAACTCAAATGCACTTATTTCTTTTGGAGCCGACGAAATATTTATTTTACATTTTACAAATCCTTGATAACTGAATGTGTGTCTGTAATCTACCTATATTTTTATTCTCTAGAGGCTTTATATATTACTTTTGAACTTATATTTATGAGCATTAGATAGAAGATGAGCTAGAATGAATTCTATTCCCACATACCTTTATTTAATGTGGCTTGAATGTGTACGCATGAATATTCTGGTACATTTATAATTAAATATTCCTCGCTGTGGTAAATTATGTAACAATTATAATGGAAAATCGTGTTCGGGATATATTCTCCGAAGCCACCAAATGTTTACAGAGCATTAGGGACTAGTCCTTCCACTTTTGTTTACCTACTCATTTCTATAGTAGGTACATTATAGATAGATGTAGGCAGACGGCTTAAGGAAGGTTTGGTACAATTGTCCCGTTTAGAATCTCAAGATGTGATTTTAACACCGTAGGCATACGGTATACTAAGATGTAATAGTAAGTTTTGAGTGGGTATTCCCTCTGTCCTTAAATACATACATATTATCATATATTTATCCCTAAATGGGTAGGCAGAGCGTTATCGACATAATCAATGGTTGTTCCACCACATCTGATAAGTTATAATATATACATACATACATACTATCACGCCTGTATCCCTAATGGGGTAGGCAGGGCGTGAACAATCCAAACAAAGGTCGTTCCGCCACGTCTGACAAGTTTTGAGGGTTGTTTAATATAGAAATGGATATTGCTGTAGTGACAGGTTGTCAGCCCATCGAATAAATTACAATATACCCTCGAATCCCTTAGCTGGTTTTTACAGCATGCCCGGGTGGAGATGCAGCTGGCACATTCTACGTTATTCTGTCGCTCCCAGTCCAGCATGGAAGCTGGTATATTTTATATGAGGGTTAATTTTTAGTTGATATGTTGCGGGACGCTGTCCCTTATACTCGGTATAAGCAAATTGATAGGGGTTTCTCTGTCAACGACACTAAACAACTTCCAGCAGGAAATTCCTTCAAAAAGTGTTCTTTTTCCATACAAAATGTCTATTTCGATCAGCCAGAGTGTATGGAAAGGAAAAAAATATTATCTTCCTAAAAATATCCTGGTGAAAGTTGTTCAGTGTCGTTGACGCTGTCCCTTACACCCGTATTGCTGGTAGTGGCGACTGGGTACCCCAACGCGTAAATTGGAATACTCTAAAACCCTCGAGTCGCTGTGTCGATTTCGATACGCACCTGGCACATTTTGATAGCATAATAAAATTGAGATCAAATTGTTACATGACTATTTACTAAGCTGAAGTTTTTGGTTCTCCTTGAACATGTTGTGGTAAAGTTATAGTTTCAAGGGTTTAAGGTGCGTATGTACGTAACAGTTTTCAATGTCACAATTAAATAATTAATTGCATAACATAATTATGATAACAAGAACCTTGTAAAAATACACATTTAGCTACACAAGAGATCTAAAGACAAAGAACCTAAGACCTGGCAAAACAAATGTAAAAAAATTGCTCATAATCTGAACTTAAATATAGGTACAAATAACTATATATACATATAATGACGCCTTTATCCCTAATAGGGTAGGCAGAACGTAAACGACCTAAACAAAGATCGTTCCGCCACGTCTGATAAAGATTTGTGGGTTATTTTATTTAAGATAGTTTTGTAGGTATATTGCTGTTGTGACAGTTGTCAGCCCATCGCCTAAATTACAATATACTGTAACTCTCGGATCCTTTAGCTGGCTTTTACAGCATGCCCGGGAGGAAATTCAGCTGGCACATTCTATGTTTTTCTCTAGCTCCCAGGCCAACATGGAAAAAGTATATATATATGATCTTCCTAATATCCCAGTCCCAGACCAGAAATTCATAAGCGTGTAAAGAATAGTATATTTCCTTAAATTTATATAGGATCACAAAGCAGCCGATTATTGCGTTAGCCGCCCAATGAAATATTCGTGAAATTCGTAGCAAAATGTATCGAATAATTCGCGTTAGCACCATTCTCGGTATTTAGTAACAAATGCCTAAATGTGGGCTGATTAAATTATCAAACGTTGATATGATGCAATGAAATTGATTACTCGAATAGTTTCAATGTTTTTCACTCATTGTATAGCAGATTGTTCTAACATAGATTTTTAATTCAAATCATGGGCAATTTCTTAACATAACTTTAACTACTTCACAAATACGTACTATTTGTTTGCGTCAAGCCAATACAAAAGTATAGGTATGTACAATGTATAGGATGGTATACCTACGTAAAGATTCAAAGGTGTGGAATTTACCTTTTTCTTTCAATAAAATCGGAAGAACTCGAGCAATCCCTTCGAATACGAAACGAAAAGGAGCAATAAAAAGATGAGAAATTCTCTTACCTTGACATTGCGCGTCCTTTATCATAAACAGCAGGAACGCGGATATCGTCACGAATCTCCAGCGACGCCTCGCCATCTTGTTTCATTAATTTTCACCGAACCATTGATGCGGTGGACATGAATTTATAATGACTCGACAGGAGCGATTCGAAGTGTCGACGCCATGGTCGGCTTGGGTGCCACAGTCATCGATTACGTCTACACCATCTTGGCAGCGTCACATCTGTAACAATAGGGAAGTTTGCGTTAGATATAGTTATAGGTACACACATAAAGTCACGCCTTTGTCTGTTCCGTACGGGGTAGAGAGATCATAAACCGGCTATTCGCCACGTTTGATAAATATGGGGGGCAAATATATGTATTTCTTAAGTGGCAGGCTCATTTGTGATTCTCAAATCTATTTGCTGGTTTCTAAAGCATGCTCAGGAGGCACATTTTATGTTTTTTATGGGTTCAGGTCTAGCATGGTAGCAGAAGTTTGCGTAAAGTATTTCTAATTTTATAATTAAAGTCGAGACATTGCAATATCAGACAGTGCTAATTGAAACTATCTAATTTAATTAATCCAATTAACTCTAGTTTGTTAGTTAACATGAATTGGGTATTGTGTAGGTGTATTTATATAATCCATTTAAGATGCCTTACCTACCTAACTTATGGACAGTATCTAGATAAGGGTACTAGACAGAACTACAGAACAATTGAATTTCTTCAACTTATCATATATAATATTACAAAATAAAAAATGAATAATAGAAATAGAAGAAGAAGAACTTTCTAAAAATACACATTTAACAAATGTAATTATCTCTACGCGATACTCTAAGGACAAACAAATATTGATAACTATCTATCAATTTACTGTTTTTGCCACAATACAAAAGAAATTCAATTTAGCGATTGTCGGTGCCTTAAACTTGGATTAGATTTTACAATTCAAATACAAATTACCCTAGAATGTTTATTCTAAGAATTTGGTTTAAATTGTGTTATAAAGAATATGGTTTGTAAAGTTGTTCTATCTCACCGGCAGTAGCAATCTTGTGGTTGTGCGTACAGACACGCGGCCTTGTGTGCGTAGCAATAGGTATACTATGCCGAGCTAACGCACACTAAGGCAATGTGCATAGGTAAGTACATATACACATTCTTCTTCTTCATCTGTTCTATGGGTTTCGAGTGGAGCAACCCGATGAACCCTGGTGTGAGAGTTTTTGAACTACATTATTATGTGGCGCTATTGCACAGCTAATGGGCCTCTTACAAGAGTTTGCGTAACGACCACTATCAAAGACAGCGACCGAGACCGACGGCTTAACGTAGGGCACGGGGCCGAAGCACGAAATCCTTTTCTTTTCCGACAATCAGGTGATTCAGCTCAACCTGCAATGTCCTAACCAAACTGTTACACAAATACAAGTATAGCTAAGCAGCAGTTAGATAAAACATCTGTATAATCAACATGATGTGATCGCATCTTGTTGATAAACGCTCTCGCATAATTACGAAGTCGTGCGTTTTCACTCTACCAACTACATCGTGATGTGGGACTAATTTCGACAATTTGAACGTTGGATTTAGAAATTATCCCACTCACGCATATCCGGAATCAAGCGTATATAGAGACAAGACTTGTCTGTCTACAGTTTTACATGTGGTTTTTCCATGAAAATTATAAAAATATTATTTCTCTAGCCCTTTAGATAAAACATATAATAGAAATAGACTTTTGCATCTGTAATTTGATTGTATTTATATTATTCATAGAAAATTTGTTCACCTAGATAACTATATCAAATAAACATTTAAACCACAATTCAAAAGATGTAAGTTAAAAGCTTAGGATTGTAGATCAAAGTTTAACTATATCTGTATTCACACAGCAATGCGCGATATCGACATATTTGACAGTGAAAATTCGGAATTAGTTTCCCAAGATTATTGTTCGCAGTGACGTCATTACAACCCACTATTCGTGGTATTCGGAGCACTGTCCCAGTTCTGACACGTTCAGTGTAAAGTTGAGCTGACAGGTTGTTAAACTTCAACACTGTTCAGCGTGTTTCGGTTACGAAGCGTCTTGAAGAACACTGACGTCAGCTGAATTTAGATCAAGCTCCAAGTTTGACGTTCTTGAACCCCATCAAACACTTGGACAGCTTTCAACTGCAGAAAGACGAAGGTAGCTCAGTTAAAACTTTGACATGAGTGTCGAGAGCTTGATAGTTAGATAAACTCGAAAAAATGAGGGAAACATCTGTCACAGCTACCTGCGGTAGACGCAATTCCAAAGGATTCTGAAGAATTCCGAAAACAAAAGAAAATGTATTAAAAATCCATAGAAATTTCTTCTGTTACAGCTTGAAGTGGAGTATGCAGGAAATGGTCATGGAGTAATATAATATACTAACAGTAACAACATTAAAAGACAAAAAGAAACTTTAGTTTTACTGGGCTCGATACCACCGGCTAAAACTAAAATTAAAATCTATCTGTCACTTTCAAAATAACATTGAAAAAGGACAGGCGATTTATACCCTATGGTTTTACACTTTGTCGGCTAGATTTTGACGCGTTTTTGCATGTTTACCCAGTATTTCTGTAAATTTTATCCTCCATATCATATGAAGGCGGATAAAATAAACTGATAACGCATAAATCCACTGACTATATATTAAAAACCGGGAGAATACGAGTAGATCTGCTGTCCTTTCCAAACGTTTTAGTCTAGAAGTGACAAAAAATAATAATTTTAGTATGCCCAGTACAAAACATCTAGCATAATTTCAATTCTTGCAACAAACATAAATTAGGACAGAAGCAAATGTTTATGAATAAGAAGATATGAAAATAAAAAGAAAACAACTCTACATTTCCTTACAAAGAAAACAACATTGCAAGTTTGATCTCAAATCCAAACACGCAGTTAACAGAGGACGAGTCGTCCTATGAAAATAAAACCTTTTTCTTGCCTCTTGAAAGTTTTTAGAAACAATACGGGATATCATTAGCCATTTTACACAAAAATATAACCCTCATTTCTTCAACTTGAGTTCAGCATCAGCTTTGTAAATACTTCCATGCTAAACTGCATTATCCAAATTGTGTATTTACAAAGAAGTTAAGAAGTAACTGCCTCTGTTGTCTAATGGTCAGAGCCATGGGCTCACGATCCGGAAGTCCTGGGTTCGATTCCCAGGGAGGAACACAAAGTTGATATTTTTCAATTTATCACTTTGTGAAATTTTCCCCAGTTTGGTAAGGTCTATGCAGCCTGCATCACCTGATTGTCTGAAAAATAAGATAATCTATAATGTCGGGTGGGCATGTAAATAGTTGGTTCTGCGCCTGATTTCTCTCTGGTCGTGTCAGTCAGCCTGTCCCATCAGAATAAGAGATTGAAGGAATAGAGAGTGCACTTGTGTGTAGCGCAAACACTAAAAACTAGTCTCGCATAGTTGACTGATGACTGGGATATTGACCGCCATCACCGAAAATCACTTGGGAGGACTATTTTTTTACAAAGTATCACTGAACGTTTTTCCAATTTATTGTAATAAATGAAAAAAGGCACGATTTACGAGTAGGTATTATTTACAAATTACCACTCTTAACGCAATAAGTACAAGAGAAGTAGATAAGCCTTGGGCTATTTAATTTAGTCTTGAGTGTTTAGAAATTCTCAGCGAGATTCAACATTGTAAAGACATTGAGTTGCCCAGAGCTGCGTTTAATATTTATGATGAAGTGTGGCCTTTGGTAAAGGCAGACAGGCAGACAGAAAAGTGAATACTTTTTACCTAGCTATACTATTCAAAATATAAAACATTTTCTAATGAAAAATAACAAAACAACCTTTATTTCATTTAAGACTGCGTTATTAAAAAAAATGTAATCCAAGAAAATTTTATATTCTTCTTAGCTAGTGGATTCTCGAGTCGAACAACGGCCTGATGAACCCTGGTGTCAGAGTTGTTAAGGAATATTCAATTAAATTGTCTAGCATAATTTAAATCATCAATTTAAACGATCATTAGATACGGTTTAACAATAAAGTATACAAATTCACTTTCCTACTCAACTACGATCCCACAATCTTACCCAAGGGTTATAAATCTCAGCGGCCATTTAAATACCTAGCAAAATACCTATTAGCGTGACCCAAATAGGTATGGGTTCTGTGGGTCCACGACAATACGTCGGCCGTGAGAATGTTTCGCCACCACCTACAATGCGGGCAATTTGTGCCTAGAGTCTCCAACCCAACCTCGGACTTGTCCTTTCACATCACACACGGACATCGCTTTGCCATTCATTGCTGGCGCACAATGAACTTATACTATTGACTAGGCTTATAAGGAAACAATGTACTTCGAAGTAGTTTCAAGACATGACGCAAAGTCCGCACCTCCTATCGCTTTTGTTGTATAATGTTCGATGCAAGCAATTAACAGAGACTATGTATGTAATACGGCCCCAATCAAGTTCTGTATTTAGTGATGGATGACCTACATTCTGATTTACTAATGTATGTGTAGTGGATCTGGCCAATAGATTATTTAACACTTAGGCTTGGTTTTGAATGTCTGGTAAATACCTAATTATTAATTAGGTAAATATCAAACATTTCGCTAATAATATTTTAAAGTTATGCAAGGGAAACTTGTGCGTAATTACCTAAATGTATTTAGAGTGTTACATTGATTTTACATATTATATACCGACACTGCGAAATTTATTATTTTATTCATCTCTTCAAACTATGGAGTAAGTTTATGAAGAGTCCAACGTGCATATAATTTCCAAATTACAAAATACAATTTACTTAAATTTGCCACAAAAGAACTAATTCTATTCCGTATGTACGAGTATACTTGTCGTACCAACATCGATAGCTGATAGCTGTGGTCGAGTGTACGATCGAGAAACTGTTCGTCGAGGCGGAACACGCTTTCACGACAGCCGCGCGACGCGACGCACTGTGACGTCACACCCTCGCCACGTTTCACTGGCCGCACTCTAGCTGCATTTGGAAAACGCATACGCCAGTCAAAGAAGAGTTTTATTATGAAGGACCTCTTCAGAATTCCTCCGGGCAGAGTGATTGCTGCATTGTGACGTCACAGACTCGACACGTTTCACTGGCCGCACTCTAGCTGCATGTGGAAAACGCATACGCCAGTCAAAGAAGAGTTTTATTATGAAGGACCTCTTCAGCATTCCTCCGGGCAGAGTGATTGATGCACTGTGACGTCACAGATTCGACACGTTTCACTGGCCGCACTCTAGCTGCATGTGGAAAACGCATACGCCAGTCAAAGAAGAGTTTTATTATGAAGGACCTCTTCAACATTCCTCCGGGCAGAGTTATTGATGCACTGTGACGTTACAGATTCGACACGTTTCACTGGCCGCACTCTAGCTGCATGTGGAAAACGCATACGCCAGTCAAAGAAGACTTTTATTATGAAGGACCTCTTCAGAATTCCTCCGGGCAGAGTGATTGATGCACTATGACGTCACAGATTCGACACGTTTCACTGGCCGCACTCTAGCTGCATTTGGAAAACGCATACGCCAGTCAAAGAAGAGTTTTATTATGAAGGACCTCTTCAGAATTCCTCCGGGCAGAGTGATTGACGCACTGTGACGTCACAGATTCGACACGTTTCACTGGCCGCACTCTAGCTGCATTTGGAAAACGCATACGCCAGTCAAAGAAGAGTTTTATTATGAAGGACCTCTTCAGAATTCCTCCGGGCAGAGTGATTGATGCACTATGACGTCACAGATTCGACACGTTTCACTGGCCGCACTCTAGCTGCATTTGGAAAACGCATACGCCAGTCAAAGAAGAGTTTTATTATGAAGGACCTCTTCAGAATTCCTCCGGGCAGAGTGATTGATGCACTGTGACGTCACAGATTCGACACGTTTCACTGGCCGCACTCTAGCTGCATTTGGAAAACGCATACGCCAGTCAAAGAAGAGTTTTATTATGAAGGAGCTCTTCAGAATTCCTCCGGGCAGAGTGATTGATGCACTGTGACGTCACAGATTCGACACGTTTCACTGGCCGCACTCTAGCTGCATTTGGAAAACGCATACGCCAGTCAAAGAAGAGTTTTATTATGAAGGACCTCTTCCTCCGGGCAGAGTGATTGACGCACTGTGACGTCACAGACTCGACACGTTTCACTGACCGCACTCTAGCTGCATTTGGAAAACGCATACGCCAGTCAAAGAAGAGTTTTATTATGAAGGACCTCTTCAGAATTCCTCCGGGCAGAGTGATTGATGCACTATGACGTCACAGATTCGACACGTTTCACTGGCCGCACTCTAGCTGCATTTGGAAAACGCATACGCCAGTCAAAGAAGAGTTTTATTATGAAGGACCTCTTCAGAATTCCTCCGGGCAGAGTGATTGACGCACTGTGACGTCACAGACTCGACACGTTTCACTGGCCGCACTCTAGCTGCATTTGGAAAACGCATACGCTAGTCAAAGAAGAGTTTTATTATGAAGGACCTCTTCAGAATTCCTCCGGGCAGAGTGATTGATGCACTGTGACGTCACAGATTCGACACGTTTCACTGGCCGCACTCTAGCTGCATTTGGAAAACGCATACGCCAGTCAAAGAAGAGTTTTATTATGAAGGACCTCTTCAGAATTCCTCCGGGCAGAGTGATTGATGCACTGTGACGTCACAGATTCGACACGTTTCACTGGCCGCACTCTAGCTGCATTTGGAAAACGCATACGCCAGTCAAAGAAGAGTTTTATTATGAAGGAGCTCTTCAGAATTCCTCCGGGCAGAGTGATTGATGCACTGTGACGTCACAGATTCGACACGTTTCACTGGCCGCACTCTAGCTGCATGTGGAAAACGCATACGCCAGTCAAAGAAGAGTTTTATTATGAAGGACCTCTTCAACATTCCTCCGGGCAGAGTTATTGATGCACTGTGACGTTACAGATTCGACACGTTTCACTGGCCGCACTCTAGCTGCATGTGGAAAACGCATACGCCAGTCAAAGAAGAGTTTTATTATGAAGGACCTCTTCAACATTCCTCCGGGCAGAGTTATTGATGCACTGTGACGTTACAGATTCGACACGTTTCACTGGCCGCACTCTAGCTGCATGTGGAAAACGCATACGCCAGTCAAAGAAGACTTTTATTATGAAGGACCTCTTCAGAATTCCTCCGGGCAGAGTGATTGACGCACTGTGACGTCACAGATTCGACACGTTTCACTGGCCGCACTCTAGCTGCATTTGGAAAACGCATACGCTAGTCAAAGAAGAGTTTTATTATGAAGGACCTCTTCAGAATTCCTCCGGGCAGAGTGATTGATGCACTATGACGTCACAGATTCAACACGTTTCACTGGCCGCACTCTAGCTGCATTTGGAAAACGCATACGCCAGTCAAAGAAGAGTTTTATTATGAAGGACCTCTTCAGAATTCCTCCGGGCAGAGTGATTGATGCACTGTGACGTCACAGATTCGACACGTTTCACTGGCCGCACTCTAGCTGCATTTGGAAAACGCATACGCCAGTCAAAGAAGAGTTTTATTATGAAGGAGCTCTTCAGAATTCCTCCGGGCAGAGTGATTGATGCACTGTGACGTCACAGATTCGACACGTTTCACTGGCCGCACTCTAGCTGCATTTGGAAAACGCATACGCCAGTCAAAGAAGAGTTTTATTATGAAGGACCTCTTCCTCCGGGCAGAGTGATTGACGCACTGTGACGTCACAGACTCGACACGTTTCACTGACCGCACTCTAGCTGCATTTGGAAAACGCATACGCCAGTCAAAGAAGAGTTTTATTATGAAGGACCTCTTCAGAATTCCTCCGGGCAGAGTGATTGATGCACTATGACGTCACAGATTCGACACGTTTCACTGGCCGCACTCTAGCTGCATGTGGAAAACGCATACGCCAGTCAAAGAAGACTTTTATTATGAAGGACCTCTTCAGAATTCCTCCGGGCAGAGTGATTGACGCACTGTGACGTCACAGACTCGACACGTTTCACTGGCCGCACTCTAGCTGCATTTGGAAAACGCATACGCTAGTCAAAGAAGAGTTTTATTATGAAGGACCTCTTCAGAATTCCTCCGGGCAGAGTGATTGATGCACTATGACGTCACAGATTCGACACGTTTCACTGGCCGCACTCTAGCTGCATTTGGAAAACGCATACGCCAGTCAAAGAAGAGTTTTATTATGAAGGACCTCTTCAGAATTCCTCCGGGCAGAGTGATTGATGCACTGTGACGTCACAGATTCGACACGTTTCACTGGCCGCACTCTAGCTGCATTTGGAAAACGCATACGCCAGTCAAAGAAGAGTTTTATTATGAAGGAGCTCTTCAGAATTCCTCCGGGCAGAGTGATTGATGCACTGTGACGTCACAGATTCGACACGTTTCACTGGCCACACTCTAGCTGCATTTGGAAAACGCATACGCCAGTCAAAGAAGAGTTTTATTATGAAGGACCTCTTCCTCCGGGCAGAGTGATTGACGCACTGTGACGTCACAGACTCGACACGTTTCACTGACCGCACTCTAGCTGCATTTGGAAAACGCATACGAAAGTCAAAGAGAATCCTCTTTATAACACGAAGGAGCAAAGAAAAAGCTGCTGGGTTTTTCGTCTCAAACGCTTAACTCAAACGCAATGATCTCGCAAACTGGTTTGCTCATGGTTCTGAAACCGATCGCTAATACATAGCAGAAATAGAAAAGAAAATAAATTACGAAGGATCTCTAAGAATTCCTCCGTGGTGAATTGAAGAACATTCTCGAAAATACATATAATCAAGCCTCTATGTATTGATGAACGCCATAATACTACATACAGGGTAGGCAAAACTGCCTCTGTGGTCTAGTGGTCAGAACCATGGGCTCACGACCCGGAGGTCCCGGATTCGATTCCCAGAGAACTGACTTACTTCGCTGGCTCAGCGATCCGAAGTGGACCTCCGACACCAGCAAGCAATAACCAAGCTGCAAGCTGAATAACCTGATTATCAAAAAAAGATACCGTGTTTTAGAGGGTACGTTAAGCCGTCGGTGCCGGTCACTGTCTTTGGTAGTGGTCGTTACACAAACCATGTCAGAGGCCTATTAGCTGTGCTATTAGGCGGTTTGAAAACTTTAAAACCAGGGTTCATCGGGATGTTTTCCACCCGAAACCCCACTCGATAAGAAGAAGATAGAGGGCAGGCAGAGTGTTAACAACCTCACGAAGGCAATGTCG
The DNA here is from genome assembly GCA_949820665.1 of Scrobipalpa costella. Taxonomy (NCBI): domain Eukaryota; kingdom Metazoa; phylum Arthropoda; class Insecta; order Lepidoptera; family Gelechiidae; genus Scrobipalpa; species Scrobipalpa costella. The sequence continues at coordinate 11,985,826 of OX463297.1, read as the reverse complement.
CCACGTCTGACAAAATTTAAGGATCAAACTGCTCGCTTTAATTTTTTTCTTGCAATTTTTTAATAACTATATATAATTTTCCATGCTGGACTGGGAGTGAGAGAAAAACATAGAATGTGTCAGCTGCATTTCCTCCCAAACATGCTGTAAAAACCAGCTAAGGGATCTGAGGGTTTCAGTATATTGTAATTTAGGCGATGGGCTGACAACCTGTCGCTTCAGCAATATACGTACAAATCTTTCTTAAATGGCCCTCAAGACTTTGTCAGACCCGGCGAAACGGCCTTTGTTTAGGTCGTTTACGCTCTGCTTACCCCATTAGGGATAAAGGCGTGATTTTATGTATGTATGTATGTATGTTTGTTTCTGTTATAAGTGGTTGCAACAGTGTCCTGGCTTTTCCGTTTTCAGATGATGCTATAGCTATAGCTAGAATAAAGTTTCTTTAAACCGGTTAGGTTAGGTTAGGTTAAAAAGACGTAATAAAAAGACGTCTAAGAAGACCTAATTACAAGTCACTTACATGAGAACAAGACTATAACTTAAAATTAACATGATCGTTCGTATTCTGCAGGTAAAAGTCAATTCCAATAAAAAACTTGCAGTATAACTAGGTAGCAGTTTTCTTTGCTTAGGCACTAAAACATTAGACCATCATAATAATATTATCAATGACATCTCCATAATATTAAAGTTTGAACGTTACTTAATTTTATTTTTAATATAATGATAGAGATTTCTTAAAAATTGTATAGGATTCTATATTTCTTATATTAGTTAGGTTACTTTATAAACTTGTTAAGGTAGGCTTAATTAGACGTAAGTGATGATATTGTATTGCAGTCCTTATGAGAACGACATGGTCGCTTTGTTATTGTGTACCAAGTCCTTTCACAAATATTTTTTTTTTTAAAACTGCTTGCTTTATTTCACTTCCACGAATAAGTTTTTTTTACTTAGCGCAAAATTCTTAAACAATATGTAAACAAATTATTTTATACAAAGCTACAACGGAAATTAAAGCCAATTTATTATGCGTACAAAAAATAAAGCATAATGTTGTATGCAATTTATGATTACGAGTAATCTCAATATATTATAACTTCCGAGTAATTTTTCAAGTGTACTTCCTTTATAAGAAATAATAATTAATAGTAATAAAAGCAAACGAATATATTCAAATACATACAACTGAAGGTTTTAGAGTAATACAACCTTTAGAGTAATTGAATAATCCATTAGGGAAATCAGAGTGCTATGCAGTAGAAACATTTTGAATGCTACGAATAGAATAGCAAACGATGCGAAACGGGCTCGCTTTATTAAATTAGCTAGATGTTTTGTGTGTTTAGATATTCTATTTTACTGCTTTGGGAACTATATATTTAGATAAAAGCTTCTATGCTGGGCTGGGATGCAACACTATCCCAAATAATGGAGATCCACCATGTTCAAATATGGAAGTGATAAAATAGCATAGAATATATCAGTCGAATTATAAAGCTGTTGAAACTCTACCAACCTCGTAAGTTAATTCTTCTTCTTTTTAGCGAATTGATTCTTGAATCAAACAACGACCCGATGAACCCTAGTGTCATAGTGTAGCACAGCTATTAGGCCTCTGATATGGTTTTGAGTTACACCTCTATCAAAGACAGCGACAAAGCAGCACGGAATCCTTCTTTTTTTCGGACAACCATGTGATTCAGTCTGGAATGTCTTAACCAAACTGAAGAAACCTCACAAAGTGATAAATTGACAAATATCAACCCAGGCCCTGTGGATTGTAAGCCCATGGCTCTGACCACTAGAACACGGAGGCAGTTGTAATCTAATGAAACTTGACTTATATTTATGTGACAGTATTTATAGTTTTTTTTTGGGACACAAAGTAGTGGGACACCACAGGACAGGAGGAATAAATGAAAATAATAATTTATAGTCTCATACAGTAATCTATTTATAGTTTATTTTATCAATTATATGGTCACAATCGGAGCGTAAAGTGGTGAAATTTAGTAACAAAATCAGTTTAGTAACAACAGAGCAATATTTTTTTTGGCCGAGCAAAAACTGAAAAACTTTATAGTACGATATTTCATTTTGTATTTCTAAATCAGTTAATTTTAAATTAGATCGTCATTACAGAACAAAATAACACAAGAACAATTACTTAAACAGTTATTTTTATACGTGTATTTATATTTGTTGGCTAAGGTCAAAAATGCTGTCATTGTAACACAATACTAGGTATTGCGATGACGACATGCCTTCAATGCTTAAAAATATGTAAAAAAACGTCTTCCATGCTGGCCTGGGAGCGAGAGAAAAGCATATAATGTGCCAGCTGCATTTCCTCCCGGGCATGCTGTAAAAGCCAGCTAAGGAAACCGAGGGTTTCAATATATTGTAATTTAGGCGATGGGCTGACAACCTGTCACTACAGCAATGTACAAATCTACCTTAAATAACCCTCCAAACTTTGTCACACGTGGCGGAACTACCTTTGTTTAGGTCGTTTAAGCTCTGCCTACCCCATTAGGGATATAGGCGTGATTGTATGTATGTATGTAAAAAAACGTAAAATTCGTCTGTAGTTTGATAAAACTGAAACTAGGGAAACATCTCAAAAAGGTACTGTTGCAATTCCATTAAGATATACCGGGTGTAAAGGACAGCGTCCCGCAAACTGATAGGGGTTGTCCAGTCAACGAAACTGAACAACTATCACCAGGGATTCTTTCAAGTGATGAAAAAAATATGAACTTCCCGTACAAAATGACCACCTCTATCAGACAATTTGTATGGAAACGTAAATATATATTTTGTACGTCCTGAAAAAATATCCTGCTGATAGTTGTTCAGTGTCGTTGACTGAGCAACCACTATCAGTTTGCGGGACGTTGTCCCTTACACCCCATATATATAGATATATATATATATATATATGGGGTGTAAGGGAACTGAACAACTCCACCAATATCTTTGATGTAACTATTTTTATAATTTCAACTTTTAGTATGTAAATCAAATATTATTAGGCATTTTTTTTATGAAGAAATAACTGTGACTTGGTTAGTTTCTGTATGACCTATAATAATCAATATTACTCATAATAGGAGATGTTTTATTAAAATCATATTCATTAATAAAACCTCGTAAAAAATATTACCTTATTTATATTCTTCCATGTTGGCCTGGGAACGAGAGGAAAACATAGAATGTGCTAGCTGCATTTCCTCCCGAGCATGCTGTAAAAACCAGCTGAGGGATCCGAGGGTTTCAGTATATTGCAATTTAGGCGATGGGCTGACAACCTGTCACTACAGCAATGTAACTATAAATCTACCTTAGGTGGCCCTCCAAACTTTGTCAGACGTGGCGGAGCGACTTTGTTTATGTCGTTTACGCTCTGCCTACCCCATTAGGGATAAAGGCGTGATTATATGTATGCATGTATGTATAAAACATTACCTCATACACGAAAAGCCTTACAAGTAAATCATGTTTACATTCTACGAAGTTGTTTTGCGGTAAACAAATATGTTTACGTTACGTAATGTTTGCAACAAACATAATTTCTTCAGATTTAATTAGGATAAACATATGAAGCTTTTGTTTACGCTAACTTTTGTTTTCCAAACATAATAATAAACAAGTTGTTTTATTAGGCAATTTTTAACTGTCTCGGTCATATCACATTACCTTTCAAGTTCATAATTGGCTTGTCCCACAATGGACGCATACGTCACCAAATGATACTCATAGGTGTGACTATAGCTGTTACTGTAACGCAATCTTATTGCCTATTACCCAAGAGTTGTTTGGCACGTCATTTAGCCGGCAACCTTGCAAGTACGTGCCAGTATCCCCCCTCTTACAACTCGGCTAGTGTAAAAAGAGCCCTTGGAACGTGCTCTGATCGAAGTATGAGAGGTCAGGTTAATCGGGCTTGTGGTACAGGCCCGAATCACTTTCACTCACTTCGGCTGCCGTCGGCTTTTTACGCCTGCAGGTGTTACTGGAGTAGTCGAGTGCCAAGTTTAGCCGCTCATCGTTCTTGTGAACGAAAATTGGAAAATAAACTTTTTCATAATAATGAGCTCTGACTTAAATAAACTACCTGCTAGAAGTTGGGTTAAGATTTAAAGAGATAGTAAGATTAGCTAGGCTTTTCATACATCATAATTTTAATTTAGAACATCAAATATAAATGACAAGAAATTTAGGTAATTACAATATTTTATAGAGTTAGAAAATTTCTGGACAAGTTTTAAACTATTTTATTTTTATAGTGCGAGCGCGTTCAAGTCTTTTGTATACAAAGCAGTTGTTGCTTTGCTTTTACCTATATAGCCTTGAGTATTTTTCAAACTCTACAATTCAAAATAAAACATTATTTTGTTTATATTAAACGGTAATTTTACCTTACTCTACATGCGTAGAACCCGAGTCTTGGCATTATTATTTAAATTAATATTCATATGCCACGCATTTGTATTCACCGAGGGGAATTTCTCCTTACTGTCCCTTTAGCAGAATCCGGGGTTTGTGACCGACGCGAGGAAATTGAGAAGCAAATGGCGACCGGTTTATGCTAATAAAATACAAAAACTTCTCTGACCACTTCAATAACTTCGCCATTTTTATTGGTATTCCGTTTACTTATGTAATTTCGCACTTACAATTTTAAAGCATTGTAAATCTCTACTTTCAATTTTCTTTCAATTTACGAAACTAGGATTGCAATATTTTCATACATGTCATTATACCGCTTGATCCAAGATAATGTCACATTTGTATTTTTTTTAACGTTCGATACTAAACAAAACTTCTTATTCCCTTAAGATTTCTGACTTTTGGTTTTCCTTCTGAATGGCATTTATCGCAGCTACCATCCTTTTTACAAAGTGAGTAAGTCATAGGTTTCATATTCGTATTTACTGGGTTGAGAGCCGTCAATTATGACCTATTATCAGAACTCTACTATAGAGTATAAATCGCCTCCTGATGTTCCCAGGATCCGGGGTATGTGACCGCAAGTCGGCGGAGGAAATTGAGAAGGCAGCCGCAGGGACCGGTTTATGCAAATATGCCACCAACCCGCAGACATGGAGAGGAATAGATACCGCAAGTTACACCATCGGTATGAAATCAAGCGTACTAAATATACTAAATTCGCAACGTGACGTGACGACTGTTGCTGCTTCCTAGCTATTATAAATCGCCTTCTGACGTTCACAGGATCCGGGGTGTGTGACCGCAAGACGGTGGAGGAAATTGAGAAGGCAGCCGCATGGACCGGTGTATGCAAATATGCCACCAACCAGCAGACATAGACAGGCAAAATACAGCAAACTAAACGATCTACACCGTAAATACTAGATCCTTCCTGCAAACTTTGTTAAACTACATATATACTAAAGTAGCAATGTGAGGCGACATGCTAAATCGCCTTCTGACTTGACTTTACATTAAAATTGCCACATTTTGTGTGTAGATGAAAACGCTCTGCTTACTCAGAGCTACTCACATCAGAGGTTATTCGTATGTTCCTGAAGATTGATAATGGTCGGGAGCTAAAGGACACTTGCGATATCTACACCTATTTATATTTGTGCACCAACTGGCTCTGATTACACAGCCGCTAAATGTCATGGGCACGCAGGGTACCTACACTTGCGGTATCTACGCTTATCTGTCTGTGCACCAACTCGCTCTGAATGCCCGCGGAAGACGCGCACAGCCGCCAAATGTCACTTGCTCACCTCCGCCGGCCTTGCTCAAATAGCAGGTTTGGAACACATATTTGGACGATATTCTGCACGCTCTTGGTTTGGGCGGTTTTAGCATATTTTAGCACACTACGTGAAGATCGCAAATTATCATGACATATAATATAATCTATTAAAAGCTTATGTTACTTTTGCATTTTCGTAAAGTCTATCCGTCCTCTATTACTGACAGCTAAATTGTTTAAAATCTTTAGTTTGACAGTCCGGTTTTGCAAACAATTTACAAATTATTGTAAAAGTATCTACAAGAATGTCACCAATAGGTAGATTGTTAGTGCGCTAATAATATTACGTATTAGAAACCAATTTTTTACATTTGTTTAACTAAAAAAGAGTTGTTATTGCGTCATTAAAAAAATGAAGCAATAATCAAGTTATATCCATTTATGGCGACGTTGGTATAATTTGAAAACTTGATACAATCTTGTATTTTACTTGTATTAAACGCGATAGTGAGCATCTCACTTCCAAATCCTTTCACTCCGTAGCGTCAGAGAAAAACACAAATAATTTAGCGGAGAAATATTGATTTAAAAAAGAATGACTTAATGATACGGAAGTACAGAAGTTAAGATCTTTATTTTTTTATGACGTATTTTCACGTGACACGTTTATTTATTAAACAATCAACTTGGTTTTTTTAATAAATGGATGAATTTAGTAAATGACAAAGGCTAAGTAGAAACACGCTTTAAATTTTAATCAGCTGTTTCTTTTTACATCGAGTGTATAAGGTATGTACGTGGCACATAGCGTGAAATAATTCCAACGCAATTCAAACTAATATTGTTCGAAATTTGCAATTTGGCCGCGATATTGATTGTAATGGCTCCATTGTAGTTTTGTTAGTGTTATTTAGATTGGAATGCTGATCATAAAGCAATTATCGTAATGACAATAGTAGTTGTTATTTTATCATTAAAAAATGATTTATAAATAGTATAATTTGCAAATATTTGTTCAATTTCAAGCTACTATATTTTGAAACATAAAATGAGCTAGAAAGATGGGAATACCGCAAAATTTGTCATGGTATGATATTATGAACAAGAAATAATTTTCATAAAACTTGCCCACGTCGATGATTAACTATTTTGTATTAGAACCATTTTATTCCTAATTTGCGCTAGTCATAAAACAAACAGTACTTCGGTTACAGAGACTGAAAAATAACCCCACGAGAAGTATTATGCTATACTTAAAAAAAACATAGTGTAACAGGTGTCTTCCATGCTGGACTGGGAGTGAGAGAAACACATAGAATGTGCCAGCTACATTTCCTCCCGGGCATGCTGTAAAAACCAGCTAAGGGATTCGAGGGTTTCTGTATATTGAAATTTAGGCGATAGGCTGACAACCTGTCACCACAGTAATATACCTACAGATCTTTCTTAAATAACCCTCAAAACTTTGTCAGACGTCGCGGAACGACCTTTTGTTTAGGTCGTGTACGCTCTGCCTACCCCATTAGGGATAAAGGCGTGATTATATGTATGTAACAGGTGTAAAAACTGCGAAACCCATTAACATTTAAACTCGCTATTATAATTCTCTAATGAAATAATAACTTGGCGCACCCTCTCCAGTAATAAATTGCGATTTAAAAATTAAGTAAGTTTTGGTATAATAGCGCTGTGGCGGGGCCGTGAAACTTTTCGACACGCCCTGATAAGTTGCCTGCTTGGAAGAAATCTTAATAACTTCATTCCCATTTAACTAAAAGTCTCGGAAATATAGGATAACTTTTTATTAGAGAGTCTAGAGACTGATACTAAAAAAACTAGAAGGTAAAAATAATAACATTTCCAAAGTTTTGACGTAAGTGTTTGTTGGAAATAATGATAACAAACATTTCCTAGTGATATTTTCATTTTTGGCTTTTGCTACGCGCAACGTTGACTAAACTGAGATTATCGAGTTGACTTTATATATACTTATACTTAATTTTATTTATTTTAAGGTCAAATTGTTTAAATTCAATACCTTCCAATGCGAACTTTTCGTAATGTTCTGGTTTGATATAAAATATGAATCACCCCTAAAATACTTTCGCGTGAAAACCCATTATCATGCACTGACGTAAACACAAAGCATTTGTCTCGCTCAAGCACACTGTGGAATATTTACCGTTAAGGCTGGAGTAAAGAGTTAACCGTTCCGAAATAGGGCCACATCAATATTTTAACACGGCCTTGTTACAGCAGTGGCTCATTAAGGTGGCGATATAGCCTAAATGGCGACCCCATCAGTAAAAAAAACATAATTCACTAAAAACACAGTGAATAAAAAAAAACCGGTTCAACAGACTCAGGTAAGAGTAATTAAGATAATTTAGAACCTTATAAATTAGCGATTCATAGTTCGTTGTAGTAACAGGTAGAAAAATTGCGAATAACGGCCACCAACGACAATTTTTGTTCCTGTTACTACAACGAACTCTAAATCGCTAATTTATGTGGGTCTAAATTATCTTTATAACTAGTCAGTTCAGTTCAGTCTGTTGGATCGTATTTTCGGTTCGTTGTGTTTTTAGTGAGTTATGATATTTTTATTGATGGGGGCGCCACTTAACTTCTATAGTCACCGTTAAGCAGGAATGCCTGCTGGCAAAGAACTCTGATCTGCGAACAAACGCTCCCGAACTTCACTTGCACCTTGTGTGCGAGAGTTTAAGCGGAAGGTTCCGAAAGTGACGAGAAAACGAGCAACTGCGTTACAGATTTTTCCAACGCATATATTTTTTTAAATGATATAACTACTGTTAAAATATTATTTTTCTTACTTATTAAAGTGTTTTTAAGTATACATACATATACATTTGTCACGCCTTTATTATCCTATTATCTGTTATTGCAAAATTCGTATTAAAAATGATTGAAATCTTATTTTCCTGCGTCAATACAACTCTAGCTCGAGCTTTAATAAAACAGTATTGTAATTTCTCATGTTATTTATCTTGTTCGATCAGAGCAATCTTGAGACTCATGACAAGTAACATGTGCCACAGTATGTGCCTTTTTTTCTGGGTTTTATCCCATGCCGAGGTATTATGAACAATGATATTTTATTTTTTTACTGGGAGAGATAGAAAAACATAGAATGCTCTAGCTGCCGTTCCTCCCGGGCATGCTGTAGAAGTCAGCAAAAGGGACTCGAGGATTACAGTTTATTATAATTAAGGCGATGGGCTGACAACCTGTCACTATAGCAATACAAATTACAATCTAAAATTGCCCTCATTTTTTGTCAGACGTGGCGAAAACGCCTTTTACGAGGTGTTTAACGCTCTGCCTACCCCGTACGGGATAAAGGCGTGATTTTATGTATGTATGTATGATATTTTGAAAAGCCTTTTCTAGGTATAACTTTTTTATATTATGAACCATTATTTTAAAAGTCTGTTATAAACTCTGAACACTATAGATCGATTATAAAATCTGTTCATCTGTCACGTCGCCTTAATAGCTGTCATTGCTTCAATCGCTGTCAGTGTAACCTAACCATAGCCAAATTTTAGCTACTAAAACCCGTCTGGACAGTAATGACCGTCGCACTATAGTAAAGATCCAGAGCCCTTTATACCCTTTAAGGTCTGAAACTCGCATTCTGTCAACAATTTAATTTACTTCACACTGAAGAACTCAGCGCGACGTAGCATGAACCGGATCAGAAACTCTTTCTTTGTTACAAAGTTACCTTTGCCTTTGAGATGCAGCCGTGCTAAGTAAATCATCTTGGATTATTCTACGATTATTCTTTAGTTTTTCGCTTTCTACCTGTAGCATTTTATATTTTTATCATTGACAAGTATTAAATAGAATCCGTTTAGTTTTTGCATACTTTTTTTGCTAAAATCTACTTTTCTCAAAATTACACGAACTTTCTGAAATCATGTTCCTGCATGCAACTTTTGCTAATTTCGCTAAAATATATAAAATCATACAATCTATTTCCAGAATTACCACAGCCAAATTATGTTTATAGGTATAATCAATAAAAACTTCTTTTGCTTCTTATAAAAACTGAAGCACCAAGCACCAACAATTATGATTTTCTTTGAATAAAAATGCAGAATAAGTCTATTTTCTTTGTTGTTTCGCTCCTTTGAGCTGACTCCTCGCAGCGTGTAAAGTCAGGTTTACCAGTTTATACCAGTGACTAGATTTGCCTTTCCCGCGTTGAAGGCAGATTTAAAATAGATATACCTACTTGAATACTTTGCTTCTAATAAAAACCTTATCAAAGGACCAAATATAGTATATACACTAATAATTTCGATTTTTTGAGGACTCTCTATGCTACTCACTATTGTATTCTTATTTCATATATTATGAAAGAAAGAAAATAATGTATTAGTTTCTGGCAGGAGCAGAACCTGCGTCTCTGGAATACCGGTCCATTACTCTACCAACTGAGCTACAGAAATGATAGAGGGAGTGACGAATTTATCATAGTCTTTCTTATGTATACGTCATAGCGACATCTAGCCTTGTAGTTTTAAGAGCTACTCGTACGTAGACGCAGGTTCGAGCCAGAAACGAATTTATAATTTTTTGTTCTTCATATTATATAATTTCGATTTTCTTTTAATATAAATTCAGAATAAGTCTATTTTCTTTGTTGTTGCGCTCTGTTGAGCTGAGTCCTCGCAGCGTGTAAAGTCAGCTTTACCAGATTATACCAGTGACTAGCTTTGCCTTTCCCGCGTTGAAGGCAGACTCGATTTGCTATTTCACAACTACGGATATTGAGTTTGGCGGAAACAAGCCCCTCGCTTCCGGTTCGCACTTGCCTTTTATCGGAAACAAGTTGGCGTTCTTGAAAATGCGTTATAGCTTATAAAATAAAATTGGAATACGTTTTTTTTGTCTTGATTCATTTATTTCAAAGATTTCTCAGTTTAGGTCTTCTAGAAATCTGAAGTTAAAGTTTAGTTCTATAATAAGACTATTCATTTTGTGATTATTATTCAAACACTTGTAATCAGAGTAACGACAAATGTTTCCATTTCATCGAACCAGTTTTTTATTCAGCTCTCGTATCTACAACCAGAAACCGTATTTTTGCATCACTTGAATCAAATTCGCATGCGAAAGAGCAACTTTCGTATGTTCAAAAATACGACTCCAGTGAGTATGTGATTTACCTATACGCCAAGTATGTTTCGCCCTTAAATCTTATATCAATCTCAACCCCTGAACTCAACCCAACAAAGACAGCTACGCAGTCTAGTGCGCCTTAGCTAATATTATGATATTCTTTACTTGTGGAGAGTTTCAATGAAAAACAGGGTCGGTTCTAGTTATCCTCAAGCGAGTGGACACAGGTTAGCTGTTACTTTCGATGTTTACCTCTATAAATAAAAAAAAAAAAATTGTAATCCTATTTTTCAAACTCTACACTCACTTATACATATATACATAAAATCACGCCTTTATCCCTTACGGGTCACTACAGTACTATAGCTACATATCTATCTTAAATAACCCTCAAAATATAGACGTGGCGGGGCGACCTATGTTTGGGTCGTTTGCGATCTGCTGGGGATAGGGGCGTGATTATATGTATCTACGTAGTACCACTATCTGATTTATTTCGCAAATTTTCACAGCCCTTAATATTTTTTTCGTCAGTTATATGCATCATATCAGTCTTGAATAAAAATAGCTACGCTAACTTGTGTAGGTATAGTTTGAATGAAAAATTGTGTTGATTCTAGTTTATGGAAACCAGTTATCCTCAGGCTTGTGGACACTGGTCAAGCTTACTTTCGATTTCTCGGCACCAGGCGACCTCGGCGGCGGAGTTCGTTCCACGGAATATACAGGCTGTTTTAAAAAGCACTGCGTATCTTGGTACCACATGTTCTAGTTCTACGAATGATAACAAATATTAAAACTAAAAAAAAAAAATTGCTCGAAGTCCAAAAAGACATGCCGTTCCGATACAAAAATTTTAGATGAATGAACATTTTGCAACCACGGCTGTTGTAATACGAGCCGATACGTCAGGCAAAGGTATTTAATATTTTAATACTTATTACGTATCTAAATTAATCCGTGCATAGACACGAAATAATAAAATAATGTGTACAAAACGCGAAAGTACAAATATTTTGCGTGCAAAATACATAAAAAACATTGTCATCACATTTGGTTTGTGCTTAGGGAAAATTGTTTATTATAATAATTAGCTCTTTACACCCTGTATAGTACCTTACTATCTACCTACCTACTAGAGTTCGTACCACGCCTTGCGCTTGCGCCGCCGAGCCGCATGCCACAATCGTGATTTAACTAGCTCAACAATACTGTTCGGACTGATCGTGACAATTTCAAGAGTTTATTTTGAAATTAGATCGATCTAGTTCTTTTGAAATCACTAACATCCAATAGTGCGTATCTGGTTTCCGGTGACTCAATCTATTTGTAGTACATCTGACCTTTTGAAATAGATCGAGCAAAAAAGCAAGATATTTTGGTCGTTAGATTTGTCTGTTCTTTGTAATATTTGGTATAAAATAGTACATGCGATATTTGATACCAAAAATATGAAATAGGTACTAGTTTAATTAAAAATATATATAAATTGTTTACCTAAGTCTGCTAATAATATAAAAGAATACCTATAAAATGAGAAAATAAAATAGTGGTTAGGAAAAAAATGAACTTTACTCACTACGAGCGACAGAGATTTTCATAAAATAGGATATTAATTATTTTTACATTTATAGTGGCCTCATTTAAGCTTTTTAAAATATTCGCCGTTCTAAAACGTGTCTATGAATTAACCAAAACCTGTCAGGTGGTTGAATTAAAATTAGATTGGTTTGGCCTCCCCCACCACCGGTTCTCATTAACACACGAATCGACCGGTTGTGATCACACAACTAGTTTAACAACAGAATATTATTATTGCCTAATGAACAATATGCCATTGTATAACACTCAACGGACAATAGATGCATTACCCAATCAGTATCGAATGTGGCATCTAACCGACCCGTGAACGTAAATACAGTACAACCACGCTTATAATGACGGTGGCAAAAAACGAACTAACCCTGCCAACATGCCTGTCAACTCAGAATAAATCTCCTTGTACTACATACATACATATAATCACGCCTTTATCCCTAATGGGGTAGGCAAAGCGTAAACAACCTAAACAAAGGCTGTTGTTGTTGGTTGCTCCGCCACGTCTGACAACGTTTTGAAGGTTATTTAAGATAGATTTGTAGGTATATTGCAATACACTAAACCCCTTGGATCCCTTAGCTCGTTTTTACAGCATGCCCGGGAGGAAATTTAGCTGGCACATTTTATGTTTTTCTCTTGCTTCCAGTTCAGCATGGAAGTATCTCCTTGTACTACGTATAAATAATATTGGGTTTTCATCAGGGGTGGGTAGATGTTGAAATGGAATAAAATAAGCTGTGTGTGAGGTAATAACAAAATTTTGTTTTTATTTGAAAAGCTTAATAATGCCAATTTGTTTAGTAAATGACATGGTTCAGCAATACCCAAGGGTTTATCGCAGGGGTAATGGATACGAGAGTCCCGAAAACCTAAATTTTTAACGATTTCGGCAAAACTTGGTCAGTCAAAAAGGAACTAAAAGGGACTCTAAAAGGTGGTTAATATCGGACCCACCTGTAAACTTAGAACTTTGGACTAGATAAAGTCTAGCAGAGTAAAATTTAAAAAATCTTTTTTTATTACTTTTGCGAGAACTTTGCAGTGATTGAAACAGGGCCTCTAAAATTCATGCCCTGTAAAGAACCGCGACAAATTTTGATACAATGTCATATTATACCAAATAAATTGGCATGATTGGACCTTTTTTGCTAATATGATATAAATATCTCACAAACAGCTTATTTTATTCCATTTCGACCACACCCACCCTTAATCTTCTTCTTAGCGAGTGGATTTTCCAGTCGAAAGGCGAAGTACCCTGTTGTCAGTTTTCAAAACGCCTAGTAGCACAGCTATCAAATCATAACACAGCTATAATAGGCCTCTGACATGGTTTTGAGTAACTTCATGAAAAACCCAACCCTATACAATCACAATGTTTTGATTTATACTATATGTGTACATATGCGCTGTAGGTTATAATTATATATTTACACTCTAAATTACATTTTATTTTTATTGTTTTGTTCTAACTCTGTTAGTTATTAGGACAAAATTTTGCACCTGTCTTGTCATTTCCACATGCCCTAAGGTAGACTGGTAGATAATGCCTTTGGCGTTAAGTCCGCCCATGTAATATTTTGTGCATAAAGTTAAATAAATAAATGTGTGTTACCGTCAGGATAAAAAATCCTTGTACTACGTGATAAGTTTTTGCTGCCAACGTCATATTTTTGACAGATCTCCCAATATGGCGCTGCATATTGCCCATGGCCCATGTTCATATTAAGCGAGGTGGTACTTTATTATAGTAAACAGTACAATAGACGTAACAGCGTACGCGCTAAATGATGTAATATAACAAACAAACGAAAAAAGCATTGTTACTGTTCTTTGATGAAGTTGTTAACTTTTTACGACGTCAACAAAATGTTTATTACGGATGTTTCACTTTGTACTAAAATTTAGCTTATCACTCGTAATAAACGAACAAAATTAACATAAGGTAAACGTGAAATACATAAATTATCCGATTCCTAGAACATACACACCGAACAAAATAGTGCTTTTGAAACACTTGTAATTGTAATGGCTTTGTCTAAAGTGCCAGAAAAAATAATTCTTTGAATCATTCCTTGAATAGCAAATTATTTCCCAAGGAAATAAAGTCTCACGGTAGAGTAAACAAAAATCGCGTCTGATTGCAAAATAAAGTCCAGTCATTCGTTCCATTTCAGCCAGTGTCATTAACAAAAGACGAGAGTTACAGAGCAAGCCGTGCGAGAAACGCCTGCTACTGGACGCTGACAGGCGAATTTCTACGACCACTCGTGCTTCCAACAAATTTGCCGCCTCTTACGGCATTTCTACTCTGAGATTTTAGAGGTGAAATATCTACGCCGCATTCGACAAGAAACCTCTCAAATCGTCGCCGTTTGATCGTCAGTGGTTTCCTTTGTGAATTTTGCGATTCGTCATGGGTAAAGCGTTCTCGGCAGAGGTAGGCGGCACTCGCTTAATGGGAAACGTTGACAATGACAAGGAAATTCCGGCGTGCACCAGCTGCCTACCCAATTATTTTCACAATTCGCTTGGTTGCCCAGCGCTGGCAACGTTTAGCCACAGTAGAAAAAAAAACAGTAACACGATTTTAACAAGCGACTGAAAACACCCTTTTCGTATAAGTCTATAATAAAAAAAATGGTGCTTGCCTTGCGTCTTGGTTCGCACCAAATCTTTAAACAGCCGTTTTTCAAGACGGGTAGCGAGCTGATCTGTTTTGAAAATATAATGGTAAAATGTGGTGTATTACTACTGTTCCTTACTTATTCTATGGTTTTGCTTTTCACTGTGATTTGGACGTTGTTATCAGATTTGGCAATTCAGAATTGATAATCATAATTGAAAATGTCCCTCGTTTTAAATTTGTCGCTAAATATTATAACCTGTTTTGAAGTAATGGGTTTATGATTGCGTTACATTATTATTAATTTCTTCATCATTTATTATAATAACATTAGGACCGGAAGCGATTAGCAGTTTCAAAACTTTGGCACCTTCAGAGTTCATCGGGTCGTGTTTAGCGACTAGTAAAACCCATTCACTAGAAAAATGAAGAAAAAATGCTAGATACGAAACGATAAAAACGCAAAAAATGTTCCAGCTGGTTCAAATCCCATGTTTAATTTAGGATAAACCGTCACAAAAGCAATAAATACCTTATGAAATAAGTATATGCTCTGTGAGACAACATTTTTGATCTCAAATTCAAACTCTTGACTTGAATTTTAAATTGACATCTGCTTCTCAAATCTTGAACTGGCCAACAAAACAAAATGCTACAATGAGTGACTCAAGGAGTAACACTGCGAGACTCTTGGCTAAACCAAGTTGCTTCAAGGTACCTCCAGACAATAAGATCACACGCCCTCTTCTGACGAAATAACGAACTTTTTGATTCAAATAATGATACTTTGTGTATTGTAACTTTTGTTGTTATATTCAAATACCTAGCTAGGTACTAATAAAAAGTATTCTCGTTAGATAAAGTGTGACTTTTATGATTATGATTTCAAATCTCTGTACTTATTCCAGTTACTTTATCCTCATAATAATCAGTCAGTGAAAGAAACACAGAATAATAAATAGTACTAAGGGCAGCAACACACAGGTGTCACTTACTGCGCGCAAGTTTGCGCTTAAAACGCTGTCAATGCTTTTTGCATTGCCTACAACACACATGCTCTACGTTGACGCATTCCTCTGCCAGTACGCGTAGAGCGTAAGGTGAAGCAAGTGTGTTGTAGGCAAAAGAAAAAGCATTAACAGCGTGTTGAGCGCAATCTTGCGCGCAGTGAGTGATGCCTGTGTGTTGCTGCACTTCCGAATATAAATCAAAGACGATTCGAAAGAATTTTTAATATTACTTCGAAGTAAGTAGTTCTGTATGCGACGTCCTACGACTAAAAGCAATACGAAATTTCATTTTGAACTATCTGATATCGAAGAGATACATTAGGTATGAGTAAAAATAGAAAAGTTGTCCATATCGAAAGAAAAATCTGAATGTCAGTAAAAAAATAAAGGCCGTATTTAAAATCAGTTCTCATGAGTGACAGCGAGTTTGAGTTCGTATCAGAAATGTCATTTCAGTACAAACTGGCCTGTCCAATCCATACTTAATATTTCTCTCAAGTTCGAAATCGCTTCATAAATACGAGCCTAAGTATTTATATAAAGAGGAAAGATTACTATTTAAAACCAAATGCAGGGTAACGCAAGGTATGTTTATAGTCACGGACTTCCCAAGTCATACTGAAGTATTATTATTTTACCTAGAACACAACATAGCAACAACAAGGGGCCCGGCCGCCTGGCTCGCGACCTCTCACCTTCTTGCTGTGTACCGTCGGTGCGTGAGATTGCCAGTGTCATAACAGAGATCTTCTGGGTGAGCTCGTTCTATCGTCGACTCTGTCACGGTCATTCCTGTCTAAAATTAGTGAGCCCGATGGTGTAGTGGATAGGGCCGCTGCCTCCTGAGCGGGAGGTCGTGGTTCGAATCCCACCACGTACCAATGTGTTTTTCGGTTTTCGAATTTCATATGTACGTTTATTCGGCGCTTTTTCCGTGCTTCGGAAGGCACGTTAAGCCGTTGGTCCCGGTTAATATCGTTTAATACCGTAGATATTAGTCGTTAAGCCATATCAGAGGCCAGTGCTAAGCATTGGCGGCTTGAAAACTCTGACCTAATCTTGGATTGGGTCTGGTTTCCCTTCTTGGTTGCGGAGGTCAGATGACAGTCGCTCTGTGTAAAAACCAGTAACTTCGTTCAATCCCCTAGATTAGGTAGCCGACCCCGTGATCTAAGTAGTGCCTGTTGTGTACTTGTTTTTTATGTCCTGTTTTTGTTTACATTTCTTTTATTTACATAAATAAATTTATCTCTATCGTATACCGTCCGTGGATTACGACGACCTGCGCAGCCTAGTTGGCAGTGTCTGCCTACTACGCAGAGGGTTCCGGGTTCGATTCTCGGACGGAGCAGACATTTGAATGATGAGTTTAAATGTCTGTTTCTGGGTGTGGGTGTTCTTTGTGGTTGTTTCTGTGTATGTCCATGGCACCCCGATACAGGGAATCCTAGTGGGGGCTATGAGTGTGATCGTGCGTTTTTTTTATTAACCTTTAAAGCTTGTCTGACGAGTCGGCTGGACCTTTGTTTAGGTTTAGGCAATTAGGGATAAAAGTGTGATTGTACGTACTAAGATATTTTATTTATTCAGATAAAACCGGTTAACAATGCCAAAAGCATCAGAAGGTCAAAACGACCTGATAGAGGCGGTGAAAAAACGCCCGCTTCTCTACAGCAGATACCATCCTCAGTTCTCAGACAGGAAACTGAAGTTGAGCCTCTGGTACGAGGTCTGCGGCGATATTGTGGATGGTTGGGATACGGGATAATGGTAGGAAGATGATGATGACATCGGAAGCCAAGCACATTACCTATACCGGATGTAAATGACAGCTTCCCGCAAATATCGCGTCAGCTTCCCCGATACTGAACAACTTCCACCAAGAAATACTTACGGGAAGTAAAAAATTAAATTGGCTTTTCAATACAAAATCACCTGATTGTTCGAAAAAGAAAAAAAGATTTCGTGCTTCGGAGGGCACGTTAAGCCGTCGGTCCCGGTCGCTGTCTTTGATAGTGGTCGTTACTCAAACCATGTCAGAGGCCTGATAGTTGTGCTACTAGGTGGTTTAAAAACTCTGACACCAAGGTTCATCGGGTCGATAGACTCGATACCCACACGAAAGAAGAAGAATACAAAATGTCCACCTCGATCAGACAATTTGTATGGAAAAGTCTTTTTTTTTCACTTTCTGGTAGACAGACGGCGGCGTGGCCGGCCCATTCGGCAGTGGCGAGACGAACTTGATGCCTATCTGGAAGACTGGCCAGAACAAGCAAAGGACAGAGAGTCGTGGAGAGACCGGAGAGACGCCTTTGCCCAGCAGTGGGACACTATCGGCTAAATTGGATTTGATTGGTAGAATTTCCTGGAGAAAGCTGTTTAGTGTCGTTGACTGAGCAACCCCTATCAGTTTGCGGGACGCTATCCCTTACACCCGATATGAATATGACGAAAAACAACGTTAATTAACCACCAGCAAGGAAATAATAGCTTGGTTCATGCTTACAAGTCCTTACATTACAATTTATTTCACAAGTTTTTCTCAAAAGCATTTTTAATGACACATTTTTAGAAGTCAGAGTTTTGAGGGTCCTCAAAAGTTTTTTTTCGTTTTGCGATGAAATATGAGACTCCAAAGTTATGAATTGGCTCAGTTAGTAAGGGTCGAGGCGTGACTTTAAGCACAAACTCGTAAATGATTTAGAGGGAGAAAACATAATTTCACTTTTAATCATGAAGGACTTTTGAAAGTTTATGTCGTCAGTGCTTGTCCGAAGATATAAGGTTTGATACAGATGAGATATCTAGAGCTCGAAATTATAAGGAAACAAATTCGTAATATTAGACAAAAAAAAAGAAATGTACGTTTATTCGGCGCTTTTTCCGTGCTTCGGAAGGCACGTTAAGCTGTTGGTCCCGGTTAATATCGTTTAATACCGTAGATATTAGTCGTTAAGCCATATCAGAGGCCAGTGCTAAGCATTGGCGGCTGGAAAACTCTGACCTAATCTAGGATTGGGTCTGGTTTCCCTTCTTGGTTGCGGAGGTCAGATGACAGTCGCTCTGTGTAAAAACCAGTACCCTCGTTCAATCCCCTATATTAGGTAGCCGACCCCGTGAGATACGGGATAAGGCTAGGAAGAAGAAGAAGAAGAGACAAAAAAAAATTACCATGCTGTTTCTTCCATGCTAGCCTGGGAGCGAGAGAAATACATTGAATGTTCCAGCTGCATTTCCTCCCGGGCATGCAATGAAAACCAGCTAAGGGATCCGTTTCAGTATATTGTAATTTAGGCGATGGGCTGACAACCTGTCACTACAGCAATATACCTACAAATCTATCTTAAATAACCCTCAAAACATGGTCAGACGTAGCGGAACGACCTCTGTTTAAGCCGTTTACGTTCTGTCTACCCCATTATGGATAAATACGTGATTATATGTATGTATGTTTTTATTACTGACATCCCACCAAGAGTTTTATTGGTGTCAATTAAATACATGGTTTCAAGTTTCAGGTTTTGTTGAAGGGTTCATCCAGAATGCAGGCAAAAAGGTCGTCTATAGGTATTTTATTTACTACATCACACACATCAAATAACTTTGACATGTTAAGGTACCTCGTTTATGTTACCATGTCAAATGTTAATAATTTCGTGGGATGAGCACAATACATTTGGGCCCGTAATTATAAACAGCACTTGAGACTGACAGCTAGTTTGAGTCCGTATCAGAAATGTCATTTAAGTACAAAAAGACCTGTCAAATCCATACTTAATATTGCCCTCAATATTGAGATAAAAAACGAGCTTTAAAGTACGTACAAGTATTAAATTGAGCGTTCTTGTCACTTTAATTCAGATTTGGAAACAAATATATATTTAGCATTTTTATTTGTGTATATTGAAGGTACATTTTACCAAATTTTTTGACACAGTTTTTTAAAGAAATGTTCATGATTTTGTGAATAACTAGCAGTATCTGCAAGAAGACGATAAATTTTACATAAATTAATATAATCAGATTTTTGTTTAGGCCTTCAAAGTTCGTTCATTATTAAATTAATGCTTAAATCAATGACATCGCTCTATGACCTTAACATTTCAAAACAAGTTTATTCCAACCTATTGCGATAGCATACAAATTAAAACACATTCTCATAAAACTTTACATAAAATACGAGAATATAACGAGACAAGTTCGAGTAAACAACAGTGTAACTCCGAAACTGGCGAATAAATTACATTTAGAGCAGAAATTCAGAAATGGAACGTCTACGGAATGCCGCAGTGCACTTACTGTACTTATTGCACCATGTCCTTCAAAAAAGTTCAAAATACCCAACACAATTTGAAACTTTAAATGGTTAAAGATCCTTAACCGATGACGTTCCACCAGAAAAAATATTTAAGAAATATAAAACTGATTTTAAAGTACCTATTCAATGTTTCAATATGGCGTCATCATTATAAAAAAAATATCAGAGCCATGAATTCAGTGAAAATTTTAAGGTTATAGCGAATCGAGTAACGAAAAATCACTAAAATCGTCCAACATGTTTGGTCTCTAGAAAGAGTGCCTCAGAGGGAACAAACAAACACATATACATACAAAAATACATAATACCCTCATCTCCCTAGCCTTATCCCGTATTTCACGGGGTCGGCTATCAAATCTAGGTGATTGAACATGGGCACTGGTTTTTATACAGAGCGACTGCCATCTGACCTCCGAAACCCAGAAAGGAAACCAGACCAAATCCTAGATTAGGTCAGAGTTTTCAAGCCCCCAATGCCTAGACTGGCCTCTGAGATGGCTTAACAACTAATATCTACGGTGGTAAACGATATAAACCGGGACCAACGGCTTAACGTGCCTTCCGAAGCACGGAAAAAGCGCCGAATTAATGTATATATGAAATCCGAAAACCGAAAAACAAATTGGTACGTGGTGAGATTCGAACCACGACATAGCTTAGGAGGCAGCGGCCCTGTTCACTACATCATCGGGTTCTCTTCAAAAATAAAATACAGAATGCCATAGACAGATAAATAAATTACCGTTCATTGCGTTCCGCCGTCATTATAGAGGAAGAATACAGAAATGGAGCGTCTACGGAATGCCGCAGTGCACTTACTGCACTCATTGCACCATGTCGCCATTCCACCCTGACTCAGGCAAAATACATCGAAGAACTATGAGAAAATATTTCTCATGATATATGAGTGTCCTGACTTTATTTGGATGCCTTTGTAAGTGGCAAGAGAGACAATAAAATTTGTCATCGTAATGCGTAATATACTGAACATAAAGTGGCCAGGCTTCCATGCTGGACTGGGAGCGCGAGAAAGACATAGAATGTGCCAGCTACATTTCCTCCCGGGCATGCTGTACAAACCAGCTAAGGGGTCTGAGGGTTTCAGTATATATTGTAATTTGGGCTGACAACCAGTCACTAGCAATATACCTACAAATCTATCTTAAATAACCCTCAAAACTTTGTCAGACGTGACGGAACGACCTTTGTTTAGGTTGCTTACGCTCTGCCTACCCCATTAGGGATAAAGGCGTGATTACATATCTGTAAAGTGGCCAAGAAATAATTCAAGTGTAACGAAAATACGAATAATAAAATAATTCATTTTTTGTGACAATTATTACTAGATTTAAAGTATAAAATAAATACAGACAATAACTTCTTCTAGGTTATATAAAAAAGGTACAAACCGAGGTAGAAAGAAAGTAACATAAAATTTATCTGACAAGACGACAGAATGAAGACCTGTTCGGAATAAAAATCTGCGTTTGTAGCAATAAAAGGCATAAAAATACTTGTTATTCTGCAAGCCGTGAGTCAGAGACAGTACCAGTCAAGTCGCGAGAGAGCGTGGGTTTTGTTCGAGCAATGTTCAAGTTAAACTACTTGAAGTAAGGAGGTAAGTAGCCGTACAAAGGTTCATACAACCGCGCTGAAATAGTGGAATTCAGCGGAAGGACGTCACGTCACACACACATGCGTCCGTCTATATAAAAAAAAATATCTAAGTAACATTCTAGACATATTTTTTCATGATTAGAGAAAAAGTCTTTTAGCTTCTTCAGTAGATGCCATTAAAATATGTGCGCTGAGTTCAAAAGTCACATGAGGGTGAAGTAACGCAGCGGGTTACCACTTACACACGGTGCCGTGCCTGTTGAAGTGTGCCTATAACATTGCGGTTATATGCAGCTATGCCTCCGCACAGATTCATAGTCTTGTGGCTTGTAGTTACTAAGCGCTGTTATACAGCGCTTATATCGCTTCAGCTTCGACATTCCGCCGCGGTCACATTCCTCGCCACGGCAGCGCCACCGAGTGCTGTGCTATTATGTATTGAAACTGTACCAGTTGACTACGCTATATGTTACCTTCAGAGATTAAGAATATTAATTGGATACAACTTCTACAAGATAGATGACATATCTCCAATGTCACTCCATGAGATAAACTTTAGGCAGTCGATCGAGTGATAGGATTAAAGTGTCATTAACTCCCTAGCATTATCCCGTATCTCACGGGGTCGGCTACCTAATCTAGGTGATTGAACGAGGGTACTGGTTTTTACAATGATAGGATTAAAGAGTATTTAACTTAAATTCTTTTATATCCAATTAAAACAATGTTACTTAAAAATAACGCACTCATCCTTTCTTAAATTAATTTGCTATTTGTCTAGCGTCACCACAAGGCTAATCTACCAACGCCCTTTATAAGAAAATGGTTACTGCCTGCCACCTACTAGGGTCTCAAACTTTGGCTTAGTTAGGATGTTATTTTGGGATGACCTTATCGGAGGGAATTCATCATTGGGGTGCGTTTCATTTACAAGGTGTAAAGAAAATATGACATGGTGGTGGTGCAGAACAGTAATTACCGCGAAGGTGGATGGTGGAAGGCAAAATGTGAGGTTCGCTTAAGGTCTTGAGGTCTGCTGGAGTAGCGAAATTCCATACAAACGTAGTTTCGCTGTTATTCCTAAACGGTAAAATCAAACATAACCAAACTCTGTACTCGTAATCAAATGCAACATAGCAATGTTTCTAATTAGGTTTAGTTTTAAAATATTGATCAAGTACGAAATTTGAAAGCAAATTTTATTTTAGGAAATTCTTCGCACAAAATCGTATTTTCTGTCTTATTCTGTTTATGCTTAATATTTTTAAACCAAACCTAATTAGAAGCATAGATATGGTGTATTTGGTCATGTCTACGGAGTTTGGTTAAGTTTAGTTATACTGTTTAAAAGCAAAACTACGTTTGTAGGTATGAGATTTCACTACTCCGGCAGACCCTTAAGGAGTTGATGTTTCTGAACCTTGCCACAGTATGCAAGGTAACGTCCAAGTTGAAACTAATCAAGGAATTCTGTCGTCGAATCGTTAATGTGTTACAAGGACTCAAGAAACGAGATGGAAAAAATACATGCCTGACTACAAAAAATACCAAGTTTGCAAGCAAGGACGTTCTCGAATAGAAAGACAGACACACCTACGTATATAACGTAGACATGTATATTTTGGCTCTGTTACAATAACCATCTTAGTTACGAAACCGCTGACCTTTCCGTGCAATACTCCGTGTCAAGGCGTGACGAAATGGCGACAATTTCATAAAAATACATTACCGTATTGAACGCAAGTGCCATAATGTTCAGACTGTGTCTCAAAAACAAAATACTGCATAACAAATATTAATCCCATGGAAAAATTTGTTGTTGTAAATATACTACACACACACAGCTTTTGTTATTTCTGATTTCACATTGAATATAGAAGGTAAAAGAAAATACAAACAAGGAAAGAGGCCCAACAACGTTTATTGCTAAGAAAATAACAAATATAGGGCAGTGGCGTGGATAAACCTCTTCCGGGAATGAAGGTCCTTTCCCCATTCATAAGGGAGGCGATGTGATATTGAGCTCGATTCTAGATGCCACCGACGAAAATTAAAATTAAAATCTATATGTCAGTTTCAGACTAAAAACGCGGTTGAAATCCTCTGACACCAAGGTTCATTGGGTTGTTTGACTCGAGAATCCACTCGCTAAGAAGAAGACTTAAAAATATTGAAAAATTACAGGAGATCTATTCTGTCCTATTTTTGATTTATAGTCTGTGATTTTTGCGTCATCTGGCAATTTTATCCGCCATGTCATAATATGATGGCGTAAAATCTTGCAGACAAAGCGTAAAACCATAGAGCATAAATCTAAAATCCTTTTTAATGTTTATAATACTTAACTTGAAAGATAGATTTTAATTTTACATTTAGCCGGTGGCATCTAGAATCGAGTTCATTCACGGTATTCACCCAGCCGACGCAACCATATTTCTTCGATGTCCTCTATCTACTACGTTAACGATCCATATTGGTGCGGAAGTGAACTCATTTTTCTTTGGCTTGCCTAATTAGGTACAATATAATTGCAATTTTGACGAAAGCGATACATACATACATATAATCACGCCTTTATCCCTAACGAGGTAGGCAGAGCATGGACGACCGAAATAAAGGTCGTTCCGCCGCGTGTGACAAAGTCTTGAAGGTTATTTAAGATAGATATTTCTGTAGTGACAGGTTGTCAACCCATCGCCTAAATTACAATATACTGAAACCCTCGGATCCTTTAGCTGGTTTTTACAGCAGGCCCGGGAGGAAATGCAGCTGGCCCATTCTACTTTTTATTCTCGGTCTTCTTAGTCCAACATGGAATACGAAACAGACGGTAGAATATTACTTATTTCTATTGGATCGTGCCCATGATACTTAACTAAATTTTGAGTATAGTTACTTTCATCATTCGCCAGCAATAATGCAATTAAATTAGGAACCATGATAAAGAGAAAATCAGATGACTAGTGCTTATACTTAATACCTAGTTTTCAATTGTCTGAATAATAATGTGATAACAATTTCACTTTACAACTCTACTATTCAATAAGATGTCGACGAATCATTCATTAAATTTACCATAATGTCCATATCCACAAAATCGAAAGAATTTTAAAGGAGAAAGTGCACACTAACTGGTTAGAAAGTATTTATTTGTCTATCGATTATTATTTGCATTAGAAATCTGTGAAACAGTCGGCGCTTTCTCACACACGGATTCTCCGCGTCACTAGGCAGAAAATTGTTTTTGTCCGCCTATACACTGTTATACATACATACATACATATATATAATCACACCTCTATCCCTAATGGGGTAGGCAGAGCGTAAACTACCTAAACAAAGGTCGTTTGCCACGTCTGACATCGTTTTGAGTGTTATTTAAGGTAGATTTGTAGGTATATTACTGTAGCGACAGGTTGTCAGCCCATCGCCTAAATTGCAAACAACAGAAATCCTCGGATCCCTTAGCTAAATTCTAGAGCATGCCCGGGAGGAAATGAAGCTGATATTCTATGTTTTTCTCTCGCTCCCAGTCCAGCATAGAAGAATCTCGCGTTCTTCTGCGAAGAATTTTCCGCGTCACTAGGCAGAAAATTGTTTTTGTTTGCCTATACACTGTTATAGAGTCGTCTAACTGCTTATGCATACGTAATATTACTCAATGCACTAACTGGATTTGTAATGCTTGAAAACTGACTGGATTTTAAACACGATTGCAACGAGGAAGCACTAAATAGATATTAGAATGTACGAAAATGGATACTTGTAGAAATAAGCAGGTTTTATAGTTACGTCTCTACATTCTGTTGTTTTTTTTTGTAATTACATCAAAGAAGAGAGTATTTAAATAAAGCATTATTTAAATCGTCATGGGCAAAAAATCAAAGCATTAAAGCTTAAAATCGAACCATTAATAAAACATGCTTTATAATGGAAAGTTAAAAGATACAATTTCAACCGTTTAATTTTTGTGGCAAAACTATTTTTTTTTTTAAATAACCGCCATTGGGTATTCGAAAATTATTGGAAGGAACTTAAAAGCTGTAGTAAAGGTCAAATGTCAGTGTCATTATTTTGTGTTTTAATTTTATATTTTTGACAAAGACGTCTGTCGTGTACAATCTAAGATGTACAATATTCAAAAGGGCGGGGTTGTCCTTGCGGAGACAAGTTATTTGGCTTTAGTTTGGCTTGGGTCAATGTTAGGCCTAGAGGCGGGCTGAGATTGATGCTCCCTGGCAACCTTTGTCAAAACAAAATAACTCACTTTATCCTTGAGCTGTTCAAGGTTCATATTTCTGTCATTCGTATGGTTGGAAAGGAATGATAAGATAAATCATAGGAAATTAGTCTTTCTAATTTTACAAAATAAACATAACCTAGAAGTGTTGTGAGTTGCATTTATAACCGAGTCTTTCACTTACAAAGTTACATACACATAATTCTAATGTTTCCCACCATCTGTTATATCCTCTGTACATTTTATGTTGTAAAAGTAATGATATTTTAGAATTTACGGCTTCCGTCGGATTATTTCAATACTCGTGTCCTTTATGAAAAGGGAAAGGGACTTAGGAGGTAATGAGATGCGAAGAAACCCCTAGAGAGGAAATTAAAAAGCAGTCCACTGCAGTGTTTCCGTAAATAAATGAGCTTTAATACATTGATAAAAGATTTATACTGTGGCTTACAAAAACATTTTCTATCTAAGTGAAATGGGTTAGTTTTTATATACCTATGCTACATAGGTCGGTATGTAATTTTTATCATGAGGGGTAGTTATCGCGCATATTCTAATTAACCTTGGTGTCCACCCCAGGCTACGACATAACAGGTTTGCCTGTGGATAAGTCTGACAGACAGATACCCCCGGATCAGTGGTTGTAGCTTTACTAGAGGGTATAGCGACCGCGCTACCAACGGAGTCCAGGGTCAAATAGATTTGCTTGTTGTGTGTTGGTCAGTGTGGTTGGGCCGAGGTCCTGGGCGAAACTTATCTCGATTACAACTAGTGTCTAGATAAGAACTGTTAATACTCAATTAATAAAAATAAAATACAAATCAACCAGTTGAAATCCATAACAAAGACAAGTGGAACGCGGTATAAAGTTTTTCAGTTTTTCACGGCTGGAGTGGCGTTCATTGGCTTAGCTCAAGGAGAAAGATAGCATTATACCAGGACAAAAAACTTGCCCGGAGCCTTTGAACCTTGGCAACAAATCTTGGAATGCAGCCAATAGAGTTGGCCGTGGACTCATGCTCGTAGAAAGGCAAAAACGCAAAATGAATTTTAAATTTTCGTAATAAAATTGCTAATATCGTATCCGGAGATTTCATCAATGGAATGTTATACAAATCCTATGACTATATCTGATAGTTTACTTAAGTAGGTACTATGAATTGGTATGAGCAAGAAGGAGATCACTTGATGTTAATACAAAAATGATCAACATACGCCGAACACGCGCTTAAACCTTCTTATGTTGCGTTTGGCGTATATTCAAATGATAATTTCTGTGCTTTTTACCAAAGCTCACACTACTGTTATTGTCATTGCCCATTTACGTTTTAGGCCAAAACCGTGAAGGCTGTAACAAAATTACTCAACTCCATACATATTTACATAATGTTGCATGGCAAGCAAGCATTACAATATATAAATACCTAATGAGCATATAAGTGGAACATTTATCAACACAATCGTAAAATTATCGTAATACTTTGCTCATAAAGTTCACACTCTAGTTGTTGGGGCTAGTTATCATCTGAATTTGTACAGACTGACTTTGGGTAGGGTATTTATCTTTGATAGACATTAAATTCTTCCATGCTGGCCAGGGAGCGAGAGAAAATATAGAATGTGCCAGCTGCTTTTCCTCCCGGGCATGCTGTAAAAACAGATAAGGGATACGACGGTTTCAGTATATTGTAATTTAGGCGATGGGCTGACAACCTGTCACTACAGCAATATACCTACAAATCTAGCTTAAATAACCCTCGCAACTTTGTCAGACGTGGCGGAACGACCTTTGTTTAGGTAATTTACGGTTTGTCTACCCCATTAGGGATAAAGGCGTGATTATATGTATGTATGTAGATATACCTTTTTTTTCTTTATTTTGCTTTTATCTACTATGTATGCTATAACTACCTTCACCTTTAGAACATTAACTGATTGCTTTTACTTATCTTGTCGAAAAACCGCGCATGGGAGACACTGTAGGTACATAGTGAAATTTTTGTTTAGTTTTGTACCAACGCATTAATTTTCCTACAACTGACGAAATATTTATATTCTTCGAAAGCAGGCACTAAAAATTGAATTTCTGCTATCCATGTACGAACAAACATGTGTATATTATATAAAATATATATGACAAACACACACACCTTACAATGTCAACTTGGATTGCCAAAGTAAGCCCTAGCTTTGTCATTAATGAAATCATTTTGACATTGTTTCTCAAAGATTTACTGTATATGTTTACGTCATGTTGTGATATTATTTGTCTCCCCTTCTCAACTTGAATCCTTTATAAGCCGAGCCAAGTCACAAACAAAAGGGTAGGTGCGTACGCTTTACAGAGGGGTAGGAGAAATGTTTAATCAATACGTGAGGTACGGTGTTTTACGTATAATTATGTTATTTTTGGACGTATTATTGGCCCGATGGCTCAGAGGAGAGTAAATCTCTTCGCGCAACTTAAAGTTTGATTTCCACCCAATATTAGTTATAAATTATTCACTTTCTCTTAATACCGTTGGGTTGGCTGGAAGAGATCTTTTCATAGAGATAAGTTCGCCCTTGCACACTATATTTGTAAATTACATTTCTTTTGTGTTTATGCAACGAATGCAACAAATGTGTTTTACGACGACAACGATATTAGTATTTTTACGGTTAAACTTTTACCTACTAAGTAAATTTTAACTATTTAAATACTATACCGCGCTCAATCTCTCCTGGCAGACGGCGTAATTGCAACATTAGCATAAGCATTGAGCGCGGTATAACTAACATACAACCTGTGATCTTAATGGTGCTGTGGATATTTTTCATATAGTCCAAGAAATTATGTAGAGTCAAGAATAAGATAATAGGCCACGTTTGACAGCTCTCAATCTGTAGTAAAAATATATCATCATAGAAATATGACCTCTTTAACTTATTAAATATTGACTCCACAGACTTTGAACAGAGACTCAATTTTACAAAAATAATCAGGAATAGACAAAATTTTACTTATTTAGATAGCATTACGTTACAAACAAAATACCGGGTGTAAGTCAAGGTGCGAATCAATGTCAACGATAGGGGTTGCTCAGTCAATGATACTGAACAACTGTCACCAGGAAATAATTTTAGGAAGTGTTTTTTTTTTGGCCTTTTGATACAAATTATTTGATCGACCTGGAAATGCTTCATGGAAAATCTGTTTTTTTTTCTCATCCTGAAAGATGTGGTAATAGTTATTCAGTGTCGTCGACTGAGCAACCCCTATCAGTTAGTAGGACGCTGTCCCTTACACCCTGTATAGTTCGAGTATTCTACCATTCTCAATCTTCGACACAGGCAGGGAAGTTGTTTATATATAACTAGCGACCCGCCCCGGCTGCGCACGGAAATTATAAGTGTTTTTAAACTTTATTATGCATGTAATATGCATATAAACCTTCCTCTTGAATCACTCTATCCATTAAAAGAAACCATCAAAATCCATATATATATATATATATATATATATATAAAATCACGCCTTTATCCCTTACGGGGTAGGCAGAGCGTTAAACGACTCGTAAAAGGAGCTTTCGCCACGTCTGACAAAAATTGAGGGCAATTTTAGATTGAACAGTGTATTGCTGTAGTGACAGGTTGTCAGCCCATCGCCCAAATTACAATACACTGTAACCCTCGAGTCCCTTTTGCTGACTTCTACAGCATGCCCGGGAGGAAGGGCAGCTGGAACATTCTATGTTTTTCTCTCCCAGTCCAGCATGAAAGGAATCAAAATCCGATGCGTAGTTTTAAAGATTTATGCATACATAGGGATATGGGGACAGAGAAAGCGACTTTGTTTTATACTATGTAGTGATATCACAGCACTCGATTCGCCATTTCGCACACACCCAGCCA
The DNA here is from genome assembly GCA_949820665.1 of Scrobipalpa costella. Lineage (NCBI taxonomy): Eukaryota > Metazoa > Arthropoda > Insecta > Lepidoptera > Gelechiidae > Scrobipalpa > Scrobipalpa costella. Next base: position 11,955,625 of record OX463297.1, on the reverse strand, counting down.
GGCTCATAAATAAACAGGCCGGCACTGAGTTTCTCAAACGGGAATGCAATCAAAATAGTTCACCAGCCTTAAACATTTACACGTAAGAATAATTAATGGTATTCCACTCACACCTAGAGTCCTGCGACTCAGAAAGTGGCTCACGTAACAGGGGCGTAGCTAGGTAAACAAGGGCCCAAGGCAAAAAAAAACTGAGAACCTTACATTTAGTTACAATTTATCAATTTAATATATATTTAAACTGAGTCCCTTATATTTAGTTACAATTTATAAATTTTATGTATATTAAAAAAATGCAAAGCTTCTATACACACAGTCATAATAAGGTATCATCCATTAGTTCCTTAAGCGAGCAGTATCCATAACACCACAATCGAATCAATAGTAATAGAAGAGAACGCGAATCTTTTTATAAAAAAAACTGTTACGTGAGCGAAACTAGCATGATAATTAACGACAATAGATATATGCCCTTTGCATAGTAGAGGTGAAGACGATTATATTTTTCGCTAATTCAAAAAGAGGCTTGCTTATCAGTTTCTGGGGGCCCTCTAGTTAGGGGGCCTCGGGGCACTGTCCGCCTTGCCCCTGGGTAACTACGCCTTCACGTAACTAAGGAACGGTAACCCAATACGTGACAAGAAACGTGATGATTAGAAGCGTCATGATATTCTATTGTGGTGGACCCATTTGTCGACTAATTGGTCGCGACGGTGACGGAACCCGAGTTATGCGTGACTTTCGTTGCGAGCCGCCGGAGAAATCGGCTCGGATCCGCTCGGTTAGTATCCGACTATCCGAGTGTGTTCGAGAACGAGATGTACTGTGTATAAGTAGTAGGGTTGCAAGAAATCTGGATTAAAGTAGACAGGTTTAGGATTAGTTTACGTCATGGCATGAGTCCCATGGGGAGCTAACCACACGCAACGAAGATGAAACGCAAATATCTAAAGCATATTTAACATATGCGTACATATGATACCTAAAGTGTTCGTTGCTTACTCGACAACCCATAGCATCCTAATGGTAGAAGACTTAGTTGGTTAGTTTATCTTTTTAATTTCTAGATTCGGTAACCCTAAGTGTACATACATTAAAGCGCAGCAGACGAGATTATACCGCATTCCAACAGATGAATATGGACATTCAGCGTTTGATATTTTTTTGCAAACCCGGAAAGTGGGACGAAACTTTTAATAGGGTGTTTTTGGTTAACATGTTGCACAAAGATAATATTTGGGGTCAGACTAATTATTGGTACATAATATCTATGCGCCAGAGAGGCCAGAAGAAAAAGGAAAATATTCTATTCATAACCAATTAATATAATCTTACGAGCTAATTAGAATGTGTATTGTTTTAGCATTAGCTGTGGGATCAGAGTAAATATTCCTTTTTGATGAATATTTATTTTAATATAATATGTTGTAGGTACTATTGGATTTGTCTCGTCGTAATGAGTAAGATGTTATATCAATAGCAAAGATCAACAAATATAATGCTGGATAGAAACACTAACCTGAGACATATTCTAAAACTTGACACAATAATTTCATGTAGTCAGGTCAGGTCGTTCGTTAAATCTCAACTTCGGTAATCTTGTTACGGTTCATAAGTTTAATAACATAAGGGAGGCGCGTTTCGGGAAAACTAACCGAACTAGCAAACTCATTCGCGATAACTTGGAAATTAGCTTGAATTTAGCTACTTTAACACTTTAAGTGACGTGAACTTACGCTTCGAAACCAAACCTATTTTGAAGCTGGTTAGCTACACGCTCATAGTGCTAGGAAGTTAACTAGTTAATATGTTCGAAAGGAGAAATTTTAACGCTAGCGTCGACTCACACCGAGATGGGAAGCGACGCGAAGCTCCTTGATGAGACCAGATACTTCACACTTCGCAGAGTGTCTTGTCAGTACTTTAAATTTAAATCATCATGATATTTCACAGATATAACTCATGTCAGTGTAGTTATTTATGAATGTCTCTCCAAAAGTGTCTGTCATACATACATACATATAATCACGCCTTTATCCCTAATGGGGTAGGCAGAGCCTAAACGACCCAAACAAAGGTCGTTCCGCCACGTCTGACAAAGTTTTGAGGGTTATTTAAGATAGATTTGTAAGTATATTGCTGTAGTGACAGGTTGTCAGCCCATCGCCTAAATTAGAATATACTGAAACCCTCGGATCCCTTAGCTGGTTTTTACAGCATACCCGGGAGGAAATGCAGCTGGCACATTCTATGTTTTTCTCTCGCTCCCAGGCCAAGTCTGTCAAGGGCAGAAAATAATAATAAACAATGAAAAAGATCACATTGGCAATTTTTTAACGCTCATGTTATTGGGTTTAGGCATATATTTACTATTTAGGTTGAGTGCTGTTAAATAAATGGTACCCATTTTCTTGACTCTATTACATACATACATAAAATCTTTATTCCTTAAAACTTAAACCTTTATTCTTTACGGGGTAGGCAGAGCGTAAAACGCCTCGTAACAGGCGCTTTCGCCACGTCTGACAAAAATTGAGGGCAAATTTTAGATTGTAATGATTTGTATTGCTGTAGTGACAGGTTGGCAGCCCTTCGCCTAAATTACAATACACTGTAACCCTCGAATCCCTTTTGCTGACTTCTAAAGCATGCCCGGGAGGAAGGGCAGCTGGAACATTCTATGTTTTTCTATCACTCATCCCAGTCCAGAGTGGAAGACTGATGATGACTATTATTGGGCAAATATCACGTTGTCTCACTGGCTACGCACCCGCGAGGCATTTTGATGGTCTATCTCTTTACCCGACTACGGTAGGAGGTGGTATTTGCGTTTACCCTGGAAAGTTGTTTATCCATGTCTGTCTGTCTATTTCTATCAAAAACAGATTTCAATGCGATTTTTAATAAATTGCTGCTGGTTGTTTAGAGGAGGCAGTTTTGAATTTTGGAGTTTTTGTTTCCTAAATAATCTTACATGCTGGACTGGGAGCGAGACAAAAACTTAGAATGTGCCAGCTGCTTTTCCTCCCGGGCATGCTGTAAAAATCAGCTAGGGATCTGAGGGTTACAGTGTATTGCAATTTGACTGACAACCTGTCACTACAGCAATATACCTACAAATCTATCTTGAATAACCCTCAAAACTTTGTCAGACCTTTGTTTTGGTCGTTTGCGCTCTGCCTTAGGGATAAAGGCGTGATTATATGTATGTACCTATTCAATATATCCCTTTTTTGGGTAATTCGGTGCCGCGTCGTGTTTCTGTGTAATCTGATCCTTAGTTCTACTTCGTTTTGAAACTGTAGTATCATTACCCGGGGTAGGTGTTTACCCGGTGACAATTGCCCGGAACGGAAGGGCTGTTAGAATGTAGTTAGCTAAACTGCCCTTAGTTAACCCGAATAAATTAACATAGTTGCATTAAATGGGAACTCGGCGGCCCTTTTTGGATATCCATTACAGCTGATCCTTCCGAAACTAACCAACCAAATAATTTGAACGAACTGTTTTTGTCGTACTCGTGACATTATGTCAGAAAAAGCCACTTGAAACTATTTTATGTTTGGGTTAATATACTATTTTGCGTCCTATATATTACGGTCTATATGCATTTTTTCTTCCATGCTGGCCTGGAAGCGAGAGAAAAACATGGAATATGCCAGCTGCATTTCCTCCGGGGCATGCTGTAAAAACCAGCTAAGGGATCCGAGGGTTTCAGTACATTGCAATTTTCTACAGCAACAAACCTACAAATCTATCTTAAATAACCTTCAAAGCTTTGTCAGAAGTAGCGGTACTACCTTTGTTTAGGTCGTTAACGCTCTACCTACCCCATTAGGGATAAAGGCGTGATTATATGTGTGTATGTATGAAGTATGTATACATGCAATAATGTGAATATAATCCATGGTTAGTAGTGAAACCGCGGAGAGTAAAACACTGTACTTAAGTAAAGTAGTTACTCTATATTTTTATGGCTCAATTCTACAGGATGTTGTCCCCGGTATGATGTATCAATAAGTAGAAGTAGTATTTTGAAATAGTGTCATTATCATCACTCAATTTGTATATTTATCATGTGTTGTATATAGCAACAATTCTAAAAGTTCTTTGATTAGGCTTGACATTGACACTATACAAAACTTACGTATTTCCCATTAATTCTTAATTATTTGTTTAAAGACTGGTTTGTAGTCTAGGTAGTAACTTTCTATTTCTATGTTTCAGAATATCAAATTACTATTATTAAGTTGATGAAATATATTTGATCCGATTTGACACGCCAAGGCAAATCAGCCCCAATTAAATTTTACTGAAATTTTACAGAAGGGCTTAGGCTTAACGTCTTTATGTGAAATAAGACCAATTTAAATTTTAAATTTCTTCAAAAATACAAATTACAAAATTTCTCGAGTGTTAAACTAAATTATTGGAAGTCAAAATATGTATCTCTAGTAAAGTTTGTTATAGGAATGAAGATAATTGAGAACCTTATAAATTAGCGTTCGTAGTAGTAAAAGGTAAAAAAGGGCCGTTGGTGGCCGTTGATCGCAATTTTCTAGCTGTTAGTACACGAATAAATCACTAATTTATAAATAAGGTTCTAGTACGGAGAGTACATTTAGTACATTACTTTCACTTGAGTCTGTTGGACAGAATTTTCGATTCACTGTGTTTAAGTGAGTTATAATTTTTTTTTACCAATGGGAGCGCCACTTAGCCCCATATTTATAAAGCGATCTCAATATTGAGAGCACTATTAAGTATGGATTTGACAGGTATAATGTACTGAAATGTCATTTTTGATACGATCTCAGACTGGCTGTCAGTCTCAAGTGGTGATTATAAATACGGGTCTTAGGCTCTATCGGCACCTTAAAATTCTTTCCAATGTTCAAGCTAAATAAAGCGCGTCATGCGCCGATTCAGGCAAGCCAAGCAGGTATACCTACCTACCTACCTACGTGTATAGATCACTTGCCGAGCGGTTGCGTAAGCGCCGAAACTCGTCTGCAGGAGCGTCAAGCAGTCGAAGGCGGATGTCGACCGACCTCCGATCGGTTTCCAATATGACTCATCCTAATAAAGATTCTCATAGCAAATCTCATCCCACATGACTAAACGAAAAAGGTAAGATGCACTTTACAAAGCGCTTTTACGAAAAGAGGTGAAGGTTGCTATAGAAACGTTTTACAGTTCCCGGAAAAGTTCGACTCTCCATACTAAATGTAAACGATCGAGGATAGGAGCTCCATTCTGCTAGATAGTCTAAGTTCTGCGAGGTTCTGAGTAAAACTTGCATACGGAAATGAAAGAGAAAAAAGTCGCCACCCTAAAGTAGACAAAAAGCGAAAAAAAAAGGAGCTGGTCTGGACAGGTAGGGTTGTTTCTTTAATCCTTTGAATTCAATTTTCTTTTCCTCTTATTTCTTGCATTTTATGCAGATGCTTCTGAAAGGGTGGAGATAACACCAACGCTTGGAAATAGGTATTAATAAAACAACGGCCCTTGGAGGGTTTTAATTACCATACCTTAAGTACTCTGAACTTTTGTGAAGTTTGCCAACGCTGGTAAGATAAATAAACTCTTAGCAAATTTGTATAATGCGGGGAAAAACAACAACATTTAAGAACAACGATTAAATCTAAAGGCTTTCATAATAAATGTCTTAACTTTGTGGAAATTAATACAAAATTTATCATTTGATCACATATTAATAATACATACATACATATAATCAAGCCTCTTTCCCGGTTAGGTAGGCAGAGACCACATATTTCCACTTGCTACGATCCTTACATACTTCTTTCGCTTCATCCACATTCATTAATCCCTTCATACATGCTCGTCGGTTTAGGGTACTCTTGACCATATTAATAATACTGAATAAAATACGACCGTCAAAATAATGTGTTTCTTACATCATATTTTTGATCGTAGAATGTATATGTACATAAATAAGTATGATGCGATCTTCATTTCACGTCATCAATATGAACACAAATCCGCTTACTGCCAATATTGCCCCAGAAATTTCATTACAGATTATTAGACTTACACTTTATTTCTTCCATTGGAGCGAGAGAAAAACATAGAATGTACCAGCTGCATTTCCTCCCTGGCATGCTGTAAAAACCAGCTAAGGGATCTGAGGATTACAGTGTATTGTAATTTAGGCGATGGGCTTACAACCTGTCACTCACTACAGCTGTATACCTACAAATCTATCTTAAATAACCCTCAGAACATTGTCAGACGTGGCGGAACGACCTTTGCTTAGATCGTTTACACTCTGTCTACACCATTAGAGATAAAGGCGTGATTATATGTATGTAGAATATAAATGAGTAAGATACGATCTTCATTTCACGTCATCAATATGAACACAAATCCGCTTACGGCCAATGTAATATTTTGAGAATATAATATTATGAGAACGAAGGAATATTTTTCCCAGAAATTACATTACAGATTATTAGGAACATAAGCTGATATCGTTTCGTAATAAAAACAACTAATAAAAAAATGTTGTCTATCAAATAATTGGCTGCATGTTCGAGTTCTTACGAAGGTAGGTATGTGGTAGAGTTGTGAGGTTCAATCAGATGTTACTACATAGATGTTAGCGTAATGATGTTTGTAAAAAATCTAGTCATACGACAAAAAGGAGGATGATCAAAATTCGTTACGGCTGTTCAAAATGATTGTGCGTATTATATAAATGTGATCAAACAAAACGAAATGTTTGTTACACTATAAATAAATAGAAAGAGGGTCACGAATGTTATCTCGCAAATTCACTTCTAAAGAAAACGAGAAACTCCTGAAAGTCACATATTTATAAATAGAGGAGATCCCTATGTACTTACAGACATATGTGTGTGTGTGTGTGTGTGAGTGCGTGATCCAAGTTAAATTTGTTCCATATATCAAACTGTGCTTATTCTTAGCTCGATCTTCATTAAAAAGCTTCTCCAAGATTTCTGATATATTTTGTTTTGTAGTAAAGAGTTCCCCGGTGAAGTAGAGATTTCATATGCTGCGTATTAAATATATTAGTTTGACATGATAAACATGTCAAATTCCAAAAAAATAAGGATTTTTTTTTTGTGTAACATATTTTTAATTATACCTAACTCCTCCACTGTTGTTTGTTTCAAATAAATTACTTTTCTAGACCTTAGTAATGTAAAATTTAAAATATACTTACCTCTACCCTTGTATAGCAATCATGATATAAAAAACAGAACCCATGAAAATTAGGCGGGCCCAACCTTTCCTGAGTACCTAGATCCTCGTGATTATAACACGTGGTAGGTTTAGACATTATCATAAATTATAATAATTTGGGGGATATGATAACATTGCGTAGATTACAACGAGTAATTTTGCCTTAGGTACATTATGCTGAGCCGTAAGAGCGTAAAGATATTTTTTTTTTGTAATTATAGCCAAGGAGTTGTAGAAAAAATATAAACCTCAAGAAGTTATAGTATATAAGTAATATTATTGTAGAGTCTGAAAATAAAATAAGGATCATGCAGCAAGTAACATCAGCAACAACTTCGATATCAAACTTAAATTCAGGTGCGAGTTAAGAAGAAAAAGTAAAACTTACCAATAAATTATAGTGACAATCCAATCAGTTTAAAATAAATCACAACAGAAACACAGAGACGGATTGAGCAAACACCACAGGGGGGCTACGGAACAGTAAAACAAAATCACCAGGGTCAAACTTCAACGCACAGTGTGTAATAATGCGTGCACCGCGCAGTGCCGGTCAGTCCGCGGCCTGTAGTATGCTGCTGCGCACAGTTACAGACGTTTCATAATCAATGCGTGACTATTGTAATATTTACGTAATTTTTTTCAGGTTGTCAGTGCAGCAGTGCGATGTCGTACCGCCGACGCGGAGTGTACTGCTCCCGGTGAACGCACAGCCCGCACTGCTTGCCCATAACGGCAAAAGGTCGTTCGTTACCCACATTCTCTTTCCGCGCAAGCCTTCCCTAGTTAGAGCAAGACGCAACATCAACAGATACCGCAGCCTCTACAACAGAGAGAGACCGGCGATCTCAGCCTCATAGGAAACCCGAATTCGAGTCTTGATAGTTCCAACTTAAGACTGTGCTGTGCCTTGCCTTTGTGAATTATTTGAAAGGTATTTTTCGCTATTGCACAAGCGTGTGTGTAAACGGAAATGGGAAAATAAAAACAGTTTAATTGTTATTTGAACAGTTACACAAAGGAACAAAAGAGGTATCAAGACAGAAGTTTTTAGATTTACGTGAGTCCGACGTCAAGTTAGCATGACTGTTGGTAAACATTACTAGCTCGTTAACATAATTACATCATTCTTACGAAAATAATTATTAATTTGGAAGTTGGAGTTAGTTTTAAGAACCTCGCCTCTAAATAAAATTTACACTTTACTTCAAAGTCATATTGATATCGTACATACATACATATAATCACGCATTTGTCCCTAATGGGGTAGGCAGAGCGTAAACGACGTAATCAAAGGTCATTCTGCCACGTCTGACAAAGTTTTAAAGGTTATTTAAGATAGATTTGTAGGTATATAGAGATAAGTTAGCCCTTGCACACTGTATTTCTAAATTACATTTCTTTTGTGTTTATGCAATAAAGTATATCTATGTATATTGCTGTAGTGACAGGTTGTCAGCCCATCGCCTAAATTGCAATATACAGAACCTACCCTCGGATGGGTTCCTGGTTTTTACAGCATGCCCGAGAAGAAATGCAGCTGGTACATTCTGTGTTTTTCTCTCGCTCCCAGTCCAGCATGGAAGAATGTATATCCAAGTAAAATTACTTTTCTATATCAAACAGAAAAAGTAGTATATTTCAATTTATTAACCGATTATATTATAAAAATCAATTTATCAAACCATTCATTTTAATAACAAATAACTATATATAAAAATAAAATGTATTAAAATTGGTACATTTTGCTACAACATTGATTGAAATTGTATAAGTGTTTCGGCATCTCAAGAACTCTATAATTAATTTTGAACATTGTATAATAATGAAAGATAAAACTTTGAATTCTGATATTAAATTCCAAATTCCACCTCGCCATTTTGAAATTAAAACGTTTTCCAAGTAAACTATTTACTCACGATTTTCAGAATTTGGAAATTAATTTGAGCATAGCAAGTATTTCAATTCAGTTTTAGTCTAGTTGGAATTTCATTTAATTCGAACAATACTTAAAAGAGAGGTCTACGATGCTCAAAATGTCCAAACCTCAAAGGGCAGGGTTTAAAAGGGTGTGTGTTATAAAATTACAACGAACACCTTTTCTCTAGGAACAAAGTACTTTGGTAACTCCGTGAAAGCCCACTACGATACGAGTATCTTAATTATATTTTAACCCAAAAAAAACTGTTTCATAACTATTTTATAGTGGTAAAAACATTCCTTTAAACATACATATAATCACAGCTTCATCCCTGATGGGGTAGGCAGAGCGTAAACGAACCAAACTAAGGTAATTCAGCCGCGTCTGACAAAGTTTTGAAGATTATTTAAGATAGATTTGTAGGTGTATTGCTGTAGTGACAGGTTATCAACCCATCGTCTAAATTACAATATACTGAAACCCTCGAATCCCTTAGCTGAATCTCTCAGCATGCCTGGGAGGAAATGCAGCTGGCACTTTCTATGTTTTTCTCTCTCTCTCATAATTGTTTAAAGCCATTTATTAAACTTTTCCAGTTTATCGCTAACAGTTTATGTTTTTCATACTTTTAAAAGCTATTACACCGGAGGGCAAGCAAAACAAAATCATTTTTCCAAGCAAACAAACTGCGTGTTGTGTTTTCAGAAGAGCGTTTGATATTTCCACGGTGGAAAAGTGCGCTTGGCATGTCACATAAAAGGAGAGCCTAGGATGGAGTGATGATTTTATAAACTTGCACATAGGGACCGTGTACAGAGAGACAGGTTTTTTTAACAATTTACAAGTGTGTGTCTGTTTGTAGTTTAAAATGAATAAAAAAAAACTTCTTCTATGCTGAACTAGGACCGAGACAAAACATATGGTGCACCTTACCTGCATTTCCTCCCAGGTATACTGTAAAAACTAGGTAAGGGATCCGAGGATTTCTGTATATTGCAATTTAGGCGATGGGCTGACAACTTCTCACTACAGCAATATACCTACAAATCTATCTTAAATACCTAACCCTCAAAACTTTATCAGACGTGGTAGAACGACCTTTGTTTAGATCGTTTACGCTCTGCCTACCCCATCAGGGATAAAAGCGTGATTATTTGTATGTATGTATATATGTAATTAATAAAACATTCGATAGAGCATGAAAACCATAAAAGTCCCATGAGTGTGATATTTGGAATGGAGCAAAAGGTTATGTTGTGTCGACATCTAAGGCCCGTAATTATAATCCGCACTTGAGATTGACAGCCAGTTTGAGTTCGTATCAGAAATGTCATTTCAGTACAAATGGCTTGTCAAATCCATACTCAATATTGCTCTCAATCTTGAGATAGCTTTACAAATACGAGCCTAAAAGACGTAAGATCAAGGCAAGTAGATGAGGGGTGAAATATTTGCTAGGTACCTACAACATACAATCTTGCTTACTTGTTCTGGTGACTAAAAGTCTGGCGTTCGTAAAGGCTGCGAAGCACCCAGTTGCGTACCATTGGTGGTCTCTTTATTCACCAATTTTACTATAAAAATTATATACGACAATACAATAGTACATACATACATACATATAATCACGCCTTTATCCCTAATGGGGTAGGTAGAGCGTAAACGAACTAAACAATGGTCGTTCCACCACGTCTGACAAAGTTGTGAGGGTTATTAAAGATGAAAATCTAGGTATACTTCTGTAGTGACAGGTTGTCAGCCCATCGCCTAAATTACAGTATACTGAAACCCTCGGATCCCTTAGCTGGTTTCTACAGCATGCCCGGGAGGAAATACAATAGTACAATACAAAATACTTATTGCACAAAGAATCATGAAAGTAAGGAACAAAACAATACAATATAGGCGACCTTATTGCTAAAGCAGCAATTTCTACCAGAAAACCTTTGGGTATTACGATAGTACATAGCAAAGAGCTGGGTGGATAGTGCATATTACTAAGTTCATCTTAACATTTAAACAATATACATACTACTAAATATATACATAACTAAAATAAACTGATATATACATTTACAAGTATAAGAAACTGATATAGGCACTGCTCATTTCTATCAAGATATCCCCTACAGTGGACCTATAAAATTTATGGTGAAGATACTCCATTGGATATCACAGAAAGGCCCGGACCCATCTTTCGCTCCAACGGTTTTTTACTTCAGAGGACTCTATCCTTCCAGTAGTTAAATTTTCAAACTCTTTCGTTCGGAAAACTTTCTTAAGCGACATGTATCAGGGATAAGTCAGATTATCATAAAGATTAGGTAGGTAACAGTTTGTTTGTGTTATAAATATTCGTGATAGATATTGACTAATTTCTAACTTAACCTTCTAAGGTTTACAACCTGGACAATCTCTTTTTCTGAGCTTTGAAGTTTGTACGAATCAAATTCTTTCTTTGCGGTTTTCAAAAAAAGAAAAAAATACTGATGTGTTCTAAATCATAATTAAAGTTTTAAAAAAATGTGCTTCGCTCTACCTAGCCTAGTAGAATCTAGCTATAGTCAAATTTTAACAGCTTATCAAGAAATATAAACCATAAATTTTGAGCATAAGAAAATGACAAATGTGATCTTTGATATCTTGTCTCTACTTTGATCTGAAATCAGCATGTACTATTATAAATGACTAACTAAACAAAACGCTACTTAAATGGTCATCATTCAAAACAGAAACATTGAAAGTGACATTCCTCGCACTTTACACCTGATAATGAGGCTGTGATGCTGCTAACGCGCCGCGGAGTAGTTGGGAGACTATTTACATTGACTACTTAATTTCTTCTATGCTGGGCTGGGAGCGAGAGAAAAACATAGAATGTGTCAGCTGCATTTACTCCCGAGCATGTTGTAAAAACCAGCTAAGGGATCCGAGGGTTCAGTACATTGAAATTTAGGCGATGGGCTGACAACCTGACACTACAGCAATATACGTACAAATATATCTTAAACAACACTCAAAACTTTGCCAGACGTGGCGGAACGACCTCTGTAAAGGCGTGATTTTATGTTTGTTTGTACTAAATTTACCCACTCTAAATCAGTCCAAATAAAAAGAAAGTCAAAGGAAGACTTTCTTTGTTTTTCAAGCTTTTGTTATTGTTATGTAGTTGTGATATACTCATTATGTATGTCGTTGACCAAGATTTACCTGTAAAATATTCCTAAAATAATTTATTTTAAATCTTTCAAATATAATCTTATAATTGCTTAAATAACTCAATAAATCAGTGTGTTACTGATTGTACAATTTTTGATAGAGATTCGAAAATGTTTATTTGTTGTCATTTATTAAGCTCGAACATTTTTCATAAAATCTTACTAACTGTAAGCATTGTTTTAAAATTAATTAATATTTACTACTACTTTTGACTTATTCTGCTGCTATCATTATCAGCGTGCTTTTGTAGAGTTTTCTGCTACCAGTGTAAAGTGGCAACTAATGCATTTATAATTCTGGACACGAAACGAGTGGGCCTTTTGTTTTGTAATAGTTAATTTTGTTAATGACACAGGTCGCACCGGTTTCAAAACACAGCACCGGTTTGCGCAGCTTTTCATTTGTTTTCGGCAATTAAGTATTAATCATTCACTTAGCAAAAATGCCTTATATTTCGAATTCGCGGGGTGTGGAAATGTAACGAGAAACGAGCTGAATATTTTATTACTGTACATGTTCCCAGGGTATTGCCAATTGATAAAAGCTTACGGAATAGGCGAGGTTTAATGTCAGAGATTTGGTTGCTGAAGGTTATTTAGGCCCGTATTTATTAATGATCTTAAGATTGAGAGCAGTATTAAGCATGGATTTGACAGTTTATAATGTACTGAAATGACATTTCTGATACGAACTCAAACTCGCTGTCAGTCTCAAGTGGTGATTACAAAAACAGGCCTTACCTATACATTATATTTTAATGCTATCTTTAAAAAAAAATAGTTTAGTTAACGTACCAATACTTTGAACAGTATTTTTGATAGGTTTTCGAGTCCATTCGAACGAACACATATTCACACTTTTCTGTGAAATTACTTTTGAAAGACAAAAAGCGAAAGTTGCATTTATGACTTTTCTTAACTGACTCTCAAAACATCCTTACATTGAACATACATACATACATATAATCACGCCTTTATCCCTAATGGGGTAGGCAGAGAGTAAACTACCTAAACAAAGGTTGTCCCGCCACGTCTGATAAAGTTTTGTGGGTTATTTAAGATAGAATTCTAGGTATATTGCTGTAGTGACAGGTTGTCAGCCCATCGCCTAAATTACAATATACTGAAACCCTCGGATATACTGAACTCCCTTACATTGAAACTTGTAATAAATTTACCCAAGTTGCAATTTTTAACAAGCAGGCCTCACAACACAAGTTGGTGAACAATGCGTTTAGTTGCCTTGGTTATAAATTCATCGTCAGTTCCGCATCCACTATTTCGACATTGTGTGCGAGCGATGCTATAGGAATGTACTACCGTAATAAGCTGGTGAGGTATCCACTCAAGATATTTGGTATCCGTAGCCAAGCCACCCTGCAGTATTCTAGGTCATCATCATCTACCTAGCCTTAGCCCGTATGTCTCGGGTTCGGCTACCTAATCTTGTAGCGCACATAGATAGCGCCACATCAAGATACAACAGTCCTGAAACGCGGTATCGAGGTTTGCTTGGCGATCTGCATATATACAACTTCCGAACTAATTCAGTTGGACTCCGGTCACAACACCCGACCAGGCGGGTTATTACCCTTTTCCCATCCGTCATCACTCGGCCAACTGGCCTCTCAAGGAAATGCTCCTAAAATCTAAAGGATTGAACGAGGGTTCTGGTTTTTACAGAGAGCGACTGCCATCTGACTTCCGTAACTCAGAGGGGGAAGCCGCCAATGCTTAGCCTGACCTCTGACATTACTTAACGACTAATATCTACGGTATTAAACGATTTTAACTAGGACCAACGGCTTAATGTCTCTTTCAAAAGACGGGAAAGGCACCGAAGCATTTAAAAATCGAAAATCTAAAACACATTGGTACGTGGTGGGATTCGAACCACGACTAAGGAGACAGCGGCCCTATCCACTACACCATCGGGCTCTTTTTTGCCCTGCAGTATCCAGGTGATCGTGGAAATTTTATTGTCAGGGTCTCTTTAACTTATTTATTGAAATTAAATATAATAATTAAATACAACACAAGAAATATTTAACGTAAATTAAATAACACTTTCTTGACAGTCAGATAAAAAAGACAAACACAAATTTATCTTAGAAAACTAATACAGTAATTTAAAAATAAAGAAAAAAAATATTTAAAATGTCCACAGAGGATTTTTTGGCAATCTTTCATGGTCTACCCTTCTGTCCTTTACACTTATTGTCTGTAAAAAGTTATAGTGATAACTTTTATTCCAGCTTATTTTAAAATAAATCGAATTCTCGTACATCTGATACTTGGCACTGTTTGTTATGATGTTTATCAAACACTATATTATTTCACGTTTTTATTTAAGATCAGCAACGAACAATAAAGAATGGAATACCAAAGAAGAGAACCTAAAATAATTTACTATACAGGGTGTTAATATAATTGCGGGCCATAGCTAAGGGCGTGTTTCAGTAACGTAAAAGGAGCCTAAAAAAAAGTAAAACAAACTCAATAAATAAAAGGAACAGTAGTCGATAGGTGTGTAATGATACCCAGAACTGCGTTTGGCCGCACTGCTATAACCTATTCTGCGTGACGTGAGCGCGAGTCGCTATCGAACAGTGATAGCGAATCGCGCGGGCTCGGTTATGGCAGTCGGAGAGTAGCAGCTCTTAGCTTAGCTTCGTTTTTTGAGGTTGACTTTTTTAACACTTCTATAGGCTCCTCCTTTTTAACACACCCCTTATGGTGTTAATTTCATAGTGAGCTATGTCACGCAATTAAATTACACCCCGAATAAATATGAACGGCATTTCTATTTATATTCTTCTAAATTGCGCATCGTAGCCAATTTTCCAGTTTTTGTGACAAGGAGGAAAGAACTCCCAGAGACTGTCCGGGGGCGACACAATAACAAGACGCCGCTACGAAAATAAAGAGATTTTTACTTTTTTTCAGGGCAAATTTAATTTAAAAGCAACGACGTTTTCGTGGAGCCGAAACACGAGAATTTCTACGTACATTACAGTTTTAATTAAAATCATGCGCAAACCCCATTTAGTTGTAAAACAAATTAGTTCTAAGCCTTGAGGCGGTGTTCAAAACGTGAATTTGTAGTAACATGGATAGACGTATTAAATATCAAATATGCGTAGATAATTTCATTCATTTGAGCGCGCGACCTTACTAGGCGAAAGCGAATGGAGGGCAACTGGGCAACTTCAAGGTCCCACCGCGATTTTTTTCCGATGATCCAATGGCACGGCTCTTAGTACATTGTTAGACGAATGGCTCAGCACGGAACTGCTATAAGTTAGTACGTCTTTGGGAATTTATCGATGGCCGTGTGACTAATATGACTTTTCCGCGGGAGATTACGAGTAATATAAATTTATGTTTATAACAATTTAGTTCCTGAGTATTGAAAAAAATTAAAACCTACGGCATTGAGAAAAATAAATATTCCTAGTACTAGAGTTGGTAGGATAAAGCGATCTCAAGATTGAGAGCAGCATTAAGTATGGATTTGACAGTTCATAATGTACTAAAATGTCATTTTTGACGAACTCAAACTCGCTGTCAGTCTCAAGAGCTGATTGATTACAAATACGGCCTAAATTCGAAAATTATGTTGAATGAGAAGTTGCCTAAAATATATTATGTCAAACAAAAATCTAGTTTAGTGTCTCACAATACTTGATTTTACATTTATTCGCAAATAAAATATCTGAGAAGTACGGAAAACTGGTGCAACGCCGGACGTCTTACGACAAGACTTAAATTGAACGGGGCCAAGAAAGAAACAGAACGTCTTTTCTGACAGTTCTTAGGTTCTCCATACAACGCAGCGCCCTCGCCCACATTCATTCAAATCTTTGTCGCACTCCCTGGAGGATACAGGGTCGGACCGTAAAGTTTTTATAGTTTCCGGGTCGCAGCTCCCCGACAATTCGGTTTTCCAATCAACATCTTTATAGTGACGGCGACCATGATAGCGAGTACAATAAAGCGTTTAGGATTGGGCCGAGACGCGTCATTACGGCCATGTGGGTAACAACTGCCACCAGGATTTCATTACTCTTTAGTGGTTCTGATAAGGACGCGAAACTCTAGATAAGTATACATTTATAGAGTCCAAACTATAAAACTTTTCTTCCACACTGGACGATGAAAATTAAATCTTTCATTCTCTCTCTTTTAGTATACTGTAGAAATTGGCAGACGAGCCGAAGGTTTCAGTTTCAGTGCATAGCAATTTAGGCGATGAGTTCATATCCTGTCACTATAAATAGATACTCAAATTCATCTACTAGAGCCCAGGCCCGTAATTATAAATAGCACTTGAGACTGACAGCTAGTTTGAGTCCGTATCAGAAATGTAATTTCAGTACAAAAGGACCTGTCATATCGATACTTAATATTACTCTCAATCTTGAGATCGCTTTATAAATACGAGCCATGTTTTAGGATGAGGCGAAACCACATTTTTATAAATTAATTGACACTCTGTGTACCCTATTGGTAAATACGCGTGTCTACGTATAGGGGTTTTATAGTGACGACGACCATGATAGCGAGTACGATAAAGCTTTTAAGATTGGACCGTCATTATGACCATGTGGGGTAACAACTGTGCTGCTAGGATTTCATTACTCTTAGGAGTTGGGAAAGGGTTGTGGTTCTGATAAGGCCTCGAAACTATTAATTTATGGAACACAGATCTAAAGCGCTTAGAGCAGCAATACAAAGGCGTCACTTACTGCGCGCAAGGTTGCGCTCAACACGCTGTCAATGCTTATGCATTGCCTACAACACATATGCGTCAACTTACACACTACACGCGCGTAGCGATGAACTCTACGTCAGCGCATCCCTCTGCCGGTACGCGCGCGTAGAACGTAAGGTAACGTTGTAGGCAATGCAAAAAGCATTCACAGCGTGTTAAGCGCAACCTTGTGTGCAGTAAATGACTCCTTTGTGTTGCTGCCCTTAGTGGTCGTTTTTATGGTAAAATTAAGGACATAGCAAGAGAAACGATAGATACATTAGACGAGTACCCAAGTACTTAAAATATTTTTTTCTGGGAAAATTCAATAGAGGTCTGTGCCTTGTTTAGGGTCGATTCCTGGTTATCTCAATAGTATGATGTTGTTGAGAGAAAACCATAGAATGTGCCAGCATCATTTTCTCCCGGGAATGATGTAAAAACCAGCTAAGGGATTCAATATATTATAATTTAGGCGACGGGCTGACAATCTGTCACTACAGCAATATACCTACAAATCTAACTTAAATAACCCTGAAAACTTTGTCAGAAGTAGCGGATCAACCTTTATTAAGGTCGTTTACGCTCTGCTTACCCCATTAGGGATAAAGGCGTGATTATATATATGTATGTATGTATTATATTGTTGTTGTTGCGTGCGGTATTAGCAAAATCTCAATTTTACCTTTCACAATACCCCTGTAGTCTGGGTCACACACAATTATTTGCAGCCTAGAATATCGCGTGCGTACGAGAATTGCGAGTAGGTAATATATTTTTTTGTATTGTAATATATTCTAACATTTTTAAATATGTAGTTGTATTTGTACCTATGCTTGATTTGGAGGACTCTGGGGAATTTATAACTACGGAAAGTTGCTACACGCAACTACAACCTTATAAAATGTCAATTGGCTTAGGGGTTCACTATGGGGTTCGAACCTCGGCTTAGGGCGTTGTCTTGGGATTACAGAAAATATGGTGAAGATCAACACAAAATTCTCTATAGACATTGCATTATCTCAACAGGGATCAGCCACAACCGTCCACTGCTGGACATGGGCCTCAACAAAATTGGGGGTATATGCCATACTCACCACGCTTGGCAGGCGGGTTGGTTAGCGCAGTAGAATTTTTCCATTCACAGGGAACGCTGCTGCCCATTCCCTGGATTTATCCCTTAGTCGCCTTTTAAGACACCCACGGGAAGTTATGGGGTGATGCTATTCTAACCCGGCATCACACGGGGACACAACATGGATACACGTGGGAAAGGGCCGCCTTACGGGGAGAACCACTCTGCGGAGATCATGCTTAACGGCTGCTCCTAAAGACTTGGATTCCGTACAGATCAAAACAAGCTAAGTTCACAAGAGCGAAGCACTTGCAAACCTTCCGCATCTGATAAGTCGAAATGAAGACAAAACAGTGGTCAACAAACGACGAACCGATGCGTTTCGTTTTCTCTCACATTCATCACAAAGGTCAAAGTGCCTTCTACACTAAAATCTTTATAGTAATAACAGTTCAGCGACTGAAGCGAAAAAGTTAAACAATTTGGACATACAACCAAGAAAAGCAATTTCAGCTTTCTGAGAAAATCGATTTGTTTGAGACGTCATAAATAACTTTGGATGTTATACTCGTACTTAGTATTAGTAATCAATCAACCGCTGACTTCGCTCAAGTTGGATGGGATCCTAAATCCAAGTTTATCTTAAAAAGAAAGACAAAGATAAACATTTGTGTTGGCAAGTTTTGCCGGATTCCTGCGGTTTGCTCAAGATTCTTTTAGACTGGAAATTGTTTTCAGTTTAAAATAACTCTTAAAAGTTTAGTGACAAGTTGTCAGCCCATCGCCTAATGTGCAAAATACAGAAAACCTCGGATCCCTTAGCTGGTTTTACAGGCGGGAGGAAATACAGTTGGCACATTCTAAATTTTTCTCTCACCCCCAGTCCAGCATGGAAGCTTACCAACTGATATGATATCAAAACAAATAAATAAACTTAAACCAGCTTGAGTTTTTGATACGAAGGCCCGTATGTATAATTCGCACTTGAGATTGACAGCCAGTTTGAGTTCGAATCAGAAATGTCATTTCAGTACAAAATGGCTTTTCAAATCCATACTCAATATTACTCTCAATCTTGAGATAGCTTTACAAATACGAGCCTAAATCGTGATTACTTGATTTGTTCAGTCTTTCAGTGAATAACGTAACCCATGTTTCAGGTCTTAGGTCTATGTCTAGGTTTCATCCTGATTCGTCTAGTGGTTGCTGAGTGAATGAGTAACAAATATCCATACATTTGTAAACTCATTTACATAACATACATTAAATTACGCCTTTATCCCTTACGGGGTAGGCAGAGCGATAAACGCCTCGTAAAAGGCGGTTTCGCCACGTCTGACAAAAATTGAGGGCAATTTTAGATTGAAAAGTGTATTGCTATAGTGACAGGTTGTCAGCCCATCGCCTAAATTACGATACACTGTAACCCTCGAGTCCCTTTTGCTGACTTCTACAGCATGCCCGGAGGAAGGGCAGCTGGAACATTCTATGTTTTTCTATCTCTCCCAGTCCAGCATGGAAGGAAACTCATTTGGACTCACAATTAGTACTATTATATATTCTGTGTCACAATGCAATTTATATTACTGCCTCCGTGTAGTCTGCCTGCCTCTGTCTAGGGGTCAGAGCCATAGGAAATCCTGGGTACAGAAAGTTGATATTTGACCTTTTCGAGGTTTTCCCCATTCGGGTTAGGACACTGCCGGCTGATGCACGTTAAGCCGTCGGTCCATGTCGCTGTCTTTGATAGTGGTCATTATTCAAACCACGTCAGAGGCCTAAATAGCTATGCTACTAGGCGGTTTGAAAACTCTGACACCAGGGTTCATCGGGTCTATCGACTCGAGAATCCACTCGAAAAGAAGAAGTGTAATTTTACTATTTTCGAGAACATGCGTATTTTTTACTTGGACGGGACAAACTCGTCTTGAGGTTGAGCGAGCTATCTATCTGTATTCGGCTAAAGGACTTGTTTCCATGCCAAGACTCTTTGAAAAAAAAAATGTGTCTGACTCGACTCGTGTGCAGACAAATATTGTGATATTGAGGTAAACATTAATTTATCGTTCCAATACTGTCAGCAATATTGCCATACCATATCAATATTCCTGTGGATTAATAACGCACTGAAAACCAACATATGAAATGTTATAAAGAATAAAAGTAAGCTGCTTATGTTCAAATGAGATAAATTTGGAATATTTGATTTAAAACGTTTGCATATTTATGCCAGGAATTGATTATCTCTTTGAATAATCCCTTGCATTGTTTTGCTTTAGGTTTATTTTATTTATATTTTTAGTATTTTCTGTCAAACTGCGCAGAATGTTCCGTTTTTTGATCTATCAAGGTTTTAAAATTTAGCGAGATTTTCATTCAGCAAAGAAAAGCTGGGTTAGACCATGAAACTGAACAAAGAACTATAGCTTCCATGCTGGACTGGGAGCGACAGAAAAACATAGGATGTGTCAGATGCATTTCCTCCCGGGCATGCTGTAAAAACCAGCTAAGGTATCCGACAGTTTCAGTATATTGCAATTTAGGCGATGGGCTGACAACCTGTCACTACAGCAATATACCTAGAAACGTATCTTAAATAACCCTCAAAACTTTGTCAGAAGTAGCGGAACGACCTTCGTTTATGTCGTTTACGCTCTGCCTACCCCATTAGGGTTATCCCTATTTGTTTACCACCCCCGGGATAGGTACATCCGATTGAATAACGAGCCGTGACACCTACCATTAGTCTACCTTTACTGCCTCCGTGGTCTAGTGAGCTCTCGACCCGGAGGTCCTGGGTTCGATTCCCGGCGGGGGACAATGACTTTGTGTTATTGTTTCTAGATTGATTAGGACATTGCAGGCTCATCACCTGACTGTCCGCAAAGTAAGATGATCCATGCTATCGGATGGGCATGTAAATAGTCGGTTCTGCGCCTGATTTCTCTCTGGTCGTGTCAGTCAATCTCTCCCATCAGAATAAGAGATTGAAGGAATAAAGGCGTGATTATATGTTTGAATATTTATTTTATTTTTATTTATTTCTACAAATATATAGTCATTACAAGCATGCCATCTATGTATAATCTTTGAATATTTATGGTGCTTGTGATTATCTAGATATCTATTGTCTATTTAATCTGTATTTAGTGGCTTCACTCTGTAATCCTTGTATTCTGTACTATATCCGTTTCACTTAGCTCTATAGTAAGGATCTTATAATCTTTGCGTGGAATAAAGAAACACCAAAATGCTAAATTGTGATTAGGTATATGTATGTATGCAGTATAATGTGCCAGTGATATGCGGCTGCACGGAGTGCACGGGCGGACGGGTGCTTGGCTCGCTAGGTCGATGGCGGTGTCGGACACTCGGCGCACTGCCATTTATTTACTACCCCCGGGGTAGGTAAATCCGATTGAATAACGAGCTGTGACACCTACCATTCCATAAGAGAAAGTCGTCCATTTTCATGATCTAAGCAAGCCTTTAAATCTTCTTTGCTAAATACATAATCACGCTATATTTACCGTATGAGGTTATTCAAATGCCGCGGTATTTATACCACGGTGCAGTAATGTGCCAGTGAATTGCGGCTGCACAGATTGTACGGGTAGATGGGCGCTCAGCTCGCTAGGTCGATGGCGGTGTCGGACACTCGGTGCACTGCCATTTGTTTACCACCCCCGGGATAGGTACATCCGATTGAATAACGAGCCGTGACACCTACCATTAGTCTACCTTTACTGCCTCCGTGGTCTAGTGATCTGAGCCATGGGCTCTCGACCCGGAGGTCCCGGGTTCGATTCCCAGCGGGGGACAATGACTTTGTGTTGTTGTTTCTAGATTTATTAGGACATTGCAGGCTGATCCTGACTGTCCAAAAAGTAAGATGATCCATGCTATCGGATGGGCATGTAAATACTCGGTCCTGCGCCTGATTTCTCTCTGGTCGTGTCAGTCAATCTCTCCCATCAGATCTCAGATCTCAGATCATAAGAGATTGAAGGAATAGAGAGTGCACCTGTGTGTAGCGCAAACACTTGGGCACTAAAAACAAGTCCTGTGCAGTTGGCCTATCTCTGGGAGATTGGCCGCCATCACCGAAAATCAGTGGGAGGACTATTAGTCTACCTTTGCCTGTGGCGTCATAAAAGCATTACGGCTCGTATTTATGAAGCGGTCTCAAACTAAGACCAATATTAAGCATGGATATGACAGGCCAGTTCGTATTAAAATAACATTTCTAATACGAACTCAAACTCGCTCTCACTCATGAGAGCAGAATTTAAATACGACCCTCTTGATCGAGAGATTTTTACTTACAATCAATACAGGTATAATCACCGGATTGTCTGAAAAGAAATGTTATTCCGTGCTGCGAAATGCTCACCAAACTGTCGGCATGGCTGCTGCGATCGTTCTCTCTACTGATAAATGATTTCAGATACCTCTATCGGCGTGGCCATGGGACTTACTTCTTGAATGGCGCGATATTAAAAGATATTTCTTCTTAGAAGACGCTTCGCAATATGCACTGCGCGAAAATTCTCTACAGTGACTTGTACAGTGGCCAAACCGGTTACGTGAATTTAGAATTCTATCACCAGGTTCAGTCTATCATCAGTACTGTGACTGTGCCTCGACTGTGTACTGCTCAGCCTGCTGTGCCAGTGCCCAGTACTGTTGAGAGCACAAACGTGTCGTGAATAACAGAATAAGCCGAACTAACTCCTATCTCACGCTCAAACTTCGCAGATACATTATAAGTACGGTTAGGTTACGTGCTTTGCTATATTAAGGCGAATAATCAGAAGTTTCGCTAAAGTTGAGGTAGTTATTATCAGTAACTATTAGCATGTCACACTCATAAAAAATATAGGTGAAACTAGAAAATATGCTTAATTTGCTTTTTTTTTTATAAGTTTACAATTAAAAAGAAACACAATGTTAGGTATTAAAAATGTTTTGAGTTAGTTGTATTCTTAAATTATAAGACAGAACATCGTAATTTTTTGTAAATATATATTCCTCAAATGTTTAGCTAGGCTATGGTTTGCTCATTTATTTTAAAATTTAGTGTGTATATTTTTAAAATCGCATTTTGTACCATTTTCGCAATTTTTGGCATGACCATGGGCGTAACCGCCACGCTGTGATGTCAATGGCGTTACGTTCGATTTTTGAACAGTTCGAGATCGAGTTGTTTATCTGACATCTAAACAAGTACTGAATGACGTGATCTTGCCATGAGCTAAAGTTAGCCAATCAGTAAAGTTCCTAGTTATGGATAAATGGTCCTTGTTGACGATAAAGTGGAAAAAATATGCCTCATAAATACTTAATCCACAAAACACAATATTAGTTTTTTTAATCTATCTATACAAAAAAACTATCTATAAACCACAGTCTAGTGGTAGATATAAAACCATTGGCCAAGTGTTGTGTATTTTTGATGATATCTAGCCCAACCTATCAAATCAGCGAACAAAAGCAGCAATCAGTTGTTATTAATTTGGGGAGCGATCTTCAAAAGGTTCACTGTGGGAGAGAGCAGGTGAGATTGATGTCTGGGGAGGTAGCAAGCCCTTCGTCGCCACAACTTTCTTTAGATACAACAGTATATTACCAGATACAAAAATTTTGGCTCAGTTTTCGTCGTGTTTCATTTCATGTTTTTGAGAATTATTCAAAGTAGAATTGTCTCACTGTAGTCTGTATCCCGTAGAAAAAAACGAAAATATACCCATCGTTTAGTTTATATAAATTTTTAGTATTTTTGGTAATTGTATCATTCGTGCTGTATGGTATCATTCTTTAGTAAAATCATAGTGAAATCAACGTTTCTGTTACTTTTCCGTAATTATTCCGAACGATATATTTCGGCAGCAACTAGGATTTTGTTCAGGGGAGATGAATGTCTAGGGAAGCAATAAGGAAGCTTCGCATCGCCGCCGCCGCTTGTACTCACGGCGCCCGCAGCAAAGCACTTTGCTGCATCAGTACTAACAAGTACTAGTGATGTTCTACGCTGTTACTAGTGTTGCTAATATTCTCTTTGGGCAGATGAATATCTGGGGAAGCAATAAGGAAGCTTCGCATCGCCGCCGCTGCCGCTTGTACTCACGGCGCGCGCAAACCACTTTGCCGCATCAGTTCTATCAAGCACTACTGATGTTCTACACCGTTACCACTGTAGCTAAAATTTTATTTGGGGATATGAATGTCTAGGGAAGCAATGAGGAAGCTTCGCATCGCCGCCGCTACCTCTTAGTACTCACGGCGCCCGCAGCAAAGCACTTTGCTGCATCAGTACTACGTACTAGTGATGTTCTAACTTGTTCTACACGGTTACTTTTAGGCCTGTAAGAGTCCTAGTAGGTGATTAAATAAATTCTGATACCATGGTTGGTTGGGTCTTTTGTCGGCTTGAAAATCCAGTCAATAAAAAAATACTATTACTGGTGACCCTGGCTGAATATCAGGAGTTGTGGGATTTCGGAAAGTCGGCCAAGCTTGGTTCAGATAATCATTCCAGGAGTTAAACCTAAAAGTTTTTTTTCTAATTTGGGGTAAAAACATTTGGAATTTTATTCTCCTTAGTTCTATTCTCATTGATCCTCGTCCCTACCCCGCACGGTCCCGCACTAAGGGCTGATTGCGGCGCCGATCTTTGCTCGAGTAGTGTTTTGTTTCCACAGATAAACTGTTATTGGTTTCGCACTCGGAACGGCTAGATGGCCATCTCGTGATCGTTTCGGTAGATTGGACCCGCAGAGAAGTTCGAGACGGTCGCCAAAACCGCCCTCGATCCAGGAATTGATTGTGTAAGAGTTTGTGCTGAATTTCACCACAATGTGAAGTAAGCAAAACACTCTAACAAATTTTAATAATGAACCTACATTGATGGTCCTTTTATTTATAATTAATATTTTACGTAACAATTTCTATTTTTTTCTAGAATCTAGGGTTAATTATCTGGGAACTTGGTAACAAAGGAATCAAATATTTGCCAAATACGCAATTTGTGTGGCATTTATCACTTACCTAACTGAAACAGGAAAAAAGCCGATTCACAAAAGAAATGTAATTATTAAGCAAATAATTTTCTTTTGTGGCATAAACACTGAGAATTGGTGGCGAGAGGAGTGAGATTCCATGTTTATTTCGGGAAGCAACGGTGCTCGGTAAAAAAATATTTTTCTAAATGTGCCTTGTTTAGCTTTCTTGCTACTTATTGACGTCATCTGGTTTCATTATAGCAGTTTTATTTCCTCGCTCACCATTTACGCGATTAATAATTTAAGCGATTGTCTGACAATCCGTCACCTGAAACTACTAACCCCGTAAGTGATAAATAACCGTGATTTTATGAATAGGTAAACGACAAAACTTTTCAAAATTCTGTCCTTATTTGAAGAAATTGATCAAAGCAAAAGCAGTCCACTTTCGCACTTATATTATGTAGAATGAGTTGTTTACCATTACTTCACTATTATTTAATACTTTAAAGTAATTATTTAATCTTACCATTTAATTATCATAATAACTCTCAAGTGGGTGCCTACTCTAGTTACCGGATATAAAAAACGTCGACATTCTTATCCGCATAGTGAGACATTACGGTTAGAAAATAGAGCTAATGAATGTAAATCTCGAGAACTGCGGAGATACGTAGCGAGCAGCCGAGCGCGCAGTCCTCGCCTTAATGGATTGTTCCACCGTGCTTCGAAACTATAGTTACTATAACTTATAATTCCCTAAACTTGGCATATTTTACAATGTAAAATTATAATTTTCATATAGGTATTTTTGTATGATATACAAAATGTGTGCCTGAAATAAACGACATTTAATTTAATTTTAAAAGATCCCCGTGACGTCAGCGACTAGGTTAGTAGGTACTATTTTATTTAACTTGATATAAAATTCCTAAGTTCACGTATTGTAAATTAAACCTTTAGGCATATAACTGACAGTTTTAGATTTGCAAACATTCTATTCTAATAGAATGCCGGTAACCGTATGCGATACACTTACGTGTACCAGAAAATCAATGACTTTATGAAGTGAAAATAGAAACACAAGTGTTGCAATTTTCTATTTGCTCGTATACAAATTTAATTAGAACCATATGTTTTACTTATTTTACACAAAATGAGTTTTTTTAGTTTTTTTTGTTTATTTATTTATTTGCATTTATTACAAAAACAATGATATTGCTAGGTAAGACACTATTAAACCCTAACTAGGTTTGACTTGATCCCATTCATTCCGCGAAACATTCTTACAAAGTTAGTTGAAATATGCAAATGTATTTTTTTTGCCATACAGGAAACGTCTCTTTTAGTTTCATTTTATCAAAGGTATGAGATAAAAATCCCTACAAACGTTTGTTAATATATATTTTTAAAATTATTTTAAGTTACAGTACACTTATTTCAGAGCGCAGTGGAACAATATTTTCGAGCGTGGTGGATAAACTCGCATTAATTGAATCGCGATGTTTGTTTTAATATCCACATACTCGGATAAATAGGTGATTGTGATACGAGTATTACTGTGCTGATGTTGTTGACGTAATAGTAATTGAATTGCCAAAGAATGGTAGCAAATTAACAATAGTTAACCAGAATAATGTGTATATTTGATTTACTCTATTTATAATGATAATGTTTATGATTGAGTTTAACAAAGATAATAATATCAGAACAAATACATTTATTATCCACATTTACAAACAGAAACTAGTCACACACATTCACAATCATTTAAAACAGAATACACGTAAGAAATACCAATTATTATAAAACATAAAACAAAGTGGATAAATGGCGTGGGCACAGCGCATTGCTGATTTTAAGCCCGCCCAAAGTCAAATGGCTACCAAAAAAGAAGGATAGTTAAAGGAACGAAACAAAATTAAAAAAACAGAAAGACAAACAATACAACTAACAACAATGGGTACATACGATACATACGATAGGTAATTTATTGACAATATAAATTATTATTATTTTGAATAAACTGGTTATTTGCAGTAATCAAACCTATTTTTTATGGGACAACGTACGTTTCAAACTATTTGCTATTTATTAGTTATTTTATTAAAAAACGGTATTCATCATCTCCCTAGCCATATCCCGTATCTCACGGGGTCGGCTTTCTAATCTAGGGGATTGAACGAGGGTACTGGTTTTTACACAGAACGACTGCCATCTGACCTCCGCAACCCAGAAGGGAAACCAGACCCAATCCTAGGTTAGGTCAGAGTTTTCAAGCCGCCAATGCTTAGCACTGGCCTCTGATATGGCTTAACGACTAATATCTACGGTATTAAACGATATTAACCGGGACCAACGGCTTAACGTGCCTTCCGATACACGAAAAAAGCACCGAATAAACGTACATATGAAATTCGAAAACCGAAAAACACATTGGTACGTGGTGGGATTCGAACCACAACCTCAGGAGGCAGCGGCCTTATTTACTACAGCGGGATATTAAAAACGGTATTGCTTTCTTTTATTATTTGTAAAAGGCCATAGATTTTCAAAACGTTTGAGTCTCATTTTTATATTAATTGCAAGAGAATGCTTTTATTTTTCTTTAATATTATCACGAAAACATGTATGTAACCTTTATATTAGGTACGTAAATGTAAACACAACCCTCTCGTCCATCGCTCGGTCAACAGCCCACACAGTTTCCCCAAAGTTTCTTTGTGCTTTCCTTTTATATATGTGCTATACTTCATTTTATTTAGCATTAGAAAGAAAAAAAATATGAGTTTTTTATTGTACACGTTACTTTGCGGCACGCGAAACATATATGAAATAATAGCAAATTATTTTAGTCTTCTTCTTCTGTCGAGTGGGTATCGAGTCTACGGACCCGATGAAACCTGGTGTCAGAGTTTTGAAACCGCCTAGTACCACAACTATCAGGCCTCTGACATGGTTTGAGTAACGACCACTATCAAAGACAGCGACCGGGACCGACTTTTTCTTTTTCGGACAATCAGGTGATTCAGCCTGCAACGTCCTAACCAAACTGGGGAAAAATTCACAAAGTGATAAATTCTCAAATATCAACTTTGTGTTATTTGAGATTTTGGGGGGGACCCCGGAAATCGAACCCAGGACCTCCGGATCGGGAGTCCATGGCAGTAGCCACTAGACCACGGAGGCAGTTATTTTAGTAAAAGAAATATTGACATTATTGTGACGTATTTTTCAATTTCTTTATGATATCTTCCATGCTGGACTGGGCACGAGAGAAAAACATAGAATGTGCCAGCTGCACTTCCACCCGGGCATGCTGTAAAAAATAGCTAAGGGAACTAAGGGTTTCAGTATATTGTAATTTAGGCGATGGGCTGACAACCTGTCACTACAGCAATATACCTACAAATCTATCTTAAATAACCCTCAAAACTTTGTCAAGCGTGACCTTTTGTTTAGGTCGTTTACTCTCTGCCTACCCTATTAGGGATGAAGGCGTCATTATATGTATGTACTTTATGATATATTATGATTATTTGAAATAGAACAACAAAATGAGACTAAATAAATACTAATAAAGTATCATCTTGAAAAGTGTGTACTGTAAAAGACTTACAGAAGCAGAGGTTGCAAACATGGAACGTAAAAGAAAGAACGGAAAACATGGTTCATAGTAATGCGGATACCACCATACTATTGTGAACTTAACCATATTTAAATAATATGGGCGCAAGTAAAAGTTTACATTGCTAAACACAATATTATAAAAAAAAAAAAATGGTGACAATAAAAAAAATAGCCCCAGAAGCATTTAAAGAAATACATTAAGAAACTGGATTTCCTGCATATATGTGATGAAAAAAGAAATAAAAATGCTTCATTTAGACATATTAATCGATAATAATGTTGAAAGTTTTATAATAAACGTAGGAGAGTCATCTGATTCTTCTGATTCTTCAGAAGACGATTAAATTTAAATAATAATGATAATAATTACCTCTTTATTTCCACATAATAATATTATATGACATATCATTTGACAACCACAAATGCCTTTTTAAATAAATAAAAATTAATAAATACATGTATTTTTTAATTTAATTAATGATGTTTGTATAAATCCCCGGCTGTGGAGCCCTCACGGGCAAAGGCCACACAGCAACTGTTCCTTTCCTGTGCAGCTTTCCACCAAAATTTCACTGTCTTCTCTTGTTCAACTCAATGTACCTTTCTATGTAATGATTTTTGGAATTCCGTAGTCCGACTAGGAACATAAATCACTCTTGGCCAGTTTTTATATATTTTATATGGATAAACCTGCCCTTTGAATTCTGCGCCTATGAGATGACAACTTGATAAAATTACTTCAGCTGATTTTTATGTTCACTAGCCCTGCTTCTTTATTTACAGAATTTCTAATTCTTAAAAAAGACGAAGTATAGGTTGATTTGATAATTCAAAAATCTTCTTATTCGCTTCGCGAAAATCACAGAGACAATGGTGAAACCTAATCTTACTGGAAAAAAAACATGTTTTTTGCGAAAAGACTTGTCGTACCAAAAATTGCATATACGTAACTGAAATGAGAACGCTGATTGACCAATCAGCAGCTTATCCATAGATAATTATAACTCAATCAGACAATTTGTATGGCAAAGCCAATAAAAACTTTTCACTTCCTGAAAGAAATTCCTGCTGAAACTTGTTAGCGCACTCAAAAATAAGATCTCCTCTGACTGATTGACGTTTAAAACGTCATCATTAACGCATGATATTTAACCAATCAGATTAGGATTAAGTTAGTAAATAAACATCTAGCCAATTAGAGTTAAGAATTTCAAATATTACTAGAACGACGAGTTTTTCGCAAAAATCATGACTATTTCCAGTAAGATTTGACAATGTTTTCACCATTGTCTAATTATTATCCGTGTTTTCGCAAAATCCCTAGGATTTTCGCGGAAATTGAAATATCAAATCATCCTACGACATATACAGTAAAGGGACAAGAAATAACAAACAAATAGTCCAACTCTGCGGGTCTAGAGTACACGTTAGAACTTTTTTCGGCAGCTATGAGGTCGTAAAGTTAAAAGTTACCCAACTCTGCTGCTCACTTCCTTCATAACTTAAAGATTCCTGCCGCGCCAAAAGGCTCGGAGCATATTTCATGAGCGAGTTACTGTAAGTCATGGCTTTAAATGATCGCGGCGGTAAAAAGGAACTAAAGCTGTCAATTCCATTCTTTTATTACAAAAATTTTGCTCTTGACTCTAGACTAGACACAAGGTCGGGAATGACCGTGACAGTGTCGACTATGGAGCGAGCTCATCTAGAAGATGCATGTTATGGCACTGGTTTTCTCACGTCCCGACGGAACACAGCAAGTTGTTTGGCGCCGGAGTCTGGTAAGGGGTGGACGCGAGCCAGGCGGCCCCTTGCGGAGTCTACCACAGCTTTGTTGTTTTTTCACAGCTCTACATACAAAGCAGGCTTGCCTATGTATAAGTCCGACTGAATAATTCCAACTAAGTGGTTGTAGTAGGTTCCACAACTTCCGCCAGGAGCCGCCTGGTTAGCGAGACGACCACCGGAGTCCGATGCCAAACATCTTGCCATCGGTGCGTGAGAGCGCTAGTGCCATAACAGGCATCTTCTCGCTAAGTTCGCTCCATCGTCGACTCTATCACTGACATTCCTGACCTAGAGTCAAGAACAAAGGTAACTGTAAAAGCTAAGCGCCCCCATCAGTAAAAAAATCATAACGCGAAAATCCGGTCCAACAGACTCAAGTAATAGTTAAAAAGATAATTTAGAACCTTATAAATTAGTGTTTTTCTTAGTTTGTTGTAGTAACAGGCAGAAAAATTGCGAATACCGGCCAACGAGATTTTTTCTTCCTGTTGCTACAACAAACTAAGAATAGCTAATTTATAAGGTTCTAAATTATCTTTATAACTATTTCTTGAGTCTGTTGGACCGGAATTTTGATTGATTGACCGGATTTTTGTATGTAGTAACAAAAGAAAAATTCCCGTTGGCCGTTATTCGCAATTTTTCTGCCTGTTACTACAACGAACTATGAATCGCTTATAAGGTTCTAAATTGTCTTAATTACTATTACTTGAGTCTGTTGGACCGGTTTTTCGATTCACTGCGTTTTAGTGAGTTATGATTTTTTTATTGATGGGCCCACTCAGGCCATATCGCCATCTTTCTTGCCGCTCTTACACGTTCATTAAGAGCTTTTCCTACAGTACACAGGTGGTGTAGAGCAGGCATCGGCGGAAGTTTAACGCGCAAAATGCACAACTCGTAAAATCTTTTAATATAGCAAAGTGCTTCGACTCGCATGTTTGCCGAAACGCCGAAGCGTCGTCGCTCCGTGAACTAGTTTAAAAATTTCAGTCTGCAATAAAAGTGGTTTATGTGCTCATCACATATTCGGCAATGGGCTTGATTCTAGATATTCCGGCTAAAACTAAAATTAAAACCTATTTGTCTCTTTCAGACTAAAATTGGAAAAAGGCTGGAGGTCTATTCTATCCAGTTTTTGATTTATAGTCGGTGGTTTCATAAGTTATCTATCTGTTATATGATATGGCGGATAAAGTTGACAGAAATACTGGGGAAACGTGTTAAAGCGCTATAATCTAGCGGACAAAGTATAAAATCATAGAGTATAAATCGCCTGTCGTTTTTCAATTTTATTATTTTGAAAGTGACAAATAGATTTTAATTTTAGTTTTAGCCGGTGGAATCTAGAATCAAGCCCAATGTATCCTAGGCTCGTATTTGTAAAGCTATCTCAAGATTACGAGCAATATTAAGTATGGATTTGACAAGCCATATTGTAACTGAAATGACATTTATGATACGAACTCAAACTGGCTGTCAATCTCAGGTGCGGATTTTAATTACGGGCCCTAAGTTCGTAAATACTTCGTAGAGAACCACTTTGTCGCAGAATAATTTACAACTACCGTTTGGATAAGCTGCCAACATGTATCTTTCATACAAAAGGCTCGTGCTCGCTTATCGTTTCAATCAGCGGGAGGGTTGGGTAGTTTGCAGAGTTCTACACAGTGAATTAACAATCGTAAATCGAGCAAACAATTCGGGAACCACTGGAACTAGAACTAGATTTGTTTAGTGGGTACAAAGGGGAACAAGCGGCCGCGGACCCTGGTAGATACCGCCTGATTAGTTTGTGTCTGTAATCGTACACAAAGCTGCACATGAAAACTCCTAACTCCAAATATAAATACCTAACTAAACTGTAGTGAGACTACCGTCATACATTAAATCACGCCTTTGTCTCCTACGGGGTAGAAAGAGCGACATAAACCAGGAGTCATATTTTTGAACCGCTCGTATCCGAACTCATACGTATGCGACTCTGCAACGAGTGGTCCAAACCACTCGATTTCTTTTCTACTACTCGAAACCTAGTAGTCTATTGTCACGACAGTGACACAGGCAATCATTTGACAAGTGTCACTGTCGTTCCGTTTCTCTGCGATTCATTACCGTTTCTTCAAATCAATGATATTTGTTAGTGGTAGTGGTGGTATAGTGGGTGTATTTCTGCGTAGAATGAAAACAATTTATGGGATAAGACTTTATTGGCAACACAGATTTCTACTGCTTTAAAAAATACGTAAAATCGTGTGTGATAGAATTTGATTTCGTACACGAATAATTTTCGTAATCGTTTTCAGTTTACATACGAGCGGTTCAGAAATACGACTCCAGAACAAAGTTCGTTTCGCTTCGTCTGACTTTCATATTTTGAGAGTTATTTCATATAGATGTACCTATCTCAGATGATCCCCTAATTTACAATACACTGGATACTTTGAATCTCTTTACTGGTTTTTTAAAGGATACCCGAGAAGAGAAGCAGCTGGTACATTCTATGTTTTTAGTCCTCGATCCCTCTCAATCCGACATGCAATCTGTAAGACCAGTAAAACATAGTATAAATCCGGCAAAGATTTTGGATCATAGAGTTAATATTTTACTGACTGTACACATAAACCAATTTGTAACATAGCGCTTCGTTCTATTGATCAGTAATTGATTGGGTTGAGGAAACTTGTGCTTCTGACAACCGACTGATGCGCCTCAAACTGTTTATATTTACTTGGGTACATACTGGATTATACTGCTCGGGGAAATACGTGATTGGAATCAAAAGAAAATACTATTATACAGGGTCAATGGTATTATCCTAAAAGAATATAATGATGTAAGGTGTAAGGAACAGCGTACCAGCTACTGATAGGAGTTGCTCAGTCAACGAGACTGAACAACTTTCACCAGGAAATATTTTCAGAATATTAAAAAAAAACATGGTTTCACATAGATTTTTTCAGATTGAGGTGGTCATTTTATACCTAAGGGAGAGTCAAAAAATATTTTCATTTCCTGAAAGAATTTCCAGGTGAACGTTGTTCAGTTCCGTTGACTGAGCAACTGCTATCAGTTTCTAATACACTGTCCAAATACTTTTTTTAAGTGCTACTATCTTATGTCGCAGTGATATTGTCAAAATTGTGGATTTGGTTGTATACATTTTTTTTTCAGGGCCATTAACAAGATGTGGAAAGTGCATAAAATGTCAGAAGTGCATCTCCCGGCTGCAAGCTGCAAGCGCGGCGCCTGCTTGTGACACACTCGAGCGGGAACGAGCGAACACCTGGAAAATGCATCGAGAAATTGCCACTTATTTACCTGTTTGCAGGCAAATTGCAACTCTAGTCTGCATCTTTTGATTAAAGGCTGAATATTACGTAGTTTTTATCAAGATTTTTCTTATTATTTATCTATTTAACAATTTATTGTACACAATAAAAGACATGAATAAACACAAACACAAAGAAAAAAGACACAACAGGCACTGATTATTTCTATGAAGAAAATGTCTTATCATAAAGCTAGACTTATTTTTTTTTTCAGGGCCATTAACAAGATGTGGAAAGTGCATAAAGTGTGAGAAGTGCATCTCCCGGCTGCAAGCTGCAAGCGCGGCGCCTGGTTGTGACATGCTCCAGCCGGAACGAGCGAACACCTGGAAAATGCATCGAGAAATTGCCACTTATTTACCTGTTTGCAGGCAAATTGCAACTCTAGTCTGCATCTTTTGATTAAAGGCTGAATATTACGTAGTTTTTATCAAGATTTTTCTTATTATTTATCTATTTAACAATTAATTGTACACAATAAAAGACATGAATAAACACAAACACAAAGAAAAAAGACACAACAGGCACTGATTATTTCTATGAAGAAAATGTCTTATCATAAAGCTAGACTTATTTTTTTTTCAGGGCCATTAACAAGATGTGGAAAGTGCATAAAGTGTGAGAAGTGCATCTCCCGGCTGCAAGCTGCAAGCGCGGCGCCTGGTTGTGACATGCTCCAGCCGGAACGAGCGAACACCTGGAAAATGCATCGAGAAATTGCCACTTATTTACCTGTTTGCAAGCAAATTGCAACTCCAGTCTTTTTGACTATAGACTAAAAATTACGTAGTTTTTATCGAGATTATTATTATCATAAAGCTAGACTTTTTTTTTTCAGAGTCATTAACAAGATGTGGAAAGTGCATAAAGTGTGAGAAGTGCATCTCACGGCTGCAAGCTGCTAGCGCGCGTTTTATATTTTTACACAATATGATTTTCATACGTACGAAATATAAGATAGGAATATATTTTTTTGCACAAAAAAGACACAAGCAAAAAGGCAATAAAACAAATAGTATTACAAATAGGTGGCCTTACTGCTAAGCAGCAATTTCTTCCAGGCAACTTTAGGTCATAGGAAAATAGAAGTTGGACTAAATAAATAAATATAAAACAAATGTTGTACCTACATTCAATCTATTTTTATTGAACGAATGATAAAATCAAGAGGACAGGCACCAGCATTGGTAAAGCGTCGTATGAGTCATCACAATGCTTAATTAAAAAGAAATAGGCTTAAGCCTATCTGAAAATTGAACACACGGACCCAATAAAGATATCTTTGATAGCTGCTTAAAATTCTTTTGCATCAACTAAGATATCTTTATCACGCCCAAATTTCTCTGACCTTCATAAGTTAAGCTTGTTATATTTCTAAACAGCAGTGGTACCAACCAATTTGACCTACAAATAGAAAGAAAACAAATCAATCCTGAAACATTGGCTGTTGTGCAAATTCAAGACACAGTGATGGGGCTCGAAACTTGGGACTCAAATCAAAGTTAATTAAAAAGTTCATTGAGGACTCCGCGAGCAAATCAGAAAATCGATGACGATGAGAAGCTTACTTTCACAAAGGTTTGCAAGTTTATTCGAAAGAAGGTTACACATTTTTACGATAAAACTGGATAACGCTCAATCTTTAGGAACTTTTCAGTATAGTAGAAAGATCACATTTAACATTTCTTTGACGCTCAAGATATCGTATTACCACAGGAAAAATACGCATTACGCCGCAAAGTACACCCCGGTCCGGAAACCTATTTATAATACAATGAATGAGATTCTTCCATGCTGGTCTGGGAGCGATAAAAAAACAGAATGTGCCAGCTGCGTTTCCTCCCGAGCATGCTGTAAAAACCAGCTAAGGGATCCGAGGGTTTCCGTATATTGCAATTTAGGCGATGGGCTGACAACCCGTCACTACAGCAATATCCATCTAAATAACCCTCAAAACATTGTCAGACGTGGCATAACGACCATTGTTTAGGTCGTTTATGCTCTGCTACCCCATTAGGGATATTCAATTAAATTCAAATATTTTTTGCAGTATCACAATTAGTAGTACATATAGATAACGGCGTGATCAAATGTATGTATGTATGTCGAAATGAGATTTATTTGATACTTGCTCCTGTCATGTAGACTACTTTTTCCCGTGGGAATGGTTTACTTTCCCGCGGTAAAAAGTTTATGTTTCTCAGGGTAAACGTAGCTTTCTAATGGTGAAAGAAGTTTTGAAATCGGCAATAGTTTTTGAGTTTATTCATTCAATAATCCAAAAATACAAATCATTCCTCTTTATAATATTAAGTATAGATAAGAAATGAGATTTATTTGTCACTTGCTTCTGATACAGCAGATAGGTATTAGTAAATTGGTTACCATAATGATTGATGCAAGCAGTTCTCCTAGCGGCCTACACCACCTAAGAGATTTCTCATACAGCCGGACTTATCCAGGCAAGCCCGTGTAGCTATTCGTATATAAGTCTGAATTGGCATTAAAGTTAAGTTAAGCCTATTTCCATGGAACACTCTGGAACATTTATAGAGCGTGTCGCATAATTTAGTGGAGCAAGCTGGATAATTCGAATTACCTTTTGGAAGCGACCGGCCGTGGACGCATTTGCCGGAACCAATTACCTCGCAGATTCAATTTCGCACGCTTTTATTAGGCAGGATAATCTATAAGGATATAAATTGAAGTATAAAAATATACTAAAGAAAATATTGCGCCGTAGAAATTCGCTCTTAAGAAATTATCGTAAAAAGTTTTATGGCGGTGTTCTGGGAAAGCGTGAATAGGCCGAAGTTTGTAGTTGTTGAGGGCTAGCGGGTAAATTCTATTACGGGTAGAATGTGTGGAGTGTCGTCGGGTCTGTGAAGTTAACGGGCAGTTTGTCGGCCGAGCACAGCAATAAAATAAACGCCGCGTCCTAATGTGCGAACATCTGCCAAAAGTTAAATTTATTTACCCTCAATACGTGAGATAACTGGCGGTCAAAGTTGCTGAATACCTTTTTCTATTTTTAACAGACAAAACAGATTTTTTTGTAGTTTAATAGTTCATTTATTTTTTTGTCCTAAAATAAGCACCTCCAAAACATTTTGTTAAGAAGCTGCATTTTCCTCTCATTATGGTGACTTTTCTTATTAAATTTCGGTTTAACATAAACTACTAAGGCGACCGGTGTTTGCAGGATATTAAATTCTTCCCGGCCGCAGCGGGAACCTAAATTAAATTCCGTTATTCTCTACTTTTTAATTTTTCAACCATTTTTACTGCAAGTATTTGCGATATCTCTAAGCTAAATGACTCTATTAAAGGCAAAATCTGTTGTTTGAGAACATTGTTTAGTCAATATTCGCAGAAAATTGTTTCTCGATCGCCAGCCAATAATTTAATTATTTTGGGATTCAATTTAAGCAGACCCTTGTTTTCGCCGGTTCTATTGGCCGCCGCAGATGTGAGGACCACTAACGTCGTATGGGGTCGAATACAGTACGACCACGTTTTAAATGAACGTAGAAAAAAAAGGAACTAACGCTACTGTCTTGGGATTTGACAGTTCTCCATATGCTAGAGCACATTCGCCTACTTTCATTCGTATT
This sequence comes from Scrobipalpa costella, assembly GCA_949820665.1. Lineage (NCBI taxonomy): Eukaryota > Metazoa > Arthropoda > Insecta > Lepidoptera > Gelechiidae > Scrobipalpa > Scrobipalpa costella. The sequence goes on along the minus strand of OX463297.1, from coordinate 11,918,063 downwards.
TATGTAACTTTAATTAATTACTTACTGTAATTTAAAAATTGACCATTTGCGTTTTTGTAAACCATTCTCGTTTTCTTTAAAAAAAACTACTTTTATTGTTTATGGTTTTTTTTTGTATAGGTCATCATCTCCCTAGCCTTATCCCGTATCTCACGGGGTTGGCTACCTAATCTAGGGGATTGAACAAGGCTACTGGTTTTTACACAGAGCGACTGCCATCTGACCTCCGCAACCCAGAAGGGAAACCAGACCCAATCCTAGATTAGGTCAGAGTTTTTCAAGCCGCCAATGCTTAGCATTGGCCTCTGTCATGACTTAACGACTAATATCTATGGTATTAAACGATATTAACCGGGACCAACGGCTTAACGTGCCTTCCGAAGCACGGAAAAAGCGCCGAATAAACGTACATATGAAATTCGAAAACCGAAAAACACATTGGTACGTGGTGGGATTCGAACCACGACCTCCCGCTCAGGAGGCAGCGGCCCTATCCACTACACCATCGGGCTCTCCTCGGGCTCTCATCGGGCTCTTTTTTTGTATAGGTATTCGTATAAAATAATCTGTAAAATACACCTATAACTATTTCTAAATCTAATCTAAATAAGATTTAGAATAAAGGTAAACAAAGTTTCATGTCTTTTTATTCAAAAATAAATGATACGTGTTGGCAAATTAGTTAGATGACTATTAGCTATTAGTAGCTAAAACTTATTATAGAAACACAATCTTCGATTAAAAGACTTGAAACTTTGTTTACCTTTATTCTAAATCAGATTTGGAATTAGGTTATTTCTGCTTTTAATAGTTTAAGTTTATCCGCAACAAAAATACAAATCTTTCCTATTCAGAATATTCGAATGAATACAGGTAAATGGATTTTTTGTCTTCCTACAATAAACGACAATAACTGAAAGCAAAATTTAATTAGCTTTAAGAGTGTCCCTTAATACAGGAGTTTATAAGTTGTTGTCGTCGTTACACATCACTTGACAAGAATTTGATTAAGAACAGTCTTAAGCAAGACTGAGCTTGGATTTGTAAATACTCTGCCCTTATCTTAAAAGGATGGAGTAGGAAAAGCTAACACAATTTATAAATCCGTTGCTACTTACATAGTTAGCAAAGTCATAATTCTCTTTTTGAAAACAAAAACATTTCTTTATCTAAGTACTTTTTGCATCTATAAAGAGCTAGATCGAGACTCTTTGAATTGCAGGTGTCGTAAAAACTGATTATGTAATAATTACTATACGGGGTGTAAGGGACAGTGTCCCGCAAACTAGTAGAGGTTGCTCAGTCAACAGAACTAAACAACTATCAACTGGAATTTATTTCATGAAGCAAAAAAAAAATATTTACATACAAATTGTCTGATTGAGGTGGTCATTATGTACGGGAAGCTCAATTTTTTTCATCTCCTGTAATAATTTCCTGGTGTAAGTTGTTCAGTTTCGTTAACTGAGCAACCCATATCAGTTTGCGGGACGCTGTCCCTTACACCCGGTACTTTCCCATTTATGCAGTGAAAAGGCACCAACTTTTCCTGTGAACATGCTAACTTGTGTTGCGCTCGCCATCCCGTCTGCCAAGCGTGGCGACGACAGTGGCGAGTATAGAATTTAACTCCCAGTCCTATCATCCTGCAACGGCTGATATGGTAAGTAGCAACAGTAAGTACAACAGATGAGGTAACAACATAAAATCGCTCATTCAAAGTAAAGACTACTTGTTGGTTCATTGTCCCGCTTCGCAGAGATGTACCCGCCGCTGAGCTGCCTTTTCATGCCGGAGCAAGTTTGTGAATAAACCTTGGACGAAACAACCTCATAAACGCTTAGCTCCTAAACTAGCTGAAAATTAAAACCTTTGAACAGTTTTAGTAAGCAATATCATCAAATTTAAAGGGGAAATTTGGCAATAAGGCGACATAATCTTACACTACGCTTCCCAACAAGCCAACCAAACATGGGACATCCATATTCAGAAAATCTGTTGCTACGGACATGAACGCTATAAATGAACGCGACCGGTAGCGCTCCATGTAGAGAGAACTCACAAAATGGTGATGGAGCACGTGAAGGACATATTGGTCCAGATTACTTTTTTCTTCCCGTCCATTAAAAACCTTAACTATGATACAGCAGTAGAAGATGAGATAATAAAATAATCACTTGTTCAAAGTAAAGACTACTTGTTGGTTCATTATCCCGCTTCGCAGAGATGTGCCCGCGGCTCAACTGCCTTTTCAGGCCGGAGCAAGTTTGTGGATGAACTCCTAAACTAGCTGAAGATTAAAACATTTGAACAGTTTTAGTAAGCAATGTGTTAAGGTTTAAGGGGAAGTGTTAGAGGGTGATTGAAAGTTTTAGCACGTTACATCTGCCTTCCTTTTAATTAAAACAAAAATCAACAACTACCTGCCCCCTAAATCATTCTTTCAAATAGATTGTGAAACATGGTGAGAAACTACCACCCAGTCCCGCTTAAAACTGTGACGGTTGATGTAGTAGTAACAGTAAATAAAGTACCAAAATAATCGCTCGTTCAAAGTGAAGAGTACTCGTTCTGGTTCATTATCCCGCTTTGCAGACATGTGCCCGCGGCTCAGCTGCCTTTTCATGCCGGAGCAAGTTTGTGGATGGACGCTTAGCTTCTAAACTAGCTGAAAATTAAAACCTTTGAGCAGTTTTAAAAAGCTTAGCTAGTCTAGCTTTTCTAAAAGATTAATTTTATTTTACACAAAAAAAACACTTAGTTTTATTTAACCCCCAAAAACCTTCTTTGAAATCGTTCTTCAGATTCGAATCTAATAAAATGTGAATAAAATATACTTCTCTATGCCGAATCCTATTGAAAAATAAACAGAATTATGCGAGACCTTTTTTTTCTCTCCTTGCGTCTGGTGCGTCTCAGATATGTACAATAAAAACATTGAGCTCATTTCATTCTCCACGCGTCCACAAGGTTAGCTGGGGCAAGCCGGGGGCTCCCTAAGGACCATCATACTAATATAATAAACACGATACTGGGCTAATCAAATAAACCCTTAATTTTGGAACTCAACACCCTTGTTATCAGCTCCAACGAGCACCCTTGGAATGTGTTTGCCGAATTAATAGTTAATTATATGTGATAGATATTTGTTTATTTGAGATCATTACTATTTATATAGTAAAATAAGCAAATAGTGTTGTGCAAATATACGGGGTGTGAGGGACAGTGTCCCGCTAACTGATAGAGGTTGTTCAGTCAACGATACTCAACTACTTTCTTCAGGAAATTCTTACCGGAAGTGAAAATAAAAAATGGCTTTTATACAAATTGTCTGATCGAGGTGGACATTTTGTATGGAAAAGACATTTCCCTTTTTATTGCGTGAAAAAAAAACCTGGTGATAGTTGTTCAGTTTCGTTGACTGAGCAACTCCTATCAGTTTGCGTGACGCTGCCCCTTACACCCGGTACAGACAGAGACAAAATAACTGGAGGTCTAAACCCAACAGCGAAGATTATAAAGGCTAGCTAGATAACAAGTATTTAAAAAAATATCCAAACAACCCAACTGTAGTACGTATAAAAAAGTTTTAGAGTGCATTAACTGTCCTAAAATTGAGCTTACACTTATGAATCATATGTATCTTTAAAATCTCCTTATAATTACTTTTATTTTAATATCCCACTCAATATGTTCAGTCAAAAAAAAAAAATATTTAAGACTAAGGAAATATTAAAATACATTTGTATTACATACATACATACAAGATACGCGAGAAAATCATAACTCTTCCTTGACAGTCGAGTAAAAATACGCTTCTTTAGCGCGTATAGTTACCTACCTTCAGAGGTGGCCGTCAAATTGAAAGATTACTGTATAAATAGAATCCAAATACGCGGAAAATGTCACATCGAATGACTCAAAGTGAAACTGAATATAAATCCATTGAATAGTTCCTATTTCAACGTGTAACTAACACATATTCATATTTTTAATTAGGTATAATAAGTAATATCTTCTTATCTTGAGAGAGAGGGGGTACTCGCGCCCTGTATAGACGTGTTTTTGTGTGTTCTACAAAAGTAAATCCAAATCTATTATAAATGTGCAAAATTTACTCACAAAGTGTTATACAAAGTATTACCGGTCTATAGTTCATCATTTGCAGTTAACAGCTTGCTAATTACTTATCTGTTAGTGGTATAAAAATCAAAACAAAATAGTGTATCTGTCAGTGAACTCAAGTTAAAACCGTGCACAGTGACGCAACGATCGCGGCCGGCCTATTGTTATCGGAGTTGGCTGCCGTTCCGGTTTTGCTAGCGCCGCGCGTCAAGTTGCTTGTATCCAGTAATTTCACTCCTAGCGTCATCGACCAATTGGCCCAGTGGCTACAGAGCGCAGTTGGAGTGAAAGGAACACGGATCGAATCTCCGGTCACACACAGCAAGAAAAAATATTTATTTTTATTATTATATTTTTGGATATTTTTTTACATTCAAGATCAATATGCCTAGGCCAAAAGCAAATACTAAGGCTCCGAAATGTGATGGATGTCGAGAACTTATAGCTGATTTACCTCACCTGGTTTGCTGTGAAGAAAGCTGCCACGCAGTGTACCATTTAGAAATCTGCTCCGGCCCAAATCCTCCAACTGATAAGCAAAGATGGAGATGTCAGAAATGCCGCTGCAACGAACGCTTATCTTTAGGTGGGAAGAAAGATGGAGAACTGGGTGAAATCAGAAAGTCAATCACGGATTTAACACCCAGCGACAAAATGAATGTCACTATCCGGAACTCTAATAAACAAACCATAGCTCCCGAACAAGATGTCCCTCCACTAAATCTTCTCGCTACAGAACTCAGTCTACTACGTCAGGAACTTACATCAGTGAAAGAATGCCTTGCTGTCATGTCTACTTCACTGGCATCGTGCAATGAGAGATTGGACAATGTTGTCTCCCATCTTACCAATTCAGATCTAAGATTAAAAGCGCTGGAAGAACGTGATGTTGAAATATCACGACTCAAAAACCAGGTGTCTGAACTACGGGAACAGCTTGGCAATCAACTCCAAGTGTCTCTAAAGAACGAAGTCGAGATAGCCGGTGTCCCTGAGACAAATAATGAGAGTTTAACTCACATAGTTAAACTAACCGCAGTAAAATCCGGCGTCACGGTTGAAGACGCTGACATCGATTGGATAATGAGAGCAGGCCCAAAACGCAACACCGATAATAATAAAACTCCACGTCCTGTGGTTGTCCGCTTTGTGCGTAGGTCCAAGCGTGACGAAATGATAAAGGCTGGTAAGACCAAGAGAAATTTGACCACGGAAGGCATGAACATCTCTGCAACAAACCAGAAAATTTATGTCAACGAGCGTCTGACTCGCGAAAATAGATTGTTATTTCGTGAAGCGCGAAATCAATACACTAGTGCAGGATTTCAATTCTGCTGGGTCCAAAACGGCTCGGTGTTTATTCGGAGAAGAGAAGGAAGTCCAGCCATCCGTTTACGATCCCTGTCCGATCTTAGAGACAAACTTGGAACAGCCTCAGGATCTGAAAATAAAGACACTACGAATGCCAAAGGATCTACTACTTACACAGATGAAAAAGAATCCGTTACCACTTAAATCGCATGTTTCGTGTATAACGGTACTGAATTATATATATTTTGTTTGTGTAGAAAATTTTGTAAGTTCTCATAATGGCACTTATATATTCTTATGTATTATACCCTCTATATTTATTTATATGTATTTATTAATGATGAATCCCTATACCACGTCAATGGAGCAAGCTTCCAAACATCTTTTTAGTTACACTGACCCTCAAGCTATCAAGTGCAATCAATTACCATACCCTAAATTGCTTTTGATATGGCCACCCTAAACATTGACAATTACTTGGACTCAACCCTAATTGCCCCTTGCTACTCCATTCCCTTGGAAGATTGCTCAAATGTCCTCACAAATGAATATAGTTTTAGAATTGTGAGTCTCAATGTTAGAAGTCTTCAAAGGAACTTTGATCAGTTCCTCGTTGCTTTGAAACGTACAAATATTGTGTTCGACGTGATCGTACTCACTGAGTGTCATCTAGGTACATGCTCACAGATTAGGACTCTTCCTGGTTACTCTCACTATCACACCTCTAATATAATTAATCAAGCGGGTGGTGTAGTTATCTATGTTAGAAAAGATCTAAAAGTAAATGTTACTGAACCTAATATCGTAGATGCTGATTGTTTAGCAATCAATATTGACAACACGTTTATGATTATCGGAATATACAGAACGCCATCGATAAGCAACACTGATAACTTTCTCTCGTCTTTGGAAAAGTGTTTTAACAACGGCCTACACGGTAAAGCTAAGGTGATTCTAGTTGGTGACTTGAATATTAATATTCTGAATGTTGAAAAATCAAATGATTACCTTTGTTTAACTGCTGAACTGGGCCTGATACCAGTAATTTCTATGGCTACACGACTGTCAGGTTGCCTGGACCATATATTTGTCAGTTCCTCAGAAACTGCGATGGGAATAGTGGGTAAGACTGCAATTACCGACCACGATATAATAATAGCTGGAATCGTATCAAACATGAAAAAAAATAAGCCTAAAAAAACATTCACTAAGATCGATTATGATAACATTGCCGCTGAGTTAAAAGATGTAGATTGGTCGGATGTGCTGCTCACTGGTGATGCATCATATGCAGCAAAGAGATTTATGGATATCCTAATTGACGTTAAAAGCAGAAATACTAGAACAATGACCTTAAGTCATTCCAAGGTTATTTTGAAAGACTGGATTACTCCCGGTCTCATGCGCTGCATGCGGCACCGGGATTATCTTCATCAGCAATACAGGAGCAATCCGAAGGATGTTATAGTCGAGCAGTCTTATAAAAGGTATAGAAATTTTTTGTGTGATTTACTTAAACGGTTAAAAACTCAATTTAATCAAGATAACCTTGAAGCCAATTCCAATAATCCAAAAAAGCTATGGAAAACGATTTCTTCTATTTGTGATTTCGATCGCACAAAAAAACAAACCTTAGATTTGCTTAACATCAAGGATAATCCAAAGGCCTCACTCACAGTAACCAATATGTTCTTTTCTAAAATTGGCAGCACTTTGGCTGGTAACATATTGTCACGGCTTGACACTACAGAGACTCTTTTAGCAGAAGAAATTGATATTCCATATCACCATAATTCATTTTTTATGTATCCGACGGATGCTTCTGAAGTTTTATCTATTATCAGACAGCTGAAGAATGAAAGTGCACCTGGTCTGGACGGAATAGGAAATAGTTTGGTGAAGCAAATGGCTAGTGAAATCGTGGAACCACTTACTGCTATTATTAATTTAAGCCTGTCAACGGGTACTTTTCCAGAATGCTGGAAGACAGCTGCGGTTGTCCCAATACACAAGAATGGATCTAAAACTGATCCCACGAACTATAGGCCTATTTCACTACTATCCGTATTTTCCAAGATACTGGAAAGAATAGTTAACAAGCGCCTCACTGACTTTCTTGAATCAGACAACCTGTTGTCCTCGACGCAGTTTGGCTTTCGCAGAGGCAAATCCACCGAGGACGCTGTCTCTATTCTCCTCGAAAAGGTTTCTGCTGCTTTGGATATGGGAGATTCGTGCGTCGGAGTGTTCCTCGATCTTTCCAAAGCATTCGATACAGTTTCTCACGCCATCCTACTGCGAAAACTGGAATGCTTTGGAATAAGAGGAACATCTTTGGCGTGGTTTGCGAGTTATTTGAAGGATAGAAAGCAATGCGTCATGTTAAATCATATAGTGAGTGATGTGTCGAATATAGCTTTTGGCGTGCCTCAGGGAAGCATCCTCGGTCCGACAATGTTTCTAATGTACATCAACGATATAACAAATTTATTCGGGTCCGAGGACAAAGTTGATGTAGTTTGCTATGCTGATGACACCGCCATAATATTTCGTGATGCTTCATGGTCAAGAGTCTTTCAGAGAGCGGAATGTGGTATGGCTAAGATTACTTCTTGGCTTAACACCAACCTACTGACCTTAAATATAGAAAAAACTTGCTACCTCTGTTTCTATAAAACTAAACCATCTGCTCCAAAAACCCCAGTGGCTATAAAGGTTCATTCTTGTAAAGTCGAGAGGAGAAGAGAGTGTTCATGCACGTCCCTAAAAAGAACAGATTCACTCAAATATCTTGGCTTAGTACTGGACGAGAGACTGACGTTCAAAAATCATATTGGTGTTCTTTCGGGTCGGGTACGAAAAATAATCCATATAATGAAACTTCTTCGACAGGGTGCTAACACTCAAGTACTTACCCTAGTTTACTTCGCTTTGTGTCAGTCTCTCCTCCTTTACTGCATAACTGCCTGGGGATCTGCATGTAAATCCTTCTTGATCACCATAGAAAGAGCTCAAAGGTCCGTCCTGAAAGTGATGTTTCGCAAATCCTTTCGTTTTCCTACAAGATCACTTTTTCAGGAGGTCAAGGTTATGTCTGTGCGTCAACTTTTTATTCATAGGGCTGTAACATTCTACCACATAATCTTTATGAAATTAAAGGATCCTGAAGCGCAAAAAACCCGACGACTAAATGTAAAACCTGTAGCAGCTCAGACATCGTTTGCCCAAAGATTCAGCCCCTTCTTATTTCCATTCCTGTACTTAAAACTAAACCAAAAATGCCAAATATCAGATTTAAGCGTATACGAGGTAAAATCACGTACTAAAGAATACCTGCTCACTTTAGATTATAAAAACACAGAAGACTTACTAGCAATACTCGAGTAAACTTATTTATTTATTTTATAAATTTATTTACTTATCTATCTATTCATTTTTCATATAATGTATATGTATTTACTGTATATATTTATGTACTTTTACTTACCTTATCCACTATTATAAAGTTATTATCGAACGTTAATCCTATTATTTATATTTTTTAGTGCCTTTTAAGTTTTTTATTTTTTTTGTTTTTTAATTAGAATCTCCCTCCTTTTTCTTTTCTTTGTAGAATAATTTTTACTTTAAATTTGTTACCAATGTACAACTTCTCTTGCGTGTTAAATTGTTAACCATATTTGGAATAAGCTATTCGGTTTCCCGCGATACAGGTTCGCCTAGTGCGGGGTCCATTGCCACACTGTATACTTTGTCAAGCGTGTTTTTTGGTAATAAATATTTTGTATTTGTATTTGTATTTGTACTTATTTAGTCGTTAGTGTCCCACTGCTGGGCAAAGGCCACCCTCCGATCTCTCCACGACTCCCTATTTTGTGCTTCTTCCGGCAATTTTTTGAGGAATGCATCGAGCATTTACAAAATCCATAATGATAGAACTAATACGTACCTACCCATAACTTAGCACACACTAAAACCCGTACGCTGCGCAAACTTGGACCGGGTCCATCCACGTAGGAATCTGCCCTCCGGTGGTCATTACAAACTTCGTCATAGCGACACGTGCGCAAGGGAAAACATGGGATAACACTCCCCGGGGACATTGCAGACTTATTTTTTAATCTCACAAATTAGTGATCTTTCGACCCGATATCTCGACCCTGAAAAGAAGAGGATTGTTTGATTTGTGTACCTAGTAACAAGTTGTCAACCCATTATCTGAATTTGCTACCTAAGCTTGATTGATACACATCGAAAGAAAAGCAGCTAGTGTATTCTATGTTTTCCAACTATTTCTATGACACCCAGTCCCGTATATAGTTTTTAGATAAAACAATAGTCCGTGTCAACCCTAACAAACCGTTTGAACCGAAATATGAGACACTCCGTTTTCCCGCTGGTTATAAACGCCACCTGCCAAAAGCTGCAGCAAATTGAACTATATAGAGCTTAAATTAAGTCTGCTTCTAAAACTATTCGAAATTCATTGCTGCATATATTTGACGTATGTGTGGTAGGTTCAGACGCAATGCAGCAATGTAAAGCATGACGTAATTTGATATCGCACGACAGAGGATGCCTATTTGTCACATGCTCACATGTTTAACTCTCGTTCTGTTTCTAGGTTTTTTAATAATCTCCACGATTCTTGGGTGATCAGTCCTCGAATATAAATAATAGGGAATTACTATCAACCGAAAAATTTGCATCCTTCTGTCCTATACCTGAATCCATTTTCCGTCTTTGTGCCCTGGTCATAACGTTCAAAACGTTTTCACTCATCTCCTTTAATTGATCAGATGTTATCGTAATACGAGACAAAGCATCGGCTACCGAGTTTTGTGTACCTTTGATATACTCTACTGTATAGTTATATTCTTCTAATAACAATCTGAATTTAAGTAAACGACTTGAAGGGTCGCGCATGTTAAATAAATAAACAAGAGGTCGATGGTCTGTCTGAATTTTGAATTTCCTACCGTATAAATATGGACGGAAATACTTTACACTCCATACTATAGCTAAGAGTTCCTTTTCTATAGTAGGATAGTTTCTTTCCGCCTTATTTAAAGTACGGCTGGTATATGCAATTGGACGCCCGTCGCCGTTACATAGCACTGCGCCTATAGCTGTTCCTGACGCGTCGGTCTGTAGCAAAAACTCATTCGTATGTGAAAAATCAGGATATTGTAATACAGGGGGTTTTGCTAAGGATGACTTTAGTGTCTCAAATGCGTTGTTGCAATCATTTGACCAAAGAAATGGTACATTTTTACGACACAGTAAATTAAGTGGATAGGATATTTGCGAAAAGTTTTTTATGAATCGCCTATAATAATTGGCAAACGCTACAAATCTCTTAACTTCGTCGGCATTTGTGGGCTTTGGGTAATTTTCTAGAACTCTGGTTTTTTCTGGATCTGGCTGTATTCCTTTTTCTGAAACTACATGACCTAAATATAAAATCTCTTTTCTAAGGAATTTGCATTTACATGGGTTTAATTTTAGATTTACCTTTCTTAACCTTCCGAAAACATCTAGTAAATTTTTGTTGTGTTGATCCAAATTTCTGCCAAAAACACATAGATCATCTAAATAGACAAGGCATTTTTCGTAGTTTAAGCCTGACATAGCCACAGTCATCATTCTGCTAAAAGCTGCTGGGGCTCCCTTATAACCCATTGGTAATTTCGTTAGCTGAAATTGGGCTTTATTTGTGGTAAAAGCAGTAAACTTGCGACTTTCCTTCTCGAGTTCAATTTGGTAATACCCTTGATAAAGATCCAAATGCGAAAAATAAACTGCGCCTGATAATGATTCCAAAATGTCGACGATGTTAGGGAGAGGGAATTTATCATCTTGTACCAAATTATTTAATTTTCTGTAATCGATAACAACACGCCATTTCTTTTGTCCTGAATTGTCTTCCTTTTTTGGAACTATAAGTAAAGGACTGGACCACTCGCTCGTAGCTTTTTCAATTATTCCGTCCTGTAAAAGTATTTCGACCTGTTTATCTAACTCTTCCTTTTGAGAATGTGGCAGCCTATAGGGTTTTACATAAACTGGAACACTACCTGGTTTTAAAGTTATTTTTTGCTGATAGAGATTTGTTACTGTCATGCGATCTCCCGGCAAATGGAAAATATCCGGAAATTTTGCACAAATATTTTCAATAGACACTTGCTCCTCTTTATTAAGTCCTTCAAAATTTAAGTGTCTGAACAATGTTTTTACCCTTTGGGCATTCATTTTTGGTTGTTCAAAATTGCAAATGTCATAATCACTCGATCTAGAAATATTCAACATGAATTTATTTAAATTTACATCCGATTCTCTAGTGTTTAAAATTCGAATAGGTATTTTTCCATTTGTCGGTTTTACTAACGTGCTCGCAACATACACTCCATTGCACAATTCTTTAGAACTAACCACGCATTCCTCATTTATGTTTACATCAATAAAATGTATCGATTCGGATCGGCTTGGAATTGTCAAATAACTAGAATTTTGGTCTCTAGATTGTTGGCTAATTGGCATGGTAAAACTGGATGTATTCGTTTTTAAACGCAAGGTATTAAACTCATAATCAATCTTGGCTTTATAAAATTTCATGAAATCTTCACCTAATATTCCATCTGCATCTGTAGGTAAAGTTTTGAACACGTAAAAAGTCTGATGCAATATCTGTCCACAATAGGTCAGCTGTAAGTTAATGAACCCTTCTGCATAAACAGTACCTCCTAAACCTCTGATCGGCTCACGCCTTTTTCGGAATGGAATATTATGTTTCTGTATGATGTAGTGACTAATAGCAGAGATCGTTGCACCAGTGTCAATGAGCCAACTATGTTTATGTAAACCGATATTAAAATAAACTATACTCGATCCGTTGCTAGCACAAATTAAGTTAGGCACGAAAAAACTGAGCTAATGATAATGAGTCATTTTCCTCGGTACTTACCTCATTCTCGGGTTCCATGGCACGTATGTTTCTTGACTGGAATCTGGAGTTATGGAAACTTCTACTTCTGTTTCCACGTCGCTGTGCTGGTACCGAAACTCGACCACCTCTACGATTTGACGACTGCGGGGGTGGTGCGTAGCTCGTAGGTCTAAAGCTTGGATTATGCCTATAGTTCAGGTTGTAACCAAAACCTTTCGTACTGTAACCTCGATGACCCCTGGAATAATTATACCTACCTTCAGGTGGGCGATAGTTACTACCCCTGCGCATACTCATTACGTCACCTGATGGTCCTGACGTTGATGACATCACCTCCTCGTCCTGCGCTGCTTGGATAGCGTCCTTAAGACTTGTAAAATCCCGTGCGGCTATGATTGTGCTTAGTCGGCGATTTCTCAGCCCGTCGGCAAATTTTTTGATTGCGAACTTTTCGTTAAGGGGTTTTAAAACATCATAACTCGTGGATTTGCCGTCGGCTTGGGAAATCGTCAAGTCTACAAAAAGTTCGGTTATTTCTTTACCGAAGTCAGTGACAGTTTTGTCATTTTGTCACACATTTTGCAGACGACTTTGGATGGCGGTGGCAGATTTTCGTGGTAACAACTGCCGTCGCATATCCTGCACCAAGTCATCAACAGAGCCATAATTTGAATTTAGTTCAAGCTTGGCTGATTGTGACAAACGATTCCTTAACACAAACTGAATTAAGTTGTCCTTACACTTTTTATCCTCTAATAAGCTACCATAGTACTCTATTGACTCAATCAATTGTTTGGTATTTGATTCGTCATCGGTCATTAAAGGCAAGATAGTTAAAGCAATCTTTAAACTGAATGTCTCCATTTTTAATTCGATATCTGTACTCTGTTCACTATCAGATTGTTCTGCCTTAGGCGAGCAAAATTCTAACACATCATTATAGAGTATTTTAAAAATTTCGCATTGCTTATTTACTTCTTTTATCTCCTCTTTCTTTAACTTACCTAACTCTATTTCGTTCCTTAATAGTTCAATACAATTATTATACTTACTTAATATAATATTAGCAACATTTAACTTTTGCTCAAGAATCGGACCCTTTCGTCGCTTTGGACCGATTTTAACTAAATACTTACGTACTTCTTTTATTTGTGTACAATAATTTTGTATGTTATGGGCCATTTACCAGTAAAATAAAGCAATAAAATAATAAACAATGCGAGATTTTATCACTTTAACTATCAAATAATCTAATTATAATAATATAAACCTTACCCATTATATCCATGTAACGCATTTAGGTACTATACCACACTCAAATTACGAGAATACGCATTACGAACGTCGCGCACTTCACTTTGACCGCACACGTAAAACGTCAATCACTTGGTACTGCAACTAAGTCTTTTTCAAGTGTCCAAACGCAACATATCACCTTCTTCTAGTGTCCAAAAGTCTTTTTCGAGTGTCCATTCACGCATCTGACGAAAAACAAAATCCTTGTAACTACACGAAGACGAAGAAAAACAAAGAAGCGATCCTTGCCGGTGCCGCTGCCGTAAATGTGCTCAAAACGTAGGCACGTAGGTACTTGCTTGTAATCTAAGTCAAAGACGACGCACAAAGCAAATAGTTACTGATCTTATTTTACATTACGTATCCTTAGTGTATGTATTCGCTCCTTAAATATCCTGCATGCCGAAATATACAGCTGCTCTAGGTATCTGCTCACAAGAACCCTTCTTAAACTTCGAGATTCGGCTCTATTCTCTTCATACGCATCGCGCTGCTCTCTGCTCTCCTGTCTATCTTCTTGTTTAAACAGATGTTCAGGTATCGGCTTCCCAATAGAACTGCACATATCAGGGTGAAAATGGCAAAAAGGTATAAATACCAGCTGATCTGCGAAATCTCCTGCGCGATGATAAAGTTCGTCTGTTCAACTTTATTGTTTTGGCCAATCTGCGTCAGTACGTCCTGGTGCTGCGCTGCTGCAGGTGCCGGTGTCGTCGGTTTGCTCGTCGGATTCCCCATGGTTTTAGCAGCTTGTTGTAGATACTTACCACGAAACGAACAAAATAGCAAAACGATTCATCGACTTAGTATTTAGATCAATCAATGAAATCTATCCGACACTCGCGCGCGCGCTACACCATCCATACAAGGCAGGATCGCCATGTATAGACGGGAGCAGGGAGAGACAATTAAACAAGTTGAATGCTGATTAATAACTGATTATATTTGGATAAGGCAAGCGTTTATATAGAATAGGATACATGATGGTTACATAGGTTCTTACTATACTACAGTTTCACCCTCGCCAGTAGTGGTGATAGCGTGTCCCTTTCTATAAATCGCTCACGATGCAATAACACAGTAACTGTGATACATGTTCACGGCGTAGAAATATTGCTTGCGTTTATGATTTTGTAGAACTAGGTCGGTTGGTAGAGCAAATACCAGATACGTGTTGTTTATTTGTTTTTATTTTTTGTTTTGATGCAGGAGCAGGGAAAAAGGGAAAATCAATCAATCATTTGTTTTCTCGTCGCAGTTTTTGTATCACCAGTAAGTCTATTAAATTTATACCACCTACAACCAATAAAGTAAGCGATAAATTGTGCCAAGTTCTAAAAGAGACACGTAACCTACTTTAGACGGATACAAATGGTCTGTTAAAGTGACAGTAGCCGTTGCTATTCTGTGGGAACTAGTAGTTATTCTTTCACCTAGCACAGTATTAGGTACACCGTTTGACAGGTAAGGCAACTAGTTTTTTAATAAAATATGATCCCGGAGATTTTCTTTCATATTAACGATAAAGTTAAGCTACAGTCATAGTAAGCAAGGGAAAACGTTTATGTACCTAGTACCGACAAGTAAATTGACCGTTAGTGAAACTATCTTTCAAAATTCTTAAGTATCTATGTGTAGACAAAAATATCATATAAAGTAAGTAAAACAAATAGCTGACCGTATTTTAGGTTGCGATTCTTTCTACCCATGAAACTGAACATCTTTCCCCAAGAAACATCAACATACGAAAATAGTCAAAATACGAAAATAGTCAAAATACGAAAAAAAATTGCCCTCCCATACAAAAGATGTCAGCGACTCGAGTCAATTTGTAATTTAATTTAATTTAATTTCTTTATTGAGAACCCAACTGCAATTATATCACTATTACAAACAGTAATCTTAAAAAACTTTTAAAAAACTATGGGAGGTACATTTTATTTTTAGTTTTTACCTATGTTCCTGGGGGCAAGTTGTTCAGTTTCATGAGTAGAATCACACCCTATAATATGGTCGACTATTTTTTTACTCCCTATATGAGGGAAAATTGCAGAAAATAATGTACACAGATTAATGAAACTGAATCAAAGATCTCTCTGGGGTGCAAAGTTCTGCGCAAAATACAATAGAGATGAAGCTATTTCAGCAGGACTATACAAAAGCTCCGTAAAAGCTTGGTAAGTGTCCAGGGGCCGCTGCGGCGCTAACGGTACCCTTGGCGACCCTGCATGAGGACAACGCCGCCATTTTTCATTTACAGCCCATTAAATGCACAGTTCCGGCCCATGCGGCCATTGTTTCAGTTATAAACATATGCCAATTTCTTCCATGCTGGTCTGGGAGCTAGAGGAAAACATAGAATGCGACAGCTGCATTTCCTCCCGGGCATGCTGTAAAAACCAGCTGAGGGATCCGAGGGTTTTAGTATATTGTAATTTAGGCGATGGGCTGACAACCTGTCACTAGCAATATACCTGCAAATCTATCGTAAAATAACCCTCAAAACTTTGTCAGACGTGGCGAAACGACTTTGTTTAGGTCGTTTACGCTCTGCCTACCCCATTAGGGATAAAGACGTCATTATATGTATGTATGTATAAACACATGCCGCAGGCCCTCAAAGGGAATAAGTAACATTCAAATTGTGTTTTTTTTATTGTAGTTCGTCCTTGACGCATCATTTATGCGCCGCTACCTACCCTAAAGGTTAAATTATGAATAACCTACGTCTTGATCTATAACCAACTTTGATGACAAGAGTGAAAGGATCTTTCTCATGAATGTCGAAAAACACGAAACGCATCGGTTTCCTGTCCACCACTGTTTCGTTTTCAATTTGACTCATCAGATGCGGAAGTCACATCGACCTTGCGAGCAGGACCACTCTACGGAGATCATGCATAACGGCTGGTCTTCAAGAGTTGGATTCCGTTCCGATCCAAACAATCTAAGCTCACAAGAGCAAAGCTCTTCCAAACCTTGATGACATTTTCGAAATGTAGCAGGAGTATCCCCATCTTTTAAAGCGATAAATCACAGACAGGTAGACGTAGAATGTGACATGGCTAGACGTGTCGTGGTGTCATGTCACGCGCTATCGCTCGTAGCAGTCACAAACGCAATTTCCGTCATTTCCGCGGTCACACAGACTCTATTTGTACGATACAGTACAGGGCACTTGGTGGTAGCATATGGGCCTTTGGAAAGGGATAAACGGCAAATTTTTGTTTTTACCCGACAACGGCAAAGCAAATAGAAGGGTTCTGGTCAAAACCGGTAAGTATGTATTTTGCCGTATGCATCTTGTACTACTGACAATACTGACGCAAACGTTATACTAGGTGTAAGGGTCAGCGTCCCGCAAACTGATAGGGGTTGCTTAGTCAAAAAAAAATGAACAACTTTCACCAGGAAATTCTAACAAGAGATGAAAAAAAAATTGTATGGATAAACAAAATTTTAAATTTTATTCTAAACGAATCATTGGAAAATTCTAAAAAAATATACCTACATCTAAGAAATTAGTTCAAGGCCTGCAATTTTTTTTTAAATATTCTATTATAATCTAATATTGTAGTTTATAAATAAGTACCTATGCTATAAAATTTGGAAGTAAAGCTGTTTTTATCAGTAGGTAAATTTGATATTCCTTCTAATCTTAGGAGCGCTTTCACGGTTTCTTCGGGAAAAAATCCGTATTACAAATTTCTAAAATCACAATATAGCTTTTTTAAATCAGACTCGTAGTTTTTATGGAATTACCTTTTTTAAGCGACTTTGCACATTTTTGACGCGGCTATGGACTTAACCGCCACGCCGTAGCACGCGCTGATTTGAACGATATTCTAAGGCATTACGGGCGATGGTTGCATATCTTAAAATCTACCTGCTCATCTGCCGGCAGGATACGCCTGCCCGAGCCATATCTCTACAATGATATGAACCCAAAAAGGTTCGTTGCTGAGGGATTTCAATTAAAATTTAACATGATACATATCCCAAAACTTTGAAATTTATCATTGTTTTAGTTTGTTGCCTTTATTATATTTAACATTCATTGTATGATGCGACTGTAAAGTATTGAAACACTAAAACACAAAGGTTAAAATACTAATACCATAGCAAATTAAATTATATCCACAATCTGACCAATACAACATTTTGTGCGATTTACGCACCAAGACCACCATGAGCTTGGCTTTTACTTTTACATTTATGTTTTTGGTGGGATATCATTACTTTTTGTAGATAAGTAGGTAAATAAATTGATTCTTACATATTCTTCATGTTTTAAAAAATACTCTATTGTAAATCATAATCTATATTCATATTGAATTTGTTCTTTCTATGACACCCATGACGACACCCCACTTTAATTTTGTAGGGTAAAAAAAACACTTGTATGGAAAGGTGTCTAAAAAATTGTTCGTTTTAATGTTTTCATTATGGTATCATTATAAGCTATCTTCGCACCAAATTTTTATTTTCTAGGACTTCTGATAGTTGGTTAAGTTTTTGATTATTTATTTTGTTTATAAGAACGGCGACTTTAAATGCAAATATCTCGAAAAGGACACATAAATGAATGCACTTATTTTTAAAGAACTCTTCCATGCTGGACTGGGAGCGATAGAAAAACATAGAATGTGCCAGCTGCATCTCCTCCCGGGCATGCTGTAAAAAACAGCTAACCCTCAATACTTGACAAACGTGGCGCAACGACCTTTAATTTACAAGCAGTTAGCTACTTTTATTACATCTAATAGTCTACTATCACAATTTCAATCAGGTTTTCGTCCTGGTCACAGTACTGTTACGGCACTTCTAAAAGTCACTGATGACATCCGTTTTGCAATGGAAAACAAGTTAGTGACAATCCTGATTCTGCTAGATTTTAGCAGTGCCTTCAACTCCGTAGACTTTGATGTACTTCTCACTATTCTTCGCTCCTTTAACAATTCATCATCAGCTGTAGCTTGGTTTGATTCTTACCTTCGTGGCCGCTCGCAGCGGATCCGCTCTGATGAGCTTTGCTCGGATTGGTGTGATCTTGCTGCAGGTGTGCCGCAGGGTGGCGTACTCTCTCCTCTTCTTTTTTCAATTTTCATCAACACTGTTACGTCAGTTATTTCCTCAAACTTCCATCTCTATGCAGACGACCTACAACTTTACCGTCACTTTAACATCTCTGATATTGATCGTGCTGTTGAGGAAATCAATGCCGATCTTAATCGTATTGCTGATTGGGCTAAGTCCTTTGGACTTTTGGTTAATCCCAAAAAATCGCAGGCTATGATTGTTGGTAGTTCATATATGTGTAACCAAATAGATAGGACTACGACTTCCGTTCTTTACAATGGTACACCTATTTCTCTTTCAAAAACGGCTAAAAATCTAGGCGTTGTATTGGACGCGAACTTTTCATGGACGTCGCACGTTAATGAAGTCAGTAAAAAGATACATTTCTCTTTCCACTCACTTAAACGCCTTCAAAATTTCTTACCCCTAACTACTAAAATTTCGCTCTCTCAAACTTTACTTCTCCCTATTTTAGATTACGCCGACACTTGCTATCTGGACGCCACAGAGGAGCTATTAAATAAACTTGAGCGACTTCAAAATCTGTGTATACGCTTCATCTTTGGACTGAAGAAATACGACCATGTCTCTCAATTTCGTTCCCAACTCAAGTGGCTCCCAATCCGCTTCCGCAGGAATACTCATATCCTTTGCACCCTTTATAATGTCCTCTACAATCCTTCTTCCCCTCCCTATCTCCGTGAGCGTTTTACATTCTCACGTCCCTTGGATAAGCCCTGTCGTTCAAACGTCAGGACTCTTCTTTCCATCCCCTCCCACCGAACCGATTTCTATTCCTATTCCTTTACTGTTCATGCAGTCAGATTATGGAACTCTCTTCCACCGACAGTTCGTGATAGCTCGTCTATCGCTGTCTTCAAAAGACGAGTTAAAGAGCATTATCTTTCCCTGTCAAAGTAATCCGTGTTTAGGGTATATATTTGTATATAAATAGCTATAAGTATTTATTTATTTTTGATTATGTATATAATTGAAAGTATTTATTTATTTCTTGTTAATATTTATGTAAAAGATTTACATTATATAATTATTTTACAGTAGTATTATCTTATTGATATTTATTAAATTTTGTGCACGTTTTATCCGCGTATCTTTAAAATTATTACTTCTGTAGGTCTGCTGTAAGAAATTTCTTTTTAGAAATAAGCAGTGCCTGTTGTGTCTTTGTTTTTTATGTCCTGTGTTTATGATGTTTTTTGTGTACAATAAATTGTTAAATAAATAAATAAATTAATTTGCTCATTGACGCTCTGCCTACCCCATTAGGGAAAAAGGCGTGGTTATATGTATGTATTTTTAAAGAAACCTCCTAATTATTTTATAAGACCTGTCTAACGATACCCCACTCAATATAATAGTTATAAAAAAATACTTGCCCCCCTTTCACTTGTATGGCAATATTTATTTTTAATTTATTTAATTTTTACATTTCTAACTTTCTTTCACAATAATCAATCTTCATTCCAAATATTAGCTTCCTAGATCATTGGGTTTTTGATAAATTTATTTTTAAAATGTATGTCAGTCAGTAAGTCATAAAAAATTAAAAAAATCTGAATTAATATTTAAATAACCATTTGATGTATGTTTATAAAATTTGGAGTACTTGTGTATCTAGAAGATCTAAATATATGATCCAAATTTGGTGTATTTAAGTTTAGTAGTTTTGGGGTTATGAAGGGGTCAAAAGTGGCTCCAAATGGTTCCTGTAAATATACACACGGTGCCGCCGAACAGTTCTCGTCGTTTGGCTTGAGCTTGGCTTGGACACTTTACCGCTGTCAAATGAATGATAAAATATTGAATTGAAATATTTATGTAATTGATAATTTATGTATTTTGAATCTATAATAAATACACTAATAATAAAGTCAATATGAAGATAATAGGTGTGTCAGTTACCTAGGTACAAAAATTTTAATCTTCTGTTCATTGATGCATATTCTACTAGCTCTTTGATTTCACTCCATTGAGTGTGAATATTCCAACTGGTCCACTCTCATGAATTTCAATGTGGAATGGAATGAGTAAAATAGAATATAGAGAGTTATAAATCCATGCTCTCAGCCTTTGGAAGTGGGACTTTTTTCACACCATTTAATTTCCCGGAAAACGATAGGTCTAAAGGAAAAAACGGTAAAATACCGGACTGTAATAAAAACATTTCTCGCTGAAACGTTAGCGAAATAATAAATATGGCACAAGTTATTCGTTAACTTTGAAAAAAAAACAAGGATAGATGATTTGCGAAATTGTTCGTTTGATTTCCGGGACAAAGATCAGTCAATCATTAATTTAATTATAGCCTGACAAACAAAATTAATGTGTTTTTGATAGAAAGTGGGTATAGCATAAAAATGCTGATGAAAACTGGTTTAAATAGTTCGGTTGTTAAAATCCTAATGAATATTTTGATTGTGATAAAAGTTTCATGCTATTAATACATACTAAAATTTGTATGTTTTACAAACAAAATAATTATGTGTGATAGATTGCCATGACTTACGAGGTCCCAATCCATTAATTTTAAATTTAAGTATGTAATTTTGTATTTATCACTATATTTATAGTTTTATAATCCTTGTGCAGCACATCGCTAACAAGCGTATTCTTCGGTTCGCATCACCAATAAACTATTATCGAAATACACGTACTAACTAACTAATATCAGTATCGAACAACAGCAATTTAAACTTTGTTCCCAGACTCATGTATCACAAATTCAGTAGTGCAAGCTGGTTCGGGCCAAAACTTCCATTTGCTATTTTGTTGGTAAAACGCGCACGTGGGAAACTTAGTCGCCGTAAAACAAAATGAAGCGAACGCCTGCGCTAGTGTTCTCAGCAAACTCTTTAGTCGAAACTATGTTTTAACTATTCAGTTTAGTACAGGCGTTTCGTTTTTCAAATTAAAGTTGCCCGAGGCAAGTAAAATAATCAACACGTAAATGTTGATTATTTTATTCCGTTACTAAAATATTTTGCTTGTAAAAAATGTAGTCCACGCTTTAATTATAGAGACGAGGCATATTCCGCGTTATATTCAAATGATTAATCTTCTGTTAAAAGTGGCTTAAATACTTAATTATAATGGATAACATTTACAAAAAATATTTATGTTAACCTACTTAAAATCTTGGAACATTATTGGTTGAAATATGAATTTGGAAATAGATTTAATTCAAAATGGCCTCATTTTTTTATAATTATAAATTGATTGTCTAATAATCTAGTATTTTAACAACATTCTTAATGAATCCTAAGGAAATGTTCATCTCCTGTAAAAAACTCATTTTATTTTTAATTAAACCCGTGGCGCTGGTAGCTGAAATGTTTTTTATTATGACAACAAAATATAAAAGCATCAACTTCCGCTTCCGCCTTCGGAAAAGTAGGCTAATTTTGTTTATATTTATTATTATAGTTATTTTGCATTATATTGCCTTTTTCGTGAGAGGAAACTTTACGAAATATCTTATTGCAGGCTCTCGCGCTCGCCATTTTTATACAACAAAGTATCTGGATAAGAAGCATTATACCAAGTTCATACACAAGATTTCACTTAGCGAATCATTGTCGGGCACCCTTTACATTCTTCATACATATTATTACATACGTATAATCACGCTGTTATCCGTAATGGGATAGGTAGATCGTAAACGAACTAGACAAAGGTCGTTTCGCCATGTCTAACAAAGTTTTGAGGGATTTTAAATATAGATTTGTAGGTAGGTATATTGCTGTAGTGAAAGGTTGTCAGTTCTTCATACTATGTGTATATCATAACAACCTACTTACATATATACATATAATCACGCCTTTATCTCATATGGGGTAGGCAGTGCGTAAACAACCAAATATATGGTCCTTCCTCCACGTCTGACAAGTTTTGAGGGCAATTTTAGACTGAAATGTGTATTGCTACAGTGTTAGGTTGTCGGTCCAACGCCTAAATTGCAAAACACTGAAAATCCTCTAATCTCTTAGCTGGTTTATACAGCATGCCCGGGAGAAAATGTAGCTGGAACGTTCTATGTTTATCTATCACTCCCAGTTAAGCATGGAAGTGACAACCTACTTTAATATCAAAAATCGCATAATATAATACACAACAATATTTAGTAGTCTGTTTTGGCGCTTTTATGGTCATGGAGTTGGTGGAGCATCAATGACCTAGTAAAATTATATTACCTACTTTATTTTGTATTATGACACTTTATAAGCATTCTTTACGAAAATATTTTTTTATAACGCCCACCGTATAAAGTTGCAAATTATTAAAATGAAATCCCTGGAGTCATATTATTTACTTTTAGACACAATTCTGTCATATTTTTATGAAAATATAAATAATAGTCCTCCCAACCGATTTTCGATGATGGCGGCCTATCTCCCAGAGATCGACCAACTGCGCGGAACTAGTTTTTAGTGCCCAAGTGTTTGCGCAACACACAAGTGCACTTCAATATCTTATTCTGATGGGACAGATTGATTGACACGACCAGAGAGAAATCAGGCGCAGGACCGACTATTTACATGCACATCCGACAGCATGGATCATCTTACTTTTCGGACAATCAGGTGATTAGCCTACAATGTCCGTACCAAGATAGAAACAATAACACAAAGTCATTGTCCCACGCCGGGAATCGAACCCGGGACCTCTGGGTAGCGAACCCATGGCTCAGACCGCTAGACCACAGAGGAAATCAAACCGCATCTTACGCAGTGTACTGTCCAAACTAGTAAACTACCATTTCAGTTTCAAAATGTTTAGCTGGTCTATTTTTATTTCAAAGCTCACTTACTCATAATCATAGGGCCGTATTTATAATCAGCGCTCATGAGTGACAGCGAGTTTGAGTTCGTATCAGAAATGTCATTTCAGTACAAACTGGCCTGTCAAATTCATACTTAATATTGCTGTGAAGTTTGAGATCGCTTCATATTTACGAGCCATAGAGTTTAACGGGGAGCTTTCTCTGAAGCTCAAGCGGAGGTTTATTCCTGTAATATAATAACATCGGCTGCCTCCACGTCAGCCGGGTGAAAGTCATGCCCTATTATTACCCGAGGAGTATTAATTGTGTTTCGAGAGCCGACCTCGTATCGACCCCGCTGTTAATGACGAAAATATAACGTGCAAATATACTAAAATACTATATTATATGGTATTAACGGTGAACCTGTAGCGTCCAACTTCATTGGACGTAAACTCTTTTGTAAATATATTTTTCTCTACTGACAGATTGTCAAACTGTCATTCTGGTACAGATGCCACAGCTCTTGTGACTTGATTGTTTCTTGCGATTTAGTTATAACAATATTGTCTACGCATCCATGGACGACTGCAAGGGCCACCGCGGGGTAAGGAAGACGCGGGGGGAATCGGTATACGAATGTTCGCGACACGGCCATTCTACGACTGTCAATACGCGCGAGCGCATACACTTTTGTAAATCCATAATATTTCTTTTAAATAAAGTATTATCGAAATTATAAATAAATCTACATCATTGAAGAGCTCCTGACCTTGGATAGATAAATTTGAGAAAGCCTGCCTAAGCGCTAACATACTGTGCTAATATCGTGCTATTTGTGCTAAATTCCAGTTTACCGAGCGCGCCAAGCGTGTGTATCTACCTTCATTTTGTTTGCGCGCGTGCAACGTTCGAACAACGTGGCTTGTTACCTGTTACACTTGGAAACTGTAAGTACTTGATAACCTAATTCTACACAACCAACCAAAATGACTAAAAAACGGCATTCCGTAGATGATGGTATCAATTTGGAGGATTTAATACGTGATTTGGTTACTAAACGCGGTACTATACAACGTAAACTCACTTTGTTCTCGAAGCATATTAACTCCGTCAATATTTCAGAATTATCGGAAATTCAAAAAATGGAACTAATAGTTCGCGGTGAGGATTTAAAACCTTTGCTTAATCAATTCAATTCTGTTCAGGACGAGTTAGATATTAAAGTGTCTCCAAGTCAGTTTGATAAAGAGTTACAGGAAAGGGAAACTTTTGAAAATCAGTATTATGAGATTTTAGCCAAGTATAAATGTATTGAAAGCAACGTTAATAAACCCAATTCCGATCAGAGTAGTTCACGCGTTAATACTATAAAATTACCTACCATTTCTTTACCATCCTTTGACGGTTCTTATGATCAATGGCTCGAGTTTCGGGATACATTTACATCTCTCATAGATAGTCGCTCAGATATCGATAAAATTCAAAAGTTTCACTACTTACGCTCCGCGTTAACTGGTAACGCGCTTCAAGTTATCAAATCATTAGAATTTTCTTCTGACAATTATGCAATCGCGTGGGATTTGCTAGAAAATCGATACAATAACAGTCGCTTACTAATTCACAATCATGTAAAGGCTTTGTTTTCCGCGCAGTCCATCAATAAAGAGTCTGCTCCGCAAATTCGGAAACTTATCGACACTATTTTGCGAAATATTCGTGCATTAAAAACGCTAGGTGAACCAACCGATCAGTGGGATACTTTAATTATCTACATTATAGTGTTGAAGTTGGATTCATCTACTGAAAAGGAGTGGGAACTTCATAAAAGTACCCTTGCTAGTTCGCAGTCTAAATCCAACACTAAGTTATCTTTATCCGACTTAGTTAGTTTCCTTAAAGACCGAGCCGACGTATTGGAAACGATTAACGTATCACAAAGCAAACAACACACATCAGACACAAACAATTACGTTAAAAGACAGTCGTCGAATATACCTAGATCACACAGTCATGTTGTTACGCAAAAAATTAGTAATAAAACTAACGCTAAAACATCAAATACTTACTCTGCTAAGCGGCAATATTGTTGCAGCATGTGCAATGGTAAACATCCACTATACTCGTGTGATGCTTTTCTTAATTTATCTATTAAAGATAAATGTAAATATATTGATAAGCAGAACCTTTGTCGTAATTGTTTACGCTCCGGCCATGCAATTACAGATTGCTGGTTCGGACCGTGTAAGCAATGTAATAAAAAACACAATTCGTTAATTCACGACGAGTGTAGTGACAGCCCCGGCGCATCGTCGTCAACGCATGCTGCATACGCACACGCCGCCGCCGCTGCCGTGCCGCATCAGCCGTCGCCTCTGCCGGCGCCGGCGCCGCGCGGCGAGCTTATTAGTACAGACACACATACATTACACACCGCATCTCATACCACTCACACGCATTACGATGGTGATGACGATATCAGTAACTCGAACCCATTTTTGACACGAGTTATGTTATCCACCGCAATAGTTGAGGTCGCGGATAAAGACAACAAATTCCATACCATTCGCGCATTACTCGATAATGGTAGTGAGCATTGTATATGCTCAGAAGCCTTATGCAAAAGGTTAGGCATTCCTCTTTTACAGTCCACTGTTCTCGTTACAGGTGTAGGAAAATCTGTAACTCAATCCACACAAACTTGCAAAATTCAGATGCAGTCTAAAACTAGCTCGTATAACACACGCCTTGATTGTATAGTTTTACCGTGCGTCACTGCTGAGATGCAGTCGTTAGGTGCTGATCACAATATTCAGATCCCTAACAACATAACACTAGCCGATCCTAACTTTTATTTGTCTGACCAAATTGACCTATTGATAGGTGCAATTAAATATAACGAATTGGAGACCCAGGGTAAAATACGTTTACCTAGCGGTCCTTATTTGAAAAATACCAGACTGGGATGGGTAGTTACAGGCCCCTTATTGGCCAACAATAAAAACTCGCGCATTAATCGGGTTCAGTGTAACTTTACACAATTTTTACCGCAACAAACTCTAGACACACAGTTTAAAAAGTTCTGGGAGTTGGAAGAGATCCCTCCTGCTAATCATTTTAATAAAGAAGACGCATATTGTGAAAAAATATTTCAGGAAACTACCAAACGTGACGATTCGGGTCGATTTTCTGTACGCATTCCCTTACGTGAGTCACCCGACGAGCTTGGCTCT
Organism: Scrobipalpa costella; assembly: GCA_949820665.1. NCBI lineage: Eukaryota > Metazoa > Arthropoda > Insecta > Lepidoptera > Gelechiidae > Scrobipalpa > Scrobipalpa costella. The sequence goes on along the minus strand of OX463297.1, from coordinate 11,891,293 downwards.
TCTTTTACTTTAGCTGAGAACCGGTTTCTAGCACTCGAACGTAAACTACTTCATTGCGCTCCCGATTATAAACAAATGTATAGCGATTTCATGAACGAGTATATAGATCTGGGGCACATGACACGCGTTTACGAATATCCAGAAAATGCTTATTTTCTGCCGCATCACGGCGTTTTTAGGGAACATAGTACTACAACGAAATTACGAGTTGTATTTGATGCGAGTGCGAAAACGACATCGGGAAAATCATTTAATGATATTCAATATACGGGTCCCATTTTACAAAACGACATTTTCTCCATATTATTACGTTTTCGTCAACACAGATATGTGGCATGCGCAGATGTCGAAAAAATGTATCGACAGATTTTAGTTCAGGAAGACCAAAGGAACTTGCAGTTAACACTATGGCGCGAGAACCCACAGGATCCTCTAGGTATATTTAGACTTAATACCGTTTCGTACGGCACTGTATCAGCCCCGTATGTAAGCATTCGAGTGTTAAAACAACTTGCAGCCGAGTGCAATGATGACGTAATCGCACGCGTCATCAATGACGATTTTTACGTGGATGACCTATGTACAGGACACGATGACAAAGATAAATTGTTCGAAATATGCGAAGGCGTTTCTAACATTCTAAAGTCAGGATGTCTTCCGCTTAGGAAATGGGTTTTTAATTCAAATTTTTTCCCAGATTCTTATCATATTTCTAAAGAATTGTCGTTAGGAGAAGATTGCCAGACCAAAACTTTAGGTTTAGGATGGTTTCACGATTCGGACGAATTACACTACACTACAAAATGCACACAAGACATGACACACGTTACTAAACGCATTATACTTTCTACTATTTCACAAATCTATGATCCACTAGGTTTGCTCGCACCTAGTATTATGATAGTAAAAATACTTTTACAAAAATTGTGGCTTTCCAAGTTAGGCTGGGATGACCCGGTACCTCACAATATTTTGACAACTTGGCAAACTTTTATCAGTAAATTAGAGCATTTAAAATCATTACGTATACCACGTCACATAAAGGCCGAAAATGCACAACATATCGAGTTGCATATTTTCACGGACGCATCTCAAGATGCCTACGGCGCTTCCGCATACATACGTAGCTATAGCGATGATCAACCGTCATTGATAACAGTCAATCTGCTTTGTGCGAAGGGCAAGGTAGCGCCAGTAAAACCGGTTAGCGTGCCGCGATTAGAGTTATGTGGTGCGTTATTGGGTGCTAAACTATACGATAAAATCGTTAAATCGTTAAGATTATCATTCGATAAAGTGTACTTTTGGTCCGATTCGACCATAGTGTTAGGATGGATTAAAATGTCACCTACGTTATTAAAAACTTTCGTGCAAAACAGAGTTGTTGAAATCAATGACTTAACCGGCAATATACAGTGGTTCCACATCTCGGGTAAACAAAACCCGGCTGACATACTATCGCGCGGAATGCAGTTAGATGTTTTAGAATCGTGTGAGATGTGGTGGCAAGGACCGGAGTTTTTACGTATACCTAACCTTCAATGGGAGCATCATAGTGATGTTTGTAGTGAAAACAGTGAGTTATTACCGGAACTTAAACTTCATAAAATCGCAGCAGTAAGTAAAACACTTATTTCACACAATATAGGGAGTTCTTTTTTTGATCGTTTTTCTTCTTATAGCCGTATGCAACGTACTATGGCTTACGCCTTACGTTTTATTTCCAATGCACACAATAAAATAAAATCACAGCGTCGTACAGGGCCGCTTTCAGTTGATGAATTAAATAATTCAACCTACACGTTAGCTAAACTTGCGCAACAACAATCATTTTCAGATATTTACGACCACTTAAAAAACAAACGTTTGGCTAAATTTCCACGCAATATATCCAGTCTTAACATATTTTTAGACGACAATAATCTGATTCGAGTGGGCGGTCGTTTGGCAAATTGTGCTTCATTTTCGTACAATAAAAAGCACCCTGTACTACTGTGCGCTAAACACAAATTTACTCGACTTCTTTTTCTTCATGAGCATAAGGTTCTTCTCCACAGACACTTCTAGCTAATATCAGGGACAGTTGGTGGCCTCTTAGAGGACGTGATCTTGCCAAGCAGACTGTACACAAGTGCATCACGTGTACTCGTATGAAGGCTAAGCCTTTTCAAATCCAGATGTCTAATTTGCCGCCTGAAAGATTAGACAGTAGACCTGTATCCACATTTTACAGGTGTGGGGTCGATTACGCGGGACCATTGTTCTACCTAAACCGTAAAGGGAGAGGAGCAAAACTAGAAAAATGTTATATTTGCTTATTCGTATGTTTCCTTACACGATCAGTACATTTAGAACTTGTCTCAAGTCTTACTACAGAGTCATACTTACTTGCACTGAAAAGATTTATCTCACGACGAGGGAAACCATTAGAGATTTTTTCTGATAACGGTAAAAACTTTGTAGGCGCTTTAAAAGAATTTTCCTCGTTCTTGAACAGAATTGAAGATGATGTTACTGAATTTGCAGCTAATAATTCGATTAAGTTAACATTTATTCCTCCTTATTCGCCTCATTTTGGTGGTTTGTGGGAGGCGGGAATCAAGTCATGCAAGTTTCATATTAAACGCGTTATTGGTAATGCTAATTTAACGTTCGAGGAGTTTAGCACGGTGTTGGCACAGATCGAGGCCGTCCTAAATTCCCGACCTATATCACCTATGTCCACAGACCCTAATGATTTACTGCCACTTACTCCTGGTCATTTCCTGATCGGCCGACCGCTCACCGCGCCTGCCTACCCAGATCTTACCACTGCGACCACCCAGCGCCTTACTCGCTATCACCGTGTGGAGCAGATGCGACAGCACTTCTGGTCGAGATGGTCCAAGGAATATATTTCGGAGCTACAGAAGAGGACTAAATGGCAAACTAAACAAGATACACTAACTCCAAACATATTAGTTTTAATCAAAGATGATAATTTGCCGCCCCTGAAGTGGAAACTGGGACGGGTGCTGGACACATTCCCTGGCAAAGATGGCATCTGCCGTGTTGCCAGCATCAAGACTGAGACTGGCATTATACAACGGTCGTATTCAAAACTATGTCCACTTCTACCTGATGATGATGAGCGTCCAGGCATCGCTAGTACGCCGAACCATGATGAGCATCCTGACACCACTAGCACACTGGATCAAGATGGGTCGTCGTAGCTTTTCTTTGGATTCTTCTGCCTGTATCCACTTCGTTGGAAGCTGGTGCTTCCAAGGCCGGGGGCTATGTCTACGCATCCATGGACGACTGCAAGGGCCACCGCGGGGTAAGGAAGACGCGGGGGGAATCGGTATACGAATGTTCGCGACACGGCCATTCTACGACTGTCAATACGCGCGAGCGCATACACTTTTGTAAATCCATAATATTTCTTTTAAATAAAGTATTATCGAAATTATAAATAAATCTACATCATTGAAGAGCTCCTGACCTTGGATAGATAAATTTGAGAAAGCCTGCCTAAGCGCTAACAAATATTTATATGTTTTATCGATTGACCAACCAGTACTTTCTGTAAATATACACCTGTAAATAGCACGCAGCAGTTTTACTTCACCACCATCAACCGCACGCCCTTCTCGCCAAAAACCTATCTATGAATCTGAACAACTTTCTCTAAAGAACAGCACAAATTATAAAATGGATTTCCAATAAAAATTACGTCCACTGCATTAGTTATTGGGTGCTAACTAAACCAGCTTTTTTTTAATCGCAGTTTTAGCGTCTTAAACCGTTGCCTTCTAAACTATTAAGTCAGACATAAATACTGCGACTTGATTTTAATATCTGGCCCTTATTTATAAAGCGATCTCAAGATTGAGAATAGTATTAAATATGGATTCGACAGTTCATAATATACTGAAATGACATTTCTGATACGAACTAAAAGTCGCTGTCAGTCTCAAGTGCTGATTATAAATACGGGCCTTTGTCATTTCGTATTAGAGGAGCAATATTTTTTATTTTGACTTATTGCCGCCGGGGAAAAGTTGTCGGGTATGAGAGTACCCAATGGGGTCGATTCTAGATCTGCAGACTAAAGCTAAAATTAAAATCTATTTGTCATTTGCAGACTTAGAACATTGGAAGCGGACAGGAAATCTATTCTCTCCGGTTTTTTTTATTTAAAGTCGGTGGTTTACGCGTTATCTGTCATTTTTGTCCGCCGTCATATGATATGGCAGATAAAATTTTGACAGTAATACTGGGGAAACGTGCAAAAGCGCGTCAAAATCTAGCGGACAAAGTGTAAAACCATAGAGTATGAATCGCCAGTCCTTTTTCAATTTTATGATTTTGAAAGTGAAAAAAATAAATTGAAATCTATCTAGATTTTAATTTTATTTTTAGCCGGTGGTATCTAGAATCGAGCCCTTTTTGGTACTGTAATTAAGGACATGTCATTATTTGTGAGCTCCATACGAAAGGTAAATAGAATTTCCCTTGAGGTTTTCCTACGCCGTCTTGGACTTATAATTGAGTTGACAGATATTCAAGTAAACAAGAAAATATTACGAATATCGTGAGCGAAATGAGATTGTAAGTAATATAAGGTGCTCCAAAAAATAATGACTGTATTCAAAGTTTGTCTTTAGGGAAAACAGAAATAATATAGTATTTTCAGACTTGTTGCTATCGTAAATATGGAGAGATCATTTCGTTCTATTCTGAGTGATATATGACTTTACTGGGTGTAAGGGACAGCGTCCCGCAATCTGATAGGGGTTGCTCAGTCAGCGAAACTGAACAACTTGGGAAAAAAATGGTTTTTCTATGCAAAATGTCCACGTTGATCAGACAATTTCTACGGAAAAGCCATTTTTTTCACTTCCTGAAAGAAATTCCTGGTGAATGTTGATCAATTTCATTGACTAAGCAAACAACCCCGTTTCCGGGATACTGTCCCTTACACATAACATTACATAAACATACTTTATTGCACGTAAGAAAACAACATGCAGCACAACAGATAACAACAAAAGACAAGTACAACATAGGTGGCCTTATTGCTAAGGTAGCAAATTTTCCAGGCAACCTTTGGATGAAAGAAAAATGCGTAGCGGTAATCGGGATAGTGCAAACCTAGTCAAATAAGTATCCCAAATACAATACATATAATACATAAACTAAGTACAAGCTACATACATACATATAATCACGCCTTTATCCCTAATGGGGTAGGCAGAGCGTAAACAACCTAAACAAAGGTTGTTCCGCCATGTCTGACAAAGTTTTGAGGGTTATTTAAGATAGATTTGTAGGTACGAGGGGTAGCTGATAAGTAATCTACCTAACTATGAAAGAAAAGACTTTGATTGCTAGTTTATTTTTTATTTTTCTATATAGTCTCCTGCAAGTGAAATACACTTATGACATTTTCAAATAGAATTAAAAAGAAAGGATCTCTCCATATTTACGATAGCAACAAGTCTGAAAATACTATATTATTTCTGTTTACCCTCACAAATAATGACATGTCCTTAATTACAGTACAAAAAAGGGCTCGATTCTAGATATCACCGGCTAAAAATAAAATTAAAATCTATCTATCACTTTCAAAATCATAAAATTGAAAAAGGACTGGCGATTCATTCTCTATGGTTTTACACTTTGTCCGCTAGATTTTGACGCGCTTTTGCACGTTTCCCCAGTATTACTGTCAAAATTTTATCAGCCATATCATATGACGGCGAACAAAAATGACAGATAACGCTTAAACCACCGACTTTAAATAAATAACCGGAGAGAATAGATTTCCTGTCCGTTTCCAATGTTCTAAGTCTGCAAATGACAAATAGATTTTAATTTTAGCTTTAGTCTGCAGATCTAGAATCGAACCCATTGGGTGCTCTCATACCCGACAACTTTTCCCCGGCGGCAATAAGTCAAAATAAAAAAATATTGCTCCTCGAATACGAAATGACTAAGGCCCGTATTTATAATCAGCACTTGAGACTGACAGCGACTTTAAGTTCGTATCAGAAATGTCATTTCAGTATATTATGAACTGTCGAATCCATACTTAATAATGCTCTCAATCTTGAGATCGCTTTATAAATAAGGGCCAGATATTAAAATTAAGTCGCAGTATTTATGGCTGACTTAATTATTTAGAAGGCAACGGTTTAAGACGCCAAAACTGCGATTAAAAAGAAGATGGTTTAGTTAGCACCCAATAACTAATGCAGTTGACGTAATTTTTTATTGGAAGTCCATTTTATAATTCGTGCTGTTCTTTAGAGAAAGTTGTTCAGATTCATAGATAGGTTTTTGGCGAGAAGGGCGTGCGGTTGATGGTGGTGATGTAAAACTGCTGCGTGCTATTTACAGGTGTATATTTACAGAATGTACAGGTTGGTCAATGCGATAAAACATATAAATATTGTTATAACTAAATCATAAGAAATAATCAAGCCACAAGAGCTGTGGCGTCTGTACCAGAATGACAGTTTGACAATTTGTCAGTAGTGAAAAATATATTTACAAAAGAGTTTGCGTCCAATGAGGTAGGACGCTACAGGTTCACCGTTAATACCATATAATATAGTCTTTTAGTATATTTGCACGTTATATTTTCGTCATTTCATCAACAGCGGGGTCGATACGAGGTCGCCTCTCGAAACACAATTAATACTCCTCGGGTAATAATAGGGCATGACTTTCACCCGGCTGACGTGGAGGCAGCCGATGTTATTATATTACAGGAATAAACCTCCGCTTAGCTTGAGAGAAAGCGCGCCGTTACCCTCTATGGCTCGTAATTATGAAGCGATCTCAAACTTCACAGCAATATTAAGTATGAATTTGACAGGCCAGTTTGTACTGAAATGACATTTCTGATACGAACTCAAACTCGCTGTCACTCATGAGCGCTGATTATAAATACGGCCCTATGATTACGAGTAAGTGAGCTTTGAAATCAAAATAGACCAGCTAAACATTTTGTAACTGAAATGGAAGTTTACTAGTTTGTACAGTACACTGCGTAGGATGCGGTTTGATTGCCTCTGTGGTCTAGCGGTCTGAGCCATGAGTTCACTACCCAGATTCCCGGCGTGGGACAATGACTTTGTGTTATTGTTTCAAAAATTAGGCAATTTTGAATACTATCTTTTTGCAAATTATTATTTCAACCACTAATGTTCCAAGATTTTAAGTAGGTTAACATAAATATTTTTCGTAAATTTTATCCATTATAATTAAGTATTTAAGCCACTTTTAACAGAAGATTAATCATTTGAATATAACGCGGAATATTCCTCGTCTCTATAATTAAAGCGTGGACTAAATAATTTTCTTACAAGCAAAATATTTTCATAACTGAATAAAATAATCAACATTTACGTGCCTCTGGCAACTTTAATTTGAAAAAAGGAACGCCTGTACTAAACTGAATAGTTAAAACATAGTTTCGAGTAAAGAGTTTGCCGAGGACACTAGCGCAGGCGTTCGCTTCATTTGGTTTTACGGCGACTAAGTTTCCCACGTGCGCGTTTTACCAACAAAATAGCAAATGGAAGTTCTGGCCCGAACCAGCTTGCACTACTGAATTTGTGATACATGAGTCTGGGAAGAAAGTTTAAATTGCTCTTGTTCGATACTGATATTAGTTAGTTAGTACGAGTATTTCGATAATAGTTTACTGGTGATGCGAACCGAAGAATACGCTTGTTAGCGATGTGCTGCACAAGGATTATAAAACTATAAATATAGAGATAAATACAAAATTACATACTTAAATTTAAAAGTAATGGATTGGGACCTCGTAAGTCATGTCAATCTATCATACATAATTATTTTGTTTGTAAAACATACAAATTTCAGTATGTATTAATAGCATCAAACTTTTATCACTATCAAAATATTCATTAGGATTTTACAACCGAACTATTTAAACCAGTTTTCATCAGCATTTTTATGCTATACCCACTTTCTATCAAAAACGCATTAATTTTATTTGTCAGGCTATAATTAAATTAATGATTAGCTGATATTTGTCCCGGAAATCAAAAGAATAATTTCGCAAATCATCTATCCTTGGTTTTTTTTTTCAAAGTTAATCGTTTCATGTGCCATATTTATTATTTCGCTAACGTTCCACAAATGTTTTTATTACGGTCCGGTATTTTAACGATTTTTCCTTTAGACCTATCGTTTTCCGGGAAATTAAATGGTGTGAAAAAAGTCGAACTTCCATAGGCTGAGAGCATGGATTTATAACTCTCTATATTCTATTTTATTCATTCCATTCCACATTGAAATTCATGAGAGTGGACCTGTTGGAATATTCACACTCAATGGAGTGAAATCAAAGAGTTACCATAATATACATCAATGAACAGAAGATTCAATTTTTTGTACCTAGGTAAGTGACACACCTATTATCCTCATATAGACTTTATATATTTACATACATACATATAATCACGCCTTTATCCCTAATGGGGTAAGCAGAGCGTAAACGACCTAAACAAAGGTCGTTGCGCCACGTGTAACAAAGTTTTGAGGGTTATTCAAGATATATTTGTAGGTATATTGCTGTAGTGACAGGTTGTCAGGCTATCGCCTAAATTACAATATACTGTAACCCTCGGATCCCTTAGCTGGTTTTTACAGCATGCCCGGGAGGAAATGCAGCTGGCACATTTTATTTTTTATTATTTATATCCGACCTTACTGTAATGGACTTAGCTTCTGCTATTCAAAACTAAATCACTGTTTTAAAATACAAGTATATATCTATCAGATTGGTAGGAAAATCACTATAAACTAGAAACTAATGCCAATCTAGTGTTGATTGAGTAGAGAACTAATATTGTAGCCAGATCGAACTGAAATTACTTCAATTCGAAGTAAATTATAGGTGTTATGCCAGATTGAAAAATATAAAGATTATATTTTATGAGGTAAGTTAATTGTTTTATTGTGTGGTATTGGTTTATCTACACATACTATATACGATAAGCATTTTATAATTACTTAATAATAATAAAATGCCGAGTATTTGGATTGTGTGCAGAGATTGTGAAGATAGGTTTCGACAACACAGAACCAGAAGGACATGCGGTGCCATCTGGAGGAGAATGGGAGAACTATCAAGAGAAGTACGAATGAAGGCTCTCGAAAACTCGGGATTGTCTAGAAGAGGGAAGATAAAACAGTCGGGGGCTTGAGAAGGGGGGATTCTGCTGGAAATTGGGAAGACCAGGGGGACGGGAGATCGAGGAGGACGCCGGGGAAGATAAATATCGGCTGGGACCGAGCAGGGAGAAGTTTTGTTGGCCTGGAGTTTTAGTTTGAGTGGAAGTTTAGTTTTACTTGAAGTTTAGTTGACTTTTACCAGTGAAAGTGTACACATCAAAGAGGAGAGGAGAGTATGCAGCCGGGAGGCAACCAAGAGACCCACTTTGGTGGGATGTTGGGGCCATCAGTTGTTCCTGTTGGGGACGGAGGGCGGTGACCTGACGATCAGCTGTTCTTTTACATGGTGGAGTGGAGGATGCTGACAGTGGAGTCTTGCAGAACTGGTGGAGTGCCAACTACAAGGATTCTAAAGGATGGGTAAACCCACACACAAAGTATTCCTGCATCAAATCATGATGCATTCATTTATTTACTTATTCTTGAATAAATTTACATCGTGTTTTATTTACTTTACCATTTCTACATTTATTTAATTATCTTGTCCACTTCAGACTTTGTTTATTGACAAAGTTTTTCCCTGTTCAATTAACAATCCTTTTTTATGATATTTCATACTTGCCAAAGGCCGTTCTATTCATTTTTATATATTATATAATTTCCAATATTTCTTATATGATAGGTATGGTTAATGAGATATATGTAGGATTGTAGGTCGGTTTAGCATGCAATTACATAATTTATACACAGCTATGCGGTTAGGTAAATAGGCAGTTTAGGTACATTGTAGGAGTAGGTTAGGTAGGGGTAGGTTTAGATGGATAGGTTAACCTAGGTAATAATAAATAAGAATTAGGACAATATCTAGGAAAGTAGGTGGGGGTAGCTATTTGGGATCCTAGTTTGTGTTTAGGTAGGTAGTTCTCTCCCTTCCCTTTACCAAAATTCCTGCCTTACCTTCCCTTTAAGCAGAGAAGCATCATCCTAATGTTTCATGATGTGACATTAGGATGGAACGGACAATGTTTTGAAACATTTATTGGATTCATGATCCTATATATATGTATGTTCTAGACTCTAGAACACCAGCTACAAACTTGGTGGGAATGTTCACCTATGATACCTACTAAGTAGGTTTTATACAATTGATGATTCAATTCTACAGGCTGACAAAGTTAATCTTTGATAATATACCTACTGATGTGTGGGTTTTATACTTGCAACTTATTGGGACTATGGTCCAACTACCTAATAGGAGTATTCATTATACTTACCAAACCAATACAACATGGAATGTGGAATGATGTTATCTGTATCCTACCTACAACCTCAAATTACCCTGGAACGGGTCTGTAAGTAAAGGAAGTAAATCTCATTCGTTGATGGTTGGCGAGCACTTAAATCCTCTACCAGCGAATGGTTGGAGCTGGAATCGGAGGTTCCGTTATCCCGCTGCGCACTGTCCCAATGCTGTCCCAAGAACCTAAAGAGAGCTAAGTTATGACATCCCACTACCACTTTAAAGGATTTGGGTTATTTTTATAAATACTATCACACAACGTACGGTCCTAACTATAATACTAGACGATCACAATCACGAGCCATATTTGTAATTTTATTACTAGACATTCATGAGCCACTCTTCCCATTCCTCTTTCCTATTCCCTTCCTCTCCTCTAATCCTCTCCACATTCCTACCTCTCCTCCACACCTTCCTCTAACACTTATATATATCTATCTATATCATGATTATTTTAGGGAAGTTTGTTAGGTAGGGGGGGGGGGTTGTTACATTACGTAGTCAACTAAGTAAGACCCTAGAGGCTATTAAAGGTAGTCTCGTGCCCCCTGGTGGGGTGCGAATGTAAGTATATGAGCTGTGCAGATATATGATGTGATATGGGCATTTTCGAATCTGAATTTTTGTAGCTTGTGAAAATACCACCAAGACATGGTAAAGCGCTTCCACGAAGGAAATAGCTACTCCCCCATGTTCCATAAATCAAGTTCCAGGTAAAATTTAATATCATTGTTGGAATCGGGGCCGCGTAGCTGACATATTTAAAAAATGGTGCAGGTCCAATTTCCGAATTTCTTAGCTGCATGTTGGCTTAGATTGCCTGTAAGTATCGATAAATGAATTTTATCAATATACATGTAATCACGTTTTTATCCCCAATGAGGTAGGCAGAGCGTAAACGAGCTAAAATAGGTCGTTCCGCCACGTCTGACAAAGTATTGAGAATTATTTAAGATAGATTTGTAGGTAATTGTTGTAGTGACAGGTTGTCAGTTCATGTTGTCAGTCTTGGTTTTTACAGCATGCCCGGGCCGAAATGCAGCTGGCACATTCTATGTTTTTCTCTCGCTACCAGGCCAGTATGGAAGAAAATGATTAATCAAAATGATCTATTTATTTTCTGCTGGACTGGGAACGAGAGAAAAACATAGAATGTGCCAATTGCATTTCCTCCCAGGCATGCCGTAAAAACCAGCTAAGGGATCCGAGGCTTTCAGTTAATTGCAATTTAGGCGACGGGCTGACAACCTGTCACTACTGCAATAAATGGCGGTACGACCTTTTGTTTACACTCTGCCTACTGGATTAGGAAAAAAGGCGTGATTATATGTATGTATGTATCTTTTTATTTAAATGAAACGTTCCAAGTCAATCAAAAATGTAGGGTATGATTTAGTTGATATACCAATTATGTCATGAATCTATCACATTTATTAAAATTATCTTACAAGAAGCTTGACCTACCTAAGAAAACTCTTCTGTTTATTTTTCTATTATTATTTTGTTTGCTGCAGCGTGACTTCAACACGATGCAAATTTTCTATTACCTTTGAATTTCTGACAAAAAGCACTTCCAGTAGTCATTAGATGTACAAGAGCGAATCGTGAACAACAATTGAAGCTGCAGGCTTCGAGTTGAGCCTCGACAGCCCTCGAGCCGGCTTGACCACGCCTTGTCTCGCATTAATACAGACTACAGCACGACAAGGCTTTAATGAACGAGTGTGAAGCGCTGCATCGTATAAAGAACTATCAAAAGAATAACGTTGGCGGCATGTTATCGGCGTGAGTTCCATTTTACGCCATATGTAAAACCTTAACTATGATACAGAAGTAGCAGATGAGGTAATAAAATAATCACTTGTTCAAAGTAAAGACTACTTGTTGGTTCATTATCCCGCTTCGCAGAGATGTGCCCGCGGCTCAACTGCCTTTTCATGCCGGAGCAAGTTTGTGGATGAACGCTTAGCTCCTAAACTAGCTGAAGATAAAAACCTTTGAAAAGTTTTAGTAAGCAATGTGTTAAGGTTGTTAGAGGGTTAGAGGGTGATTGAAAGTTTTAGCACGTTACATCTGCCTCCCTTTTCATTAAAACAAAACTCAACAACTACCTGCCCCCCAAATCATCCTTTGAAATAGATCGTGAAACATGGTGAGAATTTACTACCCAGTCCGGCCTAAAACTGTGACGGTTGATGAAGTAGCATCAGTAAATAAAGTAACAAAATAATCGCTCGTTCAAAGTGAAGAGTACTCGTTCTGGATCATTATCTCGCTTTGTAGAGATGTGCCCACGGCTCAACTGCCTTTTCATGCCGGAGCAAGTTTGTGGATGGACGCTTAGCTCCTAAACTAGCTGAAAAACGTTTGAGCAGTTTTAATAAGCAATGTGTTCAGGTTCAAGGGGAAGTGTTAGACGGTGAGTGAAAGTTTGAAGCACGTTACATCAGCCTTCCTTTTATTTTAAACAAAAATCAACAACTACCTGCCCTCCAAATCATCCTTTGAAATAGATCGTGAAACATGGTGAGAATTTACTACCCAGTCCGGCCTAAAACTGTGATGGTTGATGTAGTAGCAACAGTAAATAAAGTAACAAAATAATAGCTCGTTCAAAGTGAAGAGTACTCGTTCTGGTTCATTATCCCGCTTTGCAGAGATGTGCCCGCGGCTCGGCTGCCTTTTCATGTAGGAGCAAGTTTGTGGATGGACGCTTAGCTTCTAAACTAGCTGAAAATTAAAACCTTTGAGCAATTTGAAAAAGCCTAGCTATTCTAGCTTTTCTAAAAGATTCATTTTATTTGACACAAAAACACTTAGTTTTATTTAACCCCCCAAACCTTCTTTAAAATCGTTTTTCAGATTCGAATCTAATGAAATGTGAAAAAAAGATACTTCTTTATGCCGAATCCTATTGAAAAATAAACAGAAGTATGCGAGACCTTTTTTTTCTCTCCTTGCGTCTGGCGCGTCTCAGATATGTTTACAATAAAAACATTGAGCTCATTTCATTCTCCCCGCGTCCACACGGTTAGCTGGGGCAAGCCGGGGGATCCCTAAGGACCATCATACTAATATAATAAACACGATACTGGGCTAATCAAATAAACCCTTAATTTTGGAACTCAACACCCTTGTTATCAGCTCCAACGAGCACCCTTGGAATATGTTTGCCGAATTAATAGTTCATTATATGTGATAGATATTTGTTTATTTGAGATCATTACTATTTATTTAATAAAATAAGCAAATAGTGTTGTGCAAATATACGGGGTGTGAGGGACAGTGTCCTGCTAACTGATAGAGGTTGTTCAGTCAATGATACTCAACTACTTTCTTCAGGAAATTCTTACCGGAAGTGAAAATAAAAAATGGCTTTTATACAAATTGTCTGATCGAGGTGGACATTTTGTATGGAAAAGACATTTCCCTTTTTATTGCGTGAAAAAAAAACCTGGTGATAGTTTTTCAGTTTCGTTGACTAAGCATCTCCTATCAGTTTGCGAGATGCTGCCCCTTACACCCGGTACAGACAGAGAAAAAACAACTGGAGGTCATTACCCAACAGCGAAGATTATAAAGGCTAGCTAGATAACAAGTATTTAAAAAAAAAAACAAACAACCCGACTGTTGTATCTATAAAAAAGTTTTTGAGTGAGACTAAAATTGAGCTTTCACTTATGAATCATATATATTTTCAAAATCTCCTTATAATTACTTTTATTTTAATATCCCACTCAATATGTTCAGTCGAAAATATATATAAGACTAAGGAAATATTAAAATACATTTGTATTACATACATACAAGATACGCGAGAAAATCATAACTCTTCCCTGACAGTCGAGTAGAAATACGCTTCTTTAGCGCGTATAGTTACCTACATTCAGAGGTGGCTGTCAAATTGAAAGATTACTGTATAAATAGAATCCAAATACGCGGAAAATGTCACATCGAATGACTCAAAGTTAAACTGAATATTAAGCCATTGAATAGTTCCTATTTCAACGTGTAACTAACACATATTCATATTTTTAATTACATACATACATGCTTATAATCACGCCTTTACCCCTAATGGAGTAGGCAGAGCGTAAACGACCTAAATAAAGGTCGTTCCGCCACGTCTGACAAACTTTTGAGGGTTATTAAGATAGACTTGTAGGTATACTGCTGTAGTGACAGGTTGTCAGCCCATCGCCTAAATTACAATATACTGAAACCCTCGGATCCCTTAGCTGGATTTTACAGCATGCCCGGGAGGAAATGCAGCTGGCACATTCTATGTTTTTCTTTTGCTTCCAGGCCAGCGTGGAAGAGATATTTTTAATTAGGTATAATAAGTAACATACGATTTACAAAATCCGTAATGATAGAACTAATAAGTACCTATAACTTGACACACACTAAAACCCGTACGCTGCGCAAACTTGGACCGGGTCCATCCACGTAGGAATCTGCCCTCCGGTGGTCATTACAAACTTCGTCATAGCGACACGTGCCGAAGGGAAAACATGGGATAACACTCCCCGGGGACATTGCAGACTTATTTTTTAATCTCACAAATTAGTGATCGTTCGACCCGATATCCCGACCCTGAAAAAGAGCATTGTTTGATTTGTGTACCTAGTAACAAGTTGTCAACCCATTATCTGAATTTGCTACCTAAGCTTGATTGATACACATCGAAAGAAATGCAGCTAGTGTATTCTATGTTTTCCAACTATTTCTATGACACCCAGTCCCGTATATAGTTTTTAGATAAAACAATAGTCCGTGTCAACCCTAACAAACCGTTTGAACCGAAATATGAGACAGTCCGTTTTCCCGCTGGTTATAAACGCCACCTGCCAAAAGCTGCAGCAAATTGATCCATATAGAGCTTAAATTAAGTTTGCTTCTAAAACTATTCGAAATTCATTGCTGCATATATTTGACGTATGTGTGGTAGGTTCAGACGCAATGCAGCAATGTAAAGCATGACGTAATTTGATATCGCACGACAGAGGATGCCTATTTGTCACATGCTCACATGTTTCACCCTCGCCAGTAGTGGTGATAGCGTGTCCCTTTCTATAAATCGCTCACGATGCAATAACACAATAACTGTGATACATGTTCACGGCGTAGAAATATTGCTTGCGTTTATGATTTTGTAGAACTAGGTCGGTTGGTAGAGCAAATACCAGATGCGTGTTGTTTATTTGTTTTTATTTTTTGTTTTGATGGAGGAGCAGGGAAAAAGGGAAATCAATCAATCATTTGTTTTCTCGTCGCAGTTTTTGTATCAACAGTGCGTCTATTAAATTTATACTACCTACAACAAATAAAGTAAGCGATAAATTGTGCCCAGTTCTAAAAGAGACACGTAACCCACTTTAGACGGATACAAATGGTCTGTTAAAGTGACAGTAGCCGTTGCTATCCTGTGGGGACTAGTAGTTATTCTTTCACCTAGCACAGTATTAGGTACACCGTTTAACAGGTAAGGCAACTAGTTTTTTAATAAAATATGATCCCGGAGATTTTCTTTTATATTAACGATAAAATTAAGCTACAGTCATAGTAAGCAAGGGAAAACGTTTATGTACCTAGTACCGACAAGTAAATTGACCGTTAGTGAAACTATCTTTCAAAATTCTTAAGTATCTATGTGTAGACAAAAATATCATATAAAGTGAGTAAAACAAATAGCTGACCATATTTTAGGTTGCGATTCTTTCTACCCATGAAACTGAACATCTTTCCCCAAGAAACATAGGTCAAATTACGAAAATAAATTGGCCCTCCCATGCAAAGGATGTCAGCGGCTCGAGTCAATTTGTATGGGAGGTCCATTTTATTTTTAATTTTTTGACCATGTTCCTGGGGGCAAATTGTTCAGTTTCATAAGCAGAATCACACCCTATAATATGGTCGACTATTTTTTTACTCCTTGTATAAGGGAAAATTGCAGAAAATAATGTACATAGATTAATGAAACTGAATCTCTCTGGGGTGCAAAGTTCTGCGCAAAATACAATAGAGATGAAGCTATCTTAGCAGTACAATACAAAAGCTCCGTAAAAGCTCGGTAAGTGTCCAGGGGCCGCTGCGGCGCTAACGGTACCCTTGGCGACCCTGCATGAGGACAACGCCGCCATTTTTCATTTACAGCCCATTAAATGCACAGTTCCGGCCCATGCGGCCATTGTTTCAGTTATAAACACATGCCGCAGGCCCTCAAATAAGTAACATTCAAATTATGTTTTTTTTAATTGTATTTCGAGGACGCATCATTTACGCGCCGCTATCTCATACCTTAAAAGTTAATTATGAATAACATACGTCTTGATCTATAACCAACTTTGATGACAAAAGTCAAAGGATATAATAGACCCTTTTAGGCGATAGGGCCTTTCTGATGAATGTCGAAGAACACGAAACACATCGGTTTCCTGTCCACCAGTGTTTCGTCTTCAATTTGACTCATCAGATGCGGAAGTCACATCGACCTTGCGAGCAGGACCACTCTACGGAGATCATGCATAACGGCTGCTCTTAAAGAGTTGGATTTCGTTCCGATCCAAACAAGCTAAGCTCACAAGAGCAAAGCATTTCGAAACTTTGATGACAATTTCGAAAAGTAGCAAGAGTATCCCCATCGTTTAAAGCGATAAATCACAGACAGGTAGACGTAGAATGTGACATGGCTAGACGTGTCGTGGTGTCATGTCACGCGTTATCGCTCGTAGCAGTCACAAACGCAATTTCCGTCATTTCCGCGGTCACACAGACTCTATGTGTACGATACAGTACAGGGCACTTGGTGGTAGCATATGGGCCTTTGGAAAGGGATAAACGGCAATTTTTTATTTTTACCCGACAACGGCAAAGCAAATAGAAGGGTTCTGGTCAAAACCGGTAAGTATGTATTTTGCCGTATGCATCTTGTACTACTGACAATACTGACGCAAACGTTATACTAGGTCCCGCAAACTGATAGGGGTTGCTTAGTCAAAAAAACTGAACAACTTTCACCAGGAAATTCTAACAAGAGATGAAAGAAAAATTGTACGTATAAACAAAATTTTAAATTTTATTCTAAACGAATCATTGGAAAATTCTAAAAAAATATACCTACATCTAAGAAATTAGTTCAAGGCCTGCAATTGAAAATGTTTAAAATATTCTATTATAATCTAATATTGCAGTTTATAAATAAGTACCTATGCTGATTTATTCGGGAAAAAATCCGTATTACAATTTTCTAAAATCACAATATAGCTTTTTTAAATCAGACTCGTAGTTTTTATGGAATTAGCTTTTTTGAGCGACTTTGCACATTTTTGACGCGGCTATGGACTTAACCGCCACGCTGTAGCACGCGCTGATTTGAACGATATTCTAAGGCATTACGGGCGATGGTTGCATATCTTAAAATCTACCTGCTCATCTGCCGGCAGGATACGCCTGCCCGAACCATATCTCTACAATGATATGAACCCAAAAAGGTTCGAGGCTGAGGGATTTCAATTAAAATTTAATATGATACATATCCCAAAACTTTGAAATTTATTATTGTTTTAGTTTGTTGCCTTTATTATATTTAACATTCATTGTATGATGCGACTGTAAAGTATTGAAACACTAAAACACAAAGGTTATAATACTAGTACCATAGCAAATTAAATTATATCCACAATCTGACCAATACAACATTTTGTGCGATTTACGCACCAAGACCACCATGAGCTTGGCTTTTACTTTTACATTTATGTTTTTGGTGGGATATCATTACTTTTTGTAGATAAGTAGGTAAATAAATTGATTCTTACATATTCTTCATGTTTAAAAAAAGCTCTATTGTAAATTATAATCTATATTCATATTGAATTTGTTCTTTCTATGACACCCATGATGACACCCCACTTTAATTTTGTAGGGTAAAAAAATCACTTGTATGGAAAGGTGTCTAAAAAATTGTTCGTTTTAATGTTTTCATTATGGTATCATTATAAGCTATCTTCGCACCAAATTTTTATTTTCTAGGACTTCTGATAGTTGGTTAAGTTTTTGATTATTTATTTTGTTTATAAGAACGGCGACTTTAAATGCAAATGTCTCGAAAAGGACACATAAATGAATGCACTTATTTTAAAGTACTCTTCCATGCTGGACTGGGAGCGATAGAAAAACGTAGAATGTGCCAGCTGCATCTCCTCCCGGGCATACTGTAAAAAACAGCTAACCCTCAATACTTGACAAACGTGGCGCAACGACCTTTGATTTGCTCATTGACGCTCTGCCTACCCCATTAGGGAATAAGGCGTGGTTATATGTATGTATTTTTAAAGAAACCTACTAATTATTTTATAAGACCTGTCTAACGCACTCAATATAATAGTTATAAAAAAATACTTGCCCCCCTTTCACTTGTATGGGAAGGGGGGCAACCAAGGGCCCCATATTTATTTTTAATTTATTTAATTTTTACATTTCTAACTTTCTTTCATAATAATCAATCTTCATTCCAAATATTAGCTTCCTAGATCATTGGGTTTTTGATTAATTTATTTTTAAAATGTATGTCAGTCAGTAAGTCATAAAAATTTTAAAAAATCTGAATTAATATTTAATGTATGTTTATAAAATTTGGAGTACTTGTGTATCTAGAGGATCTAAATATATGATCCAAATTTGGTGTATTTAAGTTTAGTAGTTTTGGGGTTATGAAGGGGTCAAAAGTGGCTCCAAATGGTTGCTGTAAATATACACACGGTGCCGCCGAACAATTCTCGTCGTTTGGCTTGAGCTTGGCTTGGACACGTTACCGCTGTCAAATGAATGATAAAATATTGAATTGAAATATTTATGTAATTGATAATTTATGTATTTTGAATCTATAATATATACACTAATAATAAAGTCAATATGAAGATAATAGGTGTGTCAGTTACCTAGGTACAAAAATTTTAATCTTCTGTTCATTGATGCATATTCTGCTCTTTGATTTCACTCCATTGAGTGTGAATATTCCAACAGGTCCACTCTCATGAATTTCAATGTGGAATGGAATGAATAAAATAGAATATAGAGAGTTATAAATCCATGCTCCCAGCCTATGGAAGTGGGACTTTTTTCACACCACTTAATTTCCCGGAAAACGATAGGTCTAAAGGAAAAAACGGTAAAATACCGGACTGTAATAAAAACATTTCTCGCTAAAACGTTAGCGAAATAATAAATATGGCACAAGTTATTCGTTAACTTTGAAAAAAAGCAAGGATAGATGATTTGCGAAATTGTTCGTTTGATTTCCGGGACAAAGATCAGACAATCATTAATTTAATTATAGCCTGACAAACAAAATTAATGTGTTTTTGATAGAAAGTGGGTATAGCATAAAAATGCTGATGAAAACTGGTTTAAATAGTTCGGTTGTAAAATCCTAATGAATATTTTGATTGTGATAAAAGTTTCATGCTATTAATTTTACAAACAAAATAATTATGTGTGATAGATTGCCATGACTTACGAGGTCCCAATCCATTAATTTTAAATTTAAGTATGTAATTTTGTATTTATCACTATATTTATAGTTTTATAATCCTTGTGCAGCACATCGCTAACAAGCGTATTCTTCGGTATATAATAAACTATTATCGAAATACACGTACTAACTTACTAATATCAGTATCGAACAACAGCAATTTAAACTTTGTTCCCAGACTCATGTATCACAAATTCAGTATAGTCCGATAGCGCTAGGTTTTGAAGTTTCAAAACTCTTAAAGTTTTTTGTTTTTTGCATACAGTTTCCGGACCATTTGCCCAACCTAATACATTATTTTGTGTCATCCTAGGTACTTGCATAGGTAGAAATTTAGGTATTAGTCTTTTCGATCAGTATTGGACGAAAAGATAATTAGAGATGCAAATATTACTTTCATGGTAATAACGAGATAGTTATTGATGTACATAGGCATTTTGTGCTATATATGTCCACGAGAATCCTAATATTTAACCAGTACCTAATACGGCACCAACTAGCTCTAAAATAATATTACAATAGGTAAAATAGGTGTTACGCGTTTCAGAATACTGATATCTGTTGTTTAAAATATTTTGTGTCGAATTCATCCACGACGTTTATAGATATTATTATATTTCATTACTACAGCCTGTAAAATCCACAAAAGAAATGGCAAGTTATTAGAGTTTACGTGTTCTTTGTTATTATGGTGTAACAAAACACTATTCATAATTTGTGTTGAATTTATCCACGAACTTCTAATATTAGGTACGTACCTATTTAAGAATGGCGAGCGCAGGGACCATCGAGCGCGCGGAACATCGTGCGCGGGCGCGGGCGGCGGGGGGCGCCGGCCAGCCAAAAGCGCGGACGCGTGCATTTTGTTTACATTCAGTCTTCTTGGTGCAAGTTGCGACAAGCAATTAGTAAAAGTTAGTTATGAAACTGTGACAGACTTAAATGGAAATCGAAACTGAGTTATTACCCGACCGAACCAACGAAGAGTAATGAGATTTTTGTTCGTTTTTTACTGTAGATCACGCCTGTTTTTACTAAATTGTTACTCCTGTGTTTGTTTTTTCGTAATTCCACACTGAGATCTCTTATAGGTACCTTATTAAATCAAATCCGAAAAAAATATATGTCACTCATCATTAAAAAATACATCAGGACTAAGTAGGTATGTACCAGTGTTGTTGCAATAATGATAGTTTCACAATGGATAGTTGACCTTGAAAAAAAGTATAAGTACGAGTAGACTATCGCTATCGCAACAAAACTAGTATGTGCTAAGTGATATTAAGGTTAAGATAGGTAGGTATTTGTTTGATACACTTCTTCTTCTCACTTACTGTCATAAAATATTTCGTTTGCAAAGTAAGGTAGGTATTTTTCATTCCACTGCATGACTCGGTGAGCCTGCGGGAGGGAGGGTATAGGTGAGCGGCGGGGCGGGAAGCACGCTTAGCGGCTTTGGCGCCATCGCGCGCACTCAGTTGCCACTTTGATCTCATACTTAGGTATTAAGTAATAGAAACTGTTTTTTTTTATGTTAAAACTTATATTTAATGCAAAAAACATAAAATAGTCTTAGTTTTTGAATAAAGTATATATGTTACAGTCAAAACTCATAACCGGTCAAAACCACTTTTAACTACAAAAAACAGGCAATAGTGGTTTTGACCGATGCCCTTGGTTAAAAACAGTTTTGACTGATTTTCGTAGTCGAAAGTAGTTTTAACTAAGGGCATCGGTCAAAACCACTTTTGCCCGCAAAAATATTGGGTAATAGTGATTGTGACCAAATTGAATCGGTTAAAAGTGGTTTTGACTAAGATTGTTAGTCAAAACTACTTTAACTGGAAATATTGAATAAAAATCATGGGTAAGTATTACAAAATCGTTTAATTATTGAACTAATTAACATTAATTGAATTAAATGAACATTAATTGACATACAAATAGAAAACATCTATTAAATAACGTATTACTTACTTAAGTAAGGAAATATTAGCATCATCAACATAAAAATGTAATACCTAGTTTTTGTTAAACATAGGAGAATATTAAGAGAAGTAACTAAAAAATTGCTGTTGTAGGTACCTATTTATTTGCACAGCTTAAGCTGTTATGGCACTTGGAATTACATAAGGAACCTTTTTTCTTGCACAAACATCTGTTGTTGTTACATCCTTTGTAACAAACGCATTTTGCGTAACCCTGTCCGGTTCCAATTGCAGCTTTCCTTGCAGCAGTTCTTAATGTGATGGTGACGTTTGGCACTTCATCCTGGCAGATGAATTTTTCGCAACAACTGTCAAATTCCGACCTAAAAAAATATATAGGGTTACATTTTAGTCAGTACGTAAACTTCTACCACGGTATCAGTAAATGGGCCCGATGAATTTCTTATTTTGTATGAAAAATCAAAAAATTGTTTTGCGAATTTCCAAAAGTCGTAGAACAAAAGTTGTCCAGTTATCGATTCTGATACCATGGTAGAAGTTTGCGTACTGACTAACCCTGTTATTATGATATGCTCACACCCTTATATAATTACCGTCATACACACGCACCACCCATCATACAAAACACTCATA
Organism: Scrobipalpa costella; assembly: GCA_949820665.1. Lineage (NCBI taxonomy): Eukaryota > Metazoa > Arthropoda > Insecta > Lepidoptera > Gelechiidae > Scrobipalpa > Scrobipalpa costella. Next base: position 11,868,684 of record OX463297.1, on the reverse strand, counting down.
CATCATGTCATAAATTAAATTAGGTGCCATCAGAGACAAAAGTGCAGTAGTCATTTGTCCGCGACGAACGATTGAAGTTTTTTTTTAAACCGCTGTTATTTTTTATTTTTCATTGTATTTAATAGCTCTAGTCTAGTTTCACAGTATCTCGAAACAATTGATTAGAAAGAGTCACGAATTTAAAAGAAAACTTCAATCGTTCGTCGCAGACAAATGACTAAATTTTTGATATTGGTAAGCACATAACACCTTCACACCACACACCTTCACACACACTCACACACCCTCACACAAACAACTCACTCATACATCATGTCATAAATTAAATTAGGTGCCATCAGAGACAAAAGTGCAGTAGTCATTTGTCCGCGACGAACGATTGAAGTTTTTTTTTAAACCGCTGTTATTTTTTATTTTTCATTGTATTTAATAGCTCTTGACTAGTTTCACAGTATCTCGAAACAATTGATTAGAAAGAGTCACGAATTTAAAAGAAAACTTCAATCGTTCGTCGCAGACAAATGACTAAATTTTTGATATTGGTAAGCACATAACACCTTCGCACCACACACCTTCACACACACTCACACACCCTCACACAAACAACTCACTCATACATCATGTCATAAATTAAATTAGGTGCCATCAGAGACAAAAGTGCAGTAGCCATTTGTCCGCGATGAACGATTGAAGTTTTTTTAACAACTGCTGTTATTTTTTTATTTTCCATTGTATTTAATAGCTCTAGACTAGTTTCACAGTATCTCGAAACAATTGATTAGAAAGAGTCACGAATTTAAAAGAAAACTTCAATCGTTCGTCGCAGACAAATGACTAAATTTTTGATATTGGTAAGCACATAACACCTTCACACCACACACCTTCACACACACTCACACACCCTCACACAAACAACTCACTCATACATCATGTCATAAATTAAATTAGGTGCCATCAGAGACAAAAGTGCAGTAGCCATTTGTCCGCGATGAACGATTGAAGTTTTTTTAACAACTGCTGTTATTTTTTTATTTTCCATTGTATTTAATAGCTTTATACTAGTTTTACAGTATCTCGAAACAATTGATTAGAAAGAGTTACGAATTTAAAAGAAAACTTTAATCGTTCATCGCAGACAAACGACTGAACGTTTGTCTCTGATAATTCTTACCTGCAGTATAATTTATCCAATATGCCATCCTTTGTTCCAATCTTATACAGTTGTGCAGAAGTGACTTCTAGTACTACTCCAAGAATATTCCGAAGATCTGCTTTTCCTTTATCTACATCTGGAATTGGTATGGTTACATTATCTCCGACTTTCAATGGTGGATGAGACTGGTCACTTATTTTTTTCATTCTTTTTGCCTGTTTTGACAAATTATAGTGCGCCTTTTGTCTGGCTGTTAATATCAAAGACTCCTTGCTGTTCAAATCAATTATTCTTTCTTGGTCTTTATTTTCTTTCATTTTTTCGCATTCTTTTTCTCCTTGACTTTCCTCGTTTACATCTTTTTCTGCTTGATTTTCTTCATTTTCATCTTTTTCTGGTTCGCTTTCTTCATCGACTTTTTCATGGTCGTCTTTCTCTTGATCATTTTGGTTTTCTCCATTATCTTCAAAATTTTGACGCATCTCCGTAATAGCAACTTCCAAATCTTCTTCATTATTTAGGCTGCTTATTAATTCCAATGGTAGATTTGATGTTGTTAGCCCCACTTTTGGCTCTGTACCAAATATTGCTCGATACGGAGATTGTTTTATTCCTGAGTGCAGTGCTCTATTTTTCATAAATTGAATAAATCTCAGCCCATTTGACCAATTGCTTGTTTTATTGTCCTGCATCCATGATGCCAGCATCTTCTCCACATCTTGGTTCGCCCTTTCCACCGAACCTTGGCTTTGGCTGTGACGCGGCTTCCCATTTACAAGTTTCAGTTCAGGCCAATATGATGCTAACTCCTTTATAATCGAATTTACAAATTCTCTCCCATTATCTGAATGTAGTATACAAGGGGCACCAAAAGTTAAAAAAATATCCATCAAATGATGCGCCACTTCAGCTGCTCTTTTTGTAGTGAGAGCTCTTAAAACCACAAATTTAGTCAGATGGTCCTGATACACCATAATAAATTTATGTCCCCGATCCTCTTGAGACTGCATGTCGATTAGGTCTACTTGGCATCGACTATTCATTTCGGTGTGCAAAATTGGCTTCGAAACCAAACCTCTCTTTTTCTTGCTTTTATTTCTTTGACACACTTCACACATGGATAGAAAAATACTAATCATTTCCTTGGTAATATTAGCATATTTCTTTCCCGTTTCACTTTTAAGTCTATCACGGCCTCCATGTCCAATGGAAATATGAGCAGCATCAATAATATCGTAGATCTCTTCAGCAGGTACATAATACTTCATTGGTTCGGTGTTTGTTACTAGCTTCTTAATACCACACACTTCAATGACATTAAAGCGTTTTAGTCTATTGTAATGTACTGGAGTCTTTTTCTCCGCGAATTTTGCGTCTTCCACCTCGATCACAAATTTTTCAAATTCCTCTTTTGCCATCACATTGTAGTGACTATTCTTCATATCTTCTAACGTCTGAAGTCTTAATAAAAATCGTTCGTTCTTTTCGTTCCCACTCATTTTATTTTAATTCTAATTTCTGCTAAGTATAATATTTTAGGTTAGTGTAACGTATAGTGGCTTTTATACGTGTTCCAAAATTCATGATTTTAGAACACGTATAAAAGTCACTTGTACATGTACATGGCATAGGTTGTGTTTCTACTGATGTGAAGCTGGGCGGAGAGAAGCGGGCTTTTTATACATTTCAATGTATGAAAATAACGCACTCCATTCCGCCCAGCTCCACATCAGTTGCTGTTCATTTAGCATTACCCGGGGGACACGTGTGGAATTAAAAACCCACGGACGCGAACAGCTCTATCCCCCATTAACTAACAATATATCTAAATTTCTAACTGCGAAAGAAATTTCCAGCTCGTTTTCCTGCGTGTTTGCAATTCACAGATGTCGTACAATGCCGACTGAATTTTGTATGCACAAAGCACATACACTTTACACCTTAAAATTGTTTTATAACACTTTTTTTTATGAATTTCCTGGTAATTATCACTGACTACCTTAACTTTTTATGAATTTTGACCGATACTGAATTATAATCAGGCAAAACCACTTTTGACTGAAAAAACCAGTCAAAACTGTTTTTGACTAAAGGCATCGGTTAAAACCACTTTTGCCCGCAAAAATCAGTCAAAAATGTTTTTAACTAAGAGCATCGGTCAAAACCACTTTTGCCTGTTTTTTTTAGTTAAAAGTGGTTTTGACTGGTTATGAGTTTTGACTGTAACATATACATATAGCTATTTACAAACAACCGTTTCTCCCCGGCTACATTCGCCCAAAATGGTTTTTAGCAGATTTCGACGTTTGAAACCGCTTTGTTGAACCGGCTTTACATGTATAGAAGTGGGTAAAAACCCATTCAATCCACCCGGGTCACCCGGTTTAAATTCATTATCACCCAATTTTTGGGGTTACATACATACATACTATCCCGCCTGTATCCGTAATAAGGTAGGCAGAGCGTGAACAAACCAAACAAAGGTCGTTCCGCCACGTCTGACAAGTTTTGAGGGTTGTTTAAGATAGAATTGGATATTGCTGTAGTGACAGGTTGTAAGCCCATCGCCTAAATTACAATATACCCTCGAATCCCTTAGCAGGTTTTTACAGCATGCCAGGGAGGAGATGCAGCTGGCACATTCTACGTTCTTCTGTCGCTCCCAGTCCAGCATGGAAGCTTTTTGGGGTTACAACCGGGTAATAACCCAAATCACCCGGTTTTAATCCCTTATCACCCAATATGTCGGGTGAAAACAAGGGTCAATAGTCGATAAAAGCTATGGAAACTCCGCCAATTTTGAAGATAGGATCTTCCAATTTTGTGTTACTACTCTTACTCTACTCTTATTCTATTACTCTTCTTCTTCTCCTAAGCCTTCTTCCCATTATCTGGGGCCGGTTTTCCTTGTCTGCCTCTTCCATTTTTGTCTTTATTGAGCTGTTTCGGCGTCTATGTCGGATTCTTTCAGGTATTTTTGTACCGTCATCAGCCAAGTGGCGGGGTGTTTTCCGCGGCGTCGCGTCGTCGTGGGTAAGTTTAGGTCTATTCGTACCATATGATCCTTAGGGCGCCGAAGCACATGTCCATACCATCGTAGGCGTCGTTCTTCGACCTTGTCTATAATTGGGTCAATTATTTATCTTCCTCTGATGTGGACATTGCGAACTTTGTCCAGCAGTGTGATACTCACTGACCAGCGTAACATGCGCATTTCTGTAGTGTGAAGCTTTAACAGGTGTTGTTTAGTAGATGCCCAACATTCTGTACCGTAGAGGTGGCAGGTCTTATGGCCGTTTTGTACAGTTTGCCTTTAAGCACAGCTTGGACATTCCTAACTACCATGTCATTTCGACAGACGGCATGTTGCACTTGGCATGCGTTTGTGTGTGTGTGTTATAAGGGTTGACAAATTTTGTTATACCGGTCATAATCATCACTTGATAAACCAACGTTTTAAAGTTGTTCACTGTAACTGAATATTTAGAATAGATTAGGTTCTACATTTTGTATGTATTTACTTACCGTCTGTCATCACTGTGGAATCTAAAAAAGTTCCTGTTGGAGTCATCTCTTGTAGTAGAAAGACATCCGTACACAGAACAGTACCTAACCATCTTTGGAACACAAAACTTGATTATTTCCGTTACACTGGGAAACATGCGTGCGCCATACCCGCTAAGCGTACGCTCAATGTGGCCCACAATCCGGCGCGGAGTGTGACGTATGTCGGACAGGGGAAGGGAGGTAAATGACCATTCTGTATGTAATACTATTATATATTCTGTGCTTTAAGTTTAATGTGCATCTTCTTGTCACACATTACACCTGTGAGTTGTCTCAACTTCATCCATCCCGTAGTTGTTCTATGGGTTACATCTCGCTCAATTTTTCCGTCATTGCTAATGATTGATCCCAAATATTTATGTATGGACGCCCCGTCTATGAAAAGTTTTATCTGGCTCATGTCCGTGTGACCAGCAAATATACACGACATACCTATGCTCTGTCTTTTTGCAACTAATCTTAAGACAATTATCTTCAAGTGACTTTAGCCAGAGATTGAAATCAGTCTGTAGGTCTTCCACTGAGTCTGATATTAGAGCAACGTCATTTGCATACAGTATTATTCCATGGTGTTCCATGGTACAGATCTTTGGCAGCGGTTTGAGAGATAGTCCTTGAATACATTGGTGACGTTAAATAACAAAGGGCTCAAAGCCGACCCTTGATCAACGCCAACTGTAATTGACAGTGATACACAGATGCCTGGTGGACTTGAGTTGTAACACCATTGTACATCCTGTATGAAGGCATGTATTGGGACATTTTGGGCTCTAAGTGCATCCCAAATAAGTTCTCGGGGCACGTGATCGAAAGCCTTTTCTAGATCAATAATGATCATGTGTAGGTTTGTGTTATGTCCTCTGGCCTTTTCCTTTTTGAATCTGAAGGACGAGTTGAGTGCCTTTCGAAGCTAAGCCGTCCTGGTAAAAAAAAGGTTGGTTCTGTCCTGCTACTCTTCATCATAGCTAACCTTCAGTCGGTATACGCTTTTATATCCAGAAATTTCTGGACTTCACAAGGCCAACGATAGCTGCCAGGAGAGATATTATAAACAAATTGTGTAAATACCACATGGACTTGTCCGGATGGGATATTGATGGGAAGGTGATGCCAACCTCAACAGACAACTGGTCTTGGGGTCGGTGACTTCAACTCACTAACCGCACAACCAAACAAATCCCCCATAACTACTAGATCTTGCGGTGGTCAAACCAGAGGTCGGTCTTAACATTTAAATCACATTTAAACCTTCGACAACCATGTATGCTCCGACCATCTCAGACCAGCCGGCAAATTCCAGGCTGCTGCCGTTGAGGCAGAAGATACTCACACGGCATACGGCACGAGGTACAGAATACTCCCGGGAACCAGTCTCAATACTAAAGGATGTAGATGAGCTCACAAGCGAGTTCGCGACTGCAATTCAGCGAGCAAAGGAATATGCTGCCGTTCTCTGCTAGAAACTCCCGCATGCTTGCTCATGAGGATTGGCGTCCATAAGGCGTACGTGAGAACCCGTCTTGCGTATGTCGCTCTAGCATGGTATGCGTATGTATCTGACACTAATTGCCAGGGACTGCGGGCCCAGGAGTCGAAGGTGGAGCGTGCCATTACATTACATACTTGGAGAGACCTATGAGACCTTGGGTGAGTTCGTGTCCAAGCTCTCAATCAAAATGTTTGTGCGCTGTGACTGGTCACATTTCAAATACTTTCAAAACGTGGCCCTGGTATCACGTTCATACCCTGATAAAAGAAACAGAGTTATGGAGAGACAGAGGTAGGGACAAGAGCGGAGGGACGTTATGCTGGGATGGGTGGGAGCAACGGGAGGGACGTGAGCGGAGGGAAAGAGGGATGCTTGGACGTTGAGGTAGGAGGGACAGATAGGATTGGTAGAATGGGTAAGCCGAAAGAAAGGGGATTATCGGAGAGACTGGGATGGATAAGCGGATGGACGGATGAAACGATTACGGTTGAACAGAAGGACAGACTGACGAAGGGACTTTAGGGGAGAACGTTAATGGGCTGGGAACGTGAGAGACCAGGGAAGCGGGAGTAACTGAGAGACGGAAAGGATTTCTAAATCATCTATGACTGAATATTCTACTACCTCCATGCTCGTCAATTTGTCTGCCAAATGTAGAGAGGGTTAAGCAATTTAAAAGAGGTCCCCGGACATTGCCGCCTTCTGCAACTGCACTGACAAGAGATAAGGTTCTGACATATAAGATTGTTGCTGGCAATGCACATCTCCTGTAACTACTGTTATAAGCCAACGCATGACCACCACTGTATGGAGCAGTGGCTACGCCCAACTATTTATTTCGTTTTATTTAAAAACTACTGTAGGATATTATAATATATATTTTTTTTTTTTCCTACATAGATTATGAACAGTTTTACAACGAAAAAATATTGTATAATGCCAGCAGGGCACACTCCTTGATCATTTTGTCTTATTCCATACAACAAAAATTCAAAAGTTTTTTTCCAGACAAACTATCTGTTTTAGACAAAAACTTGTTATCACAATTATTCATCAGAATGAAAAACCGACTGATGGGTATCTTAAAATTATGAAATTTAATAGTAAAAAACCCTATGTCCCTCATTTAGCAGTTTCGATGCCGATAATTATTCAGGTTCTAATCGTCGCGTCGTAAAATAATATTGACCATATTGACCGTCTAAGCATTGACCATTGACATACGTGGGTATTAAGATTGCAGGCGTGCGTTTTATAAAAATGCATTTAGAAAATTCGCACCTCTTTTCGTTATTTTATTTTTATATCTATGCTAGCTGTGCCCGCGACTCCGTATGCGTGGTGGTTATGATTTTAAACAGCAATGTATTTATTGTTTTAAATTTTATTTACTCTTACTTATTTGTGTCATTTTGAATCGCATTAGATAAGCCTAACACGTGTATAACACTATACTTGTGTGCGTAATACGACTTACCGTATTCTAATGAGATTTTGAAATAAAACAAGATTAAATTTTCTGCCTACTCCCTAAGTCAGGTGGCGTGGTTTTATACGTATATCCATAAAGTTTTACGTAAGTTAACATTGAGCCGAATAAAAAAACATCAAATCGGAAAAGATGCAATCAAAATTTAATTTCCTACCTACCCCTCAACTCAGGTGGCGTGATTATTTGTACCCTATGTTTTTTCCTAGATAACAATCAGTCGAATAAAAAAAGTTTGATCGAAATCGGTTAAAAAACAGCCAAATTCGAATTTCCTGCCTACCCTCTAAGTGAGGTGGCGTGATTTTAGGTATCCCAAGTTGCAACCCGGGTAACACTGAGTTGAATAAAAAAAGTCCCATTGAAATCGGTTAAGTAGTTTTGGCGTGATGTGGTAACATACAGACATACAGACAGACAAAAATTAAAAAAAAAAACCGATTTGGTCTTTATATCGTTAATAATGTCTGCTGCAGTTATTTTTTTTGGAAAAATATTCAATGTACAGACACCACCCTTCTAGATATTTATTATATGTATAGATAGATATAACTGTATAAGGTCATTTTAAATCAAGTGCAAATATTAATCGTGTTAAACCCATGAAACTAAACAACTTTCCCTAAGGAACATAGGTCGAAAAAAGAATAAAAAAATTGAACCTTCCATACAAAATGCTCCAGCTGATAGCGCACTTAGTATGGGAAGTAAATTTTTATTTTTCGTAATACGACCTACGAGTAAGTTTCATAGAGAAAATTGTTTAATGTCATGTGTAGATTCACACGTTTCAATATTTGCACTTGATTTAAAATGACCTTATAGTACCTACGTAGCGGAGATAACCGTACCCTATGAATGTGTGCGTGCGTATGCCCTCCGCCCGCTGCCGCCGGCCCGCGTCCGCCTGTTTCGACTGCATCTATTATTATTGTGTTTTATTCATTTAAATATAGTGCATGAAAGTGACACAAATTTAGAATAATGATTATTTATGCATTTTTGATATTGAATAAGTAAACTCTAATAATTGTAATATTTTTCTGGAGCTACGGAAGCTTGGAAAAACAAAATAATTAAAAATCTTAAAAGTGCATGCCCTAATTTGGCACAAATTTATTTAATAGGCATATGAAAGTGATTTGAGTAAGGAAACAGTTATTTCATCAATTGTATTTTTTTTTGCACTGTTTTTACATAGTGACCCTAAGATGTCAGTTTGCACTGGACGAAGATGGCACAAACCGGGTTTGCACACTCCGCAGGCTATCCTAGATATGATATTATAGTTATTTTAAAGTTTAAATTAATTTTGCCAGTTTTAATTTGAATAAAAAAAAAACAGCTACAAATCATCGATTTACTGAAAATGCAAGTACCAGATGTGACACAAAATGCAAAAAATATGATTCATAAATACGACTGTATCCACAGGCAAGAAATAAGCACCTTTAGAGTTTTTGAAACTTATGGTGTCAAAATAGACCAGCGCTATCGGACTAGTAGTGCAAGCTGGTTCGGGCCAGAACTTCCATTTGCTATTTTGTTGGTAAAACGCGCACGTGGGAAACTTAGTCGCCGTAAAACAAAATGAAGAGAACGCCTGCGCTAGTGTTCTCGGCAAACTCTTTACTCGAAACTATGTTTTAGCTATTCAGTTTAGTACAGATGTTTCGTTTTTCAAATTAAAGTTGCCAGAGGCACGTAAATGTTGATTATTTTATTCCGTTACGAAAATATTTTGCTTGTAAAAAAATTAGTCCACGCTTTAATTATAGAGACGAGGAATATTAAGCGTTATATTCAAATGATTAATCTTCTGTTAAAAGTGGCTTAAATACTTAATTATAATGGATAAAATTTACGAAAAATATTTATGTTAACCTACTTAAAATCTTGGAACATAATGTGTTAAAATATTAATTTGGATATGGATTTAATTCAAAATGGCCTCATATTTTTATAATTATAAATTGATTATATAATAATCTAGTATTTTAACAACATTCTTAATGAATCCTAAGGAAATGTTCATCTCCTGTAAAAAACTCATTTTATTTTTAATTAAACCCGTGGCGCTGGTAGCTGAAATGTTTTTTATTATGACAACAAAATATAAAAGCATCAACTTCCGCTTCCGCCTTCGGAAAAGTAGGCTAATTTTGTTTATATTTATTATTATAGTTATTTTGCATTATATTGCCTTTTTCGTGAGAGGAAACTTTACGAAATATCTTATTGCAGGCTCTCGCGCTCGCCATTTTTATACAACAAAGTATCTGGATAAGAAGCATTATAACAAGTTCATACACAAGATTTCACTTAGCGAATCATTGTCGGAAACCCTTTACATTCTTCATACATATTACATACGTATAATCAAGCTGTTATCCGTAATGGGATAGGTAGATCGTAAACGAACTAGACAAAGCTCGTTTCGCCATGTCTAACAAAGTTTTGAGGGATTTTAAATATAGATTTGTAGGTAGGTATATTGCTGTAGTGAAAGGTTGTCAGTTCTTCATACTATGTGTATATCATAACAACCTACTTACATATATACATATAATCACGCCTTTATCTCATATGGGGTAGGCAGTGCGTAAACAACCAAATATATGGTCCTTCCTCCACGTCTGACAAGTTTAGAGGGCAATTTTAGACTGAAATGTGTATTGCTACAATGACAGGTTGTCGGTCCAACGCCTAAATTGCAAAACACTGAAAATCCTCTAATCCCTTAGCTGGTATATACAGCATGCCCGGGAGAAAATGTAGCTGGAACGTTCTATGTATATCTACACTCCCAGTTAAGCATGGAAGTGACAACCTACTTTCCTATCAAAAATCGCATAATATAATACACAACAATATTTAGTAGTCTGTTTTGGCGCTTTTATGGTCATGGAGTTGGTGGAGCATCAATGACCTAGTAAAATTATATTGCCTACTTTATTTTGTATTATGACACTTTATTAGCATTCTTTACGAAAAAAAATTTTTATAACGCCCACCGTATAAAGTTGCAATTTATTAAAATGAAGTCCCTGGAGTCATTTTATTTACTTTTAGACAAAATTCTGTCATATTTTTATTAAAATATAAATAATAGTCCTCCCAACCGATTTTCGGTGATGGCGGCCTATCTCCCAGAGATCGACCAACTGCGCGGAACTAGTTTTTAGTGCCCAAGTGTTTGCGCAACACACAAGTGCACTTCAATCTCTTATTCTGATGGGACAGATTGATTGACACGACCAGAGAGAAATCAGCCGCAGGACCGACTATTTACATGCACATCCGACAGCATGGATCATCTTACTTTTCGGACAATCAGGTGATCAGCCTACAATGTCCGTACCAAGCTAGAAACAATAACACAAAGTCATTGTCCCACGCCGGGAATCGAACCCGGGACCTCTGGGTAGCGAACCCATGGCTCAGACCGCTAGACCACAGAGGCAATCAAACCGCATCTTACGCAGTGTACTGTCCAAACTAGTAAACTACCATTTCAGTTTCAAAATATTTAGCTGGTCTATTTTGATTTCAAAGCTCACTTACTCATAATCATAGGGCCGTATTTATAATCAGCGCTCATGAGTGACAGCGAGTTTGAGTTCGTATCAGAAATGTCATTTCAGTACAAACTGGCCTGTCAAATTCATAGTTAATATTGCTGTGAAGTTTGAGATCGCTTCATAATTACGAGCCATAGAGTGTAACGGGGAGCTTTCTCTCAAACTCAAGAGGAGGTTTATTCCTGTAATATAATAACATCGGCTGCCTCCACGTCAGCCGGGTGAAAGTCATGCCCTATTATTACCCGAGGAGTATTAATTGTGTTTCGAGAGCCGACCTCGTATCGACCCCGCTGTTAATGACGAAAATATAACGTGCAAATATACTAAAATACTATATTATATGGTATTAACGGTGAACCTGTAGCGTCCAACTTCATTGGACGTAAAGTCTTTTGTAAATATATTTTTCACTACTGACAGATTGTCAAACTGTCATTCTGGTACAGATGCCACAGCTCTTGTGACTTGATTATTTCTTGCGATTTAGTTATAACAATATTTATATGTTTTATCGATTGACCAACCAGTACATTCTGTAAATCATCTCCCTAGCCTTGTCCCGTATCTCACGGGGTCGGCTTCCTAATCTAGGGGATTGAACGAGGGTACTGGTTTTTACACAGAGCGACTGCCATCTGACCTCCGCAACCCAGAAGGGAAACCAGACCCAATCCTAGATTAGGTCAGAGTTTTCAAGCCGCCAATGCTTAGCACTGGCCTCTGTAAGGGCTTAACGACTAATATCTACGGTATTAAACGATATTAACCGGGACCAACGGCTTAACGTGCCTTCCGAAGCACGGAAAAAGCACCGAATAAACGTACATATGAAATTCGAAAACCGAAAAACACATTGGTACGTGGTGGGGTTCGAACCACGACCTCCCGCTCAGGAGGCAGCGGCCCTATCCACTACACCATCGGGCTCTCCCTCAGTACATTCTGTAAATATACACCTGTAAATAGCACGCAGCAGTTTTACTTCACCACCATCAACCGCACGCCCTTCTCGCCAAAAACCTATCTATGAATCTGAACAACTTTCTCTAAAGAACAGCACAAATTATAAAATGGATTTCCAATAAAATTACGTCAACTGCATTATACTTTGTAAAATATAGCTCGGGTCGTATGACAGCAGGCAGTAAATATCATAACATCACAGGTGCAAAAGAGACTCCTTTAAAACTGTATGTGTTTGACATCTGTCATAGGACCCAAGCTGCATTTTACAAAGTATAGTTATTGGGTGCTAACTAAACCACCTTTTTTTTAATCGCAGTTTTGGCGTCTTAAACCGTTGCCTTCTAAATTATTAAGTCAGCCATAAATACTGCGACTTGATTTTAATATCTGGCCCTTATTTATAAAGCGATCTCAAGATTGAGAATAGTATTAAGTATGGATTTGACAGTTCATAATATACTGAAATGATATTTCTGATACGAACTCAAAGTCGCCGTCAGTCTCAAGTGCTGATTATAAATACGGGCCTTAGTCATTTCGTATTAGAGGAGCAATATTTTTTATTTTGACTTATTGCCGCCGGGGAAAAGTTGTCGGGTATGAGAGCACCCAATGGGTTCGATTCTAGATCTGCAGACTGAAGCTAAAATTTAAATCTATTTGTCACTTGCAGACTTATAACATTGGAAAAGGACAGTAAATCTATTCCTTCCGGTTTTTGATTTATAGTCGGTGGTTTTATGCGTTATCTGTCATTTTTGTCTATCTGTCTTTGATATGGCAGATATTTTTTTGACAGTAATACTGGGGAAACGTGCAAAAGCGCGTCAAAATCTAGCGGACAAAGTGTACAACCATAGAGTATAAATCGCCAGTCCTTTTTCAATTTTATTATTTTGTAAGTGATAGACAGATTTTAATTTAATTTATAGCCGGTGGTACCTAGAATCGAGCCCATTTTGGTACTGTAATTAAGGACATGTCATTATTTGTGAGCTCCATACGAAAGGTAAATAGAATTTCCCTTGAGGTTTTCCTACGCCGTCTTGGACTTATAATTGAGTTGACAGATATTCAAGTAAACAAGAAAATATTACGAATGTCGTGAGCGAAATGAGATTGTAAGTAATATAAGGTGCTTCAAAAAATAAGGACTGTATTCAAAGTTTGTCTTTAGGGAAAACAGAAATAATATAGTATTTTCAGACTTGTTGCTATCGTAAATATGGAGAGATCATTTCGTTCTATTCTGAGTGATATATGACTTTACCGGGTGTAAGGGACAGCGTCCCGCAATCTGATAGGGGTTGCTCAGAAATTGAACAACTTCCACCTAGAAATTCTTTCAGCTAGTAAAAAAACAATGGCTCTTCTATGAAAAATCCTCCTCGTCGATCAGACTTTTTCTACGGAAAAGCCATTTTTTTCACTTCCTGAAAGAATTTCCTGGTGAATGTTGATCAATTTCATTGACTGAGCAAACAACCCCTATCAGTTTCCGGGATACTGTCCCTTACACATAACATTACATAAACATACTTTATTGCACGCAAGAATAAAACATACAACACAACAGATAACAACAAAAGACAAGTACAACATAGGCGGCCTTATTGCTAAGGTAGCAAATTCTTCCAGGCAACCTTTGGATGAAAGAAAAATGCGTAGCGGTAATCGGGATAGTGCAAACCTAGTCAAATAAGTATCCCAAATACTTTACATATAAACTAAGTACAAGCTACTACATAGATATTTGTAAAATAAACTAATAAATAAACTAATTAAAGATAGGATAATGCTAACTACAATCAGAACTAGACGAAGGAAATGACAGCAACAGCTTCTATAGCACAGAATAAAAGTGAAGCAAACTAAAGATCAGATAGTAATTATTTGTACCAAGTAATGTTTTTTAAATCGGCTCTTAAAACCCCGTATGATATGACTGACTATAGTTATGATACTAGAGCTATGTGGTGTAGAAGATAGGGCTGCTGCCTCATGTGTTCAAATCCCACCTCACACCAATGTGTTTACGATTATATGATTTCATTTGTACCTACGTTTATTCGACGCTCTTTCAATCAAACAATCTAAGGTTGTGTGTGAAGTTGTCCAATCCGTACTGGACTAACGTAGTCAACTAAGTAAGACCCTAGAGGCTATTAAAGGTAGTCTCGTGCCCCCTGGTCGGGTGCGAATGTAATATGAGCTGTGCAGATATATGATGTGATATGGGCATTTTCGAATCTGGAGTTTTGTAGCTTGTGATAATACCACCAAGACCACCAAGACATGGGAAAGCGCTTCCACGAAGGAAATTGCTACTCCCCCACGTTCCATAAATCAAGTTCCAGGTAAAATTTAATATCATTGTTGGAATCGGGGCCGCGTAGCTGACATATTTTAAAAATGGCGCAGGTCCAATTTCCGAATTTCTTAGCTGCATGTTGGCTTAGATTGCCTGTAAGTATCGATAAATGATTTTTATCAACACAACATACATACATGTAATCACGCTTTTATCCCTAATGGGGTAGGCAGAGCGTAAACGACTTAAAAAAGGTCATTCCGTCACGTCTGACAAAGTTTTGAGAGTTATGTAAGGTAGATTTGTAGGTAATTGTTGTAGTGACAGGTGTCAGTCCATGTTGTTAGCCACGGTTTTTACAGCATGCCCGGGATGAAATGCAGTTGGTACATTCTATGGTTTTCTCTCGCTCCCAGGCCAGCATGGAAGAAAATGATTAATCAAAATGATATTTTTATTTTCTGCTGGACTGGGAACGAGAGAAAAACATAGAATGTACCAGCTGCATTTTCTCCCAGGCATGCTGTAACAACCAGCTAAGGGATCCAAGTGTTTCAGTTAATTGCAATTTAGGCGATGGGCTGACAACCTGTCACTACAGCAATATACCTACAAATATATCTTAAATAGCCCTCGAAACTTTGTCAGACGTGGCGAAACGACCTTTTCTTTTCGCTCTGCCTACCCTATTAGGAATAAAGGCGTGATTATATGTATGTATGTATCTTTTTATTTAAATGAACGTTTCATTCATGATATGTATGATTTAGTTGATCGTAATATACCTTGATATACCTTATATGCCATGAATCTATCACATTTATTAAAATTATCTTATAAGAAGCTTGTTCAACCTAAAAAAAACTTTTCTGTTTATTTTTCTATAAATATTTTGTTTGCTGCAGCGTGACTTCAATACGATGCAAATTTTCTATTACCTTTGTATTTAGAGACAAGAAGAACTTCCAGTAGTCATTAGATCTCGATAGCTCTCGAGCCGACTTGAGCACGCCTTGTCTCGCAGTAAGCAGGCTACAATGCGACAAGGCTTTAACTGCACCTGGCGAAGCACTTTCAGTAGTCATTAGATCTCGATAGCTCTCGAGCCGACTTGAGCACGCCTTGTCTCGCAGTAAGCAGGCTACAATGCGACAAGGCTTTAACTGCACCTGGCGAAGCACTTTCAGTAGTCATTAGATGCACATGAGCGAATCGTGGACAACTATTGCAGCTGCAAGCTTCGAGTTGAGCCTCGACAGCCCTCGAGCCGGCTTGAGCACGCCTTGTCTCGCACTAAGCAGACTTCAGCGCGACAAGGCTTTAAATGAACCTGGCGAAGCACTCCCAGTAGCCTTTAGATGAACAAGAGCGAATCGTGAACAACTTATTGCAACTGCAGGCTTCGAGTTGAGCCTCGACAGACCTCGAGCCGGCTTGAGCACGCCTTGTCTCGCACTAAGCAGGCTACAGCACGACAAGGCTTTTAATGCACCTGGCGAAGCACTTTCAGTAGTCATTAGATGCACACAAGCGAATCGTGGACAACTATTGCAGCTGCAAGCTTCGAGTTGAGCCTCGACAGCCCTCGAGCCGGCTTGAGCACGCCTTGTCTCGCACTAAGCAGGCTACAGCGCGACTAGGCTTGAAATGAACCTGGCGAAGCACTTCCAGTAGTCATTAGGTGTACAAGAGCGAATCTTGAACAACTATTGCAGCTGCAGGCTTCGAGTTGAGCTTCGACAGCTCTCGAGCCGGCTTGAGCACGCCTTGTCTCGCACGAAGCAGGCTACAGCGCGACTAGGCTTGAAATGAACCTGGCGAAGCACTTCCAGTAGTCATTAGATGTACAAGAGCGAATCTTGAACAACTATTGCAGCTGCAGGCTTCGAGTTGAGCCTCGACAGCTCTCGAGCCGGCTTGAGCACGCCTTGTCTCGCACTAAACATACTACAGCACGTCAAGGCTTTAATGAACGTGTGTGGAGCGCTGCATTGTATAGAAAACTATCAAAAAATTACGTTGGCGGCATATTGCGGCGTGAGATCCATTTGTCGCCATGTTCATTTAAAGCCTTGCCATACTGTGAGCTACGTACAGGGCCAGAACATATTAATAGTCCTCCCACCGATTTTCGGAGATGTCGAGTAATTTTCTCTCAGATAAAGGCCAACTGCGAAGGACTAGTTTATAGTGCCCTAATATTTGCGCAACACACATGTGCTCTCTATTCCTTCAATATCTTTTTCTGATGTGACAGATTGACTGACATGACCAGAGAGAAATCAGGCGCAGGATCTAATATTGACAAACCCATCCGACAGCATGGATCATCTTATTTTTCGGACAATTAGGTGATCAGCCTGCAATGTCCTAACCAAACTAGAAACAACAACACAAAGTCATTGACCCCCGCCGTGAATCGAACCCGGGGTCTCCAGGTCATGAACCTATGGCTCAGACCGCTAGATGAAAATGATAAGCAAGGCTAATTAAACTTGATAAGGTTTTATTTTATAAAATATGTAACAATGGTACATGACACTGACACATGCTTGTGGCGAGAGAGCGCCTGATGTTTTTATGCGGCGTGTGCTAGCGTCGCTTTTACATTGCTATTAACTTTTGAGCAGAAGTCCACTATTTCATCATCCTCTCCTGGACGCAGACTCTTCAAAGTTAAACCCATGGCTGAAGTGAAGTTGTCATGCTTTGGTCGATGAAGTGCTTTCGTCAATATATCGGCGACCATGTCTTGAGTGCATCTATATTTGACCGTGACTTGTTTGGCAGCTATCTTCTCACGGACGAAGTGATAGCGAACGTCTATATGCTTGCTGCGTGCGTGGTAGACAGCATTTCCTGAAAGACTAATCGCACTCTGATTATCACAAAAAAGGGTTATAGGTGTACCTTTATGTTCAGGCTGAATTTCATCTGCCAGCTGTTTTAGCCACAGAGACTCTTGTATGGCCGATGCTAGAGCCATGTATTCAGCCTCAGTCGTAGAAAGAGCTATGGTCTGCTGTATTTTAGAATTCCAGCTTATTGCGGCACCCTGAAATAAGAAAACGTAGCCTGTGCAAGATCTTCTGTCTTCTAAATCATTTGCCCAGTCTGAATCGCAATAGCCTGTAATTTTTCCATCAGTGTTCCTCTTAAAAACCAGCTTCATATACATTGTAGCTTTCAGATACCTCATGACTCTTTTGAGAGCCACCCAATGTTCATTAGTAGGTTGGTTATTGTATCTACTCAGAGAATTTACTACATAAATGATGTCGGGTCGAGTTCCTTGGGATAAATATAATAAGCAGCCTATTATTTCTTGATATGGAATAAAGTCCAGCTGAGTTTCACCCTTCTTTGGTTTGTAATTCGTATCAGCAGGTGTCCACATCGGCTTGCATTCATTCATACCAAATCTTCTCAGTATCATTTTAATATACATTGATTGATCAATAGAAATTTCATCTTCTTTCTCATCTTGTGTAATTCTAAAACCAATGCAGTGTTTGGCCATTCCTAAATCCTTCATATGATTTTTTTTTTTTAATTTTTCTTTTATCATTTCTGAGGTCTTTTCATTGTTAAAGAAACAAAGTATATCGTCCACATACACAGTTATAAAAAACATGTCATTTTCATTTAAAATGCGGTAGTAAACACATGGATCTATGTTTGAACGAGTCATTCCAATTTCTAACAGTGCAGTATTTAATTTCTTATTCCACTGTCTGCTGGCTTGTTTAAGTCCATATATAGACTTGTTCAATTTACATACTATATCATCATTTTCATAGCCAGGTGGTAGGGACATGTAAACTTCTGAATCAATGTCACCTTGTAAGAATGCCGTGACTGCGTCCATTTGGTGTATTTTGAGTCCATATTTGGCAGCAAGACCAATCAGGTATCTCATGGATGTATAACGGACCACTGGAGCGTATACCTCATTGTAGTCAATGCCCTTGATTTGTTTATATCCTTTAATCACCAGTCTAGCTTTATAGCGTATAATAGATCCATTGGCGTCCATTTTAGTTTTGTAGACCCATTTGCTGGGAATAACTGATTTTCCTTCTGGTAGGTCAACAAGTGTCCAGGTATTATTTTTTATCAATGACTCATATTCTTCATCCATTGCTCTTTTCCAATCATCAGCCTTTTCACTGTTCAGAGCTTCTTGATGATTTTGTGGATCATTATTTAGTATATTTATTGTTGATTCAACGTTCTGACACATCAGTGATGAGGGACCTTGACCAACATCATGCCTTCTTACTCTTGGCCTCAAAGTCCTTTTAAATTCCGGTGAAGATTCAACTGTCTGGTCAGGTAAGTATGTTTCATCATAAACATCTTCAAATTGATCTGAATCATCTGAACTAGCAGTTTGAGATGCAGTCTGTGTCTCATTTTCAATATTTCTTTCCACAGGTTCTTCGATTTCATCACAAAAAGGTAATTGAACAATCTTATTTTCTTTTATGTCATTGTGATTTTCCTTTGTATTTTCTTTCTTCTTTTCTTTATTATCTTCCTCTATCTCAATGTCATTTTTACTAATTTCCTTTTCTTTTTCAGGTACATTATCCACTTTATTTCTTTTTATCGAGGCTTCCAGAAATACAACATCTCTACTTATGACTCCTCTTTTTGTTTCAGGATCTATGAATCGGTAGCCCTTTGTACTATCGCTGTATCCAACAAATATCAACTTACGTGACTTCACATCGAGCTTATTTCTGTTTTCTTTAGGAACATGCACCATTGCAGGACATCCAAAAATTCTCATGTGACTCAGATTTGGCCTTTTTTTAGTCCATACTTCATGAGGCGTCTTATCAGATAAGGTGCAGGTAGGCGATCTGTTTATAATATATGCAGCAGTAGCAACCGCTTCTGCCCAGTATGTGACCTGCAATTCAGCATTTAAAATCATACATTTAGCGCGCTCTATTAAGGTTCTGTTCATCCTTTCACTGAGACCGTTTTGCTCAGGAGTGTATGGGTTAGATGTCTGGTGCAGTATTCCGTGTTTTTTTAAGTAGGCCATAAAATTATTATTTTTGTATTCGGTTCCGTTATCGCTTCTTAGGATTTTTATTTTTGTACCTAACTCATTCTCTACTCTGTTCTTAAATTCAACAAATCTTTCAAAGACTTCACTTTTACTCTTAATAAAATATACATGTACTCGCCGAGAAAAGTCATCAATGAAGGTTACAAAATACCTTGCTCCTCCAAAAGAAGTGTTCTTCATCGGCCCACATACATCACTGTGGATGAGCTCTAGCAATCTGGTTGCACGGGAGCCTACAGTGGGAAACGGTTTTCTCGTTTGCTTTCCTTCAAGACAAGTCACACAAATCGATTTTTCTGTTATTGGTGACAGCTGTACACCTTCTGTACAATTTGGTATTTTATTAAGATAGGTAAAATTCAAGTGACCCATCCTCTGGTGCCACAGGTAAGTATCATCATCAGTCTTGGCCATCATGACTTGCATATATTGATTTTTACAAGTTTCTAACCGATATGTCTCATTAAACAAATTAGCTTTGGCCACTAGCTTGTTTTCAGGATTGTAAATTTGACAGCCATATTCATTAAATGTTATTTTGCATCCACTTTTAATTATTTGGCTAACTGACAGTAAATTTGTTTTTAATTCTGGTACATATAAAACATTCCTTACCTGTATTGAATTTGTGCTGCCATCTTTTGCGTTTACCTTGATACATGCGTTACCGCTGCATTCAACTTTCAATACTTCGTTATTAGCAGTTCTTATGTTCTGTACAGATGAAGGGATGATGTCAGTGAGCCAGTCACGGTGCATTGTCATATGCATAGATGCCCCTGAATCAACATGCCAGTAATTCATGTCAGTAGCTGTGAATGCTGAGAAAGCTGCAACATATCCTGCTTTTTGGTGTGATTTTTCATCGGTTTTTTCATTATTATTTTTCTTCTTATGCCAACAATTCCTACTGAGATGTCCGTACTTATTACAATAAAAGCATCTTGGGCCTTTCCTTTTTTTATCTTGATCATTTTTGGGCTGTACATTTTTTGTGTTTGTATAAAGGGCGGTAGTGTCTGATGTTGTCTTTACTTCTTGCAGTAATTTATTTTTCACCAGATCGGCACTAATCTTCATACCGGAACTTTCTAAACCCATAATCATTGGCTTGTACATGTCAGGCAATCCTGCCAGCATTAAGGTGCCCAACCACTCGTCGTCCACATTGAATTTTATATTTCTTAATTTGTGTGCCGCTGTCATTATTTTGTTTACATATTCCTCGACAGATGAACTATTTTCCATGTTAGTATTAATGAGTTCTCGTAGTAAACCAACTTTACGAGTCAACCCGCTGTCTTCAAATGCCTTTGCTAGATTTTCCCATACCTGTTTTGCACTTGTAGCTTCTTGAATGTGTACATATAACATCGGGTCAATTAATAATATTAATTTCGACTTGGCTTTGATGTCTTGTTTGACTGCCTTAGCATCAGATGTCTCCGGTTCTCTCGAAATGCAGTCGTACAAATCTTCGTGTTGTAAGTATGCCTTGACAGCAAAACTCCAACTTGCCCAGTTCTCACGACCCGTGAGCTTCTCAATTGAATTCATCATTGAGTTACTTCCAGCCATATTTATACAACATTCAATTCAATCTGAAAATTGCTGAAAAGAAAAAATTCACTCGCGAGCGCGGTAACAAAAGTGAGGTTATACACGCTAATTTTACTTTACTGTGTAAATACTGTATAGAACACAAAGATAACACTACACGGTAGGTACGGGGCGGCCCATAACCTGATGAAATGATAAGCAAGGCTAATTAAACTTGATAAGGTTTTATTTTATAAAATATGTAACAATGGTACATGACACTGACACATGCTTGTGGCGAGAGAGCGCCTGATGTTTTTATGCGGCGTGTGCTAGCGTCGCTTTTACATTGCTATTAACTTTTGAGCAGAAGTCCACTATTTCATCACTACGAAGGCTATTAGGCCCAGAATAGGTACATAATTAGTATACCTAGTACAGATAAGAAAGAATCACTTAGCAAAGATATTCGAGTTGAATTTTATCGTATAGAAGAAATAAATTACAATGTAGCTCGCATCTTGCTACGAAATACTACGCCCGTAGTCATTTCGTAGCAAAAATACTCTACGATTTTTATTTTAGAAGAAATTAATATTTTCTTTCAAACTTGAAGTTAATCCTATTTATTAAAGTTTTAATGAGGCTTGCAATTTAACCCTTCTAAATTAAACTTTTGAATAATTAGCATTAAATTGCCATTCTCAGCTCGAATTAATTATTTTATTCTAACTTTGACAACTTTAATCTTATTTTCTCGCAAACGTTCCCGATTCAGCTTATATTTTTTTAAGTACCAAAAAGGGCTTTTTTTGTGAACGAGACGAGATGAGACGTGTCTAGTACATTCGAGTATTATCTTCAACTTGCTCACTTCATCGCCCTTTCACAGTACAGCCACACACTTAACAGTTTGTTTTAATAAAATGACCTATGCGTGCATTAAACCTACTGAAATGAAGTACACATGTGTTTAAATCGATGATACATCCATCAAACAAAAGTAGCCATGTAGAACAGTCTATAGATAAAACACCAATGACATCATTAAAAAAGAACATACATATAATCACGCCCTTATCGCTAGGGTAGGCAGAACGTAAACGACCAAAACCAAGGGCGTTCCGATACGTCTGACCAAGTTTTGCGGGGTTATTTAAGATAGATTTGTAGGTATATTGCTGTAGTGACAGGTTGTCAGCCTATCGCATAAATTGCACAATAATATACAAAAACCCTCGGATCCCTTAGCTGGTTTCAACAGCATGCCTACAAGGAAATGCAGCTGGCACATTCTTTGTTTTTATCTCACTCCCAGTTCACCATGGAAATGGAAGACAAAAAACATACCGAATAAAATTTTAAGCACCTTACTTTACACATAAGTGTATTAAAGAGTGTCCGCAAGTTCGTACGTGTACGTTAAATGGAGGCTACCCAAAACTGAAAAATACCTAAGTGAAAATACAAAATATGGAAACCCGTAAGAAACTTCACCCAAAATAATGGGCCATTTAAAAGGATTCATTTTAAGTAGCAGAAATAATTCGCCGTAACGCAAAATTTGATTTACGGAGTGAATCGAAGATACTCAGGGCGTAACGGGCCGCGCAAAGCTTTCGAGAATTAAATGGAGACGCTATTTAATAGTCGCAATTTATGGTCGTCCATTAAGTCGTAAACCGCAAAATCTCAAAATGGAGCGGTTAATAAAACAGGGTCCGGTCAGCGGGCTACTCCAAAGCGTTCCAAAATATAATTTGTTTCGTCATGTTTCACGTCTGGAACGAAATAATTGATATCGAGAAATTAGGGCGATCATTGCACAAAATGTAAACAAATGTCAAAATACATTAGATTCGAAATAGTCATTTTCACAATCGATTAGTAGGCGCAGGGTAAGATTTTTCAGGTCTCACGACCAAAGATGGAGGGATACTGGCACGGAGCGCTGAGTTATCGAGAGTATCACATAATTGGAAAGTTATAGAACTTCATAACTGGAGTGTCGTAGAACATAATTGGAGCGTTGTAGAACGACCCGTTTGACTCACTCGGCTCAATTCAGCAAATGACGTTGATAAATGAACCACTCAATCAATCACACTGCGCGCGGCTTACAGGTTTACAGGTAGCCGGGAAACCTGACCATACCCTCGCACATAATGATCCGTAATGGACATTAGGTGTTAGCTGTGTCAGTGAAACGCAGATCACATTTCAAATGTAGTAAAATTAAAACATGCTGGACTAGGAGATAAAAACATAGTATGTGCGAGATGCATTTCCTCCCGGGCATGCTGTAAAAAACAGCTAAGGGATCCGAGGGTTTCAGTATATTGCAAATTTAACCGATGGGCTGACAACCTTTCATTACAGCAATATACAAATCAATTTTTGATAACCCTCAAAACTTTGTCAGACGCGGCGAAACAACCTTTGTTTAGATCGGATACAGGCGTGACTATATACATACATACGTATGTATGCAAAAGAATAAAATATGTCCAAGAATATATATTACTAAACGTCGTTCATTTCAAGTTGACTTATCGATACTAACGCATTTAGCGGCCCGTAAACTGCTTTTTCTTTTTGAGGTTAAATTTTCGGAACCGCAATCATAACTTTGTTACAAACATAATATTTTGCGGTTGCCTTCCTTTAAAGTAGAAAAAACCGTTTATAAGCCGCAAAACAAGTTACACAACGTTATTAAAACGAAGTATAGCTTTCTGCCCTACGGTTACACCTGCGTCCTAATCCTATTCCACAGAATATATAATAGTACTACATACCTATTCCAGAGTCTAACCTATATGTGTTTAAAGTTTTATTCCGGTCCGTCCCTTTACACACTACAATAAGAAGAATTTTAACCGACTATCCCAAAACTACCCGAGACATTCAATTAGCTTAATCCACAATTTCACAAAAAGTTTTTATTAAAATGACTAATGTTAATCACAAAAGACTGCCTATAAAACTCTCAAACTCTCAAGACTTCAAATTAGAACTCAACTCTAATTGATCTCTTAAACCTGTCATTCCCAAACTGTGGGTCGATTCATTGGTTGGTTACGGGTGGATTAACGTGGGCTTTGAGGTTGTAATATAATAGAAATACGTTCAGTTCATTTCTGAAGAAATTACAGAATTGTGGTATTTATTGTTGTTTAGTCACATTTCCTAAGTAAAAATAAGTGATATTTGGCCTCGTATGTGGCAAAGGGTTTAAGAGCAACTTTTGAGAACCACTTTTTTAAACTTATTTAATTTACAGGGAGAACTTTGTAAGACAACTGTGACGTAACAAAATTTACGTCGATCGGAAACTTCTTAATTAGTGGTCCGAGAAAGGGGAAGGGCACGTGATATGGCTACAATTATTTCTTACAATTTGATCATCTCTCAGCCACTCAGCTTTGTATTAGAAATAGTGTTAAAAAATTGTGATATTTTAAACATAACATTTTAAGGTGTATCCCAACACCTTAAAATGTTATGTTTACACCTTAAAATGTTTTTGTTCCGTGCTTCGGAAGGCACGTTAAGCCGTTGGTCCCGGTTAATATCGTTTAATACCGTAGATATTAGTCGTTAAGCCATATCAGAGGCCAGTGCTAAGTTGGCGGCTTGAAAACTCTGACCTAATCTAGGATTGGGTCTGGTTTCCCTTCTGGGTTGCGGAGGTCAGATGGCAGTCGCTCTGTGTAAAAACCAGTACCCTCGTTCAATCCCCTAGTTTAGAAAGCCGACCCCGTGAGATACGGGATAAGGCTAGGGAGATGATGATTTTAAGGTGTATCCCAACGGTTGATAAGTAGGTAGATTTGAAGATATGCAACCATCACCCGTAATCTATACATATAATAAATCTCTAGAAGGGTCGTGTCTGTACATTGAATATTTTTACAAAAAAATAATTGCAGCAGGCATTATTAACGACTAGCTGTGCCCGCGACTCCGTACGCGTGGTGGTTATGATTTTAAACAGCAATATATTTTTTCTTCCATGCTGGCCTGGGAGCGAGAGAAAAACATAGAATGTGCCAGCTCCATTTTCTCCCGAGCATGCTGTAAAAATCAGCTAAGGGATTCGAGGGTTTCATTGCGTGTTGTCTATACAAACCGGGCGTACGAAGTCGCGGGCACAGCTAGTGCCTTATAATAGCCTCTCACATGGTTTGAGTAACAACCACTATCAAAGACAGCGACCGGGACCGACGGCTTAACCTGCACGGAATCCTTTTTCTTTTTATAATCAGGTGATTCACCCTGCAATAACCTAACCTAACTTTGGAAAACCTCACCAAATGATAAATTTACAATCATCAACTTTGTGTTCCCCCACTGGGTATTGAATCCAGGACCTCCGTATCATGAGCTCAGACCACTAGACCACGGAGGCAGTTGCATTGACTAATGTTGAGTTAACTGATTAAGTACTAATGTCGTAAGAGGCTAGCATACACTGTTCCGTGTTCATTTATCATTTTCTTGATAATATTATATGCATTACGCATTATCACAATTTAGTCAAAACAAACTGTGTTAAACAGTGATGAAGTTAATCGTGGACGCCTTATTAAACTTAAATAATGTAGGAGCGGGCCCCGTCTCGTATGCAGTTATAAGTTTCGTTACGGGTCTTTGTCAAACTTAGAAAAAAAAACTATAGCATTTCAGTTTTCTTTCAAATCAGTGTTATTGCTGTAATCTCTCTACTCAATGTTCAGTCACTCCTCGAACGACCCTTCAACAAAACATCTTAGTTAACGTTAATTAGCTACCTTAAACAGGCAATTTCAATGCTTACAGCTGACAGGCCTTCCGGGGAGATTTTAGTTTCCGGCACAATACCGGTACCTACAGTAGTAAGACAAGGTTTTAAATGAAAGTAGCACACCAGGAGATTGGTCAACAAGTAAATTGAAAAGTTCAAAAAGCCCAACTGCGTGCAATACAATACAAAGTGAGATTTTAATAAAAATATGCGATGTAGTAGATTCTAAATGTCTAAACGAAAAATGATATAAGAAACCTAAGGCACAATTCTTACGCTACTTGACTATTCACGTGCTTTTGATTGTTTGAGTGTCCCTCTATTGTTGTCTAAGCTATCATATTATGGCGTTGAGCATCAGGCTGTGCGATGGTTTAATAGCTACCTTAGTAACCGAAGGCAGTCCGTACAACTGTTGAAAGATGATGGCTCGCACCTTTTATCCAATAGCATGCTGCTGACGCGCGGTGTTCCACAAGGGTCTATACTTGGGCCATTACTCTTTATTATTTATTGTGCTGACGTAACAAAGGTAATTAAGTACAGCAAATATCACTGCTACGCTGATGACGTACAATTGTATATTTCTGAAGAACCTAACAATATATCACTTGCGGTGTCTCAAATGAACGAGGACCTGGCTAGGATCGTCGAGTGGTCGCGTCGTAATGCGCTTGTGCTCAACCCAAATAAATCTAAGTGCATGGTTCTCGGTAGTAAGTTACAGGTTGAAAGAATATACGTGCAAAATCCATGTGTTGAAATCATGGGACAGAGCATACTCCCTGTCCATGAAGCTAAAAACTTAGGAATTACGTTTGACAGTCTTTTGCGGTTTGAAACTCACGTATTGAATCTAGTAAGACATTGTTTCTATCGTTTAAAAATTCTATATAAAATACGAAACTTGCTAGATGAAGACGCGAGAATAACCTTGTGCGAATCACTTATTTTGTCCAAATTAAATTACGGTGATGTTGTGTTTGGCCCACGTTTGCTTGCAAAGACTCAACGATTGATACAGCGAGTACAAAATGCTTGTTGCCGCTACTGTTTCTTCATTCCACCTCGTACCCACATAACACCATATCTAAACAGGGCAGGTATGCTCAATATGAGCTCGCGTAGGCTGCTGCATTTGGCGAGTCTTATGTTTGATGTGGTGAATTTTGAAAGTCCTTCTTATCTGTATGGTAAATTAAAATTCTCCACATTCTTTGACAGATATAGGTGCAGAAGTAAGCGTATACCACTTGCAGTTTATCGACACAAAACCCTTGCATTCACTGGCAGTTTCCGTTACCAAGCAACGAAGTGTTGGAACAATATACCACCACCAATACGACGTATGCGAACGAAAAACACTCTTAAACTACATTTTAAAGTGTTCCCACTTAAAAATCAAAGTACCGGTGTTCATAACCAAATACACTTCTAGGTGCGGTTGCTGTCAAGGTTGTTATTAGTTAAAATTATTAGCAGTGAGGTACTCGTAATGATTTCGGAATAATTTTTATAATTTGTTTTATTTTTTTGTATATTTTTTTGTTTCCTTTTTTATTGAATTATATTTTATTATTCAATTGACATTAATTTATTATCGATTTAATTTAAATTTGAATTAATTATACTTTTATATAGTTTTAATATTAATTGAATGTATGATTTGTTTGAGCCATTTTCATTATTATTTTGCACAGTTTTTGCACACTCCACAAATGTATGACACTACACGCCAATTTAATTTTATTTTATTATTGTTTTGCATGCGCCCGTTACTCTCTGAGGGTAGTAGCTGAAAATCAGTGTTTTGCTCAACAGGGCAAAACGTTTATGCTGAGCTATAGCCCTTTTGGTTTACTGCGACACACACAACCATTTGTTTATTTTGTATTTATCGTCT
The DNA here is from genome assembly GCA_949820665.1 of Scrobipalpa costella. Classification (NCBI taxonomy): domain Eukaryota; kingdom Metazoa; phylum Arthropoda; class Insecta; order Lepidoptera; family Gelechiidae; genus Scrobipalpa; species Scrobipalpa costella. Next base: position 11,840,814 of record OX463297.1, on the reverse strand, counting down.
ATGTTTGTCTTTTTAATTTGATGTTTGTTTAAATGTTTACTTTTGTCTCCTTTTTTGTACTACAAATTTTATGTGTGTGTCTTTATAAAACAAATAAATTTATTATCTATCTATCTATCTAAACCTCAAACTAATTTTTAAGTACCTATTCAATGATACCCATAGGTCGCCGTTTGTTTTTACAAAATGGTATCTGATTGTCGCCATATTTAAATTTGACCAAAATCATGTCTTCAGTGACACTCGCATGTTTAAAACAAATAAAATCGGCCCACGCATTTGGTCATTCTGAGTGCCTACATAGGCTGATAAACACGTTACGCTCCTTTGCGTTGTGCAGTCGGATAAAATGGTATTGACACTATGGTGGCGGTGGTACTTCCTTTTTTCCACATTCATTTAAATCTTTGTCGTAGTGTACGAATGCTTCGTTTGGCAAGCATCGCGAGGCTAGATTAAAATTTAAATTTGCTTTGTTCTAGAACGCCGGCGATGATGGTAGAGTGGACCCGATGGAGCCTACTTCCGGGCGCGAGCGTCCATTTCCCTGATTGTTAGTACGCCTATTGAGTGGCACATACAAGAAATAGTAAGTTGTACTTTACATACATACATATAATCACGCCTTTATTCCTAATGGGGAAGGCCGAGCGTAAACGACCTAAAGAAAAGGTCGTTCCGTTACGTCTGACAAAGTTTTGAGGGTTATTTAAGATAGATTTGTAGGTATATTGCTGTGACAGGTTGTCAGACCATCGCCTAAATTACAATATACTAAAACCGTCAGACCCCTTATAGTCTAATTTTAACTGTTGACTTGGATGTGGGTATAGCTAATATTGGACTCGAATCTAGATTTGCCGACTAAAACTAAAATTAATATGTACTTGTCACTTTCAGACTAAAAACATTAAAAAAGGATTTTATTAGGCAATTTTATTATTTTGAAATTTACAGATAGATTTTAATTTCAGTTTTAGCCGGTGGAATCTAGAATCGAGCCCATTGTCTTTTATTAGAACAACAACAACCTTTTTCCTTTTGTGTAGTGTGAGTAAAAATAAAACTGAAACGGAAAAATGTCTACAACTTTTACTCGAGGAAACTACGCTCGCTGACGTCGCAGCAGACAACGTCCGGCACAGATTACACTCTCGTGTTTCGTTGCATTAAGATTTTACTCTGCGCAACTTCTTCTTTTATGGAATTGCTTTTTTTTATCCAGCGGTTGTTTTGAGATTTCCAGGCGACGAAAGACTCGATGAAAGCTAGCGTATTTTTTTTAGACAGTGTACATAAGCTAATCCGGGCATTACATGATGATATTATATCTAACAGCTCATACATGTTTTATTCAAAAATTAAATCATTTTCTATGAGCTGTCAGATATCATCTGTCATAATTGAAAAAAATAAATTAAATTTATTAAATTTAATAATTTAAATTTATTTAGTCACATAAATCATTTTTGATTAAATTAAAAGCCAAATTGTAATCATAAAACTATTTCAATTTGTAATTTCTAAGTTATAATACATGCATAGAACAATTAATTGTAATATTAACATTGATCTTTAATTATAAATTCTAATTTTATATCATTCTACTCTTTAAGTTCACTTTTCTATTAATTGTATAATTTGCAATTCGTGTAATTCGCTTTGATATTAATGCTGTGTTTAGTTGTAAGTGGGCATCGGATTCATGAATGTTTTGCTGTAGTATTTATTGTGTGTACTATTAGTCGGTTGCCTGTAACTGAACCTATTTAAATAAAATAATTATTATGATAAATAATAAATATTTTCATTTCATTTTAATAAATTCCCCTCCATTTTAAAATCTTTCACTGTCTCGTACCTTCGTCTTCTACTGTATTCATTATATTAGTAACTTTACGAAACAGAATTCATCATGCTTGCTTTTGAATACACTCCAAAACAAGTTTAATGAACTATGCAGTTTACATGGCTCCATACCATGCAAACGTTATTTGAGTTGGATTGCATTTTAAATTGCATCAAGCTTTTTCGTGCTGCAGTTGCATAGAAACTAACCCGTGGGAGGTTGTTTATTTTGTTGCAAAGTTTGGTTAAATTTTAACTGCTTCTAGTTAAACTATGGCTGAATTTTTCACTCTATTAATTCCTACTGTCCAAAATGTCTAACTCACTGCAGTTCAAAGCTTGAAACTTACGATTTTCCAAAGAGGAAGCAAACGCTTCGATATTAAAAAAGTTCACCAATTTCTAGCGAAGTTTCAGAACCGATTTCCTCGGAGTACCTTCTAGAATTGCAACATTTGCACTACAAATTTCAACAAGCATTACTGTATCTATTAATCCTATGATTATTTGTATTATTTTAGGTACAAGTTGATATGTTCTTCCTTGCTGAACTGGAAGCGAGAAAAAACATAGAATGTGCCAGCTGCATTTTCCCCCATGATGTTCATACCTATATAGCCATCAAAACTTTGTCAGACATGGCGGAACGACCTTTGTTCAGGTTTTTATCGCTGTGGCTACCCCATTACGCGTGATTATATGTATGTATGTTGATATAAACAAATAAGGACGAGGCGTAGACGTGTTAATGCAAAGCAATACTTGACTAAAGGCTATTGTATGCGATCATCTACTGTCAAAGATTTCCACAACAACAGTAATGCCTATTTAGTAGGTATACATAAGGTATACATACATACAATGGGGTAGGCAGAGCGTAAACGACCTAAAAAAAACGTCGTTTCGCCACGTCTGACAAAGTTTTGAGGGTTATTTCAGATTTGTAAGTATATTGCTGTAGTGACAGGTTGTCAGCCCATCGCCTAAATTATAATATACTGAAACCCTCGGATCCCTTAGCTGGTTTTTACAACATGCTTGGGAGGAAATGCAACTGGCACATTCTATGTTTTTCTCTCACTCCCAGGCCAGTATGGAAGAATAATAGTAGGTATAGGTATACTAAAATAAGAAAAATAATGATCCGTAAAAACACGTACGTACTTAGGGCCCGTTTAAGCGTTTAATTCAGGGCGGCAATTATTTCGCCGGCTTTAATCGAATTGCTATAAATTGGAGAGCAGGACAGCTGGAAGGTACGTATTCTCCGTCCGGCAATAATTTGGCCAGTGCGACGGCATTAAGGCGCCCCCTGCAATTACCACCAAATTTATCGCCCCAGAGAAATATTCGCACAATCAGTTGGGCGGATTTGTTATTCTTCTCAGAGATTCTAGTCTAGATAATGAGCTCGTTATTTGCTACTTGCATGCTAAATAATTAATCAAAACAGTCCAGAAATCAAATAAGCTTTATCAAAATATTTTAGGATGGTTTTAAGTCTTGGAACCAAAAATAAATTATGATTTTGGAACCGCAGTCATCATCCGCATCTAAATTAATACCTATGACGTAGCACATAGCTACGAATTGCTACGAGTAAGATTATTCTACAAATAGTGCTAGTAAAAAGCGATGAATTCTAGCGACCATTTATGATATGACTAACTGCATGATTTGCTAAAATTATTAGGCCCGACTACGTACTAATTAAAAATACGTCAGTGTTCAATCTTTTGCATCTGAAATACCTAATTTAACTTACTAGTCATTAACGCTGAGTTGTTGAAAATCAGCAGAAACAAATTTTATTAACTGGTTTTCTCTGATGGAACCAGGTTTGGTATCAGGCAGAAATCTGCAGAAGCAAACAAATTTTATAAGCTGGTTTTCTCTGAGGGCATCAGACCACCTAAAAGGAATTTCTGAACGCGAATACCGGGTCGGTCACAGTTCCAGGCGCCTGGGAACTAACTTTAATAGAATTCCGGCGACGGTCCCTGCTCGATACTCAATTTTATACGCAAGAAAATAGAACTAACATAAAATAAAATTTACGATATTTTTAGTATGCGTTATAGAGTTTAAAATAAAACTTATTTAGGAGCATTTCCTTGAGAGGCCAATTGGCCGAGTGATGACGGATGGGAAAAGGGTTATCACCCACCTGGTCGGGTGTTGTGACTAGGGGACCGGAGTCCGATTGAATTAGTTCGGAAGTTGTATATATGCAGATCGCCGAGCAAACTTCGATACCGCGTTTCAGGACTGTTGTATCTTGATGTAGCGCCATCTATGTGCGCTACAGTACTCCCCCTATTTGGACAGGCGGACGATACCGTAGAAACTTGTACAGCCGTTGATGTCGTGTTGATGCTTCATCTGTGTGCAGTCGGGCATTGCGACGAGCACGAGCAGAGGCGAGCAGGCGTGCACGCTGGAGTATGTCGACAGTCGCGGTTGCTGAGCCGTGCGATGCTGAGCCATACAAGGTGCCAGGAACTGGAGATGGTAGCTGTGACGGTGAGGCTGGATGCGCTGAGATGATGAAGTCCAAGTTGCAGGTTGGCGGTGATGTCCAGTGGTGTTGGTGTGGTCCATGGTTGCAGATCACGTCCTTGTGCGATCACGTCGGGGTCACCAATTTAGGAGCATTTCCTTGAGAGGTCAGTAGGCCGAGTGATGACGGATGGGAAAAGGGTAATCACCCACCTGGTCGGGTGTTGTGACTAGGGGACCGGAGTCCGACTGGATTCGTTCGGAAGTTGTATATATGCAGATAGCCGAGCAAACTTCGATACCGCGTTTCAGGACTGTTGTATCTTGATATGGCGCCATCTATGTACGCTACACTTACATACATAAATACATATAATCACACCTTTATCCCTATCCCAACTGCCTCCGTGGTCTAGTGGCTAGTGCCATGGACTCCAGATCCGGAGGACCTGGGTCCGATACCCAGGGGGGAAACACGAAGTTGATATTTCAGAATATATCACTTTGTGAATTTTTCCCCAGTTTGGTTAGGACAAAAGTTAAGTTAAGTTAAGTTAAGGTTAAGTCTCAAAGTAGGGACTCATTTGAAAATGATATAAGTATTGCACTAGATGATGTAATAAGCTGGTTAAAAACAAATAATCTTAATGTTAACATTGACAAAACTAATTTAATGCAATTTTTATCATATCAGACATCTCCTTTACATTTGCGAATTCTTTATAATAATAATCCTATTAATGAAGTTGACAGTTATACATTCCTAGGTATCCATCTTGACGAACATTTAAATTGGAAAGCTCATGTTGCCGCAGTGTGCATTAAAATCGAACGCTTTGTTTTTGCCCTTAGAAGATTACGACAAACTGTGTCAGTAGAAGCAGCAATAACAGCCTATTATGGTTATGTGTCATCGATAATAAGTTACGGCTTGATTCTATGGGGAAATTCAGTAGAGGTAAACAGAGTTTTCATATTACAAAAAAAATGTGTACGTGCAATGTCTAACGCTCATTATGTGGATAGCTGCAAGCCCCTTTTCAAACACTATGGCATTTTACCGTTGCCATGTATGTACATAAAAGAAATATGTATTTTTGTTAAAAGTAACATCCAAATGTTTCAGTTCATAAGAGATCGTTCTAATAGGCATGTCAGGGCTCAATATGCGGACCTTCTTTACAAACCTCCTTGTCACACGTATATGTATAGAAAAAATGTATATAACATGTGCATTGAGACATACAATAAACTACCGGCTGACCTAAAGACACTGGAACTAAACGAATTTAAAAAAAGAATTACTATGTGGTTATTAGACAAATGTTTTTATAGTTATAATGAATTTTTAGTTTTTAAGCCTTGACATTGAATTAAATAAATTGACATAAATTGTAATTAATATTGAATGATAGTTATAATTCTAATTTAAATGTAATTAATTTGTGCATCCATTACTGTTTGACATGTAGAAGTTTTTATGTAGTTATTGAATCGATTCTGTGTTAATATATAAATGTTTAATTAAATGAATGTACCTACTATTTGCATGCCTGGGTTAGGTTGAATACTACGACATACCATATTGATAATAACACCTTGTAATGTGTATTCTGGCAAATAAATAAATTTGTATTTGTATTTGTATTTGACATTGCAGGCTGAATCACCTGATTGTCCGAAAAGAAAAATATTTCGTGCTTCGGAGGGCACGTTAAGCCGTCGGTCCCGGTCGCTGTCTTTGATAGTGGTCGTTACTAAAACCATGTCAGAGGCCGGTAGTTGTGCTACTAGGCGGTTTTAAAACTTTGACACCAGGGTTCATCGGGTCGGTAGACTCGATACCCACTCGACAGAAGAAGATCCCTAATAGGGTAGGCAGAGCGTAAACGACCTAAACAAAGGTCGTTACGCCACGTCTGACAAATATTGCTGTAGTGACAGGTTGTCAGCACATCGCCTAAATTGCAATTTACTGAAACCCTTCGGATCCCTTAGCTGGTTTTTACAGCATGACCGGGAGGAAATACAGCTGGCACATTCCATGTTTTTCTCTCGCTCCCAGTCCAGCATGGCAGTCCAGCATGGAAGACAAAATAAAACTTAGTAAAAAAAATGTATACCTACCTAAAATCTTCTTTATGCCATATAGGCAACATTGGATCCTATATCTTGAATGAAATTTGTCATACATGGGTATCTCTTAATTTAGAAGTTGTCAAACTTTTCCATACAATGTTTGTATGCCAAATCAAACTAGGCGAAGTTTTTCATATGCTACTTGAGTTAGTCGGTCCCCAAGTCCCGAATAGTCCGTGACCCAGTTTGTTTCCATTAAGTTACATAATACTGTATGCGAGAGAAAAACATAGAATGTGCCAGCTGTATTTCTTCCCGAGAATGCTGTTAAAACCAGCTAAGGGATCCGAGGGTTTCAGTATATTGCAATTTAGGCGATAGGCTAACAACCTGTTACTACAGCAATATACCCACAAATCTATCTTAAATACCTTCAAATCTATCTTAATTATTCTTCCATGCTGACCTGGGAGCGAGAGAAAAACACAGAATGTGCCAGTTGCATTTCCTCCCGAGCATGCTGTAAAAATCAGCTAAGGGATTCGAGGGTTTCAGTAAATTGGAATTTAGTCGATCGGCTGACAACCTGTCACTACAGCAATAAACCTACAAATCTATCTTAAATTACCCTCAAAACTTTTTCAGTCGTGGCGGATTGACCTTTGTTTAGGTCGTTAACGCTCTGCCTACCCCTACCCTATTTGGGATAAAGGCGTCATTATATGTATGTATGTATGTAAATCTATCTTAAATAACTCTCAAAACTTTGTCAAACGTGGCGGAACGACCTTTGTTTGAATCGTTTACGATCTGCCTACCCCATTTGGGATAAAAGCGTGATTATATGTATGTATGTATACTGTATTTTATATCATTGTTACTTATCAAACATTCACGTCACAATGCGAGGGAGCATGTAGCTGCTGAGCGTATAAATTACTATCAAAAGAATATTTTGTCCCGCCTTCAATCCTCGGAGTTGAGCATTCGGAAACATGTCAAAAGAAAGTTTCGGACAAGTCCCGCGGAAAGTTACCCTGAAATTATTAAGCCTACTATATGAAGTGAACTAGAAAACATTTATTTTGTACCTTTACTTGTTAACTAAAAGGTAGGTAAGTACATGAGAACAACAAAGTTAATAACTTTTACGGATTTGGTTTCAAACACATGCTTTTTTTTTTAGAGTTAGCTTACGTTTACATTGACATGACGTCAAATAAATTGGGGGTGTAGTACCCCGTGTGGTGCCGGGTTAGAATAGCATCACCCCATAACCTTTTGCAAATTAAAGTAACCTGTGTAACTTAATATTTTTTTTTATTTTTTATTATACAATTTAATTATTTTTTGTAAAGCTTTCTACCTACTATTATGAATGCTGTGTACAATTTTAAAAGGATATCAGATTTATAGTGCTAAGCTGTTTATGTTCTTCTAAGTATGTTTATAATCTGTTATTGTACCTTTTTGAATAATAAAAAAAAAACTTCCTTGGGTGTCGTAAAAGGCGACTAAGGGATAAATCCAGGGACTGGGCAGCAGCGTTCCCTGTTAATGGAAAACTTTTACTACGCTCACCAAGCGCCTGCCAAGCGTGGTGACTATGGCATATACCCCCAATTTTGGGGAGGCCCATGTCCAGCAGTGGACTGTTGTGGTTGATGTTGATGATACAGGGTGTATGGGACAGCGTACCAGAAACTAATAGGGGTTATTAAGTAAACAAACTAATAGGGCTTACTAAGTCAACCACTTCTACCTTAACATACAGAATAATCACCGCGATCAGATAATTTATATGGAAAAGCCATTTTTTATAAAATCCTGTATGAATTTCCTGGTGAAAGTCGTACAGTTTCATTGATTGAGCAATCTCTATCAATATCTGGGGTACGCTGTCCCTTACACCCGGTATTTCTCCTTAAGGGGTTCCCCGGTGCACGCCAGCGCCCTCATCAGTTTTCAGCGAGTAATATTTTTTTAACTGATGAGGACGCCACTTAGCCCACGAGTCCCTTAAGAAGAAGACACCCGCTATTTACACAGACTAAAATTCCTACTTGCAGACGATGCCAGCATTTAAATTATAATGCTCCGTTTGAACAGTGAACAAGAAGTTACACGCGCCAACTGCCCAACTTATGCAATCAAGTTGCTCGCACTAATATCCTAATGCAAGCGTAACACAAGCAAAGCGAGCAGAGCAAGCGACGCAAGCAAGACTGCGCGGAATCTCGACTCGCAGTTGTTAGTTAATGACATGCTATTGCCGTTACATAGAAGCGCTTACCTACACTCTCTGCTTATTGAAAGTTATACTACTATTCCGGGAATACATACATACATATAGTCACGCCTTTATCCCTAATGGGGTAGGCAGAGCGCAAACGACCTAGCAAAGGTCGTTCCGCCACGTCTGACACAGTTCTGAGGGTTATTCAAGATAGACTTGTATGTATATTGCTGTAGTGACAGGTTGTCAGCCCATCGCCTAAATTACAATATACTGAAACCCTCGGATCCCTTAGCTGATGTTTACAACATGCCCGGAAGGAAATGCAGCTGGCACATTCTATGTTTTTCTCTCGCTCCCAGGCCAGCATGGAAGATAATATATTCCGGGAATAGTTTAATATATAATTACAGAAGTAGGAGTGAAACGTTCTAATATAAGGTTCTAATGTTCACAACTTCCATAAAAGCGTAGGCTACGAGTGAAAGAGTCATTAAATTGATCAAACTAGCTAACTATATTTATTACTAGCTATGCCCGCGACTTCGTACGCCCGGTATGTATGGAAAACACGCATTGTCGAACATACTGAAAACACTTATCCGCGCGCTTCGCTACTTCCGCATTGTCTGATCTTTGTTTTTGTATGGAAAAAACACGATTCCGCGCGCCCGTTAGCAGACTCCGCTCCTACGCGCAAAAATTGTCAAATAAAAAGTCCCTTTAAGATCGGTAAAAAAACGACTGAAGTTAAATTTTCTACCTACCTCCTAAGTCATGAGGCGTGATTATTTGTATCGTAACATTGATTTTAAATAATGCTTAGTCGAATAAAAAAAGTTCCATAAAAATCGGTTAAGAAACAGCCAAATTACAAGTCCTGCCTACCCCCTAAGTCAGGTAGCGTTATTTAAGGTATCCTAAGTTGCAACCCGGGTAACACACAGTTGAATAAAAAAGTCCCATCGAGATCAGTTCAGTAGTTTTGGCGTGATGTGGTTAACATACATACAGACAGACAGACAGACAAAAAATAAATAGTTTTGATCTTTATATCGTTAATAATGCCTGCTGCAATTATTTTTTTGTAAATATTATCAATGTACAGACACGACCCTTCTAGAGATTTATTATAAGTATAGATTTTATTTAATATTTTTTTACATGGAAGAATAAAATATATTTTTCACACTCTTCTCAGTAGGTGTGAATAAATAATTCACTTTTAAAATTTCTTCTAACTTCGTCTGGGTTGTCAGATCTAGCAACCCGATGAACCCTGGTGTTAAACTACGCTTTTGACCTAGTTTATGTACCGACCACTATCGTAAACGCTGAAGATTGAACTTGTTCTCTAAAGCCCGGCATTACCATGTCTTAATCAACTGATTCAGTTTGTATTGGCCCAACTAACCATACTGTAATCAAAAGATATTAGTATTAACGTGCCGTCCCGCCCCGGCTTCGCACGGAAGTTATCAGTGTTTCTCTTCTATATTATGCATGTATTATACATATAAACCTTCCTCTTGAATCGATCTATCCATTAAAAGAAACCGCATCTAAGTCTGTTGCGTAGTTTCAAAGATTTATTCATACATAGGGATATAGGGACAGAGAAAGCGACTTTGTTTTATACTATGTAGTGATATTGCTCTAGACCGATTTCTTGTTTGATCCTAAGAATTTTTATACCACCTGTGTAACAACAAGAAAGCAATAAACGAAGGAGTATTAAGTATTGATTTCAGCCACGGCGTCTGCTTCAACCCCTTAACAGTTGACGATCGTGTGCTCGCATGTGGCTCATGCGGCCAATATTTTTGCACGCCTCCTTGCACATTGCGGCCATGTTAGCAATCCATTGCCGTCATTGTAACTGATGACCACAAATGGACGGTTCAATTCATCGCGCCTCATCGCGTCATCAAGCTCAGAGCAGCGTTTTTTCAAAATCTCGAATTTTGGACCTCACCATCAATTTTCTCATGAGTTATGGATCGAAAAACCTAAACGCACACCACTTGACCATAGAAGCACTAAATGCAAATGAAATTAGTTTAAATTGTATACTTTTGAAACGAGTTCTAATGTTTCTGTTTAATTTAAAAGCAACCCAAGCTAGCCAGCCTCGGGTACACAAAACGCAAACACAAAACTACGTAGGGCACTGAAGTAAAATGTTAGCATTGTTAGAATTGTTCCTGATTTCCCATTCTAAATGAACAGTTAAATTGTTTAATGAAAGATTTTTCATTCATTTTGTAACATGTCAGCCACAAAAAGCTTGGCAGGCGAGTGCAGTGCAAGAATTAAATTTCCGCGCAAATATAAATCTATCACTTCACTGCACATGGAGAAAATCCTGCAAATGGCATAAAAAGAAGGACCTTTTGATAGTAGAAGCTAGACATACTTTGTAGATATATCTATTTTATTTTTAATGAACTACGCCACTAAAACTGCAATAAATTCGAAAAGGAACATTCTCAAACTCCATCGTAGAGCGTAGATTACGCAAGCCTCTGCTCTCCGGACTCTCTAAGCCTCGGTCGTTAAAACTCCTCAACTACGTCTCCATATTCACGGCGACCCGCTGTCCTTCCATCGTTTAAATCTCCATCAACGAAATATGATCACCGTTGCGCTGTGCATATTCTAGTAGGCTCAGGCGTTGTGAGACGAAGCCTTTTATTATAAAGGCCGGTAAAAAGCCTTTGTGCACTTAGCGTACGTCAATTTGAGTGTGGAGCAGGATGCCCTACAAATTTTCTATTTACACAGGATAATGGTTTCTCTGTCGGATTAACGAGCTTCAATGAAAGCAATTTATCAGTACGGCAATCTCGATGAGTGAGCTAAGTTTTCCGAAGCTATTTACTTGGCCGCGATGGTCTATTGTGAGGCGTTCGGCGTACCACCGCCGTCGGCACAACCTAATTGATATCAATTACCCAATCGCGAGCTTTCAAAACAAAACTAATAGGTACATATCAAGCATAGGTACATAAAATCATGCCTTTTCCCCTTAAGTAACCGGTAAGTAACCGTTTCTAACCTTTACCCTTCTCTTTCAATACCGACCGCCCTTTATAACACTGAGTTTATTTGATTTCTTCGTTCTAATGCGCATACTAAGAATAATTTAAGTGGCGCAGCCCTGTTGTCGGCACCTCACAAAGGCTTGAGTCGATGTTAACTTTTTAATTATAAAACGAAACTAAAATTATCTGATAATTGCAGATCAATGAGACCAGATTTTAATAAAAAAATAATGAGAACGTAACGTAAGTACATTACATCCGTATTTTATACGAAATAAACAGAATTAATTACAATCAGCTTACAAAGCCAAAATATATTAATCCAATATTAATTACCAGTCTAATAAGTTGTTATGATTGCGAGGAAAATAATTTATTCACATTTCTATATTCGGTACAGACGTATTTCGCCCACCCAGAGAGTGGGCGAAATATCAGGCTAATATAAATATATTATTGCTGTGACAAAGTGTACATTCTGAGCCAAAAACAAAGCAAGTAGAATTGGTTTGGATTTCTAATAAGTAAGGTAATTTCTACAAATGAGGGAACTACAAGCACACACTAATGATCCAACTGTACAGTCAAACGCGCGATACTAGGAACTTAGAGGTTTTGTACTTTTGAGTGTACTGCTTTATTAACATAAAGGTATACGCTATTATCATTATGCCTATAGTAGTCTAAGCCAAGGGCTCTTGTTCGGAGGTCAGAGGTTCTGGAGGTCGCGATCCCCAGGGAGGGAAACACAAAGTTGATATTTAATCTTTATGAGATTTTCCCCAGTTTTTGCTGAACAACGAAAACTGGGCACAGGCCTTTTAACTGTGCTATTAGGCAGTTTAAAAGCTCTGACACCAGGGTTCATAGGATTAATCGATTTGTAACTAGGGATTTGAAGCGGTAAAATTACCCCGGTAAAAAACGAAATATACCGTAATATATTATATTTACCGCAAATTACGGTAAAATCCGGTAAAAAAATCATACAACACGACTACTAAAAGGTAATAAACATATTTTATTATTATTATTATTACTAGAAAAATGCAGCAACAGCAGTGTGTTTTCAGACAACCATACACACCAAGCCATGCCTTTATCCCTAATAAGGTAGGCAGTGCGTAAAACGCATAGTAAAATACGTTTCTATCGAATCTTGAAAAATGTTGAGGGCAACTTTAGATTGAAATGTATATCACTATAGGAACAGGTTGTCAGCCCATATCTTAAATTACAATACATTGTAACTCTCGTTTCTCTTTTTGAGTTTCACTTCATAAAAGTTCGTGTTAAAACGTTGTAAGTCACCGGTAATTTTACCGTTATTTATATAAATGACCGTAAAATACGCGTATTATACCGGCATATTCGGTAAAATTACGTAATTTTGCACCCCTATTTTGCTACCTACACGACAAGAAAAATAATATCGGCTATATATGGTACAAGTGAATCTACTCTCGTGCGAGTGATCGTACAGTAATCCGGTCAATTAGTCGGGGATTAGTGAGTGATCTGGATCACTCAATGCTGCGAGTTTCAGCAAAACCAACCCGACATTAGGGAACACATACACAGGAGACATTCAGGGAGATATACAGGGTGTCACAGAAAAAGTATATGCACCCGAAAGGTTGTGAATCAGCCCATTAAACTGATAAATTTTTCCCAAAGTTCAAATTGTTCAAATTGTGGAATGCAAATAAATGATTGATTGATTACATACATACATATAATCACGCCTTTATCCCTAATGGGGTAGGCAGAGCGTAAACGACCTAAACAAAGGTCGTTCCGCCACGTCTGACAAAGTTTTGAGGGTTATTTAAGATAGATTTATAGGTATATTGCTATAGTGACAGGTTGTCAGCCCATCGCCTAAATTGCAATAAACTGAAACCCTCGATTCCCTTAGCTGGTTTATACAGCATGCCCGGGAGGAAATGCAGCTGGCACATTCTATGTTTTTCTCTTGCTCCCAGGCCAGCATGGAAGTAATTGGTAGTGATTGATTAATAAGTCAAAAAACAAAAAAAAATTGCACTTCCATACAAAATAGATCAGCCGATCGCGCATTTAGTATAGTAAGTTTTTTTTTTCTTATTTCTACCTATGTTCCTTGGGGAAAGATGTTTAGTTTCATGGGCTGATTCACATGATTTCGGGTGCATGTACCCCTTCTGTTACACTCTGTATACGATACGGCGGTACTCCAACAAACTTTCAGTTCTGGCTTGCATTTAGGAAGTGATCTCAAACTTGAGACCAATATTAAGCATGGATTTGACAGGCCAGTTTGTACTGAAATGACATTTCTGATACGAACTCAAACTCGCTGTCACTCATGAGAGCTCATTATAAATACGGCCCTAAATGTATTGATTTAAGGCAGTGAGCAATTTTACAAACATGATTAATCTGCATAATATACTCATTTTATAAGCGAAGATTTAAACAGAAGAAGCAAAATGATTTTCGCGTTTCACGCACAATTAATAATAATAATGATTGAAAAATAAGGTTAAAAATACTCATACTGCGTTCCATCTGCATAGAGATGAATAGTTGTTTATCTCGTCTTTTCTAGCCTGACTCACCCCACTACTGCTGGCGAAGAAGAAGAAACTTAAGGTGACGATACTAGCCAAATGGCGCCCCCATTAGTAAAAAAGGGATAATTCACATAAAACGCAATGAATCGAAAAACCGGCCCAATAGAATAAAGTTATAGTAATTAAGATAATTTTGAACCTTATAAATTTGCGATTCATAGTTCGTTACAGTAACAGAAACATAAATTACGAATAACAGCCACATACACATACATACATATAATCACCTCTTTATCCCAACGAGAGCATCAACGACCCAAACAAAGGTCATTGCGCCACGTCTGACAAGTATTGAGTGAGGGCCATTTCAGATAGATCTGTGTATTGCTGTAGTGACAGGTTGTCAGCCCATCGCCTAAATCACAATACACTAAAACCCTCGAATCCCTTAGCTGGATTTTACAGCATGCCCGGGAGAAGATGCAGCTGGCGCATTCTATGTTTTTCTTTCGCTCCCAGTCCAGCATGGAAGAGAATAACGGCCACCAACGGCAATTTTTCTTCTTTACTAATAGGGGCGCCACTTGGCTAGTATTGTGTCACCTTAACAAGAAAAACTCCTCAAGAAATTTTGTTAAAGTATACGTATATTTACTTGATCTTAACTACCTCGTTTATGGAATGGCTGCTATTTATCTCAATGTGAGAGCCTGGCTAGGGCTAGGGCTAGTGTGCCACAATAAAATATTTCTATAACACTGTCTATGTTTTTCTATACTTCCATGCTGGACTGGGAGTGGGAGAAAAACATAGAATGTGCTAGCTGTATTTCCTCCCGAGCATGCTGTAAAACCCAGCTAAGGGATCAGAGGGTTTCAGTATATTGCAATTTAGGCGATTGGCTGACAACCTGTCACTACAGCAAAATACGTACAAATCCATCTTAAATAACCCTCGAAACTTTGTCAGACGTGGCTGAACGACCTTTGTTTAGGTCGTTTACGCTCTGCCTACCCCATTATGGATTAAGGCGTGATTATATGTATGTATGTATGTAGGATTTTCTACTGGAATTATAGACTTCCATGCAGTACAGAGAGCAATGTAAAACTTCGAAAGTATTTGCCAGCTGCTTTTACAAAAGCATACTGAAGGTACTTGAGGGTTTCGGCTGTGCTTCTGAATAACCTGACAACCCATCACTGCACAAACCATATTACTTACCTACTCGAAACTAACTTTACAAATAACTATAATGATAATAAATACACATTGCGTGGTTGGCAAATATATATTAATAATTCCTAAGTACTGGCTGCGTAATGAAAATCGAAATTTACTCGCGATTTGTGCTAAGAAACGTTTCACAAGTAAACACAGAGTATTTGAAGCTGTAGGTAAACAATAATTTCGCTTAATCAAACCTTTCTAAAACTAACATAAGTATAAGGACACGTGACGACGTTAGTTATATGGCTTTACTCAAGTTTCACTACATAATTTATGACGACCAAATCACATTATTGTGTTATTACTTTAAACTGTTAAATTTGTGTATAGTTGCCAAGCCAGGTAAGAATTTAAAAGGTTGCCATTTGCCCTATGTTATTTTTTAGCCAATGAAGCCCAAAAGAATAAAAAATACTTCAGAGAACTACATTTTGATAAAGTACGTTGTTTGCGAGTAATTTCCTTTTACAAAGTGGCGCTAAGCTCCTTCCATTGAGTGGGGCGCGTAGCTAAACCTTCCTAATGCACAGTTCACACTATAAACCTGTGATATACTGCTACGCGCGTCCGAGCGTAGCAGCTACGGAGTAGCAAAACTTTAAAATAAAGCAATGTTATAAATAAGCCGCCTGCTACCAGGATTATATAGGGTCAACCCACCAAGAATGAACACCCCGCCCTATTATTCATTGGAATGAGTAACAAACTGTTACTACCAAATACCTAATACATTATATTTTAGTAAATATTTTTTATTTTCTAATTGTAGAATCATTTTCTACAGTAGTTTTTGTTCAGTGTGTGTTTATTCACTGGTTTTAAGTTCATTATATTGATATATATTAAGATACTCGTAACTTGAGACTAAAACAAGATATCGCTTTTTCCAGAAATTAGATTCCTAATTAATAACCGAGCTTTCAAATAATTAATAAACACAGCAAGAATTTGCATAAACTATCATCATCATCTTCAGCCCACATCCAATCCACCGACTGCAGAGTATAGGCTTCTTCTCTACTGTGCCACTCTTCACGATCCTGTGCTATTTTCATCCAGTTTAGGCCTCTGTGATTGACGATGTCGTCGGACCATCGGGCTGGTGGTCTGCCCACTGGCCTTATCGTTTCTCTTGGCCACTACTCCGTGACTGCTTTTGTCCACCGTCCGTCATCCCGTCTAGCCAAGTGTCCCGCCCATCTCCACCTTTATCTCGTTAATTGCTTACCTATATCTTAAACTTTTGTTTTTTATCAAATTTCGACGTTGGGTACGCGATCAACGAGAGATGCCTAACATAGACAGCTCCATTGCCCTTTGCACTACCTTCATTTTGTGCATACTTTGGTTAGTGAGCGTCTATGTTTCGGCACCATAGATGAGGATCGGCACGATATATAACAAATACATATAATCACGCCTTTATCCCTAATGGGATAGGCAGAACTTTCAAAGAGTATAACTGAATTTTTTAAGAGTTTGGAAATCGAGAAGAAGATTCACCGAACTAAACAAGTTGATAAACAAAACTACCTAAACATAGGTCGTTCGCCACGTCTGACAAAGTTTTGAGGGTTATTTAAGATAGATTTTTATATTGCTGTAGTGACAGGTTGAAAGCCCAACGCCTAAATTGCAATATATAGAAACCCTTAGCTGGTTTCTACAGCATGCCCGGGAAATACAGCTGGCACATTCTAGGTTTTTTTCTCTCGCTTCCAGGGGATGATTCGGCACGACACATTGGCTATACACCTTGGTCTTCAGGTATTGGGGTAGTTTTGTCTCGAAGACATCATCCAGTTTCCCGTAGCAACCCACCCTAATCCGAAACGTTTTTCGATCCCATTTACCTGTGCATCCCGGTAAATGATGTCCAAGATAGACGTAATCGCTGACTACTTCTAAGGTGCCATTACCTTCTATTGTTGTTGGTATTTGTATGCATCGAAGTTATTACTAAATCTGTGGCACAGGACCTTGGCATACAGTTTATAGATCTAAGAGGGATAGCTTAATGGGCGGTTATTATTAGTTATTTATTCATATTTAGTTTTTCATCAGTCAGTTTCAACTTGTCTCCTTTTTTGTGCAGAATCGTGACTGTAGCGTTCTTCCAGGAAGCGAGAAACAGTTTTACGAGAACATTTAGGACAGGCGTTCCACCTGCCTGGCTTTCACTCGCTTCATTCTACGTAGAGCGTGCTACACTTTATCTGAAGTGAGAGGAGGCATACCTAAATCCCCGCAGCACTCTACTGACTCAGCTCTAGGATCAACCGCATCTGATGAGTCCGGTTTCGGTGCTGAATATGAGTCCCCGTAAAACTCTCCATCAAAACATATAAAAGATATTTATTAAAGTGGAAATTTTCTTAAGTATTCATTCACTGGTGGGTTGACCCTAGTTAGGACGCGAGCAAAATTTGAACCGCAAATCCAGCTTAGTCCCTTAAAGTGGATGGTTCAAAAAGTTACATGACCCAAAAGTTGGTACACAACTACCTCTATAGAGTGCCTTTTAACTATCCGGTAAACAAACTGTAGCTACCTAATACGGTGAGGTGACCCGAGGGGCTATCATCCGGTCCAATATTATAAAGTAAATTAATTTGTGTGTTTGTTTTACTATCTTCATTCCCTAATGGTTGTATTATCACTTAATACCAGAGTGAAAGGTGAAACTTGTTTATAATATTTAGTGCAAATATACATACGCATAGTACTACTCATAATCTCAGTAATTATATGACATTATAGTACCAAGTAGTACCATTAATGAATATGTACAGAATCTTTATTTTATATAATTTAAACACGCGTATACCCAGAACTTACTTTCATACTGAACTGGGAGCGATATAAAAACATAGAATGTGCCAGCTGCATTTCCTCTCGGGCATGCTGTAAAGACCAGCTAAGGGATCCGAGGGTTTCAGTATATTGCAATTTAGGCGATATACTGACAACCTGTCACTACAGCAATATTGCAGGTATATTAAATCTATCTTAAATAACCCTCAAACTTTGTCAGACGTGGCGGAACGACCTTTGTTTAGGTCGTTTACGCTCTGCCCACCCCATTAGGGATGGAGACGTGATTATATGTATGTATGTATGTAAACCCAGAATATCTTTTTAAATTATACCTATACATTTAAGTATTTTATTTACCGTAGGTTAAGTTTAGAGTTATTTAAATATATTTTTTTGTTTATAAAATTTTGAATGATAGTAAACAAAAAATACGTATATTCATTCATATACCTACGCGTTTCTATACTATTTACATACATACATACATACATTCAAATAATCACGCCACGCCCTAATGGGCTAGGCATAGCGTAAACATACAAAGGTCGTTTCGCCACGTCTAACAAAGTTTTGAGGGTTATATAAGACAGATTTGTATAAATTATTTAAAAAATATATTCTATTTATATTATTAATATTTAAATATTTCCCTGACTAGACAGAAAGACAGACTAACAATAAAGGGAACCATGGTATACTATAATGGTAACGATCCTTTATATTATAATGCGGGTAGTTTTCGGGCGGCTGGCTAGTTTTCTATTAAACGAGGGCTGTATAGAATGGTCTCTTCGGACATTGTAAATTTGCCGGGTTGTTCTCGAAGGGCACACTCCAATATGCTCTGAAGAGAATGGACCTTTTGGGGGTTAAAACAATGGCCCAACAAAACCTTTTCAAATAATGTAGGGATCCAATTTATTACTTTCCGATATTTTATACAACATAAAGGCTCTTGTTTTAATGTTATAGTTGACTAGAATTTTAGATCATTTTTGTATGAAATATTTGTTATTAAAACTTCAAAGCGCTTTTTGGCTGTCAAATATATTGGATATGAGTCTGTAAGTACTAAATTCCGACTATCTGTAAGTACCTACCTAGGTACTGAAAATGTTTAGAAAATGAAAAACGGCTGAATGTAGAAACATTCCAATACTTTTATTGTTTTACCACTCAGCTACGTCCACACCTAGGGTCGCAATTATAAAAGTCACTCAGATCCGCTCTCGAGGGTCGATCAAGCAGGTCGTAATCAAACTTTTACTCAGTACCTACTCGAGTAGACTGTTAATTTATAAACGCAAACACACTCAGATCAGGTTTTAACTCATGAACTCGTATCAGGATTTACTGATACGAGTTCAAATGTTTGATACTCTCCCGCTTTTTTCCGGTGTTGCGTTCCGTTACAGGAATTATTTCAAGTTGGTACGTATTAAAAATAAAATATATGTTTTAAATGTCAAAAATTCAAAAGGCTATTTAATTTTATTGCACATATCATATAATAAGTATTATTTTATTTAAAAAATGTAAATACATAAATATTTTGTGCATTTTAATGAAAATTACGGTATGTATACAGTAACATGAAATGGAACGTATCTCAAAAAAAACAACGATGGCTTGGCGCGATATTAGTGAATGACGTCTCTTGTTTTGACAACATATTTTTGTATTTATTGGTTGAGCCAACCAAATAACATTCAGTGGAAAATCGCAAAGAATATCTTTGGAAATGCGGTAGGACAATACCGCATTTCCAAGTATTGTGCTGTGCAGCTTCTAAAGGTAAAGATTTAATATAAGGTTTTATGAACTTGTGGTGGAAGTTTCGACTTCACTTATCTCATCCACGTCTAAAATATTTTTCTTGCTTAATTGAGTAATTAAATTCCTATTTAAAGTCTTATTCCAGGTCTTGCCCCTCCGCCTGAAGTTCACTCTTCCTATGTGTTTTATTCTGACCATTGTGTGTGTCAAATATATTACATTAATTTCTGTATTTTTTAAGTGGAAAATCTACAATTGCTGTCTCAAAAACTCATTGCTTGTTTCAATGGGAACACACAAGCTTTATTAGAAACACAGAACATCAAAATGATTTGAGCTAAAGTAGGTAAGTAGCAAGTTATTATGTACCTATTCTCTCAAAAATCTTGAACATCCATAATAAACTGACAAAACACTTACATTTAGGGCACATTAATCCTCAAAAATCCTAAAAAATATATGGCCCCTGGTGTTGCTAAGAGTGCAACACAACCATCTGTCACACTATCCTTACCAATACTCATAGAATATAATAATTTGTTTTTGCTTTTCAGATTATAATTGAAGAACAAGCACTCCTGCTCATACCTTATTTTGCTGCAATAGGTACCTGTCGGGCTTACTGAAACTTACATAATAAATGTGCAATATGTATATCTTTTACTATGATAGAAGTATATTTTTAAATAAGATAAGTTTATGTGTTTTGTAATATAAGTTAAAAATCAATTAACCATTAATTGTTATACTATATGTTTCTGAATCAATAAACCATTAATTGTTATTTTTAATTTAAAGTATTTTGTACGAGATAGTGTTCGGCGTAACCAAACGTGCCTACCTCAATGTACACGAAATAAAACTATACTATAAATGGACTGTATATTTATTGACGAAAAACTACTAACAAAACTATATACGAAAATACTGGCAACACTATGGACGAACTGTCAAAAAAAACGAATAAAAACGAAAATTCTACTAATAATGAAATGTTAATACAATCTGGCAACACTATGAAAAAGATTGGCACAAAATCTTAAATATTTATGAATTAAACTATAAACGGTACTGTACGGTTTATTTATTACATACACCGCACATTGGCAATACCTATAGGTTTTGCTTACGTTGCGACCTGCTTGTCGCGACGTTCATTTTTACATATTTTACTTTAGAGTGCATTACGACGTCATAGCGAGAAGTCACCATATATTATATCTGTAACACTTTATCAACTGATTAAAAACTTTAACTTTAACTTATGTGTGTGATATTTCTACGCGCTCTCATCAACTATAACTAAATCAAGAACTATCTACAACTTAACAACTGGAATAAATGTGCAAACTGTACATTTAAATGGTCCTTCGAGCCTAGAAAAGGATTTTGGTGTGTTTGTGTCTCTTTAGCGATAGCGAATCGGTTGGCCGGCCTCCCAGAAGCGGGTCTCACCGGCTTAATTGAGAAGGCGCACATATCGTTTTGGAGTACAGACTCGCTGAATACCTTACAGTGACCATTTCAAGGTTCTACACGGAAGATAAACGCTACGTGAAGATATCTTAGAGGAAGCTGCGGAAACTTCGCGGAATCCAGGTCCTGAACCAACGCCACGCTCTACACTGAATACGTGTCATTAACTAACTAACTACTTAATTGAACTTACTGGTACGTACCTAAAAAACTATTCAACATGAACGAACTACAGCTTCAAGAGCAACGCTTTGAAAGCATCAAGAATCTTTGCAGTAATTATAACAAAGATTCTCTATCAAGAAAAACTATTTCCTACTTGAAGCTACGGTTGGAATCGCTACAACAACAGT
Organism: Scrobipalpa costella; assembly: GCA_949820665.1. NCBI lineage: Eukaryota > Metazoa > Arthropoda > Insecta > Lepidoptera > Gelechiidae > Scrobipalpa > Scrobipalpa costella. The sequence continues at coordinate 11,818,901 of OX463297.1, read as the reverse complement.
GGGATGACTTTGACCAGAGAGACAAGGTTCTACGGGAAACTTTTGAAGACAAAACAATCAAATATTTCCAGGACGATGTCTATGAAAAACTTAAACAAACTTATGAGAAAACTAAATCTAACATGGAAGCTTTACAAGCTCAACTTATGGAAGATATGAAAAATGTAATTTTCGACTTGAGTGGCATGATTGACGACACCACCGATGATCAACTGGAAAAACTGATAACTAAGCAGGAATGCAACTTTAAGGCACTCGATCGTGTGATGTCAAAAATTCACGAGGAAGTGTTAACTGAACGATGGGAGTTCGAGGATCAACTGTCCATCCTGAAATCGAAGTGGGAAGCGGTCGACAAGCTCCACTGGGAACTAGAAGCTAACTTGAAGGGAACTAACACGAAATACAATAACATGTTCCTTGAAATCGAAGATAAGTACGATGCGCTCAGGAAGAAACTCAGCAACAAAATGTGGGCATCCGCCCATTACTCTCAATCTATACCGAGAATGGAAATCCCAGAGTTTTCCGGCAACTACATGCAATGGACTTCATTTAAAGATCTTTTCCTGGAGTCTGTTCATCACAATCCAATGGTCAACACCGCGCAAAAAATGCAACTATTGAAAACTAAACTGCGCGGGGAAGCTGAGCGATTGGTGAAACATTTAACTATTAACGCTGACAACTATAAAGCATGCTGGGAGATACTGACTCAAAGGTACGACAATCAACGCCTTCAGTTCACCTCTCTGCTAAACGTCATGTTGGACTTACCTATCATACAAGAGCCTGACGCTTTCAACCTGAAAAAAATGCATGATGTTATACAGGAGGTTCTAAATGGGCTCTCAAACATCGGCGTGGACACAAACGCGGCAAGCCCGATTGTTGCGCATTTAATGTCACTGAAACTTGACGCTACCTCATTTGATTACTACATCAAAGAAGCTGCAGATCCCAGAGCATTACCTAACATTGCTGAACTTCTATACTTCTTGGAGAACAAGTTTATGGCCTACGAAGTACGAAGAGGAACTAAAAAAGGAAATACTGCAGAAAAGAAGCTAACTAGTACCAACAATCAACCTACGAAGCAATTTCCCTACCAACAGAAGAATTTTGCCAAGAAACCTAACTTCGAACTCAACAAAACATTTCCAAAAACGTATCATACTGTACAAACAAAACATCAATGCCCGAACTGCAATGGGGATCACGTGTTGATGCAATGTCCCAAGTTTTTGCAATTGAACACGTTGCAGCGTAACAATGCAGTTGCAAAATTACAAGTCTGCAAAAATTGTCTGTTCAGCCACGGAAATGCACAATGTTCGTCAATTAAATCATGCAAAGAATGTAATATGAACCATCATACATTATTACACAACTTTAATAAACCTTTGCCGCCGTCGAGCAACGAAAGGCCTCCGATTTCCAACGGCGGTCAAAACCGAAGCTCCAATCACCTGGCGAATGACGACATGGGAGGAATGCTGACGACAATACAACTGAACGTTCAATCTATTGACGGAACATATGTTACACTGAGAGCTCTTTTGGATAATGGATCTCAAGTGAATTTAGTATCAGAAAAGACTGTACAACTACTTAGACTACCGAGGCAAAACTTCGAAGCTTCTGTCTCTGGAATAGGAAAAGTGTCTAAAGACTGCAATGGACTACTAAAGTTGACCTGCAAATCAATGTACTCTCACTACCAATTCGAAACAGAGGCATTAATAATGAAAACACTAACTAACAATCTACCAAACACAACCTTTGAAAAACAAAACTGGCCGCACTTGGATAATTTGAAACTTGCCGATCCTGACTACAATATTTCGCGTCCCATTGACTTGTTACTGGGCCGTACTGTTTACTCAAGAATAATGATGAAAGGTGTATTTGAATCTGACGAGCAATGCCCTCTACTTGCTCAACAAACGCGCTTAGGGTGGATCTTAAGCGGCGGAGAAGAACAGTCTTTTAATTGCCACGTGACACTAGTGGACCTCAACGAGATGACGAAATTTTGGGAAATAGAGGACATAGCCCAGAATAGCAAACAATTAACTAGCGACGACCAGTGTGAAGTTTTTTATGCTAATACTGTACGCAGGGAATCGGATGGAAAATACACAGTAAAAATGCCGCTGATTCCGGATGCTGCAGAGAAATTGGGTAATTCCAAATCCATCGCAATTGCCCAATTTTTACAACAAGAAAAAAGATTTCAACGTCAGAAGAAACTAGCAGCAATGTATAAAGAATTTATTCATGAATATATTGAACTGGGGCATATGAAACCAGCGTCTCGAGTTACAGACTCGACACTAGAATGTTTCTTAAGTCACCACGGCATTTTGAGGGAACAATCTGATACTACTAAACTAAGGGTTGTTGTCAATCCAGCCCAACCAACTTCAAGCGGCTATAGCTTGAACAGCGTGCAATTGAAGGGTCCAAATTTACTTAACGACATCCAAAGCTTGATATTGAAATGGAGAACTTACAAATATGCAGTAACTGCGGACATTGAGAAGATGTTCAGATATATTTGGATCGCAGAAGATCAGCAGCCACTACAGAAGATAATCTGGCGTGATAGCCCATCGGAAAGACTGAAAGAGTTTCAATTATGCACAATTTCCTATGGTCAGAAATGTGCACCCTGGCTCGCTTTAAGAACTCTTAAACAGCTAGCTATGGACGAAAAAGATCAATTTCCAGCCGCCACCGAAGTATTACTTAACGAGTTCTATGTTGACGACTTAATCAGCGGCCACAATGACCTAGAAGCAGCTAAAAAACTTCAACAGTCACTCATAAAACTACTGAGCAGCGCTGGCATGAATCTGCGAAAATGGAACGGTAATCATCCAGATTTATTGCAAAACTTAGACAAAGATCAAATTTCCACTAAAGCAACTTATGATTTCAAAAATGAACAAACTACAACTATGCTCGGACTTGGATGGAATCCCAAAGTTGACAAATTCATGTTCAACTGGAACCTGGAAGAAAAATGTAAACAGCTAACTAAGCGAAATCTACTCTCCGAAATCTCCAAGCTCTATGACCCACTGGGGTGGTTGGCACCGGTCATTGTGTCAGCAAAACTTATCTTCCAAAAAGTATGGTCCACCAAGCTAGGGTGGAATGACCTGCTACCAATTGAAATTCAAAAAGAGTGGCTGAAATTAAGATCTGAACTACCAGAAGTTAAAAATATTTCATTCAACCGATGGATCGGCGCCGACGGCACGCAAGATATTGAGTTACTAGGCTTCTGCGATGCGAGCGAAAAAGCTTACGCTTGCGTCGTATATAGCCGAGTGACAAACAAAGTAGGTCAACTCATTGTCACCCTTCTCGCCGCCAAAACAAAAGTTGCACCAATATCTGAAAAAACAACTTTACCAAGACTAGAACTAAACGGAGCTCAACTTTTATCGCAACTGATTGATAAAGCCAAGAAGGCGCTATCATGTTACAACTTAACTGTACAAGCATGGTGTGATTCCCAAGTTGTGTTAGCTTGGATACAGGGCGACAAAACTCGATGGGAACAGTACGTGACGAACAGAGTAGAAAAAATAAGAAGCGTCATACCAGCGGAAAACTGGCATTACATCAAGTCGGACGAGAATCCTGCTGACTGCGCGTCACGTGGCCTCCACCCAAGAAAACTTGTAAGCTACAACTTATGGTGGAAAGGTCCTAGTTTTTTGCAATCAACTAACAAAGAAAAGCCATCGAAAAACCCAAAATGCCTATTTACGACCAGTATAGGTAAGACGAGCCCAACTAAAACTCAAAAAATTACTCAAGAAAAAGATGGAATCTTCATAAATGAATTATTGCTAAGGCATAGTTCATTGACTCGCATTACACGCGTCACGGCATGGATATTGTCATTTATTTCCAATGCGCGCAATAAGGTGAAACGCGACACTGACTACCTAACAGCTGACGAACTCCAAGCCTCAATGCGACACATAATAAAACGTGTACAGCAAACTGATTTTGAGACCGAATATAAACAACTAATGAAAAAGGAATTTATTTCGGCAAAAAGCAAGATCTACAAACTATCTCCCTATTTGGATGAACATGGAATCATGAAGGTCGGTGGACGATTATCTAACTCAGATCTGTCGCCGGAGATGAAACATCCAATCATCTTATCTGCAAAAGGCCGACTAACTCAACTGATAATAAAACAAGCACATCTAGAAACATTGCATGGAGGAGCACGACTTACTTTGGCTCACATTCGGCAGCGATTCTGGATCGTCAGTGGAAATAGGGTCGTCAAGTCATACCTACGTCACTGCGTGCGCTGTCACCGCTTCAAACCAGTCGATGCACATCAATTTATGGCTGATCTACCGACACAAAGAACTACACCATCTCGCAGCTTTACCCATAGTGGAGTCGATTTTACGGGGAACGTCGACGTCAAGCTGAATAAGGGAAAGGGTGTAAAAATTACCAAGGGGTACGTTGCTATCTTCGTGTGCATGGCCACCAAGGCTGTGCATATAGAGCTCGTATCCGATCTATCAACGGAAGCGTTTCTAGCGGCATTCAAAAGAATGTGTGCCAGACGAGGAACACCCAAACACGTTTATTCTGACTGCGGCACAAACTTCATCGGAGCCTCACGGAAACTACGTCACGAGTTCGAAGAATTCAAGCAAGAACTATCGCCGGATTTTTTTACTGAGATAGCAAAAATGGAGGTGACGTGGCATTTCACCGCACCCGCGTGGCCGTCAGCTGGTGGTCTGTGGGAAGCCGCGGTCAAAGCTATGAAATATCATCTGCGACGTGTTTTGGGAAATTAAAAACTCACATTTGAGGAATTTTCAACTTTGCTGTGTCAAATAGAGGCCTGTTTAAACTCCAGACCACTGTGTCCATTGACTGAAAACCCAGATGAGTTCTACAACTGTCTCACTCCGGGTCATTTTCTAGTCGGCAGCCCTATGATGTCATTGCCACTATCTGATTACACTGATGTCAGAACAATCGACTTGAGGAAGCGCTGGTATTTAACTGAACATATGTTTCAACGATTTTGGAAAACCTGGTCCAATGATTACCTGAGCCAGCTGCAAACACGCTGTAAATGGAACAGACCAACACCAAACATCAAAGAAGGCGACGTAGTCCTGATAAAGGAAGAAAATCTCCCTCCTGGAAAGTGGGCACTGGGCCGAATACTGGAGTTACATCCAGGAACCGACGGTTTTGTACGAGTGACAACTATCAAAACTGCAACAGGGATAACCAAACGCCCACTGGTCAAACTCTCACCGCTTCCTAAACTAACTGAAATTGAACCTGAAACGGAAAACTTACCTGAAACAAGCTCCAAAAACCCTGGAAGAATTAAAAAGGACATATCATCTGCAAAAGTAAATAAAACTCTACTAAGTTTGTTTACTATTCTTATCATGTTCACTGGAGTACAACTTAGTACCGCCGCCGCTGCTGTGACATCACGGGTTCATGTTACAACGTTTGAGCCGCACCGTCCAGTCTACTACGACACACTCGGCAGAATAAAAATGATACACGACGAGTGGACTCTAATAATGTACTACAATTTGACGAACTACTGGACAGGAGTTGACAAAATTAAAACTTACCTTGAACAAGTGAACTCACTATGCATGGTAATAGACCCGAGATACTGTAATATTACAGTAAACCAGCTACGTCATGAAATGGAGACAATCGACCACTACAACAACATACTGCTTGCTCCACACAAGCATCTTGGCAACCGGAAACGAAGAGGTTTAATCAACGGGATTGGAACATTAGCTAACGAGTTATTTGGAATCTTAGACAACAACTTTGCTGAAAAATATCAGAATGATATTCGATCCATTCAAGACAATGAAAGTTATCTATTAGACCTCGTCCGGAACCAAACTACAATTGTTGAACTAGAAAACGAAGCACTGAAAAAGAATGAAGAAAGTATCAAACAACAACTTACCTTTATGGATGACTTTGTGAAACAAACTGATGCCAACCTAGAAAAGATTGAAACTCACTTGGAAGTAGTGATGGCAACAAGTTATTTCAACTCAGCATCGTTGGGAGCATACCTGTTAATTAACAACTTACGAAAAGTACAAGAAATACTTTTCAAAACCCTCACCAATGTCTACAGAGGACACATTGACATACAACTCATATCACCTGTCAACTTAATCAACCAGTTAAACTTCATAGCTGGACAAATTCCGAAATCAGTATCTCTACCTATAGATAGCGTCAGAGATGACATCAAGGACGTCTACAAATTGTTATACGTGAAAGCACGTGTGACATCGAGCTTTTTCCTCTTTGAAATACATATTCCACTGATCAAAGATGAAGATTTTATCTTATATCAAGTTTTGCCTATCCCAGTGAAAACGGAAGAAGGAACAACCACCATCCAGTTATCTTCAAACTACATCGCAGTTGACCTGAAAGAGAGCATATACATAACCCTAACTAAGGAAGATATGCAGTTTTGCACGCAACTAAGAGAAGACAATTTTATTTGTAACAAAAATCTACCAATTCTTAAGTTGCATACAGATAACGCCTCGTGTGAAGCAAAACTACTCGGTCACTACTCCACGTCACCGTGTTTCTTGAAAAATACAACGTGCAAGGACGGATGGATAGAGTTACACGCGCCGAACAGCTGGCTTGTGACATGTTGCAATACTTGCAATTTGCGTACGATTTGCGATGACGACATCACTACACACGTCATGACGTCGTCGGGGATCATAACATTAGAACAAGGATGCGTGCTGCAATCAAAAGATATGACAATCTACGCTCACAACATATATAACAACAATATGAAGATGGATATGGAATTTGGTCTACCCAACATAAACACATCTATCAACAAGATAGTGAATCTTACGTATCATAAGATGCCACCAACTATAGTACCTGTACGCTCCGATTTAGAAATGGCAGAAATTGGCAAACGATTGTCTATACAGAAAGCTCACGAGAACAATCTGCCGTCATCAATTTCGAGCCATGATGTCCATCATTACGTAACGATCTACAGTTTGATGGGTACAGCTATTGTAGTTGCAATCATATGGATTGTCAAGAAGCGATGTGCAACTCGGACTGAGACACATAATATAGCTACAACAGCAGAACCGCGTGTGGAATTTGTGGAAATGCAGACCATGCATTCAGCTCCTGGGTCTCGCCGGGAGGAGTCAGCTAACGCCCCGGTTCGCAAGAAGGCAGCGCCTGGACGACGCAAGATCGATGCGTCTTCCACTAACGTTGCGTTTAAACTAGATGACTTAATTTAGATTTTTACTTGCTATGTACTGGGACTTCTTTCTATTTCTTTTAATCTTAGTTTTTTACCCTTTTGTTTTGGGGTGGTCAACATGTACGGTTTATTTATTACATACACCGCACATTGGCAATACCTATAGGTTTTGCTTACGTTGCGACCTGCTTGTCGCGACGTTCATTTTTACATATTTTACTTTAGAGTGCATTACGACGTCATAGCGAGAAGTCACCATATATTATATCTGTAACACTTTATCAACTGATTAAAAACTTTAACTTTAACTTATGTGTGTGATATTTCTACGCGCTCTCATCAACTATAACTAAATCAAGAACTATCTACAACTTAACAACTGGAATAAATGTGCAAACTGTACAGGTACTTCACACTTCTGTTATCACTATTAATCACTGTTATTCCACTGTTATTCTTGTTATTGCTGCTTTCGGAACTATTCGAAAACGGATACGAAACGGAAACTGTTTACGGAACTCTTTGTCGATAACTATAAACGAACTGTCACGGAAACACTATACGAAACGATTAAGGAACTGTTTGTCGATAACTATTTACGAACTGTCACGGAAACACTATACGAAACGATTACGGAACTGTTTGTCGATAACTATTTACGAACTGTCACGGAAACACTATACGAAACGATTACGGAACAGTTTGTCGATAACTATTTACGAACTGTCACGGAATCACTGTCACTGTTACTATATACTGTTCACTTCACTATTTCTTCCCACTATTCGATTCGAAACTGAATCTGAAAACTGTATCTATCACGAAACTATATCACTGTACTATACTGTATCTATCACGAAACTATATCACGAAACTATATCTATTCTATTCACTGTCCACTATTCTTCCACTATTCGGGCTGAACTGTATACTATTCTGTATTGTCACGAAAACTGTATGACGAAACTATATCGTCTCGGAACTGTATACTTGGTGCAGGCCACACAGCCGTTTATATACTCCAGTCTCTGTACTGTAGAATTATCGGGAAACAATTGGCAATCCTTTTCTCGAAATGTCATGTGTCTTCTATAATGTTCGATCAAGAACTAAATACAAACTGTCACTGGTAAGGAAGGGATGGCATTAAATCGATTCTCGAATATTCTTGATCATACGTCATGTTGGTAAAAAGACAAGAATAGAATACTAAAGCTATCTCTTTCTCTCACTCGCTCTGATTGGTTGTTTTGAATCTGCCTCTTAATTTAGGGAATAAAAAATACCAAAATTAAATACGTTTGCGCCGTCGCGAACATATTTATTACAAATATATATGTAGGTGTGTACGTTTTTGAATTTCTTTAGTGCAATAAAATGGGTTGGTATTTGTGAGTTTTATTTTACCTAAACAAAATCACTGAAACAATTAATTATTAATATTATCACAGATAATATAATACTATACTAGTACAGATGCCTAATGTCATACAACAAAACTGGTCCGCCATAAGTCGGGCCGAGTGGCGGGCCGCAAGATTTTAGTACAATCTGACGCAACGGTACCACGTGACAGACCACGGCGGGAAGTGTTCGGTCATAATATTTTGCCGTGATCACAGATGGCCCCACGTAGGTACAATGCACGTTCGAAGTACGTAATTTTCTACTAGACTACTAGATGGCGGTAAGAGAGAAGTGAACGCTGCGCCAGAGCACAGATATTAGCAGTTTTAATTTGTAATTTGTAAGAGATTGAATAATGAAACTTATCTTATGTACTGTCAGCAAAGGCTATTGCAGGGCAGGGCCGTTCGAAACGGATGAGATTGTTTCAGGAAATTATGTATGAATTTTAATGTGGTTTAGTATATTTATTGCAGTAAGTGAATCGTGCAAATAAGCGAGATTTTATTAAAGTTTATCAATAATTTCCTGAAATAATCTCTTTCGTTTCGAGCGGGCCTGACCAGATGTCTCCTCTGCTGACTACGTATACTCTACAATCATATTAGGTGCTATCATTTATAAATTTAATAAACTGCTTTACACGATTGTTACTTTTACTTTTTTTCACCTGGCCTCCTTCCACTTATCACTATTTTGAGCCTCTATTTTTATTTATCAAGATGGTTCTTATTAATAGAATAGAAATCGGCCTCAAATACACTTTAAAAGTAATAAATTGAACAGTAGTATCACAGTAAAATATTTACCTTAAAAAGTAAAAGAAAGAAAAACTAATACTAAATAAATGTTTCTAACAAAAAGGAAATTGTATTTACAATCAACGATCGGACTCGATCCGGATAATCACTGCGCTGAAACCCGACCAACTAACCAACGCGCCATCCCGCCGTTGAACTGAGTTGCGAATAAAAGCTACCCTTGAAGTTGTTATGGTTCATCAATGAGTATATTTTTTTTAATAGTAACGTAAACAACAAGTAGAATATCGACATAATTAGCAGGAAAATATATATATGATTTCTTCATTAATTCGTTTAGGAGAAATAAGATCTAAACAAATCAAATCAAACAACATACGAGTACATATAAGTATGTAATTTTTACAAATTTCGGAATCAACGGAGCGGATTCGCATTTACCCATTCATACGTTGACCGGCAACGTTGCGCGCGGGCCCGCACTGAATGGCAACGACGCCACTTGCGGAGCCAACGCTGCACAGCGGGTCAGAAATTGAGATTCATAGAATTAGGAATAAACCAAGTTACGGAATTTTGCTTACAACTTTCAGAAGACAATCTATAGGTAAACTTAATAAAATTAACGACAAGTATCTCAAAGCAACTAAAACTTAAACTTAAGTATGTTTCATTAGGTTAATTTTAATTTAATAAAAATATATTTATCACTAGGGATAGAGGCGTGACTATATGTATGTATGTATATTTATCACTATTTAACATAAATATCTTTGACATTTTAGGAACACATCGAAGTAAAAGGTGTTACCAAGCAAGGTTTAAGAATCGATATGATTTGTTTTAGGCAGCAGGCAATCATGTCTTTTCATTACAGCTACAATTTACTCGAAATATGTTTTAATTAAAATATGTATTCTTTTAAAGATTCTTAAATAATTAATAATATAAAAATAGCTCTTATAGATAGTGAGAGAAAAAAAGTAAGTTAATCTAATATTTATATTCTTTATGTTAGTTAAATCTAGTCTACGCCGAATCGGGGCCATGTCAATGTTTTGTACATACATACATCACGCCTTTGTTCTTAATGGGGTAGGCAGATCGTAAACAACCTAAACAATGGTCGTTCCGCCACGTCGGACAAAGTTTTGAGGGTTATCTAAGACAGGTTGTCAGCCTATCGCCTAAATTGTAATATACAGAAACCCTCGGATCCCTTAGCTGGTTTTTTTCAGCTTGCCCGGGAGGAAATACATCTGGCACATTCTATGTTTTTCTCTCGCTTACAGGCCAGCATGGAAGAAGATTGTGAATGATTTGTTGTTGGTAAATTAAACAAATATAGAAACAGTTTTCCTGCTGATCGTAAGAAAAATACATACTATCCATACTCTATACAAATATTATAAAATCCGAAAGTAGCTCCGTCTATCTGTTTGTTTGTTGTTCTTTCACGCCTTAAATTCTGAACGCATTTTGATGAAATGTGGTGGCATGGTGATAGATGAAACGGACAAAGGTAATTTTTTACCGTAGGATAAGATCTTATTCCCTCGGGAAATATTTTCACACGGTATTTAGGGTATAGGGAAACACTTTATGTATCGATTGACTATGACCATGACATTATAACGCTATGGCTGATAACCAGTGATCGGAATTGGTAGAGTATATTTACCTAAACTTCTAAGAACAGAAGCGGAAAATGGAGACTTCCTTACTACGTAAACTTTTTGCAGGACATCTTGCGGGACATCACATAAGTAAGCAAGAAATATACTTTGCACCATGGTTTTTAATTCTATGGACAAATACAAGCTAAAAGTATACTTGGTGATATTTGGCTACAGTGTCACATTGCCTAGATATTTTGAATTCAAGATTTTCTTACTTTATAGCTTTAAAACTACTGTGTGTAGGAAAAAAAATATTGAGGAAAAAATTACGCAAATTATGTGCTGTATAATTTCTTCATAGGTGTCAACATCGTACGAGCTACAGAAACCAAGATATTTACGAAAAATTGTTTTATTTTTACATTTGACCTTGAATAGCTTATATTCCTGGTTGGTTTTTTTAAGGCACCATTTCGTACGCCGAAATAAATCTGTGAAAAGTCCTGGGTTCGATTAAGATAAACCGATGCTTTTAATAAGTTCCCCTTAGTCAAACATTGATAACAACGCCGTAAAGAGTATGATATAAAACACACAAAGTAATTTTAATTGTTAGAAGGCTTGCACTGATAGTAATATGCTTCTAAATAAGTGCTGTTTATTCACAAATAAACAAAAACTTCGTAAACAAAGCGATTAAATAGAACTACACAAAAGGAGCTCAATTGTCAAAAGGCTTGCAAACTTTTTCAAATTTATTTTGAATTATCTGATTTGTTGACCAGCTTAAAACGTAACTAACATCGTCCATAATATGAAAACTGTCAGATATCGTTAAAACGGTTTTTCGTAAATATCTTGGTTTCTATAACTCCAACGATGTTGACACCTATAAAGAAATTATAGAACACAAATTACGCGATAATTTTTTCCCTTAACATTTTTTCCTACACACAGCCGTTTTAAAGCTAAAAAGTAAGAGAATCTTTAATTCAAAATATCTAGGCAATGTGACACTGTAGCCGAAAATCACCAAGTATATTTTTAGCTTGTATTTGTCCATAGAATTAAATTCCATGGTTCAAAGTATATTTCTAGCTTACTTATGTGATGTCCCGCAAGATGTCCCGAAAAAGTTTTAGTAGTAAGGAAGTCTCCATTTTCCTCTCTTCTTTTTAGAAGTTTAGGTAAATATACTCTACCTATTCCGATCACTGCCGATAACATTTCCTCCCAGCCGAATTTCCTCCCGGGCATGCTGGAAAAACCAGCTGAGCAATCCGAGGGTTTCAGTATATTGCAATTCAGGCGATGAGCTGGCAACCTGTCACTACATGAAACTGCCTAAAAATTAAAATCTATCTTTAAATAACCCTCAAAACTTTGTCAGACATGTCGGAACGACCTTTGTTTAGGTCGTTTACGCTTTGCATACCCCATTAGGCGTGATAAAGTCGTGATTATATATGTGTAGGTATATATGTATGAGTGACATAGCAACAGGCTAACCGTTAACGCAGAGAAATACTTTATTTCCGCGAGAAAATTCATTTAATCGCGGGTGAAAACGCGGGGCGGAAAGCAAGTGAGTTTTATAAATAAGATACAATATTCATACTTTAATTTTTGTTTTATTGTTTTTTTCATAATTCAATGTGCGAGCGTCTCTAAAAGTAAAGTCATATCACATGAACGGCAACCGCTCGATGTAGGTATATTAATTTCATCTGTGGATCGATAATTTGTACCAGTGACATCTATTGGTGAATGGTTGGTACTACCTGTATGTGTTTAGGGTTTGAGCGAAAGTCGAAAAACTTCATATCCTTGACACTCCTGTATGGGTGTCGCTAGAGTAGCCGCTGAAAAGAAACTTTTAATCTAAAACTTTTAAAAAATGAGCATATTATACGATTTTTAATGCTCAGGGTAATCAGAATTATTTATTAAACAATATATTTGCTGGCTTTAGAAACAAAAAACTTGCTTTATGTAAACTTTTATTTAGAATGACCTGCCCGTCTTACCCGTAGCGCCATCTGCTGATATTTTGTAAAAGCTATTTACTGTTGTTCCGGATGGGACCCCATGATATTATTAATCTGGCAGTAGGTAAATTACTAAGTTATTATAATTTATACTTGCGATTGTCGGCACTTGGTGAAACTCCATATTTATAATGTAGTTATTAAAACACTTGTACTTGTTTCACTTAATGTAATTTAATCCTACCGGTTTCGCTAACTTATAGCATCATCAGGGATTTTATACACATCATACGCAACACATAAAACCTTTTAAATAAACTGTTCATATTTAGCGAACGAAGTGCAACAATTGATATATTAGTTATAGTCAATATTATTGTGACGGTAGGAAAACATAAGATTTCGGGATGCCTACAGTGGGGAAATTACCCCTAAGTGGGGAGTTTAAAAAAGTTTTGTACCTCGAATAGGTAAGTCAAATATAATATAAATATTAGAATTACTAATTAAATGTCAAGAAATATATAATTATAAATGTCAGTTTAATATATTAAAATAATAAAAATATTTTAATGTCCGATTATTAAATAAATAAAAAATATTTGTTTATATTTAGGTAAAATAATTGGATTAATGTTAAAAATTAATTTGATAAATTAGAATATGTCATAGAAAATTAAATGTCCTTAAAATAAAATAATAATGGGGATTTGTTTAATTCTAACTGTTCATTGAGTAGTATGTCACTATTTTTATATGCAATTTTATTGATTTCAAGTGCTTCTAGGTTATTCAATTTACGTCCTTTTTCGCCTAATTGTAAAATTTTGAAATTTATCGTTGGGTCAAAATTATGATTTTCAGATATTAAATGTTGAGCAAAAGTCGAGTCATTCTTTTTAAGTCGCCAGCTTCTGAGGTGTTCCTTGGTTCTGGTTTCAAATGACCTACCAGTCTGACCGATGTATTTCTTGTTGCAGTCTTTACATGTTAATTCGTATATACCGCTTCTTTTGTTCAACGGTGCAGAATCCGATTTATGCGTCAGACAGTTCTTCAGTGTTGTTGGCGTGTAAAATGCCGGGATTTTACCTTGAAGGAGTCTTCCACATTTATAGGAAATATTTCCTAAAAATGGGATTCTAGCCCATTTTTTATCAGTTTTTTGGGGTTTTATATCCTTAAATAACAAATTTGTGGTAATTGACTTCTCTTTTTTCTTTAATATCTTTTCTATAGTTTTTGTATCGTAACCATTACTATTAGCAATGTTTTTGATGGTGTTCAGTTCTTTTTTGAAATTTATTGTTGTCATGGGTACAGATACTAGTCTATGTACCATAGCATGGAAGGCAGCATGCTTATGACTAATAGGGTGTTTCGAGTCATTATGGATTACGATGTCACTGTATGTTGGTTTTCTATAGATTTTAAAGTCATGTCTATTGTCTGTTATTGAAATTGTTAAGTCAAGAAAGTTTAGTTCTTTACCACCTACTTCGGCCGTAAATTGAATGTTTGGGTTAATAGAGTTTATATAAGTCAAAAAATTATGGATGTCATTTTTAGGGCCATTCCAGAGACAAAGGATATCATCAACGTACCGGTACCAGTAAATTATATTGTCTTTATATCCTTTATGTCTAAGGATGTCCTTTTCAAAAAAGTTCATAAAAATGTCAGCACAAATTGGGGAAAGAGGACTTCCCATGGCGAGTCCTTTTGTCTGTTTATATATGTTGTTATTGAAGGTGAAATAGTTTTGTTCGAGGCATACCGAAATTGTATGCTCCAAGTCGACTATTTTTTGTGGTTCTAATTTTGACTCTATCAACAATTCACTTATCGCACTTTTACATTGATCAATTGGAATACTCGGAAAAAGGTTTTTCACATCGAATGATACTAAGATGGGTTCCTTTGGGATTGTGTGGTTTTTTATTTTGTTTATAAGATCAATGCTGTTCTTGACCGTATGTTGTAGTTCTGCACTGACCACTTCCTTTAAAATTCTGTTCGCCTTTTTGGCAAGATTATATGCTGGGGCTCCAGTGTAGCTGACTACTGGTCTTATAGGTGTGTCCTCTTTATGCAACTTGTAGTACCCCTGAAGTCTAGGTACAGAAGGATTCATCGGTTTCAGAAATCTGTCTTTTTCAGTAAAGATGCTATTAGCCGATAGTATGGTCTCACTTACAGTCTTATTGTATTTCAAGGTGGGGTCTTTTTTCATGGTCTCGAAAGTATCTCCCGAAAGGAACTTATTGACTTTTTCATTGTACTCAAATTGGGAAGTGACAACTACGGTATTGCCTTTGTCGGCTTTGGTTATTATTAGATCTTTATCTATAATCTTCTTTTTTATGTTCTTTATCGTTATTGCTTCAGTATTTTTACATACATACATACATACATATAATCACGCCTTTATCCCTAATGGGGTAGGCAGAGCGTAAACGACCTAAACAAAGGTCGTTCCGCCACATCTAACAAAGTTTTGAGGGATATTTAAATTTGTAGGCATATTGCTGTAGTGACAGGTTGTCAGCCCATCGCCTAAATTGCAATATACTAAAACCCTCGGATCCCTTAGCTGGTTTTTACAGCATGCCCGGGAGGAAAAGCAGCTGGCACATTCTATGTTTTTCTGTCGCTCCCAGACCAGCATGGAAGTATTTTTATCTCTGTTTATAGATGATTTTTTGATGTCTTCTCTTATTGTCTTAGTACTGAAGAACTGTCTGACGCATAAATCGGATTCTGCACCGTTGAACAAAAGAAGCGGTATATACGAATTAACATGTAAAGACTGCAACAAGAAATACATCGGTCAGACTGGTAGGTCATTTGAAACCAGAACCAAGGAACACCTCAGAAGCTGGCGACTTAAAAAGAATGACTCGACTTTTGCTTAACATTTAATATCTGAAAATCATAATTTTGACCCAACGATAAATTTCAAAATTTTACAATTAGGCGAAAAAGGACGTAAATTGAATAACCTAGAAGCACTTGAAATCAATAAAATTGCATATAAAAATAGTGACATACTACTCAATGAACAGTTAGAATTAAACAAATCCCCATTATTATTTTATTTTAAGGACATTTAATTTTCTATGACATATTCTAATTTATCAAATTAATTTTTAACATTAATCCAATTATTTTACCTAAATATAAACAAATATTTTTTATTTATTTAATAATCGGACATTAAAATATTTTTATTATTTTAATATATTAAACTGACATTTATAATTATATATTTCTTGACATTTAATTAGTAATTCTAATATTTATATTATATTTGACTTACCTATTCGAGGTACAAAACTTTTTTAAACTCCCCACTTAGGGGTAATTTCCCCACTGTAGGCATCCCGAAATCTTATGTTTTCCTACCGTCACAATAATATTGACTATAACTAATATATCAATTGTTGCACTTCGTTCGCTAAATATGAACAGTTTATTTAAAAGGTTTTATGTGTTGCGTATGATGTGTATAAAATCCCTGATGATGCTATAAGTTAGCGAAACCGGTAGGATTAAATTACATTAAGTGAAACAAGTACAAGTGTTTTAATAACTACATTATAACTAAGTTATTAACTGCTTCCATACTTTAGTGGTCTGAGCCATAGGTTCCCGATCCGGAGGTCCTGGGTTCGATACCCAGGGGGGGAAAACAAAGTTGTTATTTTTCAATACCGGGTGTAAGGGTCAGCGTCCCGCAAACTGATAGGGGTTCCTCAGTCAGTGTAAGATTTTTCTCAGTCTGGCTAGGACAATGCAGGCTGAATCACCTGCTGTCTTATAGATTAAGGATTTCGTGCTTTGGAGGGCACGTTTAGCCGCTGGTGCCGGTCGCTGTTGTGATAGTGTTCGTAATACTAGCCATGTCAGAGGCCTATAGGTTGTGCTATTAGGTGGTTTGAACACTGATATCAGGGTTTATCGGGTCGATCAACTCTTAATTCTAAACTCTATATTTTAAACAAATGATAATAAAATCGTTATTATTAGTGTACTGTACGGGATTTATCTGTAACTGAATAAACCAAAATGGAGTAAAACACATACATAATCCATACTTAATTCACCTCCAGACCACAATTAACTGATACGTCCTCAGGAACGCATATCGACTGCGCGCCTGCGTTCTTAGTTTGAAACTTAACGTTTATAAATAATCAGTCACTCAGCTGAAGTCTGAATCGTGATGGCGTACCTAAGTTGGAACTAAAAATAAGACTGAGTACAACAGGCAACTTAAAACTCTACATAAAACTCGTATCAAATTTGAGTCACCTTTACAAATACAAGCATTAAACTCGTTAAACCAATTGTAAATAGTGGCACGAGATGGGGCTTCATTACGAAATGCTGATTGTAGCCTATCATAGGTTTGTTGTTGAGTAAGAGTTGAGTTGGTGAGTTTTTTTTTGCATTAGGTTGATTTTCACGTGTAACAAGAGTTTTAGTTTTGCCGTCAATTCACAAAAACAAATGACAAATGAATGCAATATCTACATCAGGTTACCAAAGAGTTCTAAAATTGAAAATCAAAAACAGTTTTCATTAGCAATGTTTCTAACTGGCCAGTTCTAAACATTTTCAGTGTTACCCACGTATACTTTATTTTGTAACATGAAAAATATTCACCACCCAAAAAAGAGTACATACATAAATATAAAAACGCTTTTATCCCTGATGGGGTAGGTAGATCGTTCCGCCACGTCTGACAAAGTTTTGAGGGTTATTTAAGATAGATTTGTAGGTATATTGCTGTAGTGATAGGTTGTCAGCCCATCACCTAAATTGCAATATACTGAAACCCTCATATCCCTTAGCTGGTTGGTAAAAAGAGTACATGGTACATGAATAATCTCTACACCATCCATTTTAGTTAAATCACTATTATATGTTTTCCTACAAAGTTATATGAAGAAGCGTATACCTTTTACCGTTAGCATCAAGCTTAGGTATTGATAAACTCTAGTTGACCGGTCCCACTTAAACGGTGTTAGATCACAAAGTGCCTTCCCCAGCATCAGACAGTTTGGTTTATTCTATATGTTTGTAGGGGCTACCAGCGCCTTTGAAACTTTAGAGTAAGTTTACTCAGTCATAGGCTTTGTCTTGGTAACGTCCATCACAAAAATTGAATTTGAATCAGGGCAATTAATGTTAAAATTGTATTTTAAAATAGCAGTATATTTTTTTATGAATGAAATAACATTTCCCAGAATCGCCTGAAATGTAAAACATTCCTCAGTAACAAGTGGGACGCAATTTAGAATTCATATTACAAAATATATCCCTGTATGAATTTTTAAAATTCCGGGAAAAAGGTTGGTGAAATTGGCCGCGCCGAGAGCCCGGGCCGTATTCCCCGTGACAAATTAAATTAAGCGCACTACACTACTCTCGCTCGTTATGCTGATTAGGAGTGGAATATCTTCATATTACGTTCCTGGCGCCACTTTGCGCCATTATTGCCACGCTTAGCTATTTCATAAGCGCCATGAGGAGAGGGAAAGATTGGTACAATCACGCAACCGTTATAAAATGTTATTTGATTATGTTTATTATGTTTTCTCTCCCTTGTTGTCGAGTTGATCAAAAGGATGAACGCTGATATCAGAGTAGATCAAACGACTGAGACCGACGGCTTAACGTGCTCTCCAAAACACGGCAACTTTTTTTTTCTAGACAATCAAGTACTTCAGCCCGCATTGTCCTAACCAAACTGTGGAAAAGCTCACAAGTTATAAATTGATAAATATCAACTTTGTATTCCCCCCTGGGAATCGAACCAAGGATCTCCGGACCGGACCGGATCGGTAGACTATGGCTCAGATCACTACACCACAAAGTCTGTTAGGGCAGCAACACACAGGCGTCACTTACTCCGCGCAAGGTGGCACTCAACATTTTCAAATTTCATTTCAAATTTATAATGATCTTTATTATTGACATAAGTTAAGTTGTTCTTAATTTGTTATCTGTAATTCATTATCTCCCTAGCCTTATCCCGTATCTCACGGGGTCGGCTTCCTAATCTAGGGGATTGAACGAGGGTACTGGTTTTTACACAGAGCGACTGCCATCTGACCTCCGCAATTTGTTATCTGTAATTCTACCTTTTAAATAAAAATAAAAAAACAAGCTGTCAATGCTTTTTGTATTGCCTACAACAAACATGCGTCACCTTACGCGCCACGCGCGCGTAGCGAGGAACTCTACGGCGGCGCGGCGCATCCCTCTGTAAAGTTACGCATGTGTGTTCTAGGATATGCAAAAAGCATTGACAGCGTGTTGAGCGCCAAAATTAAATGACGCCTGTGTGTTGCTGTACTTACTATTCTTAGAAGAATCTTAAATACTATGAACTTTCGCCTCGTTTGTTTTTTTTTCTTTTGAAGGCACTCACTGTAACTTATGTACGTAATAATGAAATGATTTTTTTCGTCCATTAGGTTTTTTACATCAAGAAAATAAAATATGAAATATTTTTTTGCCTCACAGTTGACAGATTTGTATAAATTAATTAAATTTTCCTCTATAAAGAACTTCGCGCCAGAGGACTTATCGTCTGGAATTTTCTTCTAAATTATTTACTATTTAGTAAGGGTGTCGTTCAAAAAAAAAACGTAATTGAATAGTAAAATCACTTTTTTTATTATTTCTGAATAGGACGCCATCTTGAGTATTAACAGGGCTCGTTTACATGCAAATCGTTGTTCAAGGGTGCCTTAATCTCTATAGTCGCTAGCCTAAATTATTCAGCTTAGACGCATATTCAAAAGCATTTAGTTGGTGATTTGTGTAGATGATATTATAGGTACAAAGAAGAAAATTTGTAGAGCAATCAAGAGACTCATGGGATTTCATTAGGTAAACATAATGGTTGGCTCGGGGCAAATTCATCGCAGTATTATCAGTTTAGTAAACAAAAGCATCTTCCATACTGGACTGGAAGCGAGAGAAAAGCCGGGAATGTGGCAGCTGCATCTCCTCCCGGGCATGCTGTAAAAACCAGCTAAGGGATCCGAGGGTTTCTATATATTGCAATTTAGGCGATGGGCTGAACAACCTGTCAATACAGCAATATACCTACAAATCTATCTTAAATAACCCTCAAAACTTTGTCATATGTGGCGGAACGACCTTTGTTTAGATCGTTTACGCTCAAGGCGGCCTACGATAAAGGCGTACAATCACGCCATACATACAATGTATGTATGTATAGTTAACAAAATCCGCTTCCGCCTTCGCTCAATTCATGTCACGACTACAGCCTTACTTACTACCTTAATGCAACTTTGTCATACTCTACAGCTTAATAATAACATCCTATTTCTCGACTACAGCTTCGTGTCAGGTGCCAACAACATTATTACTACAACATAAACTTTATTTTACGACAGAGAATATTTTATTAAAACTGCATATCGAGATGGGATATTAAAGTTGTTGCACCAGGCTGGCGTACAATATGCAGTTATAACAACGAGACAACGGAAAGCGCATATACAAAACTTATGCGTCGTCTAGTCGTGTAGATTTTGTGATACAAAAAAGTTGTACATCACAAACCCAGTTATCAAGGCTTTTGAGGTCGTACTCGCTTCAATTTAAAAGTACCTAAATAAAAAAGAAAAACATTAACAAAATACATTCTACGGTTTCAGATACATTTCAGAGATTTTCCTGAAGGAATAAACTAATATAATCTTCTTCTTAGCGAGTGGATTCTCGAGTCAAACGATCCGATGAACCCTGGTGTCAGAGTTTTTAGTTTTTTAGTTTAGTAGCACAGCTATTAGGCCTCAGACATGGTTTCAGTAACGACCACTATCAATGACAGCGACCGGGACCGACGGCTCAGCATGCCCTCCGAAGCACAGAATCCTTTTTCTTTTGATGGTGATGATTCAGCCTGCAATGTCCTAACCAAACAGGACAAAATCTCACTAAGTGATAAATTGACAAATATCAACTTTGTGTTTCCCCTGGGAATCGAACCCTGGACCTCCCATCTCCAAGGCCCATAGCTCTGACCACTAAACCACGGGGCAGTTAAAAATATAATGGTTAATTATATTACTAGCTGTGCCCGCGACTTCGTACGCCCGGTTTGTATGGAAAACACGCAGTCAACACAGATCCAATTTTGTTAGTATTAACTTATAACTACGTTATTTGATTTAACAAGAATTTAATTTTGGTCACAATCATAACATACAATTAAATACAAACAAAAATCAAATAATTCAAATACAATGTCATAATAATAAGTTACTTAAAATCAATAAAAACATAATCATTATCATATGCTACTACCATGTACAACAGGTACCTACATACCTACCTATCTCTCAGTATGCAGGCAATTCCAGTGAGTGAGAAAGGGCGAGTCCCACCGGTCGATGATAGTGGACAGGATGGTGTTGCGGCTAGCGCGCAAACGTTCTAGCATGGATTATCGCGTGAAACCCATCCGTATGAGCCTCGGCAAACATTGTCGATGCGCTGCAATATCGCGGTAGCCGCAACATCACCCTGAAGGTATTATTGTATTGGACTCGAAGGGCGTCGTACTCTTTCTGCGTATAGTAATGCCTGCTGCAATTATTTTTTTGAAAAATTATTCAATGTACAGACACGACCCTTTTAGAGATTTATTATATGTATAGATAAAGATTGCAGACGTGACGAATACGTTAACCCTTTATTCAGAATTTTTAAAGCGTTACAGCGTTTGTGTTGTAACACAGGTATTTGATTTAATTACGTTTGGAAATTATTGAAACAATAACATTCCAGCATAATCTTCAAGATTGGATGAAAGCAATCTACATTTTGTTAATACGCTGCCGCAGAATGATATATGCAAAGTTATATGAGGAATGGCAATGTGGTTTACTTTACATTATGTTGCATTGTATAAACTACCTCCACTTTTTAATGACCTGCAGATTCTTGCTATGAGAAAATCATACATTGAGCTGTTACTCCAGCAGTTGCATTTTTTTTTAAAAGGAGCCTCATAGATTACCTAATAATTTTTCGTCTACTCAATCATATATGAGCAAATACTACCATACCTCAGCACAGATTGCGCGAATATTTCTCCGGAGCGATAAATTCGATCGTAATTGCAGGGGCGCCTTAATGACCTTCCCATTGGACAAATTATTGCCAAATAAGGACACCTATCCCGCTGACCTACTCTAGACCTTATTGTTAGATTACATGTGACATATGTTGCCTTATCTCCTCAAATTACGGAAGATTCTGGTTGGATTGATCGTTACCTTACTCGTAAAATGGAGTAGTTCAGTATGTGCTCGGTGTAAATTTAGTTATTTTTTTTTTATTCTTCTTCTTGTCGCATGTCGTTTCGATCGTTTAGGCGTTTTTATATTAATTTCTGTCAGTACTCTGCCAAACGCACTGCGACGTCAGTTTTTTTTAATTACATAGATGATTACATACATACATATAGTCACGCTTTTATCCCTAATGGGGTAGGCAGATCGTAAACGACCAAAACAAAGGTCGTCCCGCCACGTCTGACAAAGTTTTGTGGGTTATTTAAGATATATTTTGTAGGTATATTGCTGTAGTGACAGGTTGTCAGCCCATCGCCTAAATTGCAATATACTGAAATCCTCGGATCCCTTAGCTGATTTTTACAGCATGCCCGGGAGGAAATGCAGCTGGCACATTCTATGTATATGTGTGTATAGAAGATTACAAGTGGGGTAATCTGGTAATATCGTAGAAGACATAAACCGGCCAGAGAGTAAAAAAAAAATAGAGTTACAGATAGCGCTATGGCCATTCTAATGAATGTCGAAGAACACGAAACGCATCGGTTCTTTATTAACCACTTTTACGTCTTCATTTCGACTCTTCAGATCCGAAAGTGTCTGCATGACAGTGAATTTGGGAGTGATTTGCTAAGCTGGATTAAGTTCCTATCTAAATAATAAAAATAAGTTTTTGAATTTGATTTTACAAATTGACTTATTTTAAATTATTCAGACATCTGTTAGAGTCCATTTGTATGATTGTAATTTTTATTTTGTCATTTTCGGTTTATTTTATTGTGTAATCTGTATTTTTTGTTGCGATCATATTATTCTCTGACATTTTTATTATTATTGCAATGTAATTGTGAAATTAATAATGTGAAATAAATGAATCTAATCTAATCTAAACAAGCCAAACTCAAAAGAGCAAAGCCCTCGCAAAGTTACAAATAATTATAAAATAGAGGTCATTCAAATAGATTTTTACGAAAATAATCATCAAAACATAAGTCTTGTTCATGACGGCAAAGGGAAAGTTTCCATACAATAATTTATATCTGCAGCATATTACAAAATATATTTCCAGCTTATTGGAGTGCAAAACTTCCCGCCAAAATTTATTGCGCTTGTTGTGCAACTCCAAGTACATTTTCGAGGCGAGTGCTTCTGAAAAATGACGTCACCAAGTGAAAACCGATTTTAACCGATGAACTTTTTTAATATCGAAGTTCTGCCAAGTTCTGCTCATTGGCACTCGTGAAGTACAGTTTGTTTAAAGGCTACTTGTAATACAAAGAGTTTAGAAATGTTCCTCTACATCATCATCATTATTTCCCTAGCCTATCCCGTATCTCACGGGGTGGACTACCTAATCTAGGGGATTGAACGAAGGTACTGGTATTTACACAGAGCAACTGCCATCTGACCTCCGCAACCCAGAAGGGAAACCAGACCCAATCCTAGAATAGGTCAGAGTTTTCAAGCCACCAATGCTTAGCACTGGCCTCTGACATAGCTTAACGACTAATATCTACGGTATTAAACGATATTAACCGGGACCAACGGCTTAACATGCCTTCCGAAGCACGGAAAAAGCAACGAACAAACGTACATATGAAATTCGAAAACTGAAAAACACATTGGTACATTTGGTGGGATTCTATCCACTACACCATCGGATTCACCATTCCTCTACATCATATTGGATTTTATAACCATTTATGAAGTACACTTGATTTTGGTTAAATAAAAGCAGTACAAGGAATGTACAATATCGGTCATCTTTTCCAGTAAAACTCTTCATAAAACTCAGTGAATCGCACTCAGAAAAATGCAGACTTAAGTGCATTATGCAACAACGCTTAAATCAACGAAATAAGTGAGAGCTCAATCTTTACTGGACGCTGAATGTTACGAGCATAATTTGCATGAGTGAGAGAATAAAAATCATTGGCAAAAAAAATACAAGTGAACTAATTCTTTGAAAGACTATACAGTGAGACATGCTGAGCCCTATGGTATAGTGGATAGGGCCGCTCCTCCTGAGCGGGAGGTCGTGGTTCGAATCCCATTGCGTACCAATATGTTTTTCTGTTTTCGAATTTCATATGTACGTTTATTCGGCGCTTTTTCCGTGCGGAAGGCACGTTAAGCCGTTGGTCCCGGTGAACAACTTTTAACACCGTAGATATTAGTCGTGAAACCATTTCAGAGGCCAGTACTAAGCATTGGCGGCTTGAAACTCAGACCTAATCTAGGATTGGGTCTGGTTTCTGTTCTCGGCTGCGGAGGTCAGATGGCAGTCGCTCTATGTAAAAACCAGTAGCCTCGTTCAATCACCTATATTAGGTAGCCGTGAGGTACGGAATAAGGCTGGGATGATGATGACAGTGAAACATGCTGTGCATGTATAACTGTACAAATTACAATCATTTACAGCTCCATCGTAGTTTCATTAATAAGAAACATGCAAACTCATCATGTTTGTGCAACCTCAATAAAACAACGAAACAAGTGAAAGCTCAATCAGCTCCGGACGCTATCTGCTCTGATGTTACCGAGCGTAATTTGCTTGAGTCAGAATGGAAATACAGATACGAGTTTAAGCTCATTTCACACAATAGCATAAAAACAAAACACAGTAGATCGCACTCACATAATGCAACCTCAATAAAACAACGAAACAAGTGAAACAAGCTCAATCTGCTCCGGACGCTGTCTGCTCCGATGTTACCGAGCGTAATTTGCTTGAATGAGAATGGGAATGCAGATACGGGGTTGAGCTCATTTCACACTCACGAACTTTGGATTCCGAACAGCATAGCACCGATACAGCAATGGCAGACAAACATTATAAATCATTCGTTCTTAGAAGCGCGTCGCTCTAATCGGATTTTGTTGTGCCAGTAGTTTAGAATGCATTTCCACTCCTTTGGATTTACCTATCAATGTTATACCTAGGTAAACCGATTATGTAGTAAGGGGGCTTGCTATTAATTAAGCAGACAGATTTTGACCTTTGACCTTACCACCTTGTTTGTATAAAAAATAATATGGAATACCGGTAGTAACAATGTGCATAGAACTTAAACCCACTGCCCGTGTGTCAGTCAGTGCGTTAGTCGGGCAAGTGCACAGCCGCGAGAAATGCAGCCAGCATCCGGAAATAGCCTCCACGGGTTCATTTCGCCGGCACTGCTGTTTTAGAACAAAACAAATTAATATAGAATAGCGGTAGTGATGTGTACAGACCTTTAGAGCGTGTGTCAGTCAGCGTAGTAGGCGGGCAAGCGCACACCCGCGGGAAATGCAGCCCGCATCCGGAAATAGCCTCCACGGGTCCATTCCGCCGGTCTGCCGTTCTAGAACAAAACAAATTTAAATTTTAATCTCGGCACGAGATAACAGAATTCCTCCAGAACCTCGTCGCCTGCAAGTACAGTACGTCTAGACTTTGAATGAAGGTGACGCAAAAAGAAACTAACGCCGCTGACGTAATTTTGAACAGTTCTCCATTCAGGCAGCGCCCTCGCCTACGTTCATTTGAAGCTTTGACTCACAGTATAACCTATTTCCATGAAAGCGGCTCCTTCAAAGTAGCTAATTAACGCTGAAGTATATTTTTGTGTAGGAAATCTTAAAAGTGAATAACGCGCAGCGACGCTTTGATTAAATAAGTAAAAAACATTTTTCATCTTTTGCAACCTTTGATGGAGTAATTAAATTTGTTTCATTATGTAAGACTTCTTCAGCGACTACGTTCTTCTAATGTGAAATAACATTAAAAACCAATTTGATTTCATAATTTGAACAGTTTCTTTCGGCCTTCTGAAAATATGAAAAATAAATTATGGCAAAAAAAATAGATAGAGTTCAACTCAACATTATATTTTTTTTTGCTAAATAAAAGTTGGAACAATGACTGAAAAGTTTGTAAACGTAGTCTATTTATGGATATTTCAACTCAATCACAATATTTAGTTTAGTTTATTACAAAATTTGACTTTTTTTTATTAAATTGTGTTTATTTGAGTAGGAGGCAGAGAAAAGTGAAAGTGCTTACCAATTTTCAGCGCATTTTACGCAAATTATAAACTAAAAAGTCTTTGCTCGTTAAATTGTAACTCGTCGTCCCAAGTTCTTATAAAAGTTACCCCGAAACGTTGAAAAGTGTGTAACAAAGTCCTCGGAAGTTGTTGAAAACAGGAGGCAGCTAAGAGCGTGAAAATTTTATAATTACCTGCAAATTTTTTATTTAAAGTTGTTTTATATTTAATCTAGTATCTACATAACGTAAGTATGTCGATGTTTTACAAGAATATAGTTAAGTAGTTAACTCACTGTGTGCTGGATATTGTAATTTCCAGGCACATTTCCAGGACACTGTAAGCTGGTATCTGACTTTCCGGTCAGATAAGTGAAGCATGGCAGAGGCTTAGGTTAGGTCCCTTGATAAGTCGAGCACCAAGCTTAGAGAAGAGTAGATTATTACCGCTATATCTATTTACTTACAGTGTACACAGGAAGAAAATTCTTTACAGTTTCCACTAATACAGACATCTATAATTATAATCTTTGCATACACACATATAGTCTAGTTATCCCTAATAGTGTCTCATGTGGGCTAGAGAGGCTAGAAAAGATAGATCAACCTCGTCTTTCCCCTTGGGTGGCATAAAATAAAAGTCGACTAAGGGATAAATCTGGAGAATGGGCAGCAGTGTTTCCCGTGAATATCACATTATGCAATACGCTCGCCAATATCTTGGAGTAGGCTTGTGGCTATCTACATTCTGCAGCTCTAATAGAGTTATTTAGGAAATTAAATTTTCTTCCATGCTGGCCTGGGAGCGAAAGAAAAACATAGAATGTGCCAGCTGCATTTCCTCCCGGGCATGCTGTAAAAACCAGCTAAGGGATCCGAGGGTTTCAGTATATTGCAATTTAGGCGTTGGGCTGACAACCTGTCACTACAGCAATATACCTACAAATCTATCTTAAATAACCCTCAAAACTTTGTCAGACGCGGCGGAACGACCTTTATACATACATATATACATATAATCACGCCTTTATCCCTGATGGGGTAGGCAGAGCGTAAACGACCTAAACAAAGGTCATCCCGCCACGTCTGACAAAGTTAAGGGTTATTTAAGATAGAATTGTAGGCATATTGCTGTAGTGACAGGTTTATTAGGGATAAAGGCGTGATTATATGTATGTATGTAGGAAATTAAACACCTTATTAATATAACTCTGTTAATGCAATTCTCCATACGGGTGTTTTTAATTCCGTCCTGTGGAGGAGCTGTTTCAGTTAAGATATAGACAGCACTTGAAAAATATTTAACAAAAACCATCTCATTTTATTTCATAAACATGTATCATGTATGTTTAGAATTGTTGATGACTCCTCTTATTTGTGTATTCTTCTTCTTCTGTCGAGTGGGTTGTAATGGACCTAGCTTCTTCTGCTATTCAAAACTAATTCACTGTTTTAAAATACAAGTAACGCCATCTAGCAGATTGGTAGGAGAATCACTATAAAAAAGAAACTAATGCCAATCTAGTGTTGATTGAGTAGAGAACTAATATTGTAGCCAAATCGAACTGAAATTACTTCAATTTGAAGTAAGGACACGCGGTGCCATCTGGAAGATAATGGGAGAACTATCAAGAGAAGGAGGAATGAAGGCTCTCGAAAACTCGGGAACGGTCTAGAAGAGGGAAGATAAAACAGTCGGGGGCTCGAGAAGGGGGAATGGGGCCGGAACTGGGAAGACGAGGGGGACGGGAGAAGAGAAGGACGCGGGGGAAGAAAAATGGGGTCGGGGACCGAGCAGGGAGAAGTTTAGTTGACCTGGAGTTTTAGTTTGAGTGGAAGTTTAGTTTTACTTGAAGTTTAGTTGACTTTTACCAGTGAAAGTGTACACATCAAAGAGGAGAGGAGAGTATGCAGCCGGGAGGCAACCAAGAGACCTACTTTGGTGGGATGTTGGTGCCATCAGTTGTTCCTGTTGTGGACGGAGGGCGGTGACCTGACGATCAGCGGTTCTTTTACATGGTGGAGTGGAGGATGCTGACAGTGGAGTCTTGCAGAGCTGGTGGAGTGTCACCTACAAGGATTCTAAAGGATGGGTAAACCTTTACACAAGGTATTCCTGCATCAAATCATGAACTCATTCATTTATTTACTTAATCTTGAATAAATTTACTTTGTGTTTTATTTACTTTACCATTTCTACATTTATTTAATTATCTTGTCCACTTCAGACTTTGTTTATTTACAAACTTTTCCCTGTTCAATTAACAATCCTTTTTTATGATATTTCATACTTGCCAAAGGCCGTTCTATTAATTTTTATATATATCATTTCCAATATTTCTTACATGATAGGTATGGTTAATGAGATATATGTAGGATTGTAGGTCGGTTTAGCATGCAATCACATAATTTATACACAGCTAAGCGGTTAGGTAAATAGGCAGTTTAGGTAAATTGTAGGAGTAGGTTAGGTAGGGGTAGGTTTAGATGGATGGGTTAACCTAGGTAATAATAAATAAGAATTAGGACAATATCTAGGAAAGTAGGTGGGGGTAGCTATTTGGGATCCTAGTTTGTGTTTAGGTAGGTAGTTCTCTCCCTTTCCTTTACCAAAATTCTTGCCTTACCTTTCCTTTAAGCAGAGAAGCATCATCCTAATGTTTCATAAAATGCCCAGCAGTGGAATGTATAAATTATTTTAATACATTCTATGTTTTTATAACTATATCTATGTATGAATTGTTCATACCTACCTATCCTGGCAGAGGAGACAAAATACTTACCTATTTTTCTCAAGTAAACTACTGAACTGATTTATATTCACTTAACTGTGGATTTAATACCTATGTATGAGTCATTCATACCTACGTGCTTATTCTGGCAGTGGATACTGAATTGATTTTATATTCACTTTATTGTGAAATATGTTCAACGGACAATGTTTTGAAACATTTATTGGATTCATGATCCTATATGTATGTATGTTCTAGACTCTAGAACACCAGCTACAAACTTGGTGGGAACGTTCACCTCTGATACCTACTATGTAGGTTTTATACAATTGATGATCCTGTTCTACAGACTGACAAAGTTTATCTTTGATAATATACCTACTGATGTGTGGTTTTTATACTTACAACTGATTGGGACTATGGTCCAATTACCTAATGGGAGTATTCATTATACTTACCAAACCAATACAGCATGGAATGTGGGATGATGTTATCTGTATCCTACCTACAACCTCAAATTACCAGGGTAACGGGTCTGGAATTAAAATTATATATTTATTCACTTTATGTGAATTTTATATGACTGATTTATGGTCAGTTGGCTTTGACAAGCCATTATACTACTGAAATACTACTTGACTTGATGTCAATTGAGCGACATGGTATCAGCCATGGTCAAACCTCCATCACATACTACATCTTAGCATTCGATATGATTGTAACAGCATTTTGATCACAGAAGCTTATTTTGCACTAAAGAAGTCTGACAATCAGTCACTACTTGCTCTTGCCTATCACTCCTATATCTACAACTAATCTATGGCTTGCGGTGTGAATGATTGTTATATTATCTGGGACTAGCTTCGGCATCCCTATCTATTCTACTGACTCCTGGATGTGCATATCATAAGTGGAGATCGATGACTGGTGCAGTTTCATAGTCGGTGCTTCCAGCATAGCTGGACAACAATTTATAAAACCTTTGTTGGGACAATGTTTCTCAATTGGACATCACAACTTACTACAAATTACATCAGACATGACTTGCTCTGTCTTGGTTGGCTGACCAATAAATCAGCTCAAATTAATTATATTTTATATGATGTTGTTCATCAATCTGGACTCGTTCCAAAATTCCTAAGTGCGCTGTCACTTATCTCTGGCCTGAGGCTTGGCCAAAATAAAAACCAATGGGAGGGCACAGAAGTGCCTCCACTTTCCTTTTCTGGGGCTTGCATGATGGGTTTTGCATCAAGGACAAGTTCCTAGGCTATTTACTGTCTTTATTAGTGTCTGGGAATTGGTAATTGAAGTAAATCTCATTGTTGATGGTTGGCGAGCACATAAATCCTCTACCAGCGAATGGTTGGAGCTGGAATCGGACGTTCCGTTATCCCGCTGCGTACTGTCCCAATGTTGTCCCAAGAACCTAAAGAGAGCTAAGTTATGACATCCCACTACCACTTTAAAGGATTTGGGTTACTTTTATAAATACTATCACACAACGTACGGTCCTAACTATAATACTAGACGATCACGATCACGAGCCAATATCGTAACTCTTATTACTAGACATTCATGTGCCACTCTCCTTCACACCTTTTCACATTCCTCTCTTCTATTCCTCTCCACATTCCTTCCTCTCCTCCACACACCTTCCTCTCAAACTTCCTTCACATATCAATTATATTAGGGTTGTTATTAGAGAGGGGGGGGGGGTTGTTACAGGGTATCGAGTCTATCGACCCTATGAACCCTGGTGTCAGAGTTTTTAATCCGCCTAGTAACACAACTATCAGGCCTCTGACATGGTTTTGAGTAACGACCACTATCAAAGACAGCGAAATCTCACGAAATCTTTTTCTTTTTGGACAATCAGGTTATTCAGCCTGCAATGTCCTAAACCATAAATTCTACTCACTCAATACCAAATGTGTATTGAGTGAGTAGAATTTATGGTTTTAGAAATGTCGATTGTTTCAACCCACATTGTGTATCTTCAATGCTGGACTGGGAGCGAGAGAAAAGCATACAATGTGCCAGCTGCATTTCCTCCCGAACATACAGTAAAAACCAGCTAAGGAATCCGAGGGTTGCAGTATATTGCAATTTAGGCGATGGGCTGACATCCTGTCACTACAGCAATATACCTACAAATCTATCTCAAATAACCTTTAAAACTTTGTCAGACGTGACGGCACGACCATTGTTTAGGTATATTACGCTCTGCCTACTCTACTATTAGGGATAAAATCGTGACTATATAACTAGTTTCTAACAAATCCGCGACGAAAATTCTCGGTAAGTGACTGAAGAGGGCGTGTTTACGAAACCACTCGACTTTATGAGATAGTTGTTAAACGACACGACGACGTCTTCCATGCTGAACTGGGAGCGATAGAAAAACATAGAGTGTGCCAGCTGCATCTCCTTCCGGGCATGCTGTAAAATCCAGCTAAGGGATTCGAGAGTTTCAGTGTTATGGACTGACAACCTGTCACTACAGCAATATACAGATATATCTTAAACAACCCTAAAAACTTATCAGGCGGGCGAAAAGTCCTTTGTTTAGGTCGAAAAGTCGGCGTCAAACCTACAAGTTAGTTGCTATATATTTCATAAATAGGTATTCATTCATTGTACTTATGTATTGAAAAGCTATTCTTCTGGGAACTTTGCCTCGGAGTTGAGCGCTGGATGCAATATTTAATTTATAGTCATAACATTATGATAAAAATAAAGAATTTATCTCTTTCTACTGCAATGTATTTGATTTCAAAGAAGTCTGCGCAAAACCGATGCTTTCTTCTATGCCGGCCTGGGAGCAAGAGAAGAACATAGAATGTGCCGGCTGCATTTCCTCCCGAGCATGCTGTAAAAACCAGCTAAGGGATCCGAGGGTTTCGGTATATTGTGATTTAGGCGATGGGCTGACAACCTGTCACTACAGCAATATACCTACAAATCTATCTAGAATAACCCTCAAAACTTTGTCAGACGTGGCGGAATGACCTTAGTTTAGGTCGTTTGCGCTCTGCCTACCCCTTTAGGGATAAAGGCGTGATTTTATGTATGTATGTCTGCGCAAAACTCTCGGTAAGTGACGATGGAAGTGAGCGAAGAGAGCGAGTTGACGAAAACACTCGACGACACGCGACTTTGCGAGATATTATATCGCGTCGTACATACACATATTCACGCCTGTATCCCTAATGGGGTAGGCAGAGCGTAAATTACCTAAACAAAGGTGTCCCGCCACGTCCGACAAAGTTTTGAGGGTTATTTAAGATAGGATTCTAGGTATATTGCTGTAGTGACAGGTTGTCAGCTAATCGCCTAAATTACAATATACTGAAACCCTCGGATCCCTTAGCTGGATTTTACAGCATGCCCGGGAGGAAATGCAGCTGGCACATTCTATGTTTTTCTCTCGCTCCCAGACCAGCATGGTAGTAAGTATATCGCGTCGTCATTCTGTGATATTCACCTCTCGGGTCATTCGACTCGAGAATCCACTCGCTAAGAAGAAGAACCTCCCGTACACATACATACATATAATCACGTCTGTATCCCTAATGGGGTAGGCAGAGCGTAAACAACCTAAACACAGGTCATTCCGCCACGTCTGACAAAATTGTGAGGGTTATTTAATATAGATTTGTAGGTATACTGCTGTAGTGACAGGTTGTCAGCCCATCGCCTAAGCCCTCGGATCCCTTAGCTGGTTTTTACAGCATGCCCGGGAGGAAAAGCAGCTGGCACATTCCATTATTTTCTCTCGCTCCCAGTCCACCGTGGAATAGTACACTGCTCCCGTATAAAAAAGTTTTCTACTGCTACTGCTATGAACGTGGTAAAAATGAACTGTGTGAGAAAAACTGGGCTCATTTCAAACGAGCTATTTATTTGACATACTCGCGATTTTATATTGATTTTATTTATTTTTCTATATTTAAGAAAAAATCTTTGAAACTGTGTTGAAAGAGTATTCAAAACATTAAAATGGTGAAAACCATGCCAAAGTCTCTACACAACTTTGTACAAATTTTCTTTAAAAACATTTCGCAGTAAAATCTAGTTGATCCTACTTCTGAATGTACGTAGTCTACTTGGCGCAAGGCAAGCTGACTCGAGCAAGACTCGAGGGTTGTTGAGATGCAACTCGCTGACTGTCTGCAGCTGCAATAGTAGTTGACAAGTCGCTCTTATACATCTCTATCACAATCTACCCACCCATGTACTAAAAGACAAATAAGGTTTTTTTATTACAGAGAACAGTTTGTCATAGATTCAAAATAAAAACTCCTTGGTATTAGTAAATAGGAAATGTGCCCTTTTTTTCGAGAATTAGTCTATTTTTTTCAAAGCAAGTTATCACTGGCTACATAAGCTCAAAATGTTTCAGGATAAAGCCATTAGCTATTGTATAGAAAAAACTAGACTTTATTCTTCTACATTTAAATGGCTCTTAGAAAAAAAAACAGCTCTTTTCGGCAAATTATAACTGGGCTATACTGGTAAGTTTCAAACGTTGTTAGTTCTTACTTACTTACCGCTAAAGGTTTATCACATCATATATAAATTTTCACAAAAAAAATACTATAGTTTTATCATCCTCTAAACTACGACCTATCTACATCAAGATGAAGAATCTCGCTTCCATTTTTAAAATTGCATGTAGAATACACAAGTAAACCATTCGGGAATTGAACGCGAGCCGTTTTTAAAATATGTCTGCTACGCCGCGTGCCCCGATTCAAGCAATGATATTAAATTTTACCTGAGACCTGATTTATGGGACGCGGGGGAGCAATTTCCTTTACGGAATCGTTGTCATGGCAACACGGTGGTTTCTCCACCAGCTGCGAATTTATGAATCAAGAATACAGCGCTAAAGGCTGCCACACATAAACACGTTTTGATAACGTAACGTGCCACGTTACGACAATGCGCAACAGTACATCGTCACGACGTGGAAATTTACGATGCACATCGTATAACTGACAGACAGATCAGGTATAATGAATGTCATGACGTGAAACTTAAGTTAAAATCCTAATTAATACCATGGCAGCTGCTGCCTTTTCCGTTCGTTTGGATTTCTAATTCGCACAGCCGCGCGACATGGTATCGCTGATTTTGACGACATCGTGACGAGTCACGTCGCAACATTGTAGCGTGTCACGTCACAAAATATTCCAAGTCACGGCAACGCAACGTTGCATTTCACTGCCTACTTCGTAAACGTAAAGTGTTTGTGTGTGGTAACCCTAATGTGATGAGCTGGCACATTTGATATGAATGTGTCGTCATCTGGATAAAAATGAAACGCGAGACCTCTTCACATCGCGCCGAATGAAATCATCTGCCTAATATGTTTTACTTATGATGGAGACACGCACATTATATTTTGTAATCCTCTGTTATCGCAAGCAACGTATAAAAACAAATAACATAACTTTCATAAAAAAATCTTTATATTTACTTGTTTCAG
This sequence comes from Scrobipalpa costella, assembly GCA_949820665.1. Taxonomy (NCBI): domain Eukaryota; kingdom Metazoa; phylum Arthropoda; class Insecta; order Lepidoptera; family Gelechiidae; genus Scrobipalpa; species Scrobipalpa costella. Next base: position 11,784,205 of record OX463297.1, on the reverse strand, counting down.
CGAACATAATTATTGTTAACGAAGAGTACGTTAAGTAAAATGGAGGAAAATTTCATTTACCTGCTTCATGTCCCGTACAACTCAGTCATAATAACATTCGCGAAATATCCCATTATTCTTGTCACTCCACACGTTTGCAATCAGTAATTTAATAATGTATTTTCATAGTGAGTGAATAAGGGCTTGTTTACGAAGACGCGCAGAGCGTGTTTCGTATAATTTTTCGGTCAACATCATAGTATGGCCACAGGGCGTGCACTCCATACAAGCCGCTGAGTTTCCTACTACATGCTACATGCGCAAAAACGTGTTCATACAGGTTTGAAGTGGATTAGTGAGCGTGTGACCGCCTCGGAATAGCTCGCGTACCCGTTGGTGCAGGGGAGACGAGATGAGGTAACATGTCGGATCGGGGGTGGGAGTGTCTCTTCTTTAGCGTTAGCTAATATTATATTTTCATTGGTATGGCCATGCCTTGCTTGGATCACAAATCGCCTCTTTAACTATACATACGTCAAGTTACTTCAGTCAACTTTTTGCATTGAAAGTATTGTGCCGTTCCTCAATGCCACCGGGAAAACAACGAATGGGCGTTTGGGAATTTGTTCGTTTGGGAACTTATAGGTTTATTTATAGGCCAGAAGCTTCACTCATACTCTCGTAAAACATTACAGCCTTCCATGGGTATCTTCATGGAAAAGCGATTGGGTTTAACCTGAAACGGTACACGGTAAACGGTACATACGCAACGTCTGAAGCGCCGCACAACGCGACGTCTAACGCACCGCGCAACGTCTCCCCGCGTCTCCTGAACGAAGCCTTAAATGTAGGCTGTTTTTCCAGTCTCATATTCTCGTAATTAGCAGAGTCTCATATTTTCGTCATTAGCAGCAGGGGCCCGATACGAGGTCGCTCTCGAAACATAATTAATATAGCTCAGGTAATAATGGAGCGTGACTTTCACCCGGGCTGACGTGGATGCCGCGCTGTTTCATACAGGATGCGAGAAAAAAAAATCTGAAAACTTGTAATATGGTTGGTTGTAACTATCTCGGATGCACATGTCCGTGTGATGTGTTTCCCCAGGCATCTTATAGCCTGGCCTGCCCAGCACTCGCAAAGACCGGTACAGTAGGTACGTAGGTACAAAACCAGTTGCTTTATCATACCTTTCAATTTACGGAAAACATCGGTTTAAAACCTTTACACCCTGTATTGTAGGAATAAACCTTATCCCAAATAAACCACCCACTGAGCTATACGATACATTACAATAAAGTAGGAAAGTAAGCTGAAAATAGCGTTACGCTGATTTTATTTCTATAACAAAATTATATGTAAAAGTATCTTATTAAAACAAGCTTTTATTTAAATTGCGATAAAAAGGATAAAATAAAATTTCCGTTTAAAACTTTTACTATCAATTTATAACGTCACGTTACACAATTTTCATAATATAAAAGCTTGTCGCGAGATTAAACACAAATTATTTATGATTCATTTTTTAAGATTAAAACACAGAATAACGTAAAATGTTTTTTTTTTACATATATCTTATTTTTAACTTTTTAGTCAACCCATCGTCAAAATACATCGTATTTTTTATTAAAGATTAATTACTATGGTTTTATGTTCAAATTTTTAGTTATTGCTGGACAGGTTTTACAAACTGCTCAAGACAACAAATCTAATGAGCCCAAGTTGCAAGATTCCACCCGAACATACATAGGTACATACATACATACATTGCAAGTTAAATAAAAGCTTTTAAAAATGTCTAAAATCTGTTAATTTTTGTCAAGATTAGAATTATTTTACATAGGTATCTGGAAGATCTAGGATGTTTTTATACTATCAGCTCTTTCCTATGATGAAGTGGCCGATTGATATTTAACCATCTTTTTTTAAATATTTTTGTACACACAATGCTATTTTTATTTCATTTAATATGAAAGAAAGAGAATAACGTCGCTATGACGTATACATAAGAAAGACTATGATAAAGTCGCCACTCCCTCTACCGTTTCTGTAGCTCAGTTCGTAGAGTTATGGACCGGCATTCCAGAGACGCAGGTTCGAGTTCTGCCAGAAACGAATAAATTATTTTCTTTCTTTCATATTATATGACATTTTACCAGACCAATCTTGTTTGTAGATACCTATATTAAAGTCTTATACTCAAGTACAAAGGCCTGCGGCTTCACAATAATTTAATTTGAGTAACGCCAATGCCAAGAACTTATAATCAAAATTGTTCTCTCGTCCTTTGTTTGGCGAAACTTCTCAAACAGAAGACAACAAGTTATCGACCTGCAAGTGATTTAATCAGAACATGCTCAATTCTAAATGTCTCTTACTAAATTTAAGTGACTACATAGTACATACATACATAATATAATCACACCGTTATCCCTCCACATCGCTATCCCTAAGGGGTAAGCACAGCGTAAACGACCTTAACAAATGTCGTTACGCCACGTCTGACAGAGTTTTGAGGGTTATTTAAGATAGATTTTAAGGTATATTGCTGGCTGTAATGACAGGTTGTCAGCCTATCCGCTAAATGACAATATACTGAAACCCTCGGATCTCTTCGCTAGTTTTTACAGCATGCCCGGAAGGAAAAGCATCTGGAACAATCTATGTTTTTCTCTCACTAGAGCCACCGCCCACCGCCCACGATACAGTGACTCGCTAACAAGCTGTCAACAGACTGAATAGACAGACGTACCCTAATTAAGCCTGTTTTCAGTCACTGGGATCAATTCCGGTGGCATCTACTAAAACTTATATTTAACTCAATTCTGTGGTACATTTTTTTTTGTTTGCTAACTGTATAAAAAAATATATTTCTCTCAGGCCAGCAACAACTAGGTATTTTTTTTTATACAGTTAGCATACAAAAAAAATGATTCCAATAAATAAAATCTGTCTCTCATTTCAAAGTCTCACTTCCGTGGTCCAGCTGGAAGAAATGTATTTGTAGAAATTAGCTGTACTAGAGACTAAGCTGTTTAGAAGAATAGAAATTAAAATGATGGGAAGTAAATCAACTACATTGTCTGCGGCTTTACGCTATAACGGTTATTTGAAAATTATTTGCTTGATTAGAACGGACATGCAATGCAGGCTGTTTTCAAAAAGCAAAGTCTATAAAAAATCTAATATCTTTTTTAGATTGTCCTAATTCAGTTGAACCACAGAATTGAATTGAATTGATTTTGAATTGAGATTGTATTGAACTAAATATAAGTTTTAGTAAATGTCACCGGAATTGATCCCAGTGACTGAAAACAAGCTTAATTAAGGTACGTCTGTCTATTCAATCTGTTGACAGCTTGTTAGCGAGTCACTGTATCGTGTCTTAGCGATAACGAGCGAATTGCCAATCCGAGCTCAAATCCAAATCAAAATTGAGATTGAATATTCAGTGAACTATTACCAAAGAGCTATGGTAATATTAGGCTGCAAATAATTCAGACTAAGAACTTAGTCTAGACCAAATTATATAGGTTTATTTTAAACAATTTTAATAGAGTTAAACTCTGTTGAAACGACGGCGCTAGGTGAAATACTGTGTACACGCTGTGCTCGGGATTTACTTTGTTATGTAAAGCCAAGCTCAACGTCCAGGCCGGTCACGTCTGCCGCATGCCGAAGGATCTGTGGGCGAAAACAAGCAGCTTGTAGAAACCACCAACCACAAGACGACGCCGTGGAAGACCCTGTCGTAGATGGCGCCACGAGCCAGACTCTTTCTCTAAAGATTGGCAACTTAAGGCACAAGACAGGGAAGAATGGAGGAAGAAGAGGGAGGCCTTTGCCCAGCAGTGGGATAATTCAGGCTAGACAAGACAAGATGTAAACTCACAAGGATTTAAAATAGAAAAAGTAGTTTTCTGAGGTTTCCTATCTCTACATTTTAATAAGAAGAAGAATATATCTTCTCTGCAAAAGTTTGGCTAATTAAGCGAAACGTTCTACTTGTGTGATGTCTTTGGAAGAATTCACCTGGTAGCGATCACTTTCGGGTTTCTGTTCTTATAGGAATGCCAGTACCTTAAGTTTTCTGTCTCTGGCACCTCTGTCTGAACACCTAAACTAGACTGAAAAGTAAAGCAATCTTAATAAAATGAATCGTTTAATTTTAGAACTCCAAAAGAAGTTCAACGGTTGGGACGGTGATTGTCAAATATTTGCCGAGACTGCTAGCGCAAACATTCACTTAATTTTGTTTTACGGCAAGTTAGTTCTCAACGTGCGCGTTTTGCTCACTACTTCGCAGAATGGCCCTGTCGCTATTTGTCTCTTGGTCGCAAAATGTCCCTTTCTCATAATATCCCTTTTATATAGATTAGTTCAAATAGTGGACAGCTACTCAAAAGACTAAAAAGAGAGAGTTTTCAATGGGACATTTTACGAAATTACCGTTTTGTTAACAAAACATAAAATTGGTCAATTTCCACCGCGCTTCTACTCGTGTGGCCAACATTTTGTTCTACATATATTGCTGCTTTTATTTGACGTGTGTAACACAGGTTGGGGTTTCGAGTAGAAATGAATATTGAGCAAGTTGAAGTTCAGAACAAAAAAGCAATTCGAACTTTGCCTCTCAACAAGCTTGCACTACTGAATTTGATAAACAGCTCTAGCAACAAAGTTTAAATGGTTTGTGTTCGAAACGGTGTGACGTAGAAAATTTTTGTTGGCTATGTTGAGTCTGAGTACTTACTTCACCTACCAGAGCAAACCCACTAATATAAACTAGAAAAACGCGTACGAATTACATTAACAGGTGAAAATTTAGTTTCAATAAGTGAAAATTATACAATGTTCATATATTGCATTACAATCGCTCTTCTAGCAAGTACTTAGGACCGCAACACACAGGCGTCACTTACTGCGCGCAAGGTTGAGCTCAACACGCTGCCAATGCTTTTTGCATTGCCTATAACACACGCGCGCGTAGCGCTGAACTCTACGTCGGCGCATCCCTCGGCCAGTACGCACGCGTTGAGCGTAAGGTGACGTATGTGTGTTGTACCACAGAGTAACTAATAATACTAACGTACAAGTTGTAGGCAATACAAAAAGCATTGACAGCGGTTTGAGCGCAGCCCTGAGCGCAGAAGGTAAGTGACGCATGTGTGTTGCTGTACTTATATTATAGTTTATTTAAATATACAAGAACCTTGAATACCTATTACCTTCAATAAGATGTATGAATAAGACAAGACAATCGTTAATAAAGAGACGAAAAAATATGGTCTATGTAGGCCTACATCTATAAGAACTATAATTAATAATAAACTATATATACCTAAATGATTTCGATTCTAATGTTTTTTTAGCGTCACAAAACAAAAGTAGTTCTTTTGTTTAAGCTCTTGATTGCTTGAACGAGAAATGAAAAGAAAATTTGAGATTGACCTTTTTTAAATCTAATGTTTATTTTATAACATAACATATAATCACGTCTTTATCCCGAGGTACGGAGAGCGTAAACGACCTAACCAGAGGTCGTTCCGCCACGTCTAAAAAAGTTTTGAGGGTTATTTAAGATAGAATTGTATTGTTTAGTAACAGGTAGTCAGCCTATCGCCTAAAATGTAATATATATATATTCCGTGTTTTTCTCTCGCTCCCAGTCCAGCATGGAAGAATGGATGTCTATTTTATTCGACCTTGATAACCTAGTTACGATGAGTTTAGCTACATCATATAAAGACACAAAGTGACGAAACATGAAATGAGCTACAAAATTGAGCGATTAGCATTATCCTCAGTAAAGTGTAAGTCGACTTCCTTCGTTTTATGGACTGCGGTGTGCGTTTATGGCCAAAGTAATAGCCCTCGTACGAGCCCAAACTGTACATTTAATGGGCTGTACATGAAAAACGACGCATTTGTCCTGTGGTGGGGGCCAAGGGCACGGTTGGCGCCCCTGGACATCTACCAGCCCTTTTACGACGTTAATACTGTCACATGTATCGCAAAAACACCGCTTGATTGACGATTCACGCTTGCCTTACAAATATTTTTTACCCAGAAAAGTCTTTGTGAGAGCAGTCTACCAAAAATATCTAAGTAAATCCGAAATCAAAATTATTCTCACAAAGTTTATTTTAAGTAGATAATAATCTACGTGACAAACCTACCAATAAGTTTACCTTATCTGTCGCGTAGTATAAAAGCTTCTCAATTTCTTCTACATCAACTGTAAACAAACCTCCAATCAAAAAGATATCGACTTTGATATTTGTTCCTCTCTATAAATTACTTTCTTGATGAGATTCGGAAACTTTCGCATGATTTCTGCTATGTTTATTTCACCTTTGTGCCCTCGTAGAAACGTAGCCTTTTGCTACGATTTGCTCCGATATTCCGAAGCTAGATTTGATTACGAAATACAAAAGCTGAGCAGACATCAATTACCTATACAAAACTGTTTTTTGTTTTTTAGGCGATAGAATCTGCGAGGAGATAATCCTTTTTTTCGTTTTCAATGTCCATTTAACTTAATTATAAAAGAAATAACAGTGAATGAATTCTGTGATAAAAATAATGAAAACAGTTTACTTGACTTTCAAAGACAAAGGACTCTGCCTCTGTTGCCACCACAGTGTAAAAAATAAATTAATTAGAAGCTTGTTGGCCGTACTCAGGGGACTACTACAAAGGATTCCTCTTAGCACAAAGGATGTACTTTTAAAGAGGAATGTTGAAGAATGATTCCTTATTCGTACAATTTTGATACAATGGTGAGGTTAAATCATCACCACTACTACTAGTACCTAGTAGGTTGAACGTGATTGTACGACTTGATTTCATACCGGGAGTAAGGTACTGCGTCCCGCAAACTGATAGGGGTTGCTCAGTCAATGTAACTGAACAACTATCAGCAGGAAATTCTTTTAGGAGATAAAAAAAAAGATCTTCCTATACAAAATGACCACCTCAATCAGACAATATATAAACAGATAATATATGAAAAGGCAAATTTTAGGCAAAAATACATAAACATAAAATCACGCCTTAATGGGGTAGGCAGAGCGAAAACGACCTAAACAAAGGTCGTTTCGCCACGTCTGACACACACACATGCACAACGCACGCACGCACGTACACACACACATACACACAAACACACACACGGGTTTATTTCATTACTCCGGTAACATGTTAATTAATCATGTTAGTATATTGGACTTAAGGGATGTTTAGCTTTGCTGTGCTGAATATCCACAGATTTTTTTAATGGGAGAATACATTTAAAGTGAATACTATTATTATAAGGTAGAGTCACTAACTCTACTTTCAACTCCAGGTTATTCTCTTGCCTTTCATCTTCACTACATAGTATAAAACAAAGTCGCTTTCTCTGTCCCTATATCCCTATGTATGCATAAATCTTTAAAACTACGCAACGGATTTTGATGCCGTTTCTTTTAATGGATAGAGTGTTTCAAGAGGAAGGTTTATATATATAATACTTGCATAATAATGTGGAGAAACACTGATAATATCCGTGCGAAGCCGGGGCGGGTCGCTAGTGATAAATAAGTAATAGTCGATTAAATAATACAAGTGATAAAGTAATACTCAAAAGCAAACCAAGTTGTCTCATTGCTAATTAAGTAAGACATATTTAAGTCTCTAAAGTATTTTCACTTTGTGAATGTGAAGCTAACTCATAATTTCTTCCTTCCTGAGACCGACGCAACGGAACGATATTAGCGAGAGCGGGAACTATAAAAACAAGATTCGAGGCATCATCTTGGTTCCATTGTCAGAAACCGTGATATGCATACATAAATACATACAATTCACGCCTTTATACCTTAAGGGGTAGGCAGAGCGTAAACCAACCTACGCACTATAAGAAATCTTTTAGGGGCCTCTTATCATTTAGGCTGATAATAACTTTTGGGTAGCCGTTACATGTAGCCGGCCTAAACTCGTATAGCTTATGGATACGCTTGGACGAAATTCGAACTTAAGTTGTAAGATGCCATACATACCTACATATAGTCACGCCTTTATCCCTGATGGGACAGGCAGAGCGTAAACGACCTAAACAAAGGTCGTTCCACCACGTCGGACAAAGTTTTGAGGGTTATTTAAGATAGATTTGTAGGTATATTGTTGTAGTGACAGGTTGTCAGTCGATCGCCTAAATTGCAATATACTGAAACCCTCGGATCCCCTAGCTAATTTTTACAGCATGCCCGGGAGGAAATGCAGCTGGCACATTCTACGTTTTTCTCTCGCTCCCAGTACAGCATGAAAGAATTGTATGATGATATTACGGTAATCTCCTGCTTTGACTGCGCTATCGCTTCCGCCTCGCTTCCGCTAATGACCCTGGCTGCAGCCTAGACCCTGACCTGGAAGCGTTTGCAAATCCGGGCTCAGTGCTGGAGTCCTACTTAAGAAGCTCTTACTCCAGACTTCACGAGTGGCGTTTAATTACAAGAGCAGTTTAGGAGACATCCGAAGATGGTCCTAATTAAAATAACTCTCGTTTAACAGTAAAAATTAAAAGATTTGTTTTTAGATCAAATACGACTACTCTTGATTTTAATTATTCCTTTCTTGTGAAAAAATTAAACCATTGATAGTGCAAATAAACTTACGCACTTAGAAACTACCTCTACGGAAGAGATAATAAAAATTATCGAAAACTTAGACTCTAACTCAAGCACAGGTCTAGATGGGATCAGCACTAAAGCCCTTAAATGCGTAAAACATCTAGTAGCTCCTAACTTATCCCAATGTATAAATAAACTACTTCTAGCTGGTTATTTCCCACAGTCATTAAAACTGGCAAAAGTCAGCCCTATCCATAAATCTGGTTCTAAAACCGATCCTGGAAATTATAGGCCGATCTCTGTCCTTCCAGTTCTGTCGAAAGTACTGGAAAAAATTATACACAAACGTTTAGAATCTTACCTGGAATCAATCAAATACATTACACCACGCCAATTTGGTTTTAGACCTCGAAGCAACACTGTAGCTGCTACCGTTGACTTAGTAACTAAGATAAGACAAAATATTGACGGTAAAAAAATTGTGCTGGGGATATTCATAGATTTGAAAAAAGCGTTTGACACCGTAAGTCACAACCTGCTTTTACACAAACTTCAAGCGCTTGGTCTTAATGGAAGTGCTCTTAGAATGTTTCAGTCGTACCTTACAGATCGTCAGTAAATTGTTAAAATTAATGAATATCAAAGCACACCGCTACCCATCACATTTGGCATACCTCAGGGATCGATCTTGGGACCGCTTCTTTTCTCTGTCTATATTAATGATATAATAGATATAGGTCTACATGGCCATGTTACCTTATATGCAGATGACACGTGCTTGTTTTATTTTGGTGCATCTATGGACGCAATCATCAAGTCAGCACAAAGGGACCTTGATATGCTCTTTATCTGGTTACAGTCTAACCTTCTAACAATTAACGCTTCCAAAACTTCTTACATTATCTTTAAAGCTAAAAATAAACCAATACCTAGTTACAATCCTTTAACAGTTGACAGTATACCCATAGAAAAGAAAGATACTGAGAAATATTTGGGTCTGCTGTTGGATAGTCGGTTATCATGGAGGGCACATATAGATCACATTAAAAAAAAATTTTCATCGCTAATGGGCTCGCTACGTGGCATAGTCCGCTGTATTCCTCGAAAGGTACGATTTATGATCTACAATTCGCTAATAAAGTCGCACCTTGTTTATCAAATTGAAATTTGGGGCAGTGCTAATAAAACGAACCTGCTCGATTTACAGACTATTCAAAACAAATTAATTAAAATGCTTTTTCACTATCCTTACCTAACACCAACAACAAAAATATACGAGGAAACTAATTTGATGAACATTAAGCAGCTTTACACATATCACACTTGCATACTCATTCGAAAAGTACAAAACAAAACCATCCATACATCAATCCAGTTCGTGCAAACGAGGCATATAACCAAACGTTCGACTAGACGAGCTAGTCATCTTGTCTTACCAAAAATCAGAACAAATTACGGTAAACAGATGTTTACTTACGAAGGAGCGCAAGTATTTAATAAATTACCCTCAGATATTAAACATTCTGATTCACTAATGGTGTTTAAGCGTAGACTAGCTCAACATATAATTAATAAAGTATGACGTGGTATGTGGTTTTTGTTGTGAGATGGCTAGTAAGTATTTACCATTATTACCTAGCAAATTAAGTTTTAGTTTTATTTTATTTTTTTGATTGTGAGTGAACGATGGAAAGTTTATACTTACTTTAAGTTTAATTCTTGTGTAAGTGGCAATATTGCCTTTTATGAGAATAATAAATATCTTTAAACCTAAATTAGACAAACTGATTCAATTTCAAGTATTTTCAATAAATAGAAATAAAGAATTTTAAAACCCCTTAAAGTGACTGAAATCGGTATTATTATTACCTGAGTGGGTCTATATATCGATATGAGTAGATTAGGTCGTAGGTAGTTAGAATGTAGGTATACTTTTAGACCTAGCTACTGTTCCATGTTAAAAACTATTGTGCTAAGAACGACACATCAATAAAAAATCTGTTCTTATTTGAACTCTACAGCGATATTGCGGTCTGAGCCTCAGGCTTTTGATCTGGATGACGTAGGCATACTTTTAGACCTAGTTACTGCTCCGTGTTAAAAACTATTACTATTGCTAAGAAGTTCTCATTTGAACTCTACAGCGATATTGCGGTCTGAGCCTCAGGCTTTTGATCTGGATGAGGTAGGCATACTTTTAGACCTAGTTACTGCTCCGTGTTAAAAACTATTACTATTGCTAAGAAGTTCTCATTTGAACTCTTCAGCGATATTGCGGTCTGAGCCTCAGGCTTTTGATCTGGATGACGTAGGCATACTTTTAGACCTAGTTACTGCTCCGTGTTAAAAACTATTACTATTGCTAAGAAGTTCTCATTTGAACTCTACAGCGATATTGCGGTCTGAGCCTCAGGCTTTTCATCTGGATGACGTATCGATACTTTTAGACCTAGTTACTGCTCCATGTTAAAAACTATTACTATTGCTAAGAACGAGACATCAATAAAAAATCTATTCTCATTTGAACTCTTCAGCGATATTGCGGTCTGAGCCTCAGGCTTTTGATCTGGATGACGTAGGCATACTTTTAGACCTAGTTACTGCTCCGTGTTAAAAACTATTACTATTGCTAAGAAGTTCTCATTTGAACTCTACAGCGATATTGCGGTCTGAGCCTCAGGCTTTTCATCTGGATGACGTATCGATACTTTTAGACCTAGTTACTGCTCCATGTTAAAAACTATTACTATTGCTAAGAACGAGACATCAATAAAAAATCTATTCTCATTTGAACTCTACAGCGATATTGCGGTCTAAGCCTCAGGCTTTTGGATTCTAGGTACTGGTTCTTTGATTTATCTGGCCAACTTTACAAAAAAAAAACCCTAAAGTCGAATTGACTACGAACGACTGTACAATTTCAGTTATATGTTTTGGCTTGTTGATTGATGCCGGTGGGACCGCTGCTTTGGAATAATAGTTGGTGTGATTCGGGTCGTGGAGCTGAATACATTAATTTCGGAGAAGTGTTGACTGATGAATTCTCAGCGGGCTGCGACATCTGCCACATTCTGTCCTTACACATACATATAATCATGCCTTTATCCCAAATAGGATAGGCAGAGCGTAAAAGACCTAAACAAAGTTCGTTCCGCCACATCTGACAAAGTTTTGAGAGTTATTTAAGATAAATTATACGATCTACGCTTAAGTATTAGGGGAGAAAGTAGTTCGTTATCAGTCCACACTTAGCTTTAAGCATCGGCAACTGTGAAAAGAACCCCAATACTACCCCGTAAGTTTTGCCCCGATGTTCTGAAATAACCTTAACTTGGCGAAGTTGTAGTGTTATCGTCGGGGGTAGAGGTAAATTCTATTACAAGTAGAATGTGTGGAGTGTCGCCGTACTGGGAAGTTAACGGGCAGTTTGTTGGCACCGCAATCAATTAACATACAGACATAAAGTCACACCTTTACCTCTTACGGCGTAAAACCCCTAGAAAAAGCATTTTCGTCACCTCTTATTTATTTATCATATACATACATATAATCATGCCTTTATCCTTAGTGGAGTAGGCAGAGCGTAAACGACCTTACAAAAGGTCGCTCCGACACGTCTGACAAAGTTTTGAGGATTGTTTAAGATCGTTTTGTAGGTATATTGCTGTAGTGACAGGTTGTCAGCCCATCGCCTTAATTTCAATATGATGAAACCGTCGGATTTCGTAGCTGGTTTTTACAGCATGCCCGGGAGAAAATGCAGCTGGCACATTCTATGTTTCCAGCAAGGAAGTATTTAGTTATCGTATGGTATTATTTCCAGAGGACATTGCAGCAGCCGGTATTTTTTTGCACCTTTAACACCACCCGGGGGTCACGTGTAGGGTTTTTAAGGTAGTTCCTACGCACGTAGAGCAACATCGACCTGTAGCGACGACTATCAGGAACAGTGACCGGGGAAACACGGGATCCGTTTTCCTCCAGACAATCAGGTGGATTCAGCCTGCATTGTCCTAACCAAACTGGGGAAAATCTCACTAATTTATTTATTGTCCAATATCAACTTTGTGTTCCCCCCATGGGAATCGAACCCAGGACCTCCGGATCGTAAGCCAATGGCTCTGACCTCTAGCCCACGGAGGCAGTTACCTCTGACAAATATTGATTGAGGGCAATTTTAGATTGCGTTTATCGTTGTAGTGATAGGTTGTCCGCCCATCGCCTAAATAAGTACATTGTAACCCTCGAATCTCTTAGCTGGTTTCTAAAGCATGCCCGCGAGGAGATGCAGCTGGCACATTCTATGTTGTTCTCTTGCTCGCTATCCTGCATGGAAGATCAAATAAACGCCGACATCTGCCGAATGACAGTTACTACAAGGCCTTCCAATACAGTGTGTTGAGAGAACCCTTGTGTGACAGTGACAATCGGTGGTCTGTACATGAGCTTCTCATTCGAAGGTAGTGATTACGGTTCCTACGGGAAGGACGGGGTAGGCAAAGTTGTAATTCTTGCCAATTTTATTTTACAGTTTGTTGCACACAATAAAATACAAAGGACATATACAAATACATAGCAGGTACAGCTTATTTCTAAAAAGAAATCTCAGTTTGTTCAGGATTACAAACGCCTGATTGTCTGATTATCGTTATAGTTAGGACACAGAATATATAATAGTACTACATACAGAATGGACACTCACCTCCCCTACCCAGTCTGATATACGTCACACCGCGCCGGATTGTGGGTCACATTGTGCGTACGCTTAGCGGGCATGGCGCGCGCATGTTTCCCAGTGTAACGGAAATATTAAAGTTTTGTGTTCCAAAGATGGTTAGGTACTGTTCCGTGTACGGATGTCTTTCTATGACTCCAATAGAAACTTTTTTAGATTCGCAAGTGATGAGAGACTGCTAGTAACTTCATACCAAATATGCAACCTAACATATTCTAACTATTCAGTTAAAGTGAACTACTTAAACGTTGGTTTAATCAAGAACCAGATTAATCAAGTGATGATTATGACCGGTATAACCAAATTTGTCAACCCTTATAACACGCACACAAACACATCCCAAGTGCAACATGCCGTCTGCCGATGTATGACCAAAATTACATTGTGGTTAGGAGTGTCCGAGCTGTGGTTAGGAGGTTACTAGATACTAAGGCCATAATTCATCGAGTCAATCATTGACCCGACAAACCTACAACGCAGAAAAATCCAATAATATATGTGCTTAATCATTCAATTATTACGACCAATAATTCAATTTCGAGAACATTGTGTAGTCAATACTGGTAGGAAATTGTTTTACGTTCGCCGACCGATAATTAACTTATTTCGGGATTCAATTTAAGCGGAGCCACGAGGACCCTTGTTTTCAGCCACTTACATTGGCCAATGTAGATGTGATCACCAATTTTGTGGTGTAAGTAAGTATAACTTCTATGCTGGACTGCGAGAGATAGAAAAACATAGAATGTACCAACTGCATCTCCTCCCGGGCATGCTATAAAAATCAACATAGGGATTTGAGCGTTTCAGTATTAATTTAGGCGATGGGCTGACAATCTGTCAGTATAGTAATGTACAGTATTTACAGATCTATCTTTAATAACCCTCAAAACTTTATCAGACGTGGCGGAATGACCTTTATTTAGGTCGTTTACGCTCTGCCTATCCTATTAGGGATTAAGGCGTAATTATATGTATGTATGTAAGTAGTAAGTATATTGATTAGAGCCATAGGGTGGCAAAAAAATGTATTACGGCGGGTGACCACTTAGGAATAAATCTAGAGAATGAGCATGGCGACAGCGTTCTCAGTGAAAATAAAATCTTGATTTCCGCTAGCCAGTTCGCCTGATAAGCGTGGTGAATATGGCAAATATCCCCACATTGTAGAAATCTCATGTCCTGCAGTAGCTATTACAGTAGCTATAGACCTCAAACAATCATGGTATAACTATTTCATCCTATTTGCGATAAATGTTTCTGAAATAAAATACCATTTAGCCATGTCTAGCATTTTCTACATACATACATATAATCACGCCTTTATCCCTAATGGGGTAGGCAAAGCGTAAACAAATGTCTTTTCGACACGTCTGACAAAGTTTTGAGGGTATTTTAGATAGAATTATAGGTATATTGCTGTAGTGACAGATTGTCAGCCCATCGCCTAAATTACAATATACTGAAACCCTCGGATCCCTTAGCTGGCTTTTACAGCATGCCCGGGAGGAATTGCAGCTGGAACCTTCTATGTTTTTCTCTCGCTCCTAGGCCATAATGGACACATTATCTCGTATAAAAAAAAACAGTTCTTTGGGTAAGTGTACCATCAGATCAGGCCCACTAATACCTCACCAGAATCTTTGTATAACTAGTTCTTGCCTTACCAGTGACTCCGCGTCTTGAGTCGCCAACGGAATTCCAACGGAACTTTTTAATTAACTTCGATTTGTGCCTCAAGACCCAAGTTTTGGAATGCCTACTCCCTCTTTGGGCTCCACTGTGCCATTAATTTGCACAACATTCGCTTTTCATTGATTAATTCCGCTTTCTTCCGATTTATGGGGCAAATTGATTGGATTTCGGTTGATTAATTTAGAGAAATTTATTTTAACCTGAACATAGGGCCGTTAAAATAATTGGGTAAATTTTAACTTCCTTAATAATAATATCTTTTTGATCCTACTACTTTTAACTATTTACAAGCATATGACATTTATACAAAATTATTAAATGTTAGTAATAATAAGTATGTATCATTGCTCGTCATAGTTATAAGATACAAAACGACAAAAGATTAGGTTTTGTCTATGAAATTCTATCCAATGACTTAATTTGTACTTTGAACTAATATCACCTTGTACACTTTGAAGTCAGGAACCAAACGACTTTGAGCCTTGACTGTAGCTGCGAGGCATCTGTCTTGATCTTCAGATTCACTATCAAGCATTCTGTCAAGCCAAGAGTTAAGCTTTAGATCTTTCTAGGAATTGCTTCAGGCTTAAGAGATAACTGTTGTGTGTTTTTGTAGAGACATATAATGTCGTATTTTTAAACATATACTTTTAAATTATATCCAAATCATGCTGAAATACAAACGTATTTATAAAAGAGATAAATCTACAGAACTTATTTAGAATTTGTAAAATTCAATTTTCCTTCGCAATTCAAATCCTAATAGGACTATTGAAGGAATTATCGCTGGATATAGCATTAATTGGTTGGAGCAGCCAGTTGCCGGGACCGTACATAATTATTATCAATAGCTCTTGAGAAAATGAATCAATCGTTTATTAAATTAAGCCACTGCCTCTCTGCATCTCAATGAATAAATAAAATAAATCATTCTGTTTAAATTTATGCAACAGCCAGGCTCAAATAAAATTACTTATTTATGTGATGTGATGATGCACATTTAAAAACAAATGTTAGCTGACAATGAAAAATCTACACAAGAGCTTGCTTTATTTTTGGTCTTTAGAGTAATGTACTATTATAGAGATTTGTCAAATGATGAAAGCTTTATAGATTACAGTTCAAGGGATAAAGCATAATTTTATGCATGTATATTCAAGTGAAAACCAACATTTTCCGAGCGCATGTTAGTGAAGCCTGAAGGGATGTCTCGGTCGCTTACGCCACGCTCGGGAGTGTCAAAAGCAAGCGGTTCGAGTAAAATAAATAAAGCTTGCAATCTAGGTTATCATGTTATAAACAGTTTCTGTTTTGCATCATACTTGAACGGATTGCCCTGGGCGTTGTATGTGTGGTTTCTACATTTTCGCGTTCGAAACAAAATATGTATTTTATTTATGACTAAATAAATTGTATTGAAGTATCGCTGTGGATGCTAAACATTTTATTCAGCACATTTGTAATTATGATGACTTAAGTCGCTATCACCATTTGTATGGAAGGCCCAATTCTTTTTTATATCTCAACCTATGTTCGTTGGGGAAAGTTGTTCGGTTTCATACGGTAAGTGCACACCTTAAGTAAGTTATTTGTTTAGATTTTTTTACACCCAGTGACTTTCAAAAATCGACTCTCTGTTGTCAGATGCAGTGGCAGCATTTTGCAGCTCCACGCTGCTCTCTTGCCGAGAGGTTTGCAAACTATAAACTACTTGCACAAGTTATTGCTAACAACGTTAACGGCGTCTCTTTGTACTAACTCGTTTGCTCAACGCTACTGCAAAAGCGAGCTCGGAGGCTGCTATTGTACTAGAAGTTCGGTTAGAGTTCACTCAGAAAATTGTTTGTTTATCAAGTCTTTGGAGCGCGTGCTTCCGCTGTCTAGGCTAAGCTAATATAGGTTGACTTTTTATTAGTGTCTGTTCGTAACTGGCAGCTCGGCCATCAGTCTGATAGACTTTGAAGTGTATTTTGATATGCCTCGGTTTTTGTTTTAGCATCATCAGGCCTAGTTTGTCCTAGGTATGCCCAAATTAAACTAAATTTATTATTTACCAGTTTACTTTGTCTCTTTACCTACTAGTTATCGAATGCAGCTTTCAACAGTGACCGATACTTTATGTTTTGAACATAGACCAACCAAAATATGAAAATACGTTTTCCATTTAATGGTTGAAGCTTTTAGAGAAAATGTACCTACCTGTACTAAAAGCAATACCTGTTAGGTAGAAATCGCTTATTGCAACAGCGACAATTTGGGATTCTGCCTATTCAACAGGCTGGTAGTTACTATCAGTATTATCACAAGTGTATCCATAATGCTATCAATTATTGGGCCATCGATTCAGACGAGACACTTCAAATTGAGTTATGTTTGCAATTTGTGGCGTATGAGATCGATACAAACAAACCAAGAGATAGAAGATATTGGATACTACGCCCGTGGTTGCTTTGTTCGCCTTTGTAAGTACTCCTCTAAACAAATCTAGTTCTAGTTCCAGTAGCTCCCCAATTGTTTGCTCGATTTACGATTGTTAATTCACTGTGTAGAACTCTGCAAACTACCCAACCGTCCCGCTGATTGAAACAATAAGCGAGCACGAGCCTTTTGTATGAAAGATACATGTTGGCAGGCCATCCCAACTTAATTATTCTATGACAAAATGTTCGCCTAAATTTAGTTAAATTGAATAATGATAAATGTAAGTACGTGAAGCGCTTTATCCCAAACTGTAAACTTTAAACTAGTTCACGTAGCGACAGCGCTTCGGCAAACGCGCAAGTCGAAGCACTTTACCATATTAAAAGATTTTACGAGTTTTGCTCTCTGCGCGCTAAACTTCCAACATAAGGATGAGGGTCTACACCACCTGTGTAACTCGCTCATGAAATATGCTCCGAGCCTTTTGGCGCGGTCGGAAATCTTAAGTTTCGGAGTGAGCAACGGAGTTGGGTAACTTTTAACTTTACGACCTCACCGCTGCCGAAAAATTTCCAATGTATACTTGACAGCCACCGCCGAGTTTGTTTGTTTGTAGTTATTTAGTTCCCAGTCCCTGTCCTGTACATAAAAGACAACAAGTTTGTACAAAGTAACTTGAACAGAGTTCGTGGACTGTTGACGCTGCGACGGACTAGACTCGCGTTCACAATAAAACAAATGCTGAAGACATTCCAGTGGACCGTAAAAGTGAGCTATGTTGTTCGAAGATTTTGAGAAGAAAACTTAATTTTATTTTAATAGAAGCATAACAATCTAAAATCCAGAATAGGTTTTAATAAATCACTTTTTTATCAATATAAACCCTTTAAACTTCGCGTATAATAACAATTTAATAAAAACTACAATTCAAGTCCTCCTTTATTGATTCTGAAAAAGAAAAACAACAACTCGAGTTTAATCTACAGAGACGACCACGAGTTGGCCATCCGTTCTTTTCCCGAGCAAAGCCAATAATAGTTTATCAGAGGAAACAAAGCAATGCCGGAGCAAAGATCGGTTGGCATTGGCGGTGCAACTCACCACTAGTACAGGATAGTGCAGAATAGTGGGGTATTTGCCAGAGGACGGAACCAATAACAATTTATCTGCAAATAAATATAAACATGCAACTCTACAAACCTAAAAAAATCACAAGAATATTTCCAATCTCTTTTGATTACACAACTTGACTAAAATATTATCCGATTGTCGTCGCTGTTACGATGATAAGTAGTTTTGGAACGTTACAAAATGCATGTCATCAATATAATGAAGAATTTTAAGGTGATTGTTGGAGGTCCTACCACTGTAAATAAAAACTACACTGCACTATACAACGTGATGAAAGGCAACGTACTCAGCCTCCAAACTGTAGGCGCGAGATAGCACTTAGTCAGCTTAATTCAGTTATTCACGACACGTTTGTGCTCTCTGCGGTACCAGCACTGCAGGCTGAATAGTACACCAGTACACACTAGAGCTAAACTAATGGCAGCTGTCACAGTTCGTTATTCAATTTGAATGTATCCCGGGCGTGGTAAACAAATGGCAGTGCGTCGGACGCGCTGGACAGCCACGTCGACCGAACCGAAGTATTGGCGATACAAGCGGCTATGCAAACAATGCACTTGAATACCTAATGGCGCGTACTACACTTACCTACTGCATGATGACCTGGTAGGTTGCGCTTAAACAAACTTTTAAAAAAGTTATCGTTTTGTGTATTATCAAGTTTCAGTCTATTGTAGAAAAAAACATGAATAAGTGTGGTGCTGCACCCGTATTAAACATGAATACAGCAGAATTGAGTGGTATCTTTGTGATGAAGAGAGTTGATAATTGAATATTATCACGCAGACTAAATATAGCAAGCTGTTTAGCGCCGGACTCAGATAAGAAGCTAAGAAAATAAGATAGATTCAAATAATACTTTATGAAACATAAATGTAAAAGAATTTCATCTTCTGGTAAACAATATCCAAAAGTCTAAAATAATCTCGCTCGTACCGCAGAGTTTTACAAAACTTTGATGGAAATCCAAAAGAAATGTTTATCTTTGTCTTTCTCAAAGCCATTCGCGTTAAAAACGGCTTTATAAATATAGCAGAAGACATCCGTTTGAGATTTGTGTTTAATTTAATACGGAGTTTTCTTTTTATACCAATTTATTTTATTCATTATCTACTAAAATTGTTGAATTTTCGAAATAAAGTTATCTATTTATTATACCTACTTACTTATCAATTTCAATCGTTGGAGTATAAGAATATATGTTAAACACATCACATTTATGTACTTCAGGATCAGTACAGATAATCCGACCTACACCTTTTTTTACAAATATTCATAATAGGTATACCTGGTGGAGCAAAGTGTTACAAAATAAAGAAATTCACCTGTTATCAATAATATTTCAGCCGTGAATATCTTACAACGTCTTAATACTTATCGTTTCCAGAATTTTCTTCTATGAAAATGTAGATAATACTTTTCTTTTCTCGTTTCATCGCCATTCAATGCAAGATATAATATTTACGCTCCCAAGAAGCGACCCTTTCAATTGAAGTGTAAGGGCACAAAGTGCTTTTTTCATACGATACACGGATAGTCCTATGTTTTTTATTAAACTTTCTCATTTTTTTATTGAAGACCCTTCTTATACAAAACGTATTACGCAGAAATATCTATTTTCATCATCAAAGAATATTTTATACACTTAGGTATTTTCATAAATATTTTGACTTTACTTACTCACTTTCTTAGAAACTATCCGTGTGTGTATCTATCTGATTTTGCTACTGGAATTTTGAGTTAAAGGTTTTTTAGAGTCAAACTCCGTCCATGTTTCAACTTTTTCTATTTTGTACAACACCTAGCAATAAAGCTGTTTTATCAAAAAATCCAACATAAACTGAATCCGAGAGGCAATCACGCTTTTCAAAAGCTTTTTCAAAAGCATTTGATAGGATAAAATCCTGAAATTGGATAGTTTCGCGCCACGCTATTTCAACTATCGTAAAGATTAATTAAATCCTAGTGGACAGATAAACCACATGGCTATGTCACACGTGTACACGCGTTTTTATACTCGCTATCATGGCCACCGTCACTATAAAGATGTTGATTGGAAAACCGAATTGTCGCTGAACTGCGACCCGGAAACTATAAAAAAAAACTTTACTGTCGGACCCCGATTCTTCTGATCTAGGTGTCAATTGTGAACGTTTCATCTTTCCCATTTCAATACGACTTCCTTTTAGATTTCTTCAAATACAAGGACATTAATGGTTCGAAGAAAAGATTAGATCTGAGTCGATGTAACGGACATCGGAATCATTGTGTTGGAAGTTTTCAGATTACAATTTCCAATCAACTGATTCAGACTTCCGCTTTGTAGAAACCGCTGTCAGGATACTAGTGTTTGATAATATAATAGAGAATTAAAATAAGTAATAAATAAATAAAAAAGAACTGCCTCCGTGGTCTAGTGGCTAGGCCATGGACTCTCGATCCGGAGGACCTGGGTTCGATTCCCGGGGAAGATACACAAAGTTGATATTTGAGAATTTATCATTTTGTGAATTTTTCCCCAGTTTGGTTAGGACATTGCAGACTAAATCACCTGATTGTCCGAAAAGAAAAAGATTTCGCTGTCTTTGATAATGGTCGTTACTCAAACTATGTCAGAGGTCTGATAGTTGTGCTACTAGGCGGTTTAAAAACTCTGACACCAGGGGTCATCGGGTACATAGACTCGATACCCACTCGACAGAAGATTAAAATAAGTGAGAGAAAAACATAGAATATGCCAGCTGCTTTTTCTCCAAAGCATGTTGTAAAAGTATATTGTAATTTAGGCGATGGGCTGACAACCTATCACTACAGCAGTATACCTACAAATCTATCTTAAATAACCCTACAAACTTTGTCAGATGCGGCGATACGACCTTTGTTTAGGTCGTTTACGCTCTGCCTACCCCATTAGGGATAAAGGCATAATTTTATGTATGTATGTAGGTAGTTTGGTCTCTATCATATATTGGAATTTATAAGTTTGTAGTCCGTGTCACTAGTAGAAAAAACATCGTACATACGAGTATAAACTTTTTATCTTCGTCAATATTTTCCGTCTGTGAAGTGAGGAAGGCTGATCTTTCAGAGTAAGCGTCAGGTCAACACGCAGAATAAATAAGAGCGTCATTTTTATTCAGATCGTGTGCTGCTTGTTCGCGACAACAGCGTAGCCTTGGCTGTTCTTTGATAGATGCTACCTATATTTCCAGGTAAGATGGAGATACACAATACTTAGATAGCGTCCGCTTTTTGGTGGATCAAATAGAGTAGGTCGGACTTATCCGTGATCAGAAAGTTACTGTAGATAAGAATCATACATACATATAATCACACCTTTATCCCCAATGGAGTAGGCAGAGCGTAAGCTACCTAAACAGAAGTCGTTTCGCCACGTCTGATAAAGTTTTGAGTGCTTTTTAAGATACATTTGTAAGTACATTGCTGTAGTGACAGGATGTCAGCCCATCGCCTAAATTACAATATACAGAAACCCTCAGATCCCTGTTATATATTTGAGTAGAAGCGGACACAAGTAGCAACACCGATAGCTGATTGCACACTGGTTTATTAAAAGAACTTAACTACCTACATAACATTTCTCCCCTCTTAAATTGACAATAGCATCATTTTTCCCACAGCATAACATAAGGTTAATTCAAACGTAAGAACAAAATGTGACACACTAAGTTCCCTAAATTCCGTAAAATTTAAAATAAACAACAAGAACAAATCTAAAATAACGTTTATAATCTATAACCTGAAAAATTCGTTTAGGTCGACGATTTTGTACGGGTGGAACATTGACCTCCGACTGTCGTTGAGCTGAGGGTGGTAAAAGCTCTGGCCTGTCAGACGCAGCTGTCGCTGGAGGCGACCCTGGCGGATGAACCGGCTCATTAGCAGCGGTAGAAACGGACGCTGGCTCACTAACACTAGCCGCGGCGGGGATGGAGACTGACTCTTCCACACCAATGGATCCGGCTACTTCAACAACTGGTGACATCGTTGTGGATAAATTGCCATGACTCTCTTCCTACAGATCGTCCCCTGAAGTGGTAGAATTGTGCTGCAATGCAGAAATGTCGGACGAAATCTCCCAATCGGCCAAACTAAATTCTCTACTAGTTCCCTCAGCTTTGTCTTCTATGAATTTGCGTAACTGATTCTTATGCTTCTTTTGCGTAATATTCTTTTCTAATAACGCCACTTCATACAAAACTCTTCCAACTTTCTTTACTATTTGTCCTCTGTTCCAATAATACTTTGAATTATTCAGCTGTTGTTTTACCCATACTAAATCTCCAACAACGAAATCTTTTCTCGGCTTGCCCCCGTAGTATTTAACCTGTGAGGACTGTTTCTTACCAATTAGATCCGATAGTTTAGATGACGAAGGCGATACATGATCTGTTTTCAATAAATCCAACCGCAAAAAAAATTGCAATCCGACACGCGGATGAAACGTGATTAAATCGTCCGCACACCGAACACTTATAATTTTTCACACTTTTGTTTATCTTGAAAACGGCCTCTTCGCCGAGGCCGGCCGACGATGACGCTGCAACTGCACTGACGCGCGCGCTCTGCATAGTCTCCGCTAGACTGACAGCTTTGTTCAAGGTTAAGTCAGTGATTTCCTGTGCGAATAACTTATCACATTCCTGTTTTGATGTCATGTCCATCACAAATCTGTCGAGAAGCGCTTCTTCGATATTCTTAAAACTGCAATGCGCCGCCAGCCCTCTCAACCGGGCCGCCCACTGAGTATGAGTTTCGTCGCTACGCTGTACAGCTGTATAAAATTTGGAACGTTCGCCGAAAACACACCGCTTTGGTGTAAAATGCGTGTCAAGCAAACTTATAATCTCAGCATAAGTCTTCCGTTCTATTTCATCCGGTATGCAAAGGTTTACTGCCAACTGGAAAATAACCTCGCTGAGTGTGCTAAGAAGGTATGCCTTCTTTTTCGGTTCAACTTTTTCAGAGTCCGCCGATAATTCATTCACGATGAACCATTGTTCCAATCTACTCTTGAACGTCTTCCAATCTTGACTTTGATGATCAAAAGTAATCAAACTTCCAAAAAACCGGTTGTTCACCGCCATTTTTCGATACGTGCGGGTAGGTACTCGTCGCCAATGTTCTATATTTGAGTAGAAGCGGACACAAGTAACAACACCGATAGCTGATTGCACACTGGTTTATTAAAAGAACTTAACCTTACCTACATAACAGATCCCTTAGCTGGTTTTTACAGCATGCCCGGGAGGAAATGCAGCTGGCACATTCTATGTTTTCGCTCCCGACTCAGCATGGAAGTATAAATTATAAAACACATGCTTAATAATAGTAGAGAAAAACTGATAAACCGTGCGAACCCGGGGCGGTTCGCTAGTATAAGCCACACGCTACGTATTTAAATACGGCGTAGCAAATCGTAGTAGCGTTAAAACCACACTTTAAATTTTTTTCACTTTCTAAGAGTATTTCTTGGTTAAAAAAATCCATGTCGTTGACTGAACAATTCCTATCAGATTGTGGGACGCTGTCCCTTACACCCCGTATGTAGTGAACTCAGCTAAGCTTATAAATTATGCAGGAAGCGAGATATCATTTGGACTTTTCAAAGATTGATCATTCTATAGTCACACTTATTTTACTACTTTACAAATCATAGCAGTTTTGCTGTAGCAGTTAAACTTCACTTTAAAAGTTTTATCTAGCAATTATGTAGCGGACTCAGCTTATAAATATGCAGGAAGCAAGTTCTCTTACACTTCTCGAGATATTCTGCTGTCGAATCCCTCGCCGCGATATATTGCTTTCGAGTAAACCGGTCAGACCCTTCTGCATTTGACAATAATGTACTTTTGGGTTGCCTCAATAATACATAAAAAAATACTTTCCCGGTCCCTTTTTGAAGTGTCTTCTCCGAGATAAAACTCTTAAGGATTTTCTTTTTGTGGCTAGGTTAGGAGGTAGGTCGTACAGTTTCCTTCAAGCTTATCAATTTTAAGAATTTATATCTTATTTATCGCTGTCTCTGTAGGCAGTTATCATTATCATCAATCAGTAATTACCAAGGAAATGCTGAATGCGCTAAATAATTTTCAGCTTGCGGCTAGAGATTGAGGTACAATCTCCCGCATATTCTGTTGCACATTTTGTTGGAAATTGACATTTATAATAAAACCAGAGAGCTCATTTTGGCAAAGCTCTCCTGTTGCTGACCGTTGCTCGGTGGAGAACATCGATTTACATGTAAACGAGGCTCGTTAATGCGGAAGATGGAATCGACTCGAGGAATATGCAAGTAATCGACGTCTTTGATTAAACGAAGTACGCTTTGAGGCCAAATGTAGCGTAGGTAAAGCTTTTACGCTGGTAAATTGCCTTTTGCGATAAAAAATAAACTCGCTGACAAGTTTGTAATTTGCAGTGTACTTAAATATTAAATATTCGAGTACCTGGTTAGATCTTTACCTTTTGCATAATTTCTTAGTTCATATATTTTAAATCACTTATGTGTTCCTTTATCTAGTCAACTTAGAGCACGAGAAATGCAATTTACGTGATAAACGCTTAGTCTCAACTAATTATTAAAACAGCAAAAGCAATTATGAATTTCTGAAACTACCAACGTCTCTATTACATCTTAACGAAGAAATTTTATGAAAGCTACGTGAAGCAATAAGCCCGAGAAATAGCCAAGAAGAATGTTTTATGAAGACATTCCCGGCTCCTAATAAGCATAACGAGCTCGAGTCGTGTAGTGCACTTAATCATGGGGTCCCATCCGGAACAACAGTAAATAGCTTTTACAAAATATCAGCAGATGGCGCTACGGGTAAGACGGGCAGGTCATTCTAAATAAAAGTTTACATAAAGCAAGTTTTTTGTTTCTAAAGCCAGCAAATATATTGTTTAATAAATAATTCTGATTACCCTGAGCATTAAAAATCGTATAATATGCTCATTTTTTAAAAGTTTTAGATTAAAAGTTTCTTTTCAGCGGCTACTCTAGCGACACCCATACAGGAGTGTCAAGGATATGAAGTTTTTCGACTTTCGCTCAAACCCTAAACACATACAGGTAGTACCAACCATTCACCAATAGATGTCACTGGTACAAATTATCGATCCACAGATGAAATTAATATACCTACATCGAGCGGTTGCCGTTCATGTGATATGACTTTACTTTTAGAGACGCTCGCACATTGAATTATGAAAAAAACAATAAAACAAAAATTAAAGTATGAATATTGTATCTTATTTATAAAACTCACTTGCTTTCCGCCCCGCGTTTTCACCCGCGATTAAATGAATTTTCTCGCGGAAATAAAGTATTTCTCTGCGTTAACGGTTAGCCTGTTGCTATGTCACTCATACATATATACCTACACATATATAATCACGACTTTATCACGCCTAATGGGGTATGCAAAGCGTAAACGACCTAAACAAAGGTCGTTCCGACATGTCTGACAAAGTTTTGAGGGTTATTTAAAGATAGATTTTAATTTTTAGGCAGTTTCATGTAGTGACAGGTTGCCAGCTCATCGCCTGAATTGCAATATACTGAAACCCTCGGATTGCTCAGCTGGTTTTTCCAGCATGCCCGGGAGGAAATTCGGCTGGGAGGAAATGTTATCGGCAGTGATCGGAATAGGTAGAGTATATTTACCTAAACTTCTAAAAAGAAGAGAGGAAAATGGAGACTTCCTTACTACTAAAACTTTTTCGGGACATCTTGCGGGACATCACATAAGTAAGCTAGAAATATACTTTGAACCATGGAATTTAATTCTATGGACAAATACAAGCTAAAAATATACTTGGTGATTTTCGGCTACAGTGTCACATTGCCTAGATATTTTGAATTAAAGATTCTCTTACTTTTTAGCTTTAAAACGGCTGTGTGTAGGAAAAAATGTTAAGGGAAAAAATTATCGCGTAATTTGTGTTCTATAATTTCTTTATAGGTGTCAACATCGTTGGAGTTATAGAAACCAAGATATTTACGAAAAACCGTTTTAACGATATCTGACAGTTTTCATATTATGGACGATGTTAGTTACGTTTTAAGCTGGTCAACAAATCAGATAATTCAAAATAAATTTGAAAAAGTTTGCAAGCCTTTTGACAATTGAGCTCCTTTTGTGTAGTTCTATTTAATCGCTTTGTTTACGAAGTTTTTGTTTATTTGTGAATAAACAGCACTTATTTAGAAGCATATTACTATCAGTGCAAGCCTTCTAACAATTAAAATTACTTTGTGTGTTTTATATCATACTCTTTACGGCGTTGTTATCAATGTTTGACTAAGGGGAACTTATTAAAAGCATCGGTTTATCTTAATCGAACCCAGGACTTTTCACAGATTTATTTCGGCGTACGAAATGGTGCCTTAAAAAAACCAACCAGGAATATAAGCTATTCAAGGTCAAATGTAAAAATAAAACAATTTTTCGTAAATATCTTGGTTTCTGTAGCTCGTACGATGTTGACACCTATGAAGAAATTATACAGCACATAATTTGCGTAATTTTTTCCTCAATATTTTTTTTCCTACACACAGTAGTTTTAAAGCTATAAAGTAAGAAAATCTTGAATTCAAAATATCTAGGCAATGTGACACTGTAGCCAAATATCACCAAGTATACTTTTAGCTTGTATTTGTCCATAGAATTAAAAACCATGGTGCAAAGTATATTTCTTGCTTACTTATGTGATGTCCCGCAAGATGTCCTGCAAAAAGTTTACGTAGTAAGGAAGTCTCCATTTTCCGCTTCTGTTCTTAGAAGTTTAGGTAAATATACTCTACCAATTCCGATCACTGGTTATCAGCCATAGCGTTATAATGTCATGGTCATAGTCAATCGATACATAAAGTGTTTCCCTATACCCTAAATACCGTGTGAAAATATTTCCCGAGGGAATAAGATCTTATCCTACGGTAAAAAATTACCTTTGTCCGTTTCATCTATCACCATGCCACCACATTTCATCAAAATGCGTTCAGAATTTAAGGCGTGAAAGAACAACAAACAAACAGATAGACGGAGCTACTTTCGGATTTTATAATATTTGTATAGAGTATGGATAGTATGTATTTTTCTTACGATCAGCAGGAAAACTGTTTCTATATTTGTTTAATTTACCAACAACAAATCATTCACAATCTTCTTCCATGCTGGCCTGTAAGCGAGAGAAAAACATAGAATGTGCCAGATGTATTTCCTCCCGGGCAAGCTGAAAAAAACCAGCTAAGGGATCCGAGGGTTTCTGTATATTACAATTTAGGCGATAGGCTGACAACCTGTCTTAGATAACCCTCAAAACTTTGTCCGACGTGGCGGAACGACCATTGTTTAGGTTGTTTACGATCTGCCTACCCCATTAAGAACAAAGGCGTGATGTATGTATGTACAAAACATTGACATGGCCCCGATTCGGCGTAGACTAGATTTAACTAACATAAAGAATATAAATATTAGATTAACTTACTTTTTTTCTCTCACTATCTATAAGAGCTATTTTTATATTATTAATTATTTAAGAATCTTTAAAAGAATACATATTTTAATTAAAACATATTTCGAGTAAATTGTAGCTGTAATGAAAAGACATGATTGCCTGCTGCCTAAAACAAATCATATCGATTCTTAAACCTTGCTTGGTAACACCTTTTACTTCGATGTGTTCCTAAAATGTCAAAGATATTTATGTTAAATAGTGATAAATATACATACATACATATAGTCACGCCTCTATCCCTAGTGATAAATATATTTTTATTAAATTAAAATTAACCTAATGAAACATACTTAAGTTTAAGTTTTAGTTGCTTTGAGATACTTGTCGTTAATTTTATTAAGTTTACCTATAGATTGTCTTCTGAAAGTTGTAAGCAAAATTCCGTAACTTGGTTTATTCCTAATTCTATGAATCTCAATTTCTGACCCGCTGTGCAGCGTTGGCTCCGCAAGTGGCGTCGTTGCCATTCAGTGCGGGCCCGCGCGCAACGTTGCCGGTCAACGTATGAATGGGTAAATGCGAATCCGCTCCGTTGATTCCGAAATTTGTAAAAATTACATACTTATATGTACTCGTATGTTGTTTGATTTGATTTGTTTAGATCTTATTTCTCCTAAACGAATTAATGAAGAAATCATATATATATTTTCCTGCTAATTATGTCGATATTCTACTTGTTGTTTACGTTACTATTAAAAAAAATATACTCATTGATGAACCATAACAACTTCAAGGGTAGCTTTTATTCGCAACTCAGTTCAACGGCGGGATGGCGCGTTGGTTAGTTGGTCGGGTTTCAGCGCAGTGATTATCCGGATCGAGTCCGATCGTTGATTGTAAATACAATTTCCTTTTTGTTAGAAACATTTATTTAGTATTAGTTTTTCTTTCTTTTACTTTTTAAGGTAAATATTTTACTGTGATACTACTGTTCAATTTATTACTTTTAAAGTGTATTTGAGGCCGATTTCTATTCTATTAATAAGAACCATCTTGATAAATAAAAATAGAGGCTCAAAATAGTGATAAGTGGAAGGAGGCCAGGTGAAAAAAAGTAAAAGTAACAATCGTGTAAAGCAGTTTATTAAATTTATAAATGATAGCACCTAATATGATTGTAGAGTATACGTAGTCAGCAGAGGAGACATCTGGTCAGGCCCGCTCGAAACGAAAGAGATTATTTCAGGAAATTATTGATAAACTTTAATAAAATCTCGCTTATTTGCACGATTCACTTACTGCAATAAATATACTAAACCACATTAAAATTCATACATAATTTCCTGAAACAATCTCATCCGTTTCGAACGGCCCTGCCCTGCAATAGCCTTTGCTGACAGTACATAAGATAAGTTTCATTATTCAATCTCTTACAAATTACAAATTAAAACTGCTAATATCTGTGCTCTGGCGCAGCGTTCACTTCTCTCTTACCGCCATCTAGTAGTCTAGTAGAAAATTACGTACTTCGAACGTGCATTGTACCTACGTGGGGCCATCTGTGATCACGGCAAAATATTATGACCGAACACTTCCCGCCGTGGTCTGTCACGTGGTACCGTTGCGTCAGATTGTACTAAAATCTTGCGGCCCGCCACTCGGCCCGACTTATGGCGGACCAGTTTTGTTGTATGACATTAGGCATCTGTACTAGTATAGTATTATATTATCTGTGACTTAATTTAATTTGTCGGGAGCAAGTGTAAAGGGAGGAACGCACTTACGGTCTAGCGCCGGAATGCCACACGTCCTTTCTGCTAATTATTCTATGTCAACGCCTCTCTGACTAGTGTGACTACTGTCTGTACTACACTTCGTCTTTGTGTTTAATTTCAAATTGTATAATTATTAAGTACACCGTCTTTGATTGTAATTCTTAGATTTTCTAGTTCGTATAAACAAAAGAGTAGGATAATAGATAAAGTAGTCATCTTTATATATGAAAAAATATAGTTTACAATAACAATAAAGTACTATACAAAATGGCAAACTTCATAACAGCTAGACCGGAGCCCTCTCGGTCTCGGCAATGTGCATTAAGCTTAAATGAAACCCTGCGTGGGTAAACTTCATTTCTAAACATTTTTCCAATTTTACAAAGAGATAGGTTTGTACAATTAAATTTTACACCCTACATAAAGAGATTAATTTTAAAATTCAGATTAATCTGCCTATTGTGCTGCAAGTTTTATTTATATTAGGGATCGTCGTTAAATTGTTATCATATTAGCCGAAAAGCATATTGTAAGTTTTCACGATGTGGTACTGAAACGCCGAACACCACTCCAAAAAAGAAACGAGAGGCCAGCCTTTGCACTGCCATGAGTCACCTCAGAATTTTGTGACCAGAATCACGTAGTATTTAAAGAATGAGTACATAAGAGGAAGTCTGACGACATAGTAAGAGGAAATCGCCTTGCGTGGTATGGACATGCTATGCGGAGGGATAAAAGTGTAGGCAAAAGGGTAATGAATTTGAATGTGGATGGATGTTGGGAGAGGACGACCAATGAAACGATGGATGGACTGCGAGAGAGATATGTCTAAAACAGCTGTGAGAAGAAACTGACGGCTGACAGGAATGAATTTAAGAAGAAAACGTACTGCGCCGACCCCAAGTAAATGGGATAAGCTCTTATTTAATTAGAGAACATTAGCAGCGTGTGTTTGAATTATGTACCAAGCTCCTATCGTCGTACAGTAGGTAACTAAATTTACCTTTCCTTATCTTATCTTATATAGCCGTTAAATGTCCCACTACTGGGCAAAGGCCTCTCTCCCCTCCCTCCAAGACTCCCTATTTTGTGCTTCTACCAGCCATGACTTGCTGAAGGCATCCAAATCGTCTCGCAATCATCGTCTAGGTACCTTTCCTTAAAGCAACTAAAATATTTTACTTGTTCTAGGGAAATGTCAGTGAATATTCAAGCATATAATATTTACCATTATGTATTCCATATGAGAATTACTTTTTCGCCTATACATCTTTCCAGAGTAATCGTCAATGAAATACGCTTTCATGTTTCCAATTCCAGTACGTTGATATTGAAATATCCAAACAATCCGCATAGGATGTTATAAAGGTAGGTTAATATTCCCATGAGCAAAAGAAAGTGTTCTTTATGACACATCAGTCGAAATATGAATTCTTCTTCTTCTGTCGAGTGGGTATCGAGTCTATCGACCCGATGAATC
Source organism: Scrobipalpa costella (assembly GCA_949820665.1). NCBI lineage: Eukaryota > Metazoa > Arthropoda > Insecta > Lepidoptera > Gelechiidae > Scrobipalpa > Scrobipalpa costella. The sequence continues at coordinate 11,752,894 of OX463297.1, read as the reverse complement.
CTGGTGTCAGAGTTTTTAAACCGCCTTGTAGCACAACTATCAGGTCTTTGACATGGTTGGAGTACTATCAAAGACCAATATCAAAGACAACGACCGGGACCGACGGCTTAGCATGCTCTCCGAAGCACGAAATCTTTTTCTTTTCGGACAATCAGGTGATTCAGCCTGCAATGTCCTAACCAAACTGGGGCAAAATTCACAAAGTGATAAATTCTCAAATATCAAGTTTGTGTTTCCCCCCTGGGAATCGAACCCAGGACCTCCGGATCGGGAGCCCATGGCACTAGCCAATAGACCACGGAGGCAGTTAATTCAGACATATTAATAGAAGGTAAGTAATAAAAGTTTCAGAAAGCAAAACGAATCTTTAACAAACTACAGACAATTTCAGTTTTAATTAAATATCAATTAGTGTTATGGCATGGTATTAGAGTGGTTATAGTTCAAACATACATCGATCGTTCTTTTTTATATTTACCCACTTATAACGATGAAAATACTTACTTCCATTCTGGACTGGTATTGGAGTGATAGAAAACATAGAATGTGCCAGCTGCATCTCTCGGGCATGCTGTAAAAATCGGTATGTAGTAATTTAGGTGATGGGCTGACAATCTGACACTACACTAATACACAGATCATCTGAAATAACGGCGGAACGCCCTTTATTGAGGTCGCTGACGCTCTGCCGACCCCATTAGAGATAAAGGCGTGATTTATGTATGTATTAAAATAGGTTCGTTAGAAAATAGTTTATATCTCTTTGCTTTTTCCTACAGCCTGTATATCTACATACATGCATATAATCACGCCTTTATCCATAATGAGGAAGGCAGAGCGAAAAACACCTAAACAAAGGTCATTTTGCCACGTCTGACAAAGTTTTGAGGGTTATTTTACGATAGATTTGTAGGTATATTAATATAGTGACAGGTTGTCAGCCCATCGCCTAAATTAAAATATACTGAAACACTCGGATCCCTTAGCTGGTTTTTATAGCAAGCCCAGGAGGAAATGCAGCTGGCACATTCTATGTTTTTTCTCGCTCCCAGTCTAGCATGGAAGATAGCCTGTATATCACTGGGGCAAAAAAAAAACTGTACGATATTAGAGCTTTGATTGCATCCATACGACCGGTGGGGAACCGGTCCTCTTTGATGTTACTTCCAATTACATCGCAGTCTGAATGAGAGGGGTTTCGGGCGAATTCAAAGTGTCTGTGATTAAAAAAAACTCTAGGTATTGTACATACATACATACATAAAATCACGCATTTATCCCTTACGGGGTAGGCAGAGCGTTAAACGCCTAGTAAAAGGCGCTTCATCCACGTCTGACAAAAATTGAGAACAATTTTAGATTGTAATTTGTATTGCTATAGTGACAGGTTGTCAGCCCATCGCCTAAATTACAATACACTGTAACCCTCGAGTCCCTTATGCTGACTTCTACAGCATGCCCGGGAGGAAGGGCAGCTGGAACATTCTATGTTTTTCTATCTTTCCCAGTCCAGCATGGAAGGTATTGAACATTACTAATATACCGGGTGTAAAGGACAGCGTCCCGCAAACCGATAGGGGTTGCACAGTCAATGAAAGTTAACAAGTTTCATCAGGAAATTCTTTCAGGAGATGAAAAAAAAAAACCGTACAAAATGCGATCTACGATCAAACAATTTGTATGGAGAAGATTTTTTTTTTCTTTTCTTGCAAAAATAACCTGATGATAGGTGTTCAGTTTCGTTGACTGAGCTGTCAGTTTGCGGGACTATTTGTTTTACTATTTGAATGTCAAAGATTTTTAGCTACGATGTAAAGTTTTATCGAGCCCGATGGTGTAGTGGATAGGGCCGCTGGCTCCTGAGCGGGAGGTCGTGGTTCGAATCCCACCACGTACCAATGTGTTTTTCGGTTTTCGAATTTCATATGTACGTTTATTCGTGCTTCGGAAGGCACGTTAAGCCGTTGGTACCGGTTAATATCGTTTAATACCGTAGATATTAGTCGTTAAGCCATATCAGAGGCCAGTGCTAAGCATTGGCGGCTTGAAAACTGACCTAATCTAGGATTGAGTCTGGTTTCCCTTCTGGGATGCGGAGGTCAGATGGCAGTCGGTCTGTGTAAAAACCAGTACCCTCGTTCAATCCCCTAGATTAGGAAGCCGACCCCGTGAGATACGGGATAAGGCTAGGGAGATGATGATGTAAAGTTTTACATGCGCCGCGTTGTAGCAATAGCTCTACGGATACTACGCCGTAGCACAGTCGTAGCCGACCTCGTAGCGGTATTTTTCTACAGCGCAACGGTTAAACCCGCTTTGTACAATTTTTTAGCGCAATCACGTGGAATACGGATTTAGAACCCAGCTCTACAGTAAAGGCGGCTCACTATTCAAATTATTCAAGAGACTAGAATGTTTCGTGAGGTACTACATAATTCGGTCGTAGTAAATATTGAAGGACACCCCCGGAATAGTTCTGCCGCGTTGCAAGCGAATAGTTTTACGTTTGTTTTGTGCAATATTACCCCAAGCGAGCGTATTTTGTAGTAAATACAGCGCCATTTGTGGTAAATATTATATGCTTAAATATTCACCGACATTTCCCTAGAGCAAGTCAAATATTTTAGTTGCTTTAAGGAAAAGTAAATTTAGTTACCTACTTTACGAAGATATAATGTTTAGAATTATGTATGCATCAATTTTAAACACAATGGCTAAGGATCTCTAACTAAATTCTACGTGATTCTTGACACACAATAGGGTAGTTTCCTACTATAGTCAAATCAGCAACTTCTTATAAAATGTCTAAAACGGTTTTTTATATGAAAATGGCGAGTTATGACGTCACTCCCTACTATTGTACTACTAAAATCAACAACTTCTATTCTTTTAACTCGATTATTATTTTAAACGAGCATTTTTTTTAAATGATGAACGTGATCTACAATATTTTAGCCATCAGTTTAAAGTATAAAGCTTTGTTTTTTTTTGCCATCCAGTCAACACGCCCATTCTGAGGTAACTCAGGGCAGGGCAAAGGACGGCCTCAGTTTTTTTTAAAGGAACAATATCACCATAAGCCGATCGTTTTCTAGTCTAGATTCAAAACCCGCTTAAACGCGTTTCTAGTATTTTTTAATTGAATGGTGGTATAGTACGTTCAAGCCTGTCTAAGATCAGTTGAACATTCAGTAGCAAAATTCTCTAAAACCCTGATAAAAATGATATGAAAAGTGAGGTTTCGTTGCAAAACCCGCTAAAACAGTACCTAGTCGTTTCAACATGCGTGTTTTTTGTTTTTCATTTTGCCGACATTTTGCAAATTTCGTTTTTTCGGGGTTTGATACTAGACTCCTCAGTTTTCCTCTCCCTCAACGACTATCCTTCAATATACCTAAGAAAATAACTGTTAATGAAGAAAGTTCAGGATTCTTGTATTACACAAGGTTCGGATCTTTAATAATGAAACGAATCGTCGAGAGAGACATTGTTCAGCTCACTCGAAGTTAGAAGTAATTAGTGAGGCGTGTACTATCGGGGGGTGGTCCAGAAACTATCTGTAGTAAGTAGCAACTCGTGTAAGCCAGATAACTGACTAATCTCCGACTAATTGACTGGGTTACATGTACTAGAGGATCGTTAGCGTGCTAAGGGTGCGTTCTGAGGACCGAACAATGATAAAATGTATCATAGCTACTATTATAATCCACTGTTGGACATGAGTCTCCCACGATCAGGCATGTTGACAAATTCTAGTCGACAAACAGAAACAGTTGCATTTCCAACAGGCAATAAGCATGTTGACAAGGTGGCAAAAAAACAATACGTTTATACTTAAAACTGATGTCTAAAAATACTCTGGAAATCATTCATCATTTAAAAAAAAAATTACATTTAGATTAATAATCGAGTTAAAGATATAAAAGTTCTTGATTTGAGTAGTCAATATTTACTGGCGAATGACATCTAATTTCTTGTAGCCCTGTATAATTTGATGTTTTATTATGTGATGCTTGGAACTGTTTTTAGTTTTGTGTATCGAAATAAACGTTATTATCGCAAAAAAAGACCAACTCCGAAATTACGATCCATTTTCCGAACAGCCTCTATACCCTCACGTGTTCGAACACTTTGCACACCTGTGAACGCATCGTAGTGGCCTCGTTTGCAGACACGAGCGATAATTACAGAGCAAAATTAATCCCGAATGATGAACGCTCTGATTTTAGCTGCTTAGTGTGCTCACAAACAGATTTAGTTACCTTTGATGTGCTGAGCGATGCCTAAGAGTAGAGTAGTGTTACTAATTTAATGATATGTGCTATTAATGGAAGGTAGCTACAACTATAAATAAGATAGGGACATACATGTAATCACGCCTTTATTCCTAATGGGGTAAGCAGAGCGTAAACTACCTAAACAATTGTCGTTCCGCCACGTCTGACAAAGTTTTGAATGACCGTAAGGATTGAGGAGCCACATAAGATTTTTTAAAGCTGATCTGATCATTATTTAGCAGCAAAGTAGCTGATGTTGCAGCACGAATTCTGGATTTAGCAGCAAAATATATATACATACATACATACATAAAATCACGCATTTATCCCTTACGGGGTAGGCAGAGCGTTAAACGCCTCGTAAAAGGCGCTTTCGCCACGTCTGACAAAAATTTAGGGCAATTTTAGATTGAAAAGTGTATTGCTATAGTGACAGGTTGTCAGCCCATCGCCTAAATTACAATACAATGTAACCCTCGAGTCCCTTTTGCTGACTTTTACAGCATGCCCGGGAGGAAGGGCAGCTGGAACATGCTATGTTTTTCTATCTCTCCCAGTCCAGCATGGAAGGTTTGGTCCAGCATGGAAGGTGCCGTTGTTAGTTTCTATACCGGCACTGTCTACGGACGCTGCGCATAACATGCATACATTCACGCCCTTATCCCTAATAGGGTAGGCAGAGCGTAAACGACCTAAACAAAGTTTTGAGTGATAATTAAGATAGATTTGTAGGTATATTGCTGTAGTGACAGGTTGTCAGCCCATCGCCTAAATTGCAATATACAGAAAATCTCGGATCCCTTAGCTGGTTTTTACAGCATGCCAATCCATCGGGCACATTCTATGATTTCCTCTCGCTCCCAGTCCAGCATAGAAGAACACACATCAAATTACATTTCCAACATGCTCGAGTTCGGCTAAGATGAGAATTTGGTTTCGGTCTTGCTTTTCCGAGAGGAAGTGAAATTCCATCACTGTAAATTACGTTTATCGACTCCACTGCACTTTGCTCTACTTTAGATAAAAGAGAAGAAAAGTTTCAAAGCCTGTTAGTGGATTCCCCACTCAAGTTGGCCCCTGTCGATCTGTTAAGTACTTACCTACGTATTTTAACTTTTCCATTTCCTTTATCAAAGAAAATAAACTTGTATTTGACTGCCGCAAATAGAAAACCAGTTAAGAGCGGGGGTTTGCAAATCCGAGATAAGAGAGTTTTGAGAGATGGCGAGTAATTGATATCAATTAGGTTGTGCCGGCGGCGGTGCGCCGAGCGCCTCACAATAGACCATCGCGGCCAAGAAAATAGCCTCGGAAAACTTGGCTCAGTCATCGAGATTGCTGTACTGATAAATTGCTTTTACTGAAGCTCGTTAATCCGACAGAAAAACCATTATACTATGTAAATAGAAAATTTGTAGGGCATCCTGCTCCGCACCCAATTTGACGTACGCTAAGTGCTCAAAGGCTTTTTACCTGCCTTCATAATATAAGGCTTCGGCTAACAACGCCTGAGCCTACTAGAATATGCACAGCGCAATGATGATCATATTTCGTTGATGGAGATTTAAAAACATCGAAAGGACAGCGGGTCGCCGTGAATTTGGAGAGGTAGTTGAGGAGTTTTAACGACCGAGGCTTAGAGAGTCCGGAGAGCAGAGGCTCGCGTAATCTACGCTCTACGATGGAGTTTCTAAAATGTTCCTCTTAAATTTTACTTGTTTCGTAACAGGTTGTACAAAGTAAGTGAAAAAATCAATGAGACACGTAGTAATTTAATTTAAACAGTTCTTATATCAAAGAGCCCGATGGTGTAGTGGATAAGGCCGCTGCCTGGTCGTGGTTCGAAACCCACCACGTACCAATGTGTTTTTCGTTTTTCCAATTTCATATCTACGTATATTCAGCGCTTTTTCCGTGCTTTGGAAGGCACGTTAAGCCGTTGGTCCCGGTTAATATCGTTTAATACCGTAGATATTCGTTAAGCCATGTCAGAGGCCAGTGCTAAGCATTGGCTGCTTGAAAACTCTGACCTAATCTAGGATTGGGTCTGGTTTCCTTTCTGGATTGCGGAGGTCAGATGGCAGTCGCTCTGTGTAAAAAGCAGTAATCGTTCAATCACTTAGATGAGGTGGCCGACCCCAAGAAATACGGGATAAGACTAGGGAGATGATGAGTTCTTATGTCAAAGTCGTAGGTAATCAACCCACATGTCGACAGAGAAGTAACGTTTTTGCATAATTGAACGTAATGCCCATAATGGAGACATTGGAAACCGACGCGACGTTAAAGGCTTCATCATCGAACCAAATTGCTATTTGAGAGTAAACTAGATCAATATTTTGCATATCACAGCCAACAAAGCCCATTATACTGGCGTACTAGAGCTTACATTGAATATTGTAATTATTGTGTACCAGGCTATAGAAGATACTATAGGTAGTTAATTATCTCTCTATGCTAACAAGGTGTAACAAGTCCACGATTCTACATCCATACATATAAACACGCCTTTGTCCCTAATGGGGTAGGCAGAGCGTAAACGACCTTTAAAAAAATGTTGTTCCTCCATGTATGACAAAGTTTTAAGGGTTATTTAAGATATATTTGTAGGAAAATTGCTGTAGTGACAGGTTGTTAGCCCATCGCCTAAATTACAATATACTAAAACCCTCGGATCCCTTAGCTGGTTTTAACTATGTTTTTCTCTCGGTCCCAGGCCAGCATGGAAGAATTTTAACGTATTAATAATCAACAATTCGTAATTTATTCGTAATACTCTTAAAACGTAGGTATTGCGTGATATTGCATTTAGTTTACCTATTTGAATATTTTTAAATTTAAAATAAATAACATTGTAAATAAATTATTATTAGGTCGAGGCAAAGGCTATTGAAAATGAAAACTATGAACATTGTGTTGTTGTAAAAACGGTACAATCTGCAGAGTAGCGCCACCTAACGGAATTACGTAGAAACCTTAACGCTACGAAGCTACAGCCACAGTGGAGTGGGTACTGGTTCTAAACTTTTATTCAAAGACCCATTTGAACCCACATAGCGCTTCAAGCGGATTCACAATAGATGGCATTAAACAGATTAGATTCGTCTCCCAAAGTAGGTAGGTACACCTGCCTTATCACATCATGATTCACGACAATATTCCTACGCAGTAGATAACTCAATCAAGGTAATTACAGTAGTGCTATTCATAGATAGCATAATCGCAAAAGTAATTTATCTATCTACATGTAAATCAACTCTAATCTTGTCATAATTGGGATTCCCAATAAAAAAACTTTGTTTGTGCTTAAAACGGTTTTATATTTTTAAAACGTGGGAGTAACAATCCGAAAACTTATGCAGCAAAAATGTTTACATAAAAAGACTGTTTGGGTTCAACATACCCAAAAAACACAATACTTGTTAGTTATTAGTATTAATGAAATAAATGCATACGTTTTATTCAGTATGGCAAACAATGTTTTATAGAACTTACAATGTAGGGATCTATTCTACAGAAATAATTGTTGCGTGCTCAGTTCAGGCGAAACAATTAAATACGAGTAGGTATAGGTACCTAGTTAGTATTCTAAGTTATATAGAAAACTTGATGTAAAATGTAAATAAGTGTACAAAAGACACACAAATAACTACTTATAGTAGAACATACCTACTAATTATCCTAGAGGTATAATAATTACTGGAATATCACACTTATTTAGATAGAATAATAATAAAAAGTAGTCGATGGGGGCTATAATATGTCGAACTAGGATTTGATGTTCATTACGTAAGTTAAAATATATTTTTTTACCTACACTTCATGATTGTCGGTCTTTGTTCATGTTTGTTTATAATATTACAAAAACTCGAAGTTCATTTTATTCACATTATTGATGCACTTCCGTCTTATTAACGTTTCTGAATAACTAGGTATGGGTAAGAAAAAAAATAGAAATACTTTTATATAGGTAGAACAAAAGACGATTTTAGATATCAATCTGTTCTGTACAGTAGGTTTTTCTATTACCTATTTATTACAACTTTTTATTGCTGAAGTTTTCTTTAAAGTACCTAATGAATTTGTCTGTAATTTCCGCCATACTATTAAATAATTTGAGGTTTATTAAGCTACTGGTAAGGATAGTGATTTGATGAAACTATCAGTGGCCATAACAATTTAAATCAATGAGTAACAAATGTAACATTATTTATTTATTACAAACTATTTATAGATATTTACGAGGGTTGATTGATAAGTTTTTAATAAATAACATTTGGGACTGTAATTTTATTAATAGTGTTAAAACTGGCAAGTTGAATGAATATTTTTCAAAGATCCCTCCCTATGAATTTAAGTATGATTTGCTATTATGCAGGTTCAACCAGATTCTCATCAAAAGGTGAAACACCGTGATGAGACTGATGATATGATTTTATACTTACATACATACATATAATCACGCCTTTATCCGTAATGGAGTAGGCAGAGCGTAAACGACCTAAACAAAGGTCGTTGCGCCACGTCTGACAAAGTTTTGAGGGTTATTTAAGATAGATTTATAGGTATATTGCTATAGTGCCAGGTTGTCAGCCCATCGCCTAAATTGCAATAAACTGAAACCCTCGATTCCCTTAGCTGGTTTATACAGCATGCCCGGGAGGAAATGCAGCTATATAATATGATTTTATTACGGTAATAATAATTAAAAGGTAACGAAAATTTGGAGTCGAACATATTAAAATGATACCGCCCACAGCCGTGTAAGTAATCTATAGTAAAAATATGTTGATAAGATTTTTTACCTGAACGGACTATTAATTGTAGAACTTTATTTCATTGTCCAAAACTTATAAATTAACCCTCGTATGTAGATATTATTTTATATAATAACATTTTATTTAATCATTAAATTATGATTAGATTAGATAATCACAGCCTTATTTCCTATCAATAGCTATATTATTTTAAAATTGCGTATGTTCATTATTTATTCTTAAATTATAAAAGATAGAAATATTTTATGTAAATTACAAGTAAAACTGAATTAGTGAACCCAATCTACTTAACAAAAAAATAGTGGCTGTATTACTAATGTAATAAATAATTAGCAGATAATTCAAATGAAAATGTAACACATAATAATAACATACATACAGTTTTATTACATCTTATTCACTAATTACATAGCTATTGTATTAAAAACAAAATAACGACATAAAGGCACAATCTTTTAGATTGATTTGACATTGGGCATGACTAATATGCAACACTTATGAAAGTATCCATTACTTTTAAAAATGTTTGTAACAATATAAACAAATATCTTGCAATCAGTCTCAGTTCTTTTAACAAAATTATTTTTAACATGACCAGTTGCTTAGAATATATTTTGTAAGCGTTTGCAATGTGCATAATCTTTAAAAGCACTCAGTGAAACACCCAGCATAGATCACACTGAAGGAAATTTTCAAACTAGTATAAAATACTAGATAGAGCCTTAATAATTGTTCAATCAGAAAAAGAAAAGCCTTAATGTGTAATAGTTTAAAATAAAGCAGTATTTTGAGCTTCTATTATACCTTTGTAATATAAAACTCACATCATGACTATGTGCATGATATCAAAATCATGCAATAATCACTTTAATTTTTCTTTCAATAACACTTCTGCACATTGGGCATTCTTCCACATCCTTATTAGCACAAGGCTGACAACAACACATGTGCCCACATGGCACAAACACAACCTCACATTTACTGTCCATACATATGACACACTCAGACTCCACAACACTTTCACCTTCATTAGCACTTACTACTCCAGTGCAAACTGGTTCTTCTTTAGTTTCTTCAAGAGTTGCTATAGGTTTCATAGCGGTGCTTTGTAAATCTTCAACATTAACATCTTGTTTTTTCATACCCACATAATAAGAATCAATTGCCCTAATTATTCCTTCTCTATCTGAAGATAGTGACACACCATTTTCTTTTAATTTTTCTGGTGTAATGGTCAATAATGATTCATCAGAAAACAAGAATTTCACCAAAAACGGTAGGCAATGTATTACACCTTCTTGCAAAAGATAATTTGCAAAGACTGGATCCAAATGTTTTCCAATATTCACTAAAGATTTGGGAGCAGAATCTAATAACTTCTGATAATTTTTCAACCAAAAATCTGTAGATTTGTCTGTTTGGTTTTCCATTTCCTTCATTGTTTCAATAAGTTGTTTCCTTCTTAAAGTCTGCTGATCCAAAAGATCATCTAACAAACCTATTAACTGAGTCCTCTGGTGTAAAAGTTCATTGTAATTATATGTGACTTGTAACTTTTTCTTTTCTTGCTCAATCACACTCAATCTAGCTAAATGTGATGAAATTAAAGATATCTCTTCATTCAGACTCCAACTTCTTGCATCAACTCTCTCTACTAAAGATGCTACAACAGCTTTCTGAATATCTTGATCCTCCAAGAGTTGCTGCACTAAACCAGTGCGAGAATCATCTTTGGCTTTAAGAAGTTCCTCCATTTTTTCAGCACCTTCTAATTCTTTCATGAGCATACTTTCTTTAACTGAAATGAGGGAGTCTTCATAATGTTTTTTAGAATGTTGTAGAACATAGTCTTCTTCAATTAGCGTTTCCATTGCTTTTAATATGTCAGACTTTCTAATATTGTCATAATTTTGTCTAGTTATCTCGAGGAGCCGGTCATGTTCAGCCTGGTCATGTGCTAGTTGTTGTTGTACTACTGCCGGCTGAAGTTCACCAGACTGAATAAAATTATTAACTAAACACTCAATTTCTTGCTCATCATCTTGTATTGCTTTTATCAATTTTTGTCTCTCTATATCTTTAGCATCTTGAATTTTTGCTATTTCAATATCCAACTCTGATTGGTCTTGAATGATTTGTGATAAAAACTTTTCCCTTTGCTGCTTAGCTGCTTCATGTATTTTATGTTCTTGTTCAATGACAGTAGCTTCATGTTCTTCCCAACTGATAGAACTTTGTTTAGTAAATGGATCTTTAATATTTGGACTATGCAATGGCAACAACTCAGAGTCATCTATTGCTGTAGGTGGACAGTAAGCGACTTCCATTTTATTGCATAAATATTTCATTATTTCAGCAGTACCTTGTACAGCTACTTCAGGTGGAGGAAAAATAAATTGATCTCCATCTAGATCAATCTGTGCTAGTTTTACCGCAAAGCATAAATCAGGGCATAACTCTTTTAAATCATTATTTTGAACAATATTTAGTTTCCTTAAATTTTTTAGCTTACCCAAAGCTGGTGATAATGTCATGAGTTTATTTTTTGATATATCTAAAGATTGCAAATTCTCCAAGTACTGAATGCTGTCTGGAATTTTGCAAATTACATTATCTTGCAAGTACAATTCAGTTAAGCTGACCAAATATCTGATTTCATCAGGCAGATGTGTAAACTTATTGCAGCTTATATTCAAAACTTTTATCAGGTATAAGTCTGATAATTGCCCACCATCATTCAAATTCTGCAGATCATTGTTTTGTAAATATAAATATTCTTTCCTGTATACCTTGCAGATAGAATATACACCGGATGGTACTTGTCGGAGGTCGCAATCAGATAAATCAAAGTCGGTTTCTGGGGATTCCTTTGCTAGGTACAGTTTTCTCTCAAGCCTAGCTCGAGCATCATTATTGTTATTAAAGTGCTTACCAAACAACGCCATTGTTGTTCGTTGGACGCAGGAGACGGCACAACCCATTAAAAACTAGGTGCATATATACAAAATTAAACTGAAAAGGCCCACTAAAAACGATTGTTTTTCTAATATCCCCCGATGTCACCGGTGTCGACTATACATGGCAAAATAAGGCTGACGTTACTTTATAACAATCTGAATCGTTACAAAAACAATGTTCACGTCTTTTACGAACATTAAATTACATTTTCCGTTCATTTCACAATATTCAATTGCACTTTGTATGACACTTCTTTTTGACACTTCTTTCTACTGTCTACTGTTGTCTGTCTGTCAATCCAATTAGACACTTGCTTGGCATTGACAGATAAACAATCGTGTGTTGCCATAGTACTTATTACTTTCATTGTGTTGTCATAAATAAAAATGAGTGAGTAAAATAGTAAACTGTCTGGACCAGATATCGTTCAGTGATGCCAACATAATGCAAAAAATAAGCGGCAAACTCGATGACGGCAAATTGAAAAGTTAAATTAAAGCAAAAAGCGCATCGAATGAAATTAACATGATTTTCATTCCTTTCCAGATAGTTCATTGTATCATTTTCATAGTGAGTTTATATTTTGATATTATAGTACCTATACCCCTGCCAGGAATTAAAAATACTTGTCATAGAGGAACCATAGAGAAGGGCTTATAGGAAATGCATTAGTCCCTGTCTTATTCTGTCTCTATTTTTCTCTATGCCAGATATGTTTAATTCCTGGCAGGGTATACTAATAAATAAATAAACATTGTCGATCATTTATAATAGGACTGTCTTGTCTCGCTCGGCTCATAACGAGGCGATAGATAGAGCTTTTCATAACGTATGTGGTAAATTAAATGAAAATAATAAGTATTTTAATTCGATTTATTTAATTATATTAAGTACATCACTAAAAACTAAAACTAATATATGGTAGGTAGAAACATATTTAAGTAACAGCCTTAATAACGAATAGAAAACAAGATATCACTAGAATATTTTTAAGTTTATAACGATTTAGTGCACTTTATACTTCCTTTCTACCTGTAATCTTCACTAGATTCAGATGTTTCTATTGAATAAGATCCGCTGTGAGGATTGTAATCAACTTTATACCATTTTTGAGTGAGAGGAACAAGCACACCGAAAAGAGAATAACCTTGATTTTTAGATTGTGAGCGGTCATACGATTTCACTTTAGGATGATCTCCGTCGTACTGAGTTAGTCTAGATGGAATATTTTCATAGCTATCTTGTGTGTATGAAACAGCAGCGTATTTCTCATTATCTTGATTAAGTCCTTTGATGAATTTATTATCCAGAGGTATAATATAACCAAGGGCGTGGGGATTTTCCTTTTTCAGATAGTCCTTTACTTCGGGGTGGTACAACGCGCTGTAGTCAGACTTAGGAGCTAGGTGTTTGTAAGTTGCATACTCAGGTGTAATAAACTTTTCCTCTTTAACTTTATGCATTTGGTTTAAAGGGTATGTTGTTCCATATGAGGAATCAAATCCTCTGGGTATATGGTCAGTGTATTTATAAATGTTGTGTTTTTCTTTTGTGGCAAATTCAGGCGATTCAAAATGCTCCTTGGTATCTTTGCTTGAATCATCAGAACTGCTGTTCTCTTTTCCTATATTTTTGACTCGTTCGAAAACTTTCTCAATCATTTTATTTTCGGATTCCTTATTTTTCTCAGGGCTATAATGTGTATCGTGATCCGGTTTAGTTTTATAGACTTCTAGATCTGGCGTCTGTGATGGATAGACATGGGTTTTTATTATTTTCCCTAGTCTTTTAAAAGCTTCATCAACAACGCCGGTCACATCATCAGAATCATTTTGTTCAGTTTCGTCATTTCCTTGGGCAATGTCTGCACTATTTTCTACGTCTTCAGATATTGTTTCCTTGATATTGTGAATATTTTCAGTGTCTTGTACAGTCTGTTTAACTTTATCATCAGCACCGTACGAGGGATATCCAAATTGATGTTTGATATCACTTTCTTTATTGCCTCCTGAATATGGATATGCATTAGCGTTGTAGTCTTGAACACTGAAAGGAGCTGGGTAGTTGTGAGTTACTTCTTTTCCAGCTCCAATTCCTTGAGTAAACGTCTGCGGCACGGCTTCCGGGGTTTGACTAAAATGATCAAATAGGTAAGCATTTGCGGTATTGGGCAGTTTAATTGTTTCAGCTGCAGGTAGTTTTATAACGACGGTTTTACCTTGGTGGTATCCAATCCCGTGTCCCTGGAACGGTTTGTTTTTAGGTTTATCTTTTTTGTTTGTAGGTTTTTGAGCGGGCGCGTCGTTAGCATCGAAACTGTTGGAATCGGCGTCACAGTACATTTTGTTTAGTTTTTGTACGTCTTTATCGGATAGTTGGATTCGTTGTCCGATTGACGCTCCACCCTGGAAACAAATGAGGGATAAATTACGATACGGAAACTAAATAAATATGAAATTACTTAAACTTAGCGAGTGAGATATAATAGATATAGGTATAATTTACCCACGAAAAACACCAAAGGCACTCAAACTGAAGAAGGGCCACCAAACAAGTCGTGACAAATTCATCGTGATTACGACTAAAATGTAAGTAACTGCGCGCGATTAAATTATTATTTAAAAAAATACATACGTAAATAAAATTACGGGGTAGGCAGACCGTAAAACGCGTAAAAGGCGTAGCTGACAAACTATGATGGCAATTTTAGATTGTAAAGCCCTGTCAATTAAAAATAGCTGTCATAGAGGTACCCTAGAGAAAGTCTTATAGGAACTGCATAAGTTCCTCTCTTATTGTCTCATTTTTTCTCTATGTATTGCTGTAGTGACAGGTTGTCAGCCCATCGTCTAAATTACAATACACTGTAACCCTCGAATCCCTTTTGCTGACTTCTACAGCATGCCCGGGAGGAAGGGCAGCTGGAACATTTTATGTTTTTTCTCTCTCCCAGTGAAGCATGGAAGAAAAAATCGATTTCCTAAATGGTGTATCTGTACCTGTTTGGGTACTAGCGTGTCCTGTCCGTTGCGGGAGAAGGCGCGGCGGCCGTAGTGGAGCACACTGTCGTAGTCGTAGCCAACGCCGAAATCTGACACGCTGTGCGTGTTGTACTTGCGGAAGTTGTGTTTTGCCGCTGAAAACATATATTTATATCAAATTTTACTGGAACGACGAGTATTCTCGCAAAAAACCTTACTTTGTCCAGTAAGATTTGATAACGGTTTCAACATTGTCTAATTATCTCTGTTTTCGCAAAATACTTAGGATTTTCACAAAGATTCGAATTATTAAATCATCCATTTGCAATGATATTTTTTTAAAGAAAGTAAAACGATAGGTGCAAAATAGTGATTAGATCTTTGATCTTTTGCATCAAGTTTCTTATTTAATCTCTTACAAGAAAGTTGTTGAAATCTTTCGAAATCATTTAATCTTAATCAAAAGTCTAGACCATCATTCAGCAGATTGTTGAAGGGATAAAATAAACGCATCAAGTGCTCTATACTTAACTATACTAAACTAGGTACTTAACAATTGCGAATAACTCAACATGATTTGTATTCAAGCAAAGTATTGCTTCGCGTTCCTACACTAACGGTGGTTTACAATGCGGGTGATTTCGTTTTTCACATGGCAAAGTAAGAGTGTTTCTCAACGTTTTCCTGGTATATTATCAGCCTAACATCAGACTATGTTGTAAGCTAAACTAGGCATATCGCTTACGTAGATAGGTGTCTTCATATAGGTGAATTGTACAGGGTGTAAAAAAAGTACTGCGTTCTTTTAAACAACATGTTCTGCTAATGATACCAAACAACTTTCCCAAAGCAAAATTAAGGTTTATTTGTAGGGGGTCTACTCTCTGGGAGTGCTACGAAAAAACCGCTGATATAAAGATTCTTAGCGTACTTCGCAGAATGTCCCTTTCGCAAAATGACCCTTAGTCGGTAAACTTTAAATCGTGGGCCTACTAAAAACACTCATTCATTCATTTAATTTTCAAAGGGACAATTTGCGAAAGGGGCTTTTTTGCGACTAAGGGATATTTTGTTAAAAGGAACATTTTGCGAAGTTATCCAAAAGAATAATACTTACGTTCGTGGATGTTTTCCCACATGACATCGATGTAGTCATCCCTGTCTGGGCTGCTCTGCATGTGGTAAAAGCCGAGGGAATGCAGGAGCTCATGCACGATGGTACCATGTCTGAAACACCCTCGACCTGTTGGATGCCTCCCGTTCAGGTTGAGCACTTGGTACCCTCCTTGGTAACCTACGTTTGAGAAACAACCTCTTCGACTCCCCTGTAATGTAAAAGGTATTCGTTGAATATATAATTGATCGAGGGATTAGAATCAACTTCTATACCCACTCAGTAGGAAATTCTGTTAGAATAAGACAGAAACCTGGTGATAGAATATTCAATAGGGAAAATTTTGTCAGCCAAGGCAACTTTATTTATTCTAGTAGTATCGTAGTTCAAACAGCGAAACCTTTAACACATATGTGCTATTTCATTCCTATCCTCTTCTGTACACCTGACGTAAGGTGGACTTAAAAACAGCCAAGCTGTGTCCACACCTTTTTCCAGTTTTTCTGTAAAAATATCTATATGCCTACTTGTCCTGTTTGTTATTTTATTTTTGATTTTGTTTTTATTTTTTGTAATTTGTTTTGTGGAAATAAAGGGATTTGTATCACATACCTGAATGACCACAGCATCGCGGTCTCCTTTCTTGTAAGGTCTGAATTTTATACAAGAAGCCTGCGCGAGGTCGTTGATTCCATCTTCAATAGCTTGCACTTGGTCACTTGCTGAAAACAAACACGTACTTATTTGTGCTATCTACTTGCGACTTGTGGTAAACATGCCACTTCATACATACATAAACAATCACGCCTTTATCCCTAATGGAGTAGGCAGATCGTAAACAACCTAAACAAAGGTCGTTCCGCCACGACGGACAAAGATTTTAGGGTTATTTAAGATAGATTAGTACGTTTATTGCTGTAGTGACAGGTTGTCAGCCTATCGCCTAAATTGTAATATGCAGAAACCCTCGGGTCCCTTAGCTTATTACAGCATGCCAAGGAGGAAATGCAGCTGGCACATTCTATGTTTTTCTCTCGCTCCCAGTCCAGCATGTAAGAAAGACTTTAGACTTCATCTTTAGTTTAACTAATATCAAAAGACGTTCAAATATAAAACTTACAGAAATGTTCCCTCTGAATGTAGTAGACAAGCTCGTTGTCTGGCCATCGCTTAGTGTGGTCCTTGAGACCGTTTCTGGACAGACCCTCGACAACATTCTCGACTATGACTCGTCTTTGGCGGTCGTTGAGAATCAAATCTCCCTCGAATTTCCCACTCTGTTCCCATGCATCGTCGGATATTTCTTCTTCGTCTTCGTCACTATCAGGAGTTGGACCCTCTATGGAAACAATATTAGTTAACAAAATGAAGTACCGATTGTTGAGTCAAGCTTTGCCGGTAACGTAATAAAGATATGGACAAAGTTCACATGTCAGCGAAAGCTTAACAACGGCATTGCTTTCGCCAAATAATTACGTTACGTGCAAACATTGCGGAAACAATATTTATCTTCTCGATCTTAATATCGAGATTTCGTGTCCCATGATGTCAATTCATTACATAAGGCACTTACTTTTGACTAAAATCTCGTCCAGCTGCGATGTCTTTTCGAGGAAATTTTTGAAGTCTTCGAGCTCATTTAGTGGCATAGCAGAACTCTTCAAAACACAGACGATTAAGCAAATCACTGTTAATTTAAACCACTCCATGATCTTTTCCAACCTTCACTATCATTAGAATAATTTAAACTAGATGCTTGTGGTACAAGTTCCTTGCAACTGCCTCATCTGGTGCACCGAAGTATGTCATTTTAACGGTAAAGTTGACATTGTTATAAGCCGTATTGATCCCGCGGGTCGGTCATGCTGCGCGATTGCACCTCAACAAACAAAACTTAATAGGGTGAGACGGGATTTAATATAGCCTAAGATACGACCATTTCACAAGGTGGTTGGTCGCAACTGCGCGGACGCCGCTTGCGACAGCGCCCGCGCAGGCGACAGCAACAGACCGCACCACATAACTCGTGCAAGACCAAATTGCTAAATTTTTCGGCCGATTTATTTTATAATTTCATATTGCAATTTAATTTCTTTACAATTCTCAATAGAATTTATTTCTGTAATTGAATTAGGAAAATACCTACAGAGATCGAAAGTAATAGTTCGTTACGGTTCAAATGAACAACAGCGCGCGAACAAGCAAACTAATGTTCCGCTAGCTTTATGTAACGAAGTTAAGTCAGATCTTTTTAAATAACATGCAATATAGGCAGATATTTATACAGAAACAAATTCGTTAATTTCCTCAATTGAAATTTTGATAGAGTAGAAAGGACGTGGGTAGGGCGGCCTATAAACATTTAATGTACTGATTTAATTAACAGTAGGTATATTAAACAAGTTCCTTAAATCATTTTCACTTGATTGATGTCAATCTTAATATTAGTCCAGTTATAAAAAAGATGTCCGTGAATCAATCAACATTTGTATTTACATTTTGTATAAACTTGTTGAAATATTGAAGGCCGTTTCGCTTTCCCTTATTTACAAAACCTCAATACAATAACTACAATAAGTCGGTTTGTTTGCATAATTGCGTTTAGGTCTTAAATGGAAGGTCTTCGGTTACCATTAAATTTTATTTACACTTAAGTAGGTATTCGATTGTAGAATCTTACACAAAATAAAAAATAATCAATGTGTTAGTTAGTACCAGTCCGAGTACCAAGATTTTAGGACTTTTAGAAGCTATATTTTCTGCTCACAATACATTCTGTTCAGTTTTAAAATGTCGTCCTCAGACATGCCAGCTCGTTGCCCAATGTTTACATTATCCTAAAAGCGAGAGGAAAGATATAAATAAATGAAATCTCAAAAAAATAAATCTTAGAAATAAATCACTAATTGCCTACCTGCAAAGGAATAATGGTTTTATTTCCATTGACTGAGAAAGCCGTTTCAGGATAATGCATAACGCTGGAATAGTCGTATTTTACTCCGAAATCCGTCACAGTATCGTTAGTATATTTAGCGAAATTGTGTTCAAGACCTAAAATAGCAAATGATAAGTTTAGAATTTAACTGCCTCCGTGGTCTAGTGGCTAGTGCCATGGACTCCTGATCCGGAGGTCCTGGGTTCGATTCCCAAACACAAAGTTGATATAAATTTGAGAATTTATCACTTTGTGAATTTTTTCCCAGTTTGGTTAGGACATTGCAGGCTGAATCACCTGATTGTCCGAAAAAGAAAAAGATTTCGTGCTTCGGAGGGCACGTTAAGCCGTCGGTCCCGGTCGCTGTCTTTGATAGTTGTCATTACTCAAACCATGTCAGAGGCCTGATAGTTGCGCTACTAGGCGGTTTAAAAACTCTGACACCAGGGTTCATCGGGTCGATAGACTCGATACCCACTTGACAGAAGAAGTTTAGAATATTTGATAACACAACTTCTATAGAATGAATTCCTCAAAAGATTTAAATTACCTGGTCTAATGTTCTCCCAAACAATTTTAACATATTCGTCTCTATCGTAAGTGCTTTGCATGTGGTAGAAGCCCAAGGTATGCAGCATTTCATGTACAACCGTGCCGTGCTTGAAGCAACCCTTGGCCAGGTTCAGTACCTGGTTCAGGTCACCATCGTCGTCAGGAGTCGCGAAGCCGACGCTTGAAAAACATCCATTCGCGGATCCCTAGTAAAATAATAGGGTGTAAGAGTTCTTCCATGCTGGACTGGGAGCGAGAGAAAACATAGAATGTGCATGCATGCAGTAAAAACCAGCTAAAGGGATTTGAGGGTTTCTGTATATTGCAATTTAGGCTATGGGCTGACAACCTGTCACTACAGCAATGTACCTACAAATCTATCTTAAATAACGCCCAGGGCTTTGTCAGACGTGGCGGATCGACCTTTGTTTGGGTCGTTTACGCTCTGCCTACCCCATTGGGGATGAAGGCGAGATTATATGCATGTATGTATGTAAGAGGTAGCTTCTCTCAAACTCATAGGGGTTGCTCAATCAACTAAACTGAACAACTTTCACGAAGGGGAATAAATAAAATTTCATACGAAATGACTACTCGGTCAGACAATGTACTGGGGAGCTATTTTTCTTTTCTTAAAAGAATTTCTTTGGGATAATTGTTCAGTTACCCCCTTTCAATTTGCGGGACGCTCTCCCTTAGGTACACCCTGTATTTTCGTCGTACACTGTATCAGATTGGCAGCAGTTAATAGGTGAAAGATTATCGGAGAAACGCAAAAATAGTAGTCGAGTCACTTTCATTTTCTGACTTTTCAAACAAGAATTTGCGACGGTCAATATCATGCATGTTTTGGCGGTGATTCAATAACCTGTTGATTTGTTTATAATGTTATGCTTAATTGATACCTGAATAAGAACGGCGTGATCCTCTTCCTTTATCCTTGGCTTAAATTTTATACACGAATGGTTGGCGATGTCAGCCATGCCTTCCTCAATCATCTTAACTTGATCATCATCTGTTTTAAAGTTAAACAGATTAGCAACTTTATATTAAAAAAAATACAGGTTAAACACTAAACAGAGAGAAGTACCTGGTGTAAGAGACATTTTCCCGCAAACTAAGAGTTAGATCAGTCAACGAAACTAGACAAAAATTATTTTAGTCAAGATTTTTTTTAATATGACTTCTCCATATAGAATATCCTTGATCACCTCAATCAGACAATTTGTATAGGGAAGACTATTTTGTTTTTTTTATTTACTGAAATAATTTCTTTGTAAAGTTGTTCTGTTTTGTTAACAGAGAAAACCCTATTAGTTCGCGGCAAGCTCTATCTTGCACCGTTTATTTAAACAGAGAGAAACACTAGATACTAACCAAAGTCATCAGTTTCAATAAAATATACGACAGTGCGCTCCGGCCAGCGTTTGTTGCCGCCAAGAAGTCCGTTCCTCGCGTTGTTTTTTGCCGCCAAAACAGCTTTTTGCTGCGCCGGACTCAACAGCATATCTCCCTCAAAAAAGTTTCCAAACTCACCCACTATTAGAAATTCAAGAAAGAATATAATAATTAAGAAAGAAATTAACGAAAAACATACTTACGACTACTTTTCTATCAATGAATTAATTAAAATGATACGACTTCTTTAAAACTTGTAAATACAGTTGATTTTCACTTGATTTAAATATTTTTTACCATCTTTTTCACTGAAAAGCTCCATGGCATCGATGAGATTTTGCTCCTCCAGTATGGGTGCTCCAAAAGTTATTGAGATAAACAAAGTCAAAATTATGACCAACATCTTTGCAAATAATGAGCACACAAGTTGCAAGAAAATCTAGTTTGAAACTAATATAATTTATCAACTACTGTTGTGGCACTGCGTAAAGTGTTACTTCAACTCGTCTTTTAAACAAGAGCTACACCCACTTTACAATAGGATTAGCTATCGATCACCTAATTAGATAGTTAAATGTAATCAAACATCGTCTGCTTTCGAAAATAAGTGGTTTTAGTTGTGCAACTCGTGTTATCTAGTGGCTGCCCGCTGAGAGTCAGCAGGAGTTACGTATTTGCAACTGATAATACTTATTCTTAAGAACTAAGATAGGCGTAGCCAATAAGGGGATTCGGGGTTTCAAACCCCCCCCTTAAAATCCAGCCAGGGTGCAAGGCACCAAGGTTTGATAACTCGTTAGCGCAGCACACAGATTACTAGTTACCTACCCGGTCAAAAGAAGTTTCTATAGGTACTTTAAAAACAATGATTTTCCGCTCGTTTCGCTCGCGATACGTTTCAATACCTACTAAAAATCTACATAAAAAAAAATGCGATATATTTCTATAAAATCTTTTGTTACGCACTTGCAAATGAGGTAGTACTTAGTCTATTTGCAACAAAGAAAATCGAGCTCGCTTCGCTCGTAATGCTTTTGATAGTGTGCGTTTTGTTGTTTGCCATGGCTACTGAAACATGGCTACGCTTATGCTAAGATACAATTACTACTCAAGCGATGTGACCTTCAAAACTCTTCATCGATGGTGTCGCAATAATCACCTTGACAAACTTATTTGATCTAATTACAAGCGAGTTACGGCAGTCGACTTAGATAACTACGAAACAAAACAAACGACCTTTATGTTGTAAATAACGTGCTATATTTAATTTACAAAATAATTACAAAAAACTTGACACACAAAATTAACTGTACATGCATGCAATTCAGATATAATAATGGTTTTTATGTATAACTCAAATAAACGTAATGTACAATAACTCGTATTCTATAAAATATAATAATACCTAATGTTAAATTAATTTCTTCAATAAACGACAAAATAATAATATGTTATAATAATCCATTTGATACATTATGGCATTTCTTCATAACATAATACTGAACTTGCTAATACAACAAAAGTATGTACGCAGTTTACTAAACGTGCTTCTTTTATTATTCTAATGACGCAATAAATAGCGGTTTTTTTTTATTTGACGGGCGTCAGGCGATCAACTCACTATGCAGATCTAGGTACTCACCGAAACACAGACAACTAACAAATTTTGACACTAATTACACGTCAATGTATACTGAATAATTAATTTAGGCAGTCTTTATAATATTTCAATTAATAATTATATCAATTCATTGTATAATAAACTTCACAATTCATTAAATAAATAATAATACCAGAAAAAATGGTAACCTACCAACTTAACTAGCAATCAAAATTATGTTATCTACATACAAATACAATATCAGCACATAAACGCAGTAAAGCACTGTAAAACTCTCTAAATATTGGTCTAGTTAGTTATTGCGTGGAACTAATGTCCCTCTTTGAACAGTACACGAACTACCAGATCGATGTAATTAATTACATTATTAATTAATTTACACCAAAATCAGTGTCGCACCTTCGAATATCTCGTCTTACATTTTTGAACACCTTCTATAGTACATAACAGGTACATTACATCAGGTACATCGGCTATGAACTTTTAATGAAAGATTGTATTTAAATGTGCCGATGGGCATTTCATGAACATTTGAAGTGCAATACTGACTTTGGCAGCTGATATTACTGGGGTTTATTTACGCTTACGGCTAAAATTCGCCTAATATAATTGTCTACGTATAGAGGACGTCAACAGACTGAAAGCGGCACGCTATATGAATAGTATCACAAAATGTGCAGCGACTCTACAAGAAATCGTTATTGCTATTTCATTGGAGACATATCGTCTTAAGGCAAAGTAAATGCTGAGTACACTATTGTTACTTTCTCTACAGTTATTATAAAATGCGATTATTGTTAACACGACTATTAAGGCTATCAAACGAAGTGAACCCTAAAAACACGCCTCAAAAATTGATACAACACTTCGCTACTGCCTCAGAGCTTGTACTGAATCTAAAGCTTAACTTTAGTATTATTTTATTACCGAGTAGAACGACAAAATCTTGACAAATATAATCAATACATCTCAAAAGTACGCTATACATAAACCGTGTACTATCTTGTAGATAGCAACATTTAGGAAAAATATAATTTCTGAATATCAAAAATAAAAATTTGCATTGAATTTTCAATACGCACAAAAATATTGCATAATACACCTCAATACGAATTAAATGGCAAAGACGCGTTCACACGTTATATTAAAAACTTGCGTCACTATTTAAAATGTCATAAAATACTAGGAGTATAAAAGAGGCGAGCTCATGCATCCCGGGATGTGTACTTGAATGTTTTCCAAAAATTTTATATAAATATTCAACTGAAATGTTCATAGTAAACATTATTCCAATGTTTTTATCTAACTGCGCAATCAATATATAAATAATTGTTCGCAAATGTTATCGATATCAAAGTCCACTTGTCTTATTTATCAATCCTTATTCAAGAGCGAGGCGCAACAAGATAATTTATAGAGACGGGACAGTTTAATTGCACTAGAATATTTGGCACACTTTCTATGATATGTATCGGTTCTGTTGCATGTAAATGCGTTTAGATAGAAATACAAAAATATCATTTCTTTCATTTTCGTTTGTCACACTTCGAGACGTTTGCGATTTGGATTAAGCAGTATGGAAGCCCCATTATATGGAATTTGATGAACATCCGAGGCATGTTTTGTCGTATTGTACTCGTACTTTGTACGTTTTACTTGTAGACAAATAAACTGTCCCGTTTCCCACACGCGTTCTAAAATCGAAATATATCCAACAAGTGAAGTGCAGTAGACTACCCAACCCTATCTAAGGATAGCAAACAGTCAAACAACTGTATGACTACAACCCTACTTCAAATAGTCCTAATTCGATGTATTCAATAGTTTAACGAAGCTGGCTTACATTTTAACACTATAGACTGACACCAATGGCAAATACAACAACGAGAAGAATATCAAGGACATTATCCTAAACACGAAGGCGTCAATCGATTCTTTAGTACTACGCAAGTCACATGCTGATATGTAAAAGACGACAGTAACTCGACCCCAATACTGCTGAGAATATTATTTGGCTTCAGAAATTAGAATTATATATTCTTGTCACACAGAAAGCGCTAAAAGGGGCCTAACATTTCTAGCATACTGGATGACGAACAATTAGACATTTCTTCTTCAAGCCGACAGCGTACGATTAATAACGCGCCATTTGTTTTACACTCCGTGCTTTTACACAGAAATGTTTTTTTGTCAATTTACCGCAGATATTTTGTAACGCATCTCGATTATGTTGTTATACATGTTATTCATAATTTTAAGCGTACCACGTATTTTTGTTTTATGAGTTCATGCATCAAGTTATAAGTGGGCTGCCAAACTAAAGAAAAGCTGATTGTCCGTCGGGCAGTATGCCAAGCTACATACAAAAATGTTAGTACCCATTTAAAAGCCGTTGGTGCGAACCAACGCTATATCGCCGTCCCGCTCCCGCCCCGCGCCTTCTCTCCCCCCTCGACCGATCACAGATGAGAAATCGCACAATTACGAAATTACACTAACATTAATTAGGCCTTTTTAGGACAGATAATCACATTTCATCGAACCGAACCGTTCCCTCGACGATGTAAAAATATTACCTCAGTATTCTCTGCTATCATTCGCTTCAATTTATTCTTTGGATTTCAATCTTATCTGTGAACAAAGAAAACAATTTTGTTAACTTATTAGATTTAGTAAAGTTGATCTATAGATCGGGGACCACTAGTTGGGAGACGTATAGATAGATGGGTGACCTCTAGATGTGTAACCTCTAGTTGGGGCATACATGGATGGGTAACCAATAGTTGACCACTATTTGGGGGACCTCTAGTTGGGGGACCTCTAGTTGGGTGACCTCTCATTGGGCACCACTAACTAGGTGACCTCTAATTATGCATCTCTAGATGGGGTTCTCTAGTTGTGGGACATCTAGTTGGGTGACCACTAATAGGGAAACCTCTAATTATGCATCTCTAGTTGGGGGGACCTCTAGGTGGGAAACCTCTAATAGGGTGACCTCTAGATGGGTGATCACTAAGAGAGTAGCTAAGGTTCTATAGTTTGGTGACCTTTAGTTGGGGATCTCTAATTGGATGACCACTAAAAGAGTGATCTCTAGATGGGTGACTAGTGACCACTAGTTTGGGGACCTCTAGGTGCATGACCTCTAGAAAGAGACCCTCTTGTTACGGGACGTCTAATTGGGTGATCTTTTGTTGGGGGACCTCTAGTTGAGGAACCGCTATTTAAGGGACCTGTAGTTTGAGTGATCTATTAGATGGGTAAACAATTGTGATTGATGACGGTGACGCTTTTACGATCACTCTGGTCAAAAGCAAAATCCCACAGGAAAACTTTGGAATGATTACATTTGTCCACACAATTTTAATTTCATTGAGACACCTGCCACATGGTCTCCTCGCTGAGCACGTCGTCGAAGTGGTTCAACATCACCTGAATGCGCTCTTGTTGAACCGACTAGTTGCTGGATGTTGGTAATACATTACAATACGTACATTGGTCCGCCCCCGCGCGGCTTGATGCTCAGAGACACCTGCCACATGGTCTCCTCGCTGAGCACGTCGTCGAAGTGGTTGAACATCGCTTGGATGCGCTCTTGTTGAACCGACTAGTTGCTGGATGTCGGTAATACATTACAATACGTACATTGGTCCGCCCCCGCGCGGCTTGATGCTCAGAGACACCTGCCACATGGTCTCCTCGCTGAGCACGTCGTCGAAGTCGTTGAACATCGCTTGGATGCGCTCTTGTTGAACCGACTAGTTGCTGGATGTTGGTAATACATAACAATACGTACATTGGTCCGCCCCCGCGCGGCTTGATGCTCAGAGACACCTGCCACATGGTCTCCTCGCTGAGCACGTCGTCGAAGTGGTTGAACATCGCTTGGATGCGCTCTTGTTGAACCGACTAGTTGCTGGATGTTGGTAATACATAACAATACGTACATTGGTCCGCCCCCGCGCGGCTTGATGCTCAGAGACACCTGCCACATGGTCTCCTCGCTGAGCACGTCGTCGAAGTCGTTGAACATCGCTTGGATGCGCTCTTGTTGAACCGACTAGTTGCTGGATGTTGGTAATACATAACAATACGTACATTGGTCCGCCCCCGCGCGGCTTGATGCTCAGAGACACCTGCCACATGGTCTCCTCGCTGAGCACGTCGTCGAAGTGGTTGAACATCGCTTGGATGCGCTCTTGTTGAACCGACTAGTTGCTGGATGTTGGTAATACATAATAATACGTACATTGGTCCGCCCCCGCGCGGCTTGATGCTCAGAGACACCTGCCACATGGTCTCCTCGCTGAGCACGTCGTCGAAGTGGTTGAACATCGCTTGGATGCGCTCTTGTTGAACCGACTAGTTGCTGGATGTTGGTAATACATAACAATACGTACATTGGTCCGCCCCCGCGCGGTTTGATGCTCAGAGACACCTGCCACATGGTCTCCTCGCTGAGCACGTCGTCGAAGTCGTTGAACATCGCTTGGATGCGCTCTTGTTGAACCGACTAGTTGCTGGATGTTGGTAATACATAACAATACGTACATTGGTCCGCCCCCGCGCGGCTTGATGCTCAGAGACACCTGCCACATGGTCTCCTCGCTGAGCACGTCGTCGAAGTGGTTGAACATCGCTTGGATGCGCTCTTGTTGAACCGACTAGTTGCTGGATGTTGGTAATACATAATAATACGTACATTGGTCCGCCCCCGCGCGGCTTGATGCTCAGAGACACCTGCCACATGGTCTCCTCGCTGAGCACGTCGTCGAAGTGGTTGAACATCGCTTGGATGCGCTCTTGTTGAACCGACTAGTTGCTGGATGTTGGTAATACATAACAATACGTACATTGGTCCGCCCCCGCGCGGTTTGATGCTCAGAGACACCTGCCACATGGTCTCCTCGCTGAGCACGTCGTCGAAGTCGTTGAACATCGCTTGGATGCGCTCTTGTTGAACCGACTAGTTGCTGGATGTTGGTAATACATAACAATACGTACATTGGTCCGCCCCCGCGCGGTTTGATGCTCAGAGACACCTGCCACATGGTCTCCTCGCTGAGCACGTCGTCGAAGTGGTTGAACATCGCTTGGATGCGCTCTTGTTGAACCGACTAGTTGCTGGATGTTGGTAATACATAACAATACGTACATTGGTCCGCCCCCGCGCGGCTTGATGCTCAGAGACACCTGCCACATGGTCTCCTCGCTGAGCACGTCGTCGAAGTGGTTGAACATCGCTTGGATGCGCTCTTGTTGAACCGACTAGTTGCTGGATGTTGGTAATACATAACAATACGTACATTGGTCCGCCCCCGCGCGGCTTGATGCTCAGAGACACCTGCCACATGGTCTCCTCGCTGAGCACGTAGTCGAAGTCGTTGAACATCGCTTGGATGCGCTCTTGTTGAACCGACTAGTTGCTGGATGTTGGTAATACATAACAATACGTACATTGGTCCGCCCCCGCGCGGCTTGATGCTCAGAGACACCTGCCACATGGTCTCCTCGCTGAGCACGTCGTCGAAGTCGTTGAACATCGCTTGGATGCGCTCTTGTTGAACCGACTAGTTGCTGGATGTTGGTAATACATAACAATACGTACATTGGTCCGCCCCCGCGCGGCTTGATGCTCAAAGACACCTGCCACATGGTCTCCTCGCTGAGCACGTCGTCGAAGTGGTTGAACATCGCCTGGATGCGCTCTTGTTGAACCGACTAGTTTCTGATGTTGGTAATACATAACAATACGTACATTGGTCCGCCCCCGCGCGGCTTGATGCTCAGAGACACCTGCCACATGGTCTCCTCGCTGAGCACGTCGTCGAAGTCGTTGAACATCGCTTGGATGCGCTCGCTCTTCTTGAACTTGTACTGCCTGCTGTCAAAACAAACGACACGTTTAGTCAAACTATTGAGGCTTTGAAATCAAGGTGCTAAAATTTAAGGAACCACATGATCTAATTCACTAGCCTGTAAATAAATTCGACTGAATAGTGATTATTCCTCAAGCAAAAATCTGCCTAGCTTTAGAAGACTCTCCCATCGGAATCAGATGCCCAATGACTTGCAGTATTACGTCAAAACGTGCTTTAAGACTTCTGGCACTCTCACACACCGACGCTAGTGGGCCTACTATATCGTCTGCCTCGATTGTCTCTGGCGTAGACTAAAGTCAAGAGTAAACCCATTACAAAACTGGGGCTCGATAGTACATGCCGCTAAAATCGGACCCAATAGTTTTTAGCAAAATTTCATCCCGCCTCTATTCTGTCCAGGAGTCGTATTTTGAACCGCTCGTATCCGAATTCGTATACGAAAAAGCAACATTCGCATACGAGATCCTAAACACACTATTTTTGAATACTCAGACGTATGCGACTCTGCAACGAGTGTTCCAAACCACTCGTTTTCTTTTCTACTACTCGAAACCTAAGTAGTCTATGATCTGACACTGACACAGACAATCATTTGACAAGTGACACTTTAACTTTTTAATTTACTTTAATTTACGTTCCGTTTCTCTACGATTAAATTCCGGTTTTTCAAATCAACGATTTTTGTTAGTGGTAGTGGTCGTATAGTAGGTGTATTTCTGCGTAGAACAAATACAATTTATGGGATTAGACTTGATTGGCAACACAGATTTCTACAGCTTCAAAAATACGTAAAATCGTGTGTAATAGAATTTGATTTCGTACACGAATGATTTTCGTATGCGTTTTCAGTTTTCATACGAGTGGTTCAGAAATACGACTCCAGCACTCTCCGCGACTATACGGGGGTGTAAGAGACAGCAGCGTCCCGCCAACTGGTAGGGGTCGCTCAGGAAATTAAATAAATAATTTGCATTTCCATACAATTTTAATATCCTGAAAGAATTTCCTTGTGTAAGTTGTTCAGTTTCGTTGACTGAGCAACCCCTATCAGTTTGCGGGACGCTGTCCCTTTCATCCGGTATTCATTAAAACAGTATGAAAGTACTTCCATGCTGGACTGGGAGAGATAGAAAAACATAGAATGTTCCAGCTGCCCTTCCTCCCGGGCATGCTGTTGAAGTCAGCAAAAGGGACTCGAGGGTTACAGTGTATTGTAATTTAGGCGATGGGCTGACAACCTGTCACTATAGCAATACATATTACAATCTAAAACTGCCCTCAATTTTTGTCAGACGCGGCGAAAGCGCCTTTTACGAGGCGTTAAACGCTCTGCCTACCCCTTAAGGGATAAAGGCGTGATTTATGTATGTATGGCAATGATATTTTAAGAAAGATACGTTACGTTCATACTGCACGCACATTTTAATTGTTCCGCGACACATATACATACATATTTATAACATTGCATATTTAAACAAACGCTGAGTGCGACATAAAATAGGCAAAGCGTAAGAGTGAAACAGATTGCTATTTGTAATCAGTGCAGCCATGAATATAATTTAACTTTTTTTCTCACTTCGCAGCTCGCAGCTCATCATCATCATCTCCTTAGCCTTATCCCGTATCTCACGGGGTCGGCTTCCTAATCTAGGGGATTGAACGTGGGTACTGATTTTTACACAGAGCGACTGCCATCTGACCTCCGCAACCCAGAAGGGAAACCAGACCCAATCCTAGATTAGGTCAGAGTTTTCAAGCCGCCAATGCTTAGCACTGGCCTCTGATATGGCTTAACGACTAATATCTACGGTATTAAACGATATTAACCGGGACCAACGGCTTAATGTGCCTTCCGAAGCACGGAAAAAGCGCCGAATAAACGTACATATGAAATTCGAAAACCGAAAAACACATTGGTACGTGGTGGGATTCGAAACACGACCTCCCGCTCAGGAGACAGCGGCCCTATCCACTACACCATCGGGCTCTAGCTGCTCGACTGCCTAAAATGCCGTCAAATGGTCACAATTAGGACCATTTGACGGCACGAGTTTCGCGCTTTGGTAACGTATCTACCTATATATAATATCATTGATGTATGTAGTATGAAAGTATACGCACTCCTTCTGGAACCTCTTCATGTTCTCCATAATGTGGTACTGCTGCCAGCGCTTGGTGAAGTTGATGCTGCCGTCCGGCAACAGGTCCGGGTTGCCGATGTACACGAACGTCAGATCTTGCAGGACTAGACCACTGGAACAACGGATAACGTATAAGATAACAAGATAAGAATATACTTTATTGCACAGAAAGGACACAAGAGAAAATAAAATCAAATGAAACAAATAGTAGTACAAATAGGCGGCCTTATTGCTAAGCAGCAATTTCTTCTAGGCAACCTTAGGGTACAGGAAAATAAAAAGTTGAACTAGTGGGCTGGTATACATTTTAGGCAATATATTGTGTAGGTAAGTAAATAAGCTACTTAGGTGTATTTATATAATTAATAACAATAAATAGTCGTACATATAAATTACTTATACCTACATAGAAATACATAAATATTATAATACATATATAAATATATATAATATTAATGACATATAAAACATTGTGGCATAAAAAATACTATGCCTATGCGCGCACTGGCGACAAAACAGTTGCGCGACATTTGGATCACAATATGCAGAAAAGAGAGATCTGAGTGGAAAAGAGACATACATACATACATTAAATCACGCCTTTATCCCTTACGGGGTAGGCAGAGCGTGAAACGCCTCGCTAAAGGCGCTTTCGCCACGTCTGACAAAAATTGGGGCAATTTTAGATTGTAATGTGTATTGCTATAGTGACCGGTTGTCAGCCCATCGCCAAAATTACAATACACTGTAACCCACGAGTCCCTTTTGCTGACTTCTACAGCATGCCCGGCAGGAAGGGCAGCTGAAACATTCTACGTTTTTCTATCTTTTTCTTCCATGCTGGAAAAGAGGGATTTAATTTAATTTAGTAATTTATTGCAGATCAGAATGTAGCGGTTTTTTTTTGCCTGTGCACGCTTGTAGATGGCGCTGTAGGTCGCACAAGAATTTCGATGAGTGGTACAAATATACGATAGCTTCGTTGGTTATAATAGCGGCACGGTTCGCCGTGTTCAAACCGAACAAGTGTTTTTTTATTGTTTCCACGATTAATACCGAAAATGACACTATGATTGCCAAACTCTTAAAGCTTACATGTAAGGTATGCAAGGCGGTTGCGTTTCAGACAGCGCTTGTCTGTACGCTCTGAAGGACGAGTAGGGGTCGATGATGGCGCAGTGGTGTTCCAAGATGGCGGCGTCTATGCACCCGAGCCGCTTGTCAGACTAGTTACACAACTACTTACATGTAAGGTATGCAAGGCGGTTGCGTTTCAGACAGCGCTTGTCTGTACGCTCTGAAGGACGAGTAGGGGTCGATGATGGCGCAGTGGTGTTCCAAGATGGCGGCGTCTATGCACCCGAGCCGCTTGTCAGACTAGTTACACAACTACTTACATGTAAGGTATGCAAGGCGGTTGCGTTTCAGACAGCGCTTGTCTGTACGCTCTGAAGGACGAGTAGGGGTCGATGATGGCGCAGTGGTGTTCCAAGATGGCGGCGTCTATGCACCCGAGCCGCTTGTCAGACTAGTTACACAACTACTTACATGTAAGGTATGCAAGGCGGTTGCGTTTCAGACAGCGCTTGTCTGTACGCTCTGAAGGACGAGTAGGGGTCGATGATGGCGCAATGGTGTTCCAAGATGGCGGCGTCTATGCACCCGAGCCGCTTGTCAGACTAGTTACACAACTACTTACATGTAAGGTATGCAAGGCGGTTGCGTTTCAGACAGCGCTTGTCTGTACGCTCTGAAGGACGAGTAGGGGTCGATGATGGCGCAGTGGTGTTCCAAGATGGCGGCGTCTATGCACCCGAGCCGCTTGTCAGACTAGTTACACAACTACTTACATGTAAGGTATGCAAGGCGGTTGCGTTTCAGACAGCGCTTGTCTGTACGCTCTGAAGGACGAGTAGGGGTCGATGATGGCGCAGTGGTGTTCCAAGATGGCGGCGTCTATGCACCCGAGCCGCTTGTCAGACTAGTTACACAACTACTTACATGTAAGGTATGCAAGGCGGTTGCGTTTCAGACAGCGCTTGTCTGTACGCTCTGAAGGACGAGTAGGGGTCGATGATGGCGCAATGGTGTTCCAAGATGGCGGCGTCTATGCACCCGAGCCGCTTCACCGGAGGGGAATCCAACGCAGATACGAGCGCGAGGTACGAGTTGAAGTTGTTCATCTTCCGAAGCGCCTTCATCACTTTTAGGAACTTGCTCGCGTATTTCTCTCGCTCTTTCGCTTCGTCCTGCAAAAGGGAGTAGAAATTTAAATGATAAGATTGTCAACATAAATGGAATGGATCCTTGTTAACATTGAAAAGGAAACTAGTAAGTTGTAAGTTTGTTAACTTATTGACAAAATTTAACAGAGACGTCTAGATATTCTTCTTTTAGTAATAACATAATGCAAGGTAGGTCGTGCCCCTCGGTAGGGACTTCTACGATCTGATCTGTAACTTTTTTTCTAGTATATTTTTTTTAAACATACATACATACATATAATCACGCCTTTATCCCTAACGGGGTAGGCAGAGCGTACACGACCTAAACAAAGGTCGTTCCGCCACGTCTGACAAAGTTTTGAGGGTAGTTTAAGATAGATTTGAAGGTATATTGCTGTAGTGACAGGTTGTCAGCCTGTCGCCTAAATTGCAATATACAGAAACCCTCGGATCCCTTAGCTGGTTATTACAGCATGCCCGGGAGGAAATGCAGCTGGCGCATTCTATGTTTTTCTCTCGCTCCCAGTCCAGCATGGAAGTAATTTTTTTAAACATACATACATATAATCACGCCTCTATCTCTAAAGGGGTAGGCAGAGCGTAAACGACCTAAACAAAGGTGTCCCGCCACGTCTGACAAAGTTTTGAAGGTTATTAAATAGATTTTGTAGGTATTTTGATATAGTGACAGGTTGTCAGCCTATCGCCTAAATTGCAATATACATAAACCCTCAGATCCCTTAGCTGGTTTTTACAGCATGCCCGGGAGGAAATGCAGCTGGCGCTTTCTATGTTTTTCTTTCGATCCCAGTCCAGCATGGAAGCAGATATTCTTCTTTTAGTAATAATATAATGCAAGGTAGGTCGTGCCCCTCGGTAGAGACTTCTACGATCTGATCTGTAACTTTTTTTCTAGTACATTTTTTTTAAATCATGCATTTATCGTAGCAACATGCCTGTTCAAGTATCCTCGAGCGCGCCCAGTAGCTCATCTTATTGAAGTGCTCGGTGAACCGCGTGAGGTTGGGCGAGCTCTCCTCCGACTGGTCCCTGGGCCACGACAGCACCTCGGCCGTGGTGATCCGCACGAACAGCGCCGCGTCGAGGAGCGTCATCTGTTCCGCCAGCTCCGACGCCTTGAAGTCCAGCAGGGTGTCCCTTCGGAGCGATACGGACCCGTAGCAGGGGAGTTCGTACTCGTATCTGTTGTTTGACTGCTGAGAACAGTGTTAGATTTATACGGGGTGTAAGGGACAGCGATCCAGTACACATACCAACTTAAAGTCATGTCTTTATGCCTTAAGGGGTGGTTAGTGCGTTAGACACCTAGGACAATGCGCATCGCTATATAGTGACATGTAAAACCACGCTTATATCGCTTGCGTTGACGTCACAAGACTGATAGGGGTTGCTCAGTCAACGAGACTGAACAACTATCACCGGGAAATTCATTCAGAAGATAAATAAAAAAGATTTTTCCATACAAAATGACCACCTCCATCAGACTGTTTGTATGGTAAAATCATTTTTTTTATCCCCTGAAAGAATTTCCCGGTGAAAGTTGTTTGGTCTCGTTGACTGAGCAACCCCTATCTGTTTGCGGGATGCTGTCCCTTACACCCGTTATTTATGTTGAAATATTTGTGGCGCATGGGAACGATGCATAAATAATATGTTTTGGGTTCGCTTTATTGTCGCCTCTGTTGTCTTGGTCCGCACTGGTCCAGGAGGGCCGAGAGCAAACCCTTTCCAAATAATAATAGTTGTTGTTTACATGGTAACTATTTTGTTACATAACAAGAGGGCTTTCAGATTAACTATTTTGTTACATACCAAGAGTGCTTGCAGATGCAAACATTGAGTCTAATAATGGTTTCCTAGGCTGAAAGAAAAAGGATTGTGTAAGGAGACAAGTGAGTTACCTGTTGGAAATGCAGCTGTTTCTGTTTGTCGACTAGAATTTGTCTGAGCGCTTTCGCAATAGGCAGCTCTTCGGCGTCCACCAACCAGTAGATGAACTCCATAATTTCCTGCATCAGCGGTCGATCCAGGTCCGACATCCTGTGGAAAACGAACATTTAGAGTACGTCACATTTACAGGCCCATTTGGGCGGTCACCGGATAGTAGGTCTGCCACCTTCGAGAGGAGAGGGACAGGGACGCATTAAAGAACTTGTAGGGACTGCACTATTAGGGAACAGGCTTCGAGCAAGTACCTCTGCATTCCCTTGTTTCGGCCATTATGCCTAACGACGGGTTGGGCCATGGGTGGTTGGTGATCATCAACACAACGCAATGCACCAATTGCGCTAACTGGAAGTGGCCAGTAATGAAAGAAACAAAAAAATTACGTCGGACAGGACTTAAACCTGCGACCTTCGGAATTCCGGTCCATCGCTTTGTCAATTGAGCTACCGAGGAGGTAGCGGCTGAGGCAGTAATAGGTAATTTCACCCTACTTGTCAATCCTTTACTGCACTAAGACATAAGCCTCATGCAAGCGCACTAACCACTAGGTTACCACGTCCGTTTTGAGGTAATGGTTTTTCGTATTGGTGTGGAAGAATGCGACGTATCATTCATTTCCCGGATGGGCTCAGTCCTGATCTAGATTCTAGGTAGAGCCAAGGGCCCGTATGACAATGGTAAGTTCGATGGTGTAGTGGATAGGCCCGCTGCCTTCTATGCAGGAGGTCGTTGTTCGAACCCCACTACGTACCAATGTCTTTTTCGGTTTTGCGAATTTCATACGTACGTTCATTCGGTGCTTTTACGTTCAATGAAAACACCGTAAGGAAACCTGTAAACGCCTATGAAGAAATTCAAAGGTGGTGTGTGAAGTTGCTTCCATGCTGGCCTGGGAGCGAAAGAAAAACGTAGAATGTGCCAGCTGCATTTTCTACCGGGCATGCTGTAAAATCAGCTAAGGGATCCGAGGGTTTCAGTATATTGCAATTTAGGTAATGGGCTGACAACCTGTCACTACAGCAATATACCTACAAATCTATCTTAAAACGCCCTCAACATTTTGTCAGACCTGGCGGAACGACCTTTATTTAGGTCGTTTACGCTCTGTCTACCCCATTAGGGATAAAGGCGTGATTAAATGTATGTATGTATAAGTATATGTATGTATGTGTGTGAAGACGACCGGTATAACAAAATGTGTCAACCCTTATAACACGCACACAAACACATGTCAAGTGCAACATGCCGTCTGTGTGACCAAAATGACATGGTATTTAGGAGTGTCCGAGCTGTGCCCTCGGTGAGGAAGTCTATGAGCTGATGGTGATGATGCGGGTACTCACGTGAGGTCGGCGACGACGCGCGTGAGCAGGCTGAGCGTGGAGCGCAGCTCGTGCGGGCGCGGGCGGAAGTGGTGCGCGCGCCGCACGAGTCGCGCCAGCAGCCCGCTCGGCGACACCCACGTGCGGTACGTGGCGAGGAACGCCTCCTGGTACGCGAAGTCTGCGCACACAACCCCACGTCACTTCATAGTCTTTAGTAAACTTGGAGACCGACAGATATAACTTTGGCTGATAGGTGTACCCAGTACAAGATTGATTTTTATTATACATACATACATATAATCACGCCTTTATCCCTAATGGGGTAGGCAGAGCGTAAACGACCAAAACAAAGGTCGATTCGCCACGTCTGACAAATAAGGGTTTTTTAAGATAGATTTGTACGTATATATATTATATTATTGATGACATATTTTGAGATAATATTCATTTTTAAGGGCCTTAGGAACAAATTTCTTTCATGCTGGCCTGGGAGCGAGAGAAAAACATGTATTTCGTCCCGGGCATGCTCTAGAAACCTGCTAAGGGATCCGAGGGTTTCAGTATATTGTAATTTAGGCGATGGGCTGACAACCTGTCACTACAGCAATATACATACAAATCTATCTTAAATAGCCCTCAAAACATTGTCAGTCGTGGCGGAACGACCGATGTTTAGGTCGTTTACGCTCTGCCTACCCCATTAGAAATAAAATCGTGATTATATGTATGTATGTATGTAGGAACAATTTCTAGTGTTCTTGCCCATATATTACATAGTCTGCAATTCCAACATATCATCAGCAGCAAAGTTATATCTGTGGATCTACAAAGCACAAGCGAAAGAGCTTATATACGTTTTTGCTCAGGCAAGAATATTATCTCTGCGTCGGCATGGGGAATGCTTGCAAGCTTATCTTTCTACGGAATTAAGCCTTGAAGTATTTCGGGTCTTCCTAAGAGATAAGTCGAATGGGAATAAGCTAAGAAAAATCTGTGCCAATGACGCATGCGTTTTAGTATGAAGACAATATTTTGCAGAAAAAAGTTTGTGTTAACACATTACAGAATTTATTTTAGGCCAACGCAGACAAGAAGAATGTGATGTAAAAAGGGGTGTCAAGGACAGCTTCCCACAAACTAACAGGGGTTGCTCAGTCGAAAACACTGAACAACTTTCACCAGGAAATTCTTTCAGGAAGTGAAATTTTCATACAAATGTCCATCTCAATCAGACAGTTTGTATGTAAGTGTTTTTTTTTTACTTCCAGAAATAATTTTCCGGTAAAAGTTGTTCAGTGTCGTTGACTGAGCAACCCCTGTCAGTTTGTGGGATGCTGTCCCTTACACCTGATATATCTCTCGCCTGGGTTGGATGTTTGCATCATGCCATATTCCGCAATGCAACAGAGAAGAAACACAAGTGCAGTATAGATATTGCGTTAAAACCAGCGTAAATACGTTTGCAAAGCTGATTATGATTATATTGAATAGCAATTTGAGCTCAAGACAATGAACCAACTTACACTCGTCCGATTCTGTAAAGTGAGGCAATGAAAGTTTTGAGGTTAGATGTGGTCTTGGAAATGTTTACAAGGAAGAGACAGTATAACCTTACCCAGTATTAAAAGGGACAATGATTTTCTTATAATGGTTGCACAAACTCCAATAACATAAGCGTTTTTATAATTTTGATTATGGTGACTATTATTGCCCACGTACACATTATTAACTATCATGCCAATTAGTGCTTTATCAGATTGGGAATGGTTTCTTATTCTTAATCGTCACTTTAATTTAAAAATTATTAAAATAAACCATCGTTTATCGGACAGGTGCATTCATTGTTTCTAATACGTCTGGGGAAAAATTATGTAACTTTATGTTTCATTTTGACAAACAAATTTTTACGATCGGATCCCATACGGTACTTTAGAAGCCACCTGTCCGGATAACTTAAATTTGTGGTTTTGAAGGGTAGATCGCACTAGAACGTAGCTGCAACGAAGCGACTAAATATTCTTTGTATGAACATGTATGAGATGTTCCGCACTACAGCGACTCGGCGCGGCATAAACAGACATGCATGTATACACTAAATGTTGATGATCCAATAAACAAATAAATAAACAGTCAAAATGTATGAACTGACATTGCCGAGCCGTACCGCTCCGTTGCAGCTACGTAGTGTGGTCTAACCTTAAATATCTTTTGCTTTTTTATTACTATGATATGACTAAACTATAATTCAGAACTAGACATCTGTTCTGTTTCAGAGGCATCGAAACCATCCAAACCAAACATTTATTGTAATATATAAACCAACACATACCTTTGGTAGCTTTAGTGGCGAGTACAATGAGCGCGTCGGGATGCCCCCCGCGCACCTCGGGCCCGTCTTTGCCCGTCTTGAGCAGCAAGCACTGGCTGATCTCTGTGTGCAGTATGAGGTCGTCGTCGGCGGGCGCGGGCGGCGCGGGCGGCGCGGGGGGCGCGGGCGGGGTGTCGCTGTTGGTGGACTCGGGAGCCGCTTCTGTGCTGCCTTCGCTTCTCTGTGAGGAAATGGGGTAGGTGAGAAAATATTGACTAATTTATTTTTAGTGTACGAGATAAGCTTATTCAACTATCATTAAATCCACTCATACTTGAGTTAAGAAGTTACTTGATATGAGAGATCAGGTCACGTAATGTTAGTCACAGATATCAGAACTCAGAATGAAATCCTCGATTTTTGCAAACGGATTTCTTGTCAGTGTTTGGGAACTAGTCCGAGATTAATTTTCTTCAGGCAGATTTTATGTTTTTGGTACGCACCTAGCTCTTAGAATACTAAAACTTTTGTCTGTACAAACCTGTGAGGGCACAGGCGAGGGCGTGGGCGGCTCCAGCATCTCAAACAGCTCGTCCTCGAGAGGGAACTTGCTCGGCGTCGCGTTACGAGGGAACGACTCCTCACAGTTGTTCTGCACAACGAAACACCACACTTTCAATTAATACGTACATACATATAATCACGCCTTTATCGCCAATGGGGTAGGCAGAGCGTAAACGTCGTAAACAAAGGTCGTTCCGCCACGTCTGACAAAGTTTTGAGGGTAATTTAATATAGATTTGTAGGTATATTGCTGTAGTGACAGGTTGTCAGCCCATCGCCTAAATTACAATATACTAAAACCCTCGGATCCCTTAGCTGGTTTTTACAGCATACCCGGGAGGAAATGCAGCTGGCACATTCTATGTTTTTCTCTCGCTCCCAGTCCAGCATGGAAGATATTTCTTTATTAAGTCACATAATGAGCTTAATTCTGGATTCACCGGCTAAACCTAAAATTAAAATATGTCACTTTCAGACTATAAACATTGGAAAAGGACAGGAGATCTATTCTCTCCGGTTTTTGATTTACAGTCGCCGGTTTTATGCGTTATCTGTCATTTTTATCAGCCGTCATACGATAAGGACGACAAAATTGACAGAAATACTGGGAAAACGTGCAAATGCGCGTCAAAATATAGCGGCCAAAGTTTGCGCTCTGCCTACCCCATTAGGGATAACGGCGTGATTATATGTAAGTATAAAACCATAGAGTAAAAATCGCCTGCCCTTATTCAATTTTATTATTTTGACAGTGACAGGTAGATTTTAATTTTAGTTTTAGCCGGTGGTAACTAGAATCGAGCCAAATTTTTATCAAATGTTTAAAACACTATTAAACAAAAACTGAGAATATACTACACATACTCTACTGCATATTCATTCTACCGCATTTTTTCCGTTACGAAACTAGCATTAAGGTGCTGTAATATCCTTAATACGACCTTAAGATAATAGTAATTGGCCGAACTAAGTGCACTTACAACATTATTCGTAACGGTTTCGTCAGCTGAGCTGTTGTGTGACGACGGCCGCGGCGACGGCGGCGGTAACAATTCATTGCTCGAGTTCATTTGTACCTGAAACGAGAAAAAAATGACAATGGGTACCGTATCGAATGTTGTCATGTTATTTGGAAATTATTTCAAAATCACATTTTATTTCGAGATAGAATGACGGCTGATTGCCATACCATTACCTTGCAAAGAGCTAAAATTATTACTTGATTTCGCCGTAGAAAAGATATTTGCTAGGGCTGATAGCAATGACCGCAGGTTCAAATCCTCTATTTCCACTGCTGGCGACAACATTTTTGCTACCGATTTTAATAGTTAAATATTTTTGGATTTAGAAATACATACATATGATCACGCCGTTATCCCTGATAGGGTAGGCAGAGCGTAAACGACCTAAACAAAGGTCGTTCCGCCACGTCTGACAAAGTTTTGAGGAATTTAAGACAGATTTATTTTGCTGAGTGGCACAAGTATGTACTGAGCTTCTAAGTAAGTACTGTGCTCCTAAATCCGCCATTGGTAGTGATATAGATTAGGCTAAGAAAAATACAAGTATTGTATAATATCTGTACCTGTTGCTTTCTCATTTTAGGCGGTAATGGCGGCACGGACTCGGGCGGCACAGGACTGGTCCCCGAAGACGTCGCTATGTGGACACTGTCTTCCGAACCACTGAAACGAACAACGAACTGATAAGTGTTAGGTATACAAAACAAAAAAACTATAATGCTATTTCATCTTAACATCCTGCTAATATAATAAATGCGAAAGTTTGGACGTTTGAATGTTTATTACTTAATCACGCTTCAACCACTGGATGGGTCGGGATGAAACTTAGCAAACATGTAGGGTAGGTCCTAGAATATGTCATAGGCTACTTCTTTTTGTTTAAACTTTCAGTTCGACGGG
Organism: Scrobipalpa costella; assembly: GCA_949820665.1. Taxonomy (NCBI): domain Eukaryota; kingdom Metazoa; phylum Arthropoda; class Insecta; order Lepidoptera; family Gelechiidae; genus Scrobipalpa; species Scrobipalpa costella. The sequence continues at coordinate 11,711,945 of OX463297.1, read as the reverse complement.
AAAACACATTAAAAGCGGGTGAAACAGCGGGCGGAAATCTAGTACTAAATATATTCGTATCAAACAAAGATAGCAAACACTTTCGCTTTCGTTTTTGTTTACCTTAGAGGAGGAGTTCCAAAATGTTGGACCGTGAAGGACTGCGCGATGGAGCGTTGAACTTGCTGGTGCCTCACGCTTATGGCTGATGAGTTGAGCTGTTGCGCGCTAAAACGTAATAGACCAACGTTCATTTGCATGATTTTACATTAATTTATTTAAACATGTGACGCTGTTATGCTTGACAGACACTTCGCAAACATTGCGACGGCGATGCGTAGTTTGTATTGAGGCGATAATATCGATATTATTATATGCCAAACGTCTGCAATAACGTAATATATTTGCTATATGTTACCTGGCTAGATTGTACGTGTGTATGGAGTGTCGGAACGTGTCAGGCGGCGCAGCGGCACTGTTCGGTGGATGGTTGCAGTTGCCAAACATCTCCATGTACGCCATAACTAGGCAAACGAACACAATTTTAAAACACTTTCATACAACAATCGTATTCGAATAAATAGGTAACTAAACTAACATCGAAACTCGGTAACTTTAGCATCCCACATGATAAAAAACTTAATAAAATCTTGAGTAATTTACACTGAAATTGTAATTTAAAACAGAAATATACTCGTCTTGAATGCCGAATTGAAACTAAACAAGGGCGAGATATGATCGTAAAGAATCGCTAATAACATCCATCATCTCAGGTGATAATTAACTACAGCGTGAATGAATGCCGCTGTTGTTAACATTACAGTTTGAAGCGGCTGAAGCCTACAAAAATGAGTGAACGAAATCATTTTGCAGGTGATATAAATAACAGGTGTAAAGAACAGTGAATCGCAAACTGAAAGGGGTTGCTCAGGAAATTAATAACATTTTTACTTCCATATACAAAATGACAACCTCGATCAGACAATTTGTACCGACTCGATAGAAGAAGATGGGAAACAAAAAAAAGAAAACAGTTTTCTGAAATTTCTTTCTGGTGAAAGTGGTTCAGTTTCGTTGACTGAGCTACCCCTATCAGTTTGCGGTACATTGTCCCTTACACCCGTAATAATTATAAGGCAAGCTGAAATGATAGGAAATACTGAACAGGCTAGGCTTTTTAATAATTTCTTCCTTTGACAATAAAGACTTGCGCGCACTATCAAATAAACTGTCAATCGATTGTCGAATCTTTCTCTTGCATTCACATGAGGGCAATAGAGATCCGACGGTCGATAAACACCATCGTCAATAGTATGGGCAAGCAATAAAGTGCGTATAAATTCGGCTAAAAGCTGGTCGCTGCGAATGAATCTCCAACAGGTCTGCTACTTGGAGAGCGCCTCGATGACATGGTAAGGCAAAACTTTGCTACAAATATAACTACGAGTGTCTACGACTCATAGAAGGCGGAACTCTTCATGCAACCACTCACCGCTGTAGGCGACGCTTTGGAACACTGCAGCGCCGCACCGATCGTAACAGATAAACATGCCATTACTATCCTAAGTACAATTGTTTTATCTCATGACTGCAGCTATGCCTTACTTGTTGTTGTGCGTACATACATGCGCCCTTTTGTGAGTAACTCCAGGTTTACTATTACTAACTCACACACTAAGGCAACGTGCGTGTAGGTACATTTACACACACAAGTATGGCTTAACTGCAGTCGCGAGATAAAACATCTGTATTGAGGTAACCGCAGGCACCCGTAAGCTATGTCCCTATATTAGTCTATAGCATATCAATAGAAACCCCTTTTCACTGCTATCGCTACAATATAAGCCTTACGGCGCAAAATGACCCTTCTGCAAAATATCTCTTTCTCGTAATTTCCTTTTTGTAAAATGACAGTTATAGATAGATTAAGTTCATATATGATATGGTCTGACTATAAAGACTTAGAAAAAAATGCATTTTGTAAAAGAGATTAGGGCTAGATAGAGTCAGGGCTGAGCTGTAGGCTTCTAACGGGGTCCACAGGCGGAGGCCTAAAAAAGGAGATATATTAGGCCATTACTCCACCGACAAGAGCTAGGCTCTTAAATTTATGATGATGGTGAAATAGATATTTTGAGAAAGGGACATTTTGTGACGAAGCCAACATAAGTTCGTACGCATCGCAGATGTTTCTACTGATATGCTATTGACTGTACACAAATAATGTTAATGTCAATAACCAAGTGCAATGTAAAGTATTTAAATTGCGAAAAAGAAAATCATTGAAATAGTAGGAAAATGACTCAGAAAATAAGGAAGTGGCCATTTATAACCCAATGAAGGGCGTTTACCTACGTTAATCAGATTAAACGCCTATTAACATAATTAACTATTAGTTTGATCTATTTCTGTTGTAGTTGCGTTTAAACGTGTTGTTTTTTCGAATTTTATTTCATAGTCATCCCATAGAATAGTTATTTCCAAGTAGAAACAGTACATATGTTTATCTCACGACTCTTGTGTGTGTAAATGTACTGTACCTACACGCATATTGCCTTAGTGTGTGTGAGTTCGACATAACATAGTAAACTTGTAGTTACGCACACAAAGGCGCGTGTCTGTACGCACTACCACATGTAAGGCAGAGCGACAGTCGTGAGATGAAACATCAACTGTACGAGTTTCTTTCGTAAGTATGACAACGTTTTACTGTTCCGTATTCTAGTGTACGATCAAATATGTCTACGTCATTCCTACAAATAAGGCGTCTATTAATACGGAATGTGGCATGCATAGTGAGTGACGTGTAGTGTATAAGTATGTGTTGTGTCGATTGAAAACTATGCTCTGCTATGAAGTACGCGACGATATATGGCCCGTCAGCAACTTTCGCTTTTATACGATGTGATTAAAACCATGTAATCATCTCTAATACTCGAAAAAAAAGTGACTGTGGTGTGACAGATGCAATTTCTATGGATTTTCGATACATTTTCTTTTGTTTTCCGTAAGGGCGCTTTTGCACCGGTCCCAATCCGTATCCGAATATTTTCTGATCCAAATTGGCCTTCCTAGTAAATGTATGACAGCTTGCGCACCCATCCATATCCGTTTTATATGTAAATTTCTCGGACACGAATACGGAGGAGGGCAAAACCGCCATGTGAATGGCATCTTTTACAGGCACCATCTTGTTTTTTTTGTATAGTAATTGGTTTTGACGTTCCGTATAACCAGTGTTTAGGTAAATGTAAATTTCTTATCGGTTCAAGCAACTCGAGGTATTTAGTGCGGTTATTCGTGGTGGACGAATAGCACAAGTCTTGTTTGCTATTTATATTTTTAAATGAATCGTGACATAGTTTAGTGTATTATTTTATTGTTCCCGACGTCCCATATAGCGGATATGAATCGATAAGTGTAATACTGCCTGGCAAGGTAAGTTTAATCAAATATATAATAAGGGGTGTAAGGACAGCGACAGAAATACAAATTATCTGATCGAGCTGGACATTTTGTATAAGCCATTTTTTTACTTCCTGAAAGAATTTCCTGGTGGAAGTTGTTCAGTGTCGTTGACTGAGCAACCCCTATCAGTTAGCGGAACGCTGTCCCTTATACCCGGTATAAATAAAGTACATTATACAGGAAATGTATATTGTAATTTCGAACTTTGGTAACTAAATAAGACTTTAAAATGTTCGAAGTTACCCTGTACTGATTATGTATGGTATTTCAATCCTGTACTCACTACGCGTATATTGAGTAGGTCCGGCGAAAGATCACTGATAAAACGTTTTTGTTATCGACTGTTTTACTCTTTGCTGACTATTTAAGATTGTCAATTCCATTAGGTTTCCTAAATATAAAGAGGAGGCCTTAGTCCAGCAGTGGGACGACCTATAAGCTATTAAAAAAAACATTGTATTGCACATTTGGCAACAGGGACAGTTTAAAAGTCAGATAGATTAAATATTTTCGGTAACCTTTCGCTGGCCCTACTATAGTTTGGTTAGCTAGTGTGGTGTGGGTGTGGGTGTGGCTATGTGTGAATAGTATAAGTAAGCATTGAGGGAATACTGACTGTGTTTCTTCTTGAGGGGTAGCGGCGGCGGGCGCGGGGGGTGGTGGTCGGCCAGCGTGTGCGGCCGCGGCTCGCCGTGCAGCGAACACACCGGACTCTGTCTGCACGGAGACAAACAAACAAACATGCACCACGTTACAACATGTAACAGAAAGGGTATATGCACCCGAAACGATATGAACCAGCCCATGAAACTGAACAACTATCCCGAAGGAACATAGAACACGCTACACGCGCTATCAGCTGGGTCTTTTTTTCGTATTTCAGCCTATGTTCCTTAGTTATTCAATTGGATATGGAAAGTAATTCAGTTTCATGGGCTGGTTCATATCCTTTTGGTGCATATATACCCTTTCTGTTGGAGTGAAAAATAAGGTTAGAAAGAAAAAGATGCCAAAAGGATACGACCTTCTGTAATGAAGTATCGAATAAAGAGAAATTATACTATAAAGAAGCTTCCCAGAAATGAAGAAGTTGTCTAGTTTTACGAGAACATTCACTTTATGTGTCCAGGATATTTAAAAGAATATACAAAAAAGGATCCATTTAAATAAAGTACGCACTTCCAAAAATGTATGATGTTACATCAAATTAATAGATTCTAAATGTGTTTTTTGCAATATCTTTAAGACCTGACCATAATCCAACTCAAAACTACCTGTGCTAAATAGTTTGTATTAAATTAACACAACATTAAATGTGAAAATTTAATTACAGCAAATAAAGTTAAGTATAGTCCATTAAAGTAATTTACTAAATATTTTCGCGAAATTATTTTGCTTACACAATAAAAACACAAGGATACTAAAACAACCACGCATAGGTATTATTCACAATTCAAACGTTTGTCGAAAAAAATGCTTACTATTTTTTTAAATAACAATAATATTACCTACTTCCTCAAAAAGTAATCAATTCACTCAAAACACGAACCACAACAACACGTGATAGGAATAATAAACTCATTGACACTGACACCAACCTCGGAGGCGTTCACGCCGTGTAATTAAAGAAACAACTAAAGGAAAAAACTTCGTCTCACTTGGTCTGCCAGAGCGGCCTTGATTGCAAGTTAGGCAGTCGCGATTGTGAGGTATAGCAAAGGATTATGCTATTAGCACGCCAATTTTGACAGTTCGTTATACATTGCAGTGAGAATCCGCAATTTAGAATGATAAATTGCAACAAACCATATGAACAAGCAAGCGCAACAGGTTGTGTTTACGTCATCCATTACCGCTCCGCTTCGATTACCTGATGTAAACAAACAAAAAACTGGCAATGGATGACGCGCAACTGTCAAAATTGCCGGATAAGGGTCAGTTCACACCGGGAAGCGCGGCGACGTGACGCGGCGCGAATTTTTCAAGAGCGCGATACAGTACAGAATCTTATTTACTATGCAAACAGATAGACATTTCATTGACAAAACTCGGAAATTTCTCGCGGCATCGCGCTACGCCGCGCTGTGCCGCTCGGTGCATCCTGTCACTTCGCGGTACAACCAGTGACAGAAGACAATCTGCAAACAGTTTTACGCCGTTTAGGACTAATGGTTGGAGACAATTGGCTTAGTGGTGATGGTTGGGAAAAGGGTAGCTACCCACCTGGTCGGGTGTTGTGACCAGGGGACCGAAGTCCAACCGGACAAGTATGGAACTTATATATATATGCAGATCACTGAGAAAACTTCAGAACTTGTGTTTTTTGATGTATCGCCATCAGTCGGCTGCACGCCGCGACGCGGCGTGCCGTTGAGGCTACGCTGGCTTCGCTAGACCGGTGGTGTAGAGTGGTGTGTTGTAATCACCTGAGGGACCGATGTCCAACCGGACAAGTATGGAACTTATATATATGCAGATCGCTTCTTCGATACCGCGTTTCAAAACTTGTGTTTCTTGATGTATCGCCATCTGTCGCGTCGCTTCACAGTGCGAACTGACCCTAAGTGTGCCATTGAGGATACGCTAGACCGGTGGTGTAGAGCGGTGTGTTGTAATCACCTGAGGGACCGAAGTCCAACTGGACAAGTATGGAACTTATGTATATGCAGATCGCTGAGAAAACTTCGATACCGCGTTTCAGAACTTGTGTTTCTTTATGTATCGCTATCTGTCGCGTCGCGTCGCTTCACAGTGTGAACTGACCCTAAGTGTGCCGGCTACTCTAGACCGGTGGTGTAGAGCGGTGTGTTGTAATCACCTGAGGGACCGAAGTCCAACCGGACAAGTATGGAATTTTATATATGCAGATCGCTACTTCGATACCGCGTTTCAAAACTTGTGTTTCTTGATGTATCGCCATCTGTTGCGTCGCGTCGCTTCACAGTGTGAACTGACCCAAAGTGTGCCGGCTCCGCTAGACCGGTGGTGTAGAGCGGTGTGTTGTAATCACCTAAGGAACCGAAGTCCAACCGGACAAGTATGGAATTTTATATATGCAGATCGCTACTTCGATACCGCGTTTCAAAACTTGTGTTTCTTGATGTATCGCCATCTGCCGCGTCGCGTCGCTTCACAGTGCGATCTGACCCTAAGTGTGCCGGCTCCGCTAGACCGGTGGTGTAGAGCGGTGTGTTGTAATCACCTGAGGGAACGAAGTCCAACCGGACAAGTATTGAACTTTATATATGCAGATCGATTTCAAAACTTGTGTTTTGATCGCCATCTGTCGCGTCGCGTCGCTTCACAGTGCGATCTGACCCTAAGTGTGCCGGCTCCGCTAGAACGGTGTGTAGTAATCACCTGATTTCGACGGTGGGGAAGTGTTGTTGCAGGTCGGCGCGCACGTTGCGGCGCGTCTTCACCGGCAGCTCGGGCGGCGTCTCGCTCTCGTCTGACGTGATGCTCGCCAGCCGACTGACAACATTACCACAACGTTACCACAACGTTACCACATGCGCCAAAGCACATCGGAACATGTATACATATATATATAATCACGCCTTTATCCCTAATGATGTAGGCAGAGCCTAAATAAAGGTCTGACAAAGTTTTGAGGGTTATTTAAGATAGATTTGACAGGTTGTCACTTACTTCCATGCTGGACTGGGAGAGATAGAAAAAAATAGAATGTTCCAGCTGCCCTTCCTCCCGGGCATGCTGTTGAAGTCAGCATACCCGGGCATGCTGTTGAAGCCAACATAGCAATACATATTACAATCTAAAATTGCCCACAATTTTTGTCAGACGTGGCGAAAGCGCCTTTAACGAGGCGTTAAACGCTCTGCCTACCCCGTAAGGGATAAAGGCGTGATTTATGTACGTATGTATGTCACTCCATCGCCTAAATTACAATATACTGAAACCCTCGGATCCCTTAGCTGGTTTTTACAGTATGCCCGGGAGAAAATGCAGCTGGCACATTCTATGTTTTTCTCTCGCTCCCAGGCCAGCATGGAAAAAGTATCATCTATCGAAATTGGAGCAGATATAACACTGGGTGTAAGGGCGTTTGTGTATTTCTTTTCACGACATATTAGTGAAGAATTTTAAAACAATAAAGTAGAATAATATAACAAAAAGTAAACATGGTAATATTTCGTAATTTTATTTGTCGTAATTTTAATTTTACCTTTTTAAAACTATAAAAAGCTATCAATACAATCAATATCATCTGCTATTTATTAACGAAATATTACATGAAAACATAAAGAAAGACAATAAAACACTCACTTTGAGGAATGGTGCGTTGACAAACTGTTCATATTCATAAAATTCATGCTTCGCTCAAAGCTTTGTAGGGTGCACCTATTAACTTCGCTCGCAAAGTCACTGATCACACACTCCGTACTGTTAAAAGTAGTACTGCAAAAACAATAACAGGAAGCTAAGGACAGACACACAGACAAACATAAGTTCTAGAAGATAGAAGATACAAGTGAGGGAAGGTAAGTATTTATGTATGCGTGTAGTGAATCGTTCAAACAACAAATCAACATATTTCAAACAAACGTGTGAGATTATTGACGGTGTAAGAGTATGTTATGACAAGATAAAAATGCGCTAATTGAAAGGTCTTCAATGTGTATTATTTAGGCCTTGCGTATTGGCGAAAAAACAGTTGCCCGACATTCGGATATCCTTTAACTGTGAGTGCAAGAAATCGAATATGGGTCGACCGTTTTGCAGCCAGTGCGCGCATAGCCTAAGCCTCACTCTGATTCAAGGTTTAATGTTTTCTTTTCATCAAGTTTTTACTAAATAATTGTTTCATAGGTTAGTATGTACTATGCTTGAAACCAGACTTGATGTGGTAAACAAGACTTTTCAATAACACCGCCACCAAACCCAAACAAACACACAAATAACGAAAGGAACACACTCAAAACAGAAACGAACCTGTCCTGATGACTAGTGTATTGGTGTGAGGAGAAGGACGAAGTGAAACTGTGTTCCGTAGCCATCTCCGCGTGACCCACCGACACGAACCCGGACTCGTTAGAAAATCTACAAAACAATATGTAGAGACGGTAACTTCGCAAAATGTCCTTTGGTTGCAAAATGACCGTTTCTGATCATGGCTCTATCTCATGTACTAAATCTATAAAAAAAAAATACATTTTGCGAAACGGACATTTTGAGAAATACATTCTGCGACGTAAGGGTAAAGACGTCAAAGTGCATGGAAGGTATGGTTCCATGACTTTGGAAAAGCATGCTAGAAATGTAAGATACAACATTGAAACGTATACGGTCAGTGGCAGCCTCGTTCAATTGTAACATCATGTATCCTGAATCAATTTATGGTTACATATTCAAACCATATCTATTTCAGAGTGTCATATATGTTACCTATGGATTTGATAACTGTGCAAACTGGGATTTTCCGGCAAATAAAAATATGGACATCCAGTGACGACAAATAAATTATGATAGGTAATAATAAAATAAGATAAAGACCGCTTATTTATTATCGTTACGTTAAAAATACTTAAACCACCAGCGACCGTAGTACATAAAGTTTAAATAAATGAAACCAAAATAAAATAACTCAAAATTATTTCCTTGAAGGTGGTTTGTAGAGCTCAGTTCTGCCACCACAAGTAATAAATTACTTGTGTCTCGAATGTGTATTCATGAATATTTTACGTTTTGCGCGAATAGCAAGTAAATCTTCATTTTGTAATCAACTAGCGACCCGCCCCGGCTTCGCACGAAAATTATCAGTGTTTCTCTACTATATTATGCATGTATTATACATATAAACCTTCCTCTTGAATCACTCTATCCATTAAAAGAAACCGCATTAAAATCCGTTGCGTAGTTTTTAAGATTTATGCATACATAGGGATATAGGGACATAGAAAGCGACTTTGTTTTATACATGTAGTGATAACACAACAACTTACACCTAATGTCTAAGCTTTGAATGTCGATTGTGCCAAAAGTGGCCACTGTTAGCTAGATTGTCATTAAAAAATTGAGACCGGATATGGATTAAAACAATGAAAAATAAGTTGCTATTTGCGCAAAATGTAAAGTATTAATGAAAATGTTTCTAATTGAGACACAATAAATGTATGTTTTGTTCTCTCTGAGCTCAACAAACAAAATTAAAAAAGAAGGCAAAATAAAGGTAAAAGCACGTTACATACAGGGCGACGTACCGATTGTGGTTCCCGTGCGGGTGCGGCGTCAGCGTCTGCGAGTCCGCCGAGTCCACAGATGTGCGCAGCGAGCTGCAGTTGCACGTACCTGGGAACACATACATATAATCACGCCTTTATCCCTAATGGGGTAGGCAGAGCGTAAACGACCTAAGCAAAGGTCGTTCCGCCACGTCTGACAAATTATTGAGGTTATTTAAGATAGATTTGCTTGTCAGCCCATCACCTAAATTGTAATATAAAGATACCCTCGGATCCCTTAGCTGGTTTTTACAGCATGCCCGGGAGGTAATGCAGCTGGCACATTCTATGTTTTTCTCTCACTCCCAGGCCAATATGGAAGAATTTACGCTCACATCGAGATAAAACATCTGTAAGTCATCTGTAAGAAGCCCATAATTTTTCCCATGTTAAATGGGATTTTCATAAAAATATGTCCTATTCCAGGATAAATCCTATATTTGTGCCAAGTTTCATCCCAATCCGTCCACTACTGGTTGAAGTTACAAACATCCAAACGATTTTCCAAATAACTGCAATAACTACCACACTTTTTACATATCTCAACATTTAGGTAGGACATCGGGAAAAACAAAACATTAGTTTTTAAGTTACTTCTTTAGCAATGCAGCAAAGAAAACCGCATACAGTTTTGTGCAGTAGTTCTTGCGTGATGCGTGTACAAACATACAGACAGACAGACATACCTAGTTCAGAGTTTTGTGGCGTGATGAACACATGGTCGTGATTGTTGATGTCGTGTGAGTTCCGCTCCTCGTCATTGGATACGTTCAACATGGAGTCTAAAGAGCCGCTACTGTGCGATTGTAGGGATAACCTGAAACAAATTGAATGTTAATAATAATAATATTAAGAAACTATAGTATTTCCAACTCAGTTTTATAATAAAGGTAAATAAAGGCACATGTGTTTTGATTCAAAAACACTTTTTAAAAATAAATGATACGTGTTGGCAAATTAATTACTAAAACTACTATTTCATTATGTTGCCATATCTAATAGCCAATTTAGTAAAGTCAATTTAGAAACAAGATCTTCGATTAAAAGACATGAACTTTTTTACCTTTATTCTAAAACTGAGTTGGAAATACTATACAAGAAAATTACATTAATAATACATTTTCGTTTTGAAATTATGGTCTATATTTTCAGTCCTACTACAATTTTGTATTTGTATTAGCATATTTACAGCCATCTTTCCTTATAAGGAGAATATATTATAAAAACCACAAAACGGTGATCTGTATTACCAATAAAGGAATCCCCTCTATGTCATCCACCTTAGTAAGCATTGCATTGTTACGTAGGCGTTATTACCAATTCGACAATATCAGACCAACTGTTTTAAGGGTGAGGTAAGCAGGACATATAACTCCAGTAAAGGACATAAAGCCATAGATAGTGGCGTCATCTCTTGAATGAATCACTGTTGCACTCAGCAACAGAGTAGATTGAAATATTCTTCAAAATGCAAAATAAAATGATTACCTTTTGGGCATAGTGTCAACAACATCAAAAAAGTTTAGATTATTCGTCATATTTGTAATAATGAGACACGTTCACAATGTGGTAAAGTCGATCAATCTGCACTGGGTCTACGTGGTCGATAAAGGACATTTTTGCACTGCTCCGTATTCGGTTCGTATCCGTGAAAAATTAACATAAAACGGATATGTATGGGTGCACAAGCTGTCATACATTTACTAGGAAGGCCAATTCGTACCCGAATTGGATACGTACCGAATACGGAGCAGTGCAAAAACGGCCTAAGGCTTGATCGTCCTAATTCAGGGTAGGCTCATGCCCCTCGGTGGGGACATATACATATAAGTTGTGACGATTTTGAGATCCACACCAACTTTAGGCATAAGTTTTAATTAACATACAAGTTTTGCTATTGACCACCCAAGCATCTATTCAAATAATCAAGTTACTAGACAGGCTTTCACTAAACATTACAAGGCAAGATGTACAAAAGTTCATCAACCTTGCATACAAAGCTAAGTAGTAAAAGGGCTAGACTTTCTAAATACTAACCGGTCAATGGACAGCGCGAGTAAAGAGTTGTCATTCGCTGACTTGCGCTTTGGCGGCAGAGGCGGGGCCAACTCGATTTTCCTGTAACAACAAATACTTTCACTGACTTCTAAGCGTTTATGTATAAAATTAAAAATTAATTGGTAAACAACTTTAGGTACGTGGTCCTCGCACTTTGAACAGAATTAGCGTGATTGTCTATCTATACACCCATTATGCTGCAATGAAACCAAAGACAATATCTATTTGCACCAGGGGACGAAACATGGGGAATTGAGCCATGGCATGGCAACTGCCTTAAACCATTTTACTCAACAAACATCAAAAATCGGATCCCTGCATATTACTACTTCTTCTTCTTAGCGAGTGGATTCTCGAGTCGAATGACCCGATGAGCCCTGGTGTCAGAGTTTTCAAACCGCCTAGTAGCACAGCTAATAGACCTCTGACATGGTTTAAGTAACGACCACTATCAAAACCTAGCAACATATTATAAGATTTTCATACAAAATAAACGATTACTGTTTTATTTACAAAAAGCTTTATATCCATAGAAGCTAGAAGTCAAGTAAAATTACCAAGTTATCATAATTTATAAGCTACCAACTTTCACTATCGATCTATACGACTAGTTTACACCAAAATTATACACGCAATTTACATAAAAATATAGTAGAAGCAGGTTTTAGTTTCGTTTTGGCATAATTAATTTATTCATGAATAGTTCATAGTAAAATTAAGCATTTCTATTTATGGGATATTTATTATTAATTACGACCAAGAATGTCTATAAATTATTACTTAACATTTTTGTGCCTTATCTTTAATTAATCCCATAAATTGAAACTCTAGACAAAATAGCTTTGAGCCTTTTTGTAACAAATATACATAAGAGGAGATTTCATAACTAAGAACATCTAAAACAGTTTAAAGCCCATTATAATGATCTTCTATCGTATATGTTGTCGAGATGAAATTAGAAACGCAGAATGCAAACAAAAAATCTCCTTCTGTTTTGTAGGTTGCTAGTTCTATGAACGATCGGATGATGTCTGGAGTAAGAGTTTTTTAATCTGGGTATTAGAGGTCTATGACACATTTCGTTATTGTAAAAGTACTAGAATATCCTCCTCTCTACCTGTTAGGCCTCGCCGGCTTGGGCGGTGGTGAATCAGGCGCATCCAGCACCGATTCTGAAGAATGAGATGCTCGCACGCCGGTTGGCTCAGTGCTGCCCTCTCCAGTCAGCAGGGAACGCTCTTTGGGGGTCAGGGGAATATCTGAAAGGGGAAAGACAACATTTGTGTCAAGTAAAATTCTAGAGGTACCTGTAATAAATGTGTCGTTCAACAGCTGTTGATCTTACCAGGTAAGGAATTCCTCTGTGTGGAAGCCCGTGGTGAGACAAGCGCGGGTCGGGGCGAGAGAGCGGGCCGAGTCATATGTTGGTGCGCGATCCCGGCCACTTCTTCTACTGCTGACGTCACACTCTTCACCACCGTGCTGACATGTTCCGGCGAAAGAGCGGTAGCCGACGTATCCAGCTCTTCGTTGCTAGCATCTGCCCGCAACGAAACCGCAGTGATTTCGTCGCATAGTCGTAAAAGCGTCGCCAGCGCGAGACACATCCGCTTGACCGCGCCGGTCAGCTGCTGCGACCGGCCGCAGTAAGGTTTTATTGCTGCAATACAAATTATGCACAATCAATTCATATGCGTCGTTTAGTAGGGGCTCGCACGGACCTCCCGTCATTATCTAGGGGGACGTGGACTCGCCAATCTGAGTGCCCTTGAGCTCTCATCGAGTGCGCGGGAATCATGACGATGCTTATCGTCCGCTTGAGCAATGAATTCTAAAGGTAAATAAACCACGATCAGAACTCACGTTGCGGCAAAGGCAAGATCTCAGCCGATAAGGCTGATACCGAAATATAATACGAAACCTTAGCGAATTGAAAATAATGCCTCATTATTACGTAAATAAGGGGCTGAGCGCTTTATAAACGTACCTTTGTGAATATTTGCGATAGACTCGAACACGATAGTTCCGTTATCCGGCAGCATCTCAAGTTTCCTCTTCGTAATGACATCCGAAAAGTGTTTTAAGCCGAATGTAACCTGTAATCGATAAAACATTATGAGCACTTTAGCTACAGTAGATGTAATTTATCGGATGAATGGTTTGGTAGTGATCTTGGCAAAAAATATTCAGTTAAACCAAAATGAGGTCATGATTCAAGGAGGTTGAATTCATGACATCATGATTTTACAGGAAAAGGAGCATAGTACCAACCAACATTAAATTAAACTACTTAATAGAAACGATAAACAAACATTTAAACGGGGTGTAAGATACAGCTTCCCGCAAATCGATAGGGGTTGTTCAGTCCGTTAACTTTCCTAAAAAAATTCCTTCAAAAACTAAATTGGATTCTCCTTATAAAATAACCACTTGATAAGACCTTTGCTATATGCATATTTTGTGGAAGTTGCTAAGTTTCGTTGACTGAACAACCCCTATCAATTTGTGGAAAGCTACCCCTTACACCCGTTTTTCTAGTGCTAGACTTAGACAAAGTATGATATTATTAGTTATACGATTGCATATAATACTGACCTCTTTGACTAACCGTTCCAACTCTTTGGCAGGAGTGATCTCCCCATCCTCCGCCGCCACAGATTTGCTCCCCATGTTCCGAAGCTTCGGACTAAGTGGGGAATGTGATCTGCAAACAATATGTACGCAAAATTGAACTATTTTCCTACTTATTTGTAGGCTCTTTGACGGGTTAAAGTGTTTGAAATGATATGAGGAAATGGTAAAGGAATAGTATTTGGAACAATGCTATTTATAGTGTTTTATTATTAGACGATAACAAGTGTTATTCGTAGTGAGTATTTGTTTTGAATTATTTGTATGAATATACGTGGGACACTCAGAAAGATTTGCGACACTAAAAAAAATTGTTCTACAGGTACATATATTTTTATTAAATCTTTTCAAAGTACTCTCCACCAGCCTCTATACAAAGATTCATGCGTCTGAACCAGTTTTCAAAACACTTTTTCCAGTCCGCCGTAGACACCTCGTTTACAGCCTGCTCGAACGCAGCCAGCGCATCTTCCGGCGACGAAAATTGTATCCCCTTGAGCTGATTTTTTATTTTTGGAAATAAAAAGAAGTCACACGGTGCTAGATCAGGGCTGTAAGGAGGGTGACCCAGGAGTTTGACTGGTGTGCTGTCCAGGAAGTCCCTCGTTTTGAGCGCGGTGTGTGCAGGCGCATTGTCGTGGTGGAGCAGTAGTCCGCGGAGCCCTGTGTTTGGTCGCTTGTTGCTCACAACAGAAACAACTTCTGGTAAACATTTGGTAGTATACCATTCGGCGTTAATGCTTCTTTGAGATCGCTTCACTTTGGTAGGCGTTGGTTCATTTTGAAACACCCAAACTGTCGACTGGCGCTTGGTTTCTGGATCGTATTGATAAATCCAGGACGCATCACCTGTTACGATGTCGTAAACACGCCGAGACGAGCCTGCTTCAAATTTGTTCAGCATATCACGGCACCATTCCACCCGGGCCTGCTTCTGAGCGTCGGTGAGGTAGTGCGGCACCAAGTGCGATACTATCCTCCTCACGCGAAGATGCTCGTGTAGAATCTCGTGAACGCTTCCCGATCCAATCTTTAATATGTGCTGATCTGATATGTAATTCGCCTATTATCTTGGATTAATTTTTTACTGCTAGCACGTTTTCTTCCGTAATAGCCGTCAAAGGGCGACCGCTTCTTTCTTCATCCCCCAAGGTTGGTCGACCGCGCCTAAATTCGTTATACCAACGATACACGGTTGCCTAGGAGGGGCTTTCATCCATAAATGCCATTTGAAGTCTATCGAACGATTCATCCGGTTTCAGGCGACACTTGAAATCGTAAAAAATCATAGCTCTAAAATGTTCCCGGCGCAGATCCATTTTTCAAAAAATCATAGCTCTAAAATGTTCCCGGCGCAGATCAATTTTTCAGTAAGACACGATACTTTGAATTGGCTCGCAAAAAATGTGGAGGGAAATTTTGAAAATGGAACACACATATTTTTACTTACAAGTAATCATATTTTCAAAAAAGATTCTAACCGGCCAGTCTGCCATATATAAAAACTATTTATCGCAATACTTTCTGAGTGGCCTGGTATATATATTCGAGCCGCGAACCGCAGTCGGATATCAGAAGCCTTATTTTTGAATCACTCGAATCGAATTCGCATACGCATGAGCAACTTTCGCATGTCAATTTGTATAAAAATCGCATGCGAACTTTACTCTTTCGTATGCGCCTTAGCTTTCGAGAGGTGCACACCTGTCGTGCGGTGGTGTGTTAACTCCCGAGCTCCTGAGGAAGACCATTGTATATGATCGAAACGTTGAGGCATAAGCCTTCTCTCAACTAAAACAAGTAAACCGCTACAAATATTCACTATTTATAGTGTTGTTTAAGACCTACTTATGTATTGAAACCAAATATTTCTCACTCATTTTATAGTATAACAAAATCTGGTGAGTACAAAAGACCAAGCTCTATTGGGTAACGTTTCCGTATTAATTGTAAAAAAATGCATTATCATTTTAATTGCTTTTATATTGAATATCATTGTGTGATATAACTGTACCAAAAACATAAAAAGATTTGTGTAAAGTAATAACAAGTATTCTTTTTTTTATTTTACATATGATATAATAGCACCTCAAAAGTCTAAATGGCGAAAGCTTTAATTACTTTACTTGGGTACTATTGCAAAATTTTATTGGTTTGATGAGGTAGGGCGTTTTTGTACTGCTCCGTATTCGGTTCGTATCCAATTCGTATCCGAATTGGCCTTCCTAGTAAATGTATGATAACAATTCAAATCCGATTTAAATGGAGTTTTCACTGATTCGAACTGAATACAAAAATGTATAAATGTTTTAATGTAAAAAATATGGTGATAGTGATAAAACGTAGCTATCCTAACATACTTATAGTATGTGTACAGCTGATACTAACAGCTGACAAACCATTGCTAAACACGTGATAACAAAACGATGATAACATTTAATAAAACAAACAAAGGTTTTAATTCTAAGAAATATCGTAAATGTAAAGGAAATTAGAAAATAACGCAAACTAATAAATAAATAAACATCGTAAGTGTTGCTGATAAAGATGATGCCGAAGAATGAATGACGTTTGATTAGCTAAATATAACAGTGAAGTGCTTTGCGAATGCGCTTATAAAAAGACCTACATAATTCAAATTCTTAAAATTGTACCTGAATTTACGAAAACGATAAGGATAATTTTCCTTTCACCTTATCAGGCAGAGTATAGTTTCTGATTTGGGTATTTCCTAATAATAATCTACATATACTTGCTATAACTTTTGACACAAAATATTCCGCAGATTTATTTATTTTATTGTTTAGTAGATAATAATGCCTGGAATATAGAGATGCAACAGATGGAAAATTGAATTTTGAGGCGGGACATAAAACGTCCATGCTGGACTGGGAGCGATAGAAAAACATAGAATGAGGGCTACCCGGGCATGCTGTAAAAGCCAGCTAAGGGATCCGAGGGTTTCAGTATATTGCATTTTAGGCGATGGGCTGACAACCTGTCACAACAGCAATATACCTACAAATTTAACTAAAATAACCCTCAAAACTTTGTCAGATGTGGCGGAACGACCTTTATTTGGGTCGTTTACGCTCTGCCTACCCCGTTAGGGATGGGGGCGTGATTGTATGTATGTATGTACATAAAACGTACATCCATCCGGGTACAAATATGAAATTGATGAGAAAAAATTGCTTGGACCGAGAAGAAATTAAACTTGGCCTCTCTTGGATTTCTAATGTAAACAGAAGATAGCTGATAGTGCCTACCGTTTCGAATTATAACTATTTTAAAAGCTGTCCAGCATGTTATGAATGTACAACTTTCTCCAGAAGCACTACAGGTTGCAAATATTACCTCGTTACAACATCGTGGTAAACGTCTTATGCAATAACCACATAAGAGCTTTAGGTATGTCGTATTAATGTTTAAGCAATTATCGTTAGTAATAAAATATGACTTTAAAAAAATCGCCAAGCCTATTTATAAGTGTCGTTAACAGGAATGTCGTTAAGAAGGAAGAAACTTCCATGCTGGACTGGAAGCGAGAGAAAAACATAGAATATGAATGCATTTTCTCCCGGGCCAGCTGAAAACCAGGGATCCGAGCGTTTCAGTTTATACTTTATTGCAATTTAGGCGATGGGCTGACAGCCTATCACTACAACAATATACCTACAATCTACATTAAATAGCCCTTTAAACTTTGTCAGACGTGGTGGAACGACCTTTGTTTAGCGACCTAACACCTTCACGCTCTGCCTACCCCATTACGGGTAAAGGCGTGATTATATATATATATATATATATATATATATATATATACAAGAATGTTGTTAGTTTCGACATGACCGGCTAGTGCTAGTGTTGCTGCCTGCTGCTTTGCATGCAAAAGCCCACACTGCTTCGCAAATAACATTCAGCTGTTTATTAGACATTCAAGTAGAAGGTCCCGGTTCAGACGTCGACGCGCTGCGCATGCACAAACTAAACATGATCATTAAAAATTAATCATCAGCAGTTTGCTTTGACGCATCGTTGGCATTTATAAATTAAACAAAGTGGAAAGCGAGAAGAGACTAAAATAATATTATGTACCTCCTTCCATCGCTGCCAAATCTCCGATGAAATCTATTAGAATGTTTGTTGAACCAATCGCCGACGGGCGACCGAACTGCATTCGCCATTAAGATGCATAAACACAGAACACTTGCACACACTAATTACTTGTGGAATATTTACACTTTCATAGCAGCACCACAGAGAGTCGTATTGAAAAACTCTCGTCTAGTAGACACTGAATAAAAACACCAATTTACGTCATGTCGGCTGTCGGAGCGCGAACATTGAGTGTAATCACTTAACAGTGCACGCACCAACTAACGAGATTTCAGCGGACAATGTCACTACACTAATGAGAGCGACACTTGCGGGTCGCGATAGTGACTCATAATCACTAACACATTTGGTGCAATGTCCACGCCGGCCCGATCGTTGCTTCACACTAGTATACAGCAACCAGCAACGGATACAATTGCGGAACTATTTAAAGTATATTTAAATAGCTGCGTGGCGCAACGCTACGTCGATGTTCTTTCACCAGTGGTCGAGATAAAACTGTTCGAAGGAGCGACACTTTCTTGTACCGCTGTCAGCCAAAGATAGCAGAGTTATGCATATAAATTTATCAATTCAGATAAGAGACAATAGTTCGTAGATTCCTTGAAGCAGGACAAACTTAACAGATAACAGTGATATAAGGGATTAGTTGTATCTTTGTCAGATTGTTGAAAATTATGTAAACAGTCAAACAAGTTGCGATTATTATAACTCCGTGTTTATATTACAATACAATTAGCCACATTTTTAATACCTTAGCAACTCGAATATCGTTGAGGTTTTTAATAATGAGTGTTATAATTAATTCTTCAATTCAATTCTTCCATGCTGGACTGGGAGCGAGAGAAAAACGTAGAATAAGCCAGCTGCATTTCCTCCCGGGCATGCTGTAAAAACCAGATAAGGGATCCGACGGTTTCTGTATATACACTACAGCAAATCTATAATATATATTATATAACCCTCAAAACTTTGTCAGACGTGGCGGAACGAACTTTGTTTAGGTCGTTTACGTTCTGCCTACTCCATTAGCGACAAAGGCGTGATTTTATGTATGTGTTACATACATACATACATATAATCACGCCTTTATCCCTAATGGGGTAGGCAGAGCGTAAACGACCTAAACAAAGGTCGTTCCGCCACGTCTGACAAAGTTTTGAAGGTTATTCAAGATGGATTTGTAAGTATATCGCTGTAGTGATAGGTTGTCAGCCCATCGCCTAAATTGCAATATACTGAAACCCTCAGATCCCTTAGCTGGTTCTTACAGCATGCCCGGGAGGAAATGCAGCTGGCACATTCTATGTTTTTCTCTCGCTTCCAGTCCAGCTTGGAAGTATGTGTTACAATTATACAAATTTCAATTTGTGTACTCTCATCGCCTCACGTAGGGTAAAGAGTCATGTGGTTAATAAACGCATGTAAATAACGCAAGGAAATACGTCAGTCAGCACATTGTGATTGCCAGATAAGTTCATTTCATTATTATGAATGAATGACGAATGACCTACCCCGGGTATGCAAGAGTAAGCACAAACGTATATGCATGTGCACGTGATCGTTAGTTTTTGTTTACGTAGAAATCTGAATGAATCCAGCTAACGTAAGCGGACTATTTGAGACTTTTTGAAAATACGGAGCGTAAGGGACAGCGTTACGCAAACTGATAGGTGTTGCTCAGTCAACGGAACTGAACAACTATCAGCAGAACTTTTTTCAGATAGCGAAAAAAAATATTTGGTTTTCCATACAAATTTTCTGAACGGTGGTCATTTTGTACGGGAAGTAATTTTTTTTTATCTCCTGAAAGAAATTCCTGGTGATAGTTGTACAGTTTCGTTGGCTAAGCAACCACTATCAGTTTGCGGGACGCTGTTCCTTACTGTGATCATTTTCTGACCCGGCAAGGTAATTCATCCATGTAAAATTTTCTTTTAACTAAACTGCACCACCGTTGCCCCATAAACAGGTTTATTCAATTTTGTAATAGGAAGCAAATTGTACATAATTACAGCTGGACTACCTTAACGATCATAATAAAACGATTTAACAATAATTAATAAAGTAGCCATTAAATATTAAGCTAATCCACAGCAGGGAATGAATACACGCGAACATTAAAATTTTAAATTAAACCCAGTTAAATTCAAAACGTGTGAATGTGAACTAATTAGAGTAATAACCGTGTTTTGCATTTACTACTTGAAGAATTAAATTACTTTACTAGCATTCTGCTTTGGGTTTACATGCGATTATATTTATTTAAATGGGACGTTTGACTGCGGTATATATGTTTTTTCTTTGAAATATGTTCTGCAGAGTAACCCGTCATGTAATACGGAAGGGACAATCCAGTGTTGAACTTGAGCATCCCCGTATCAGAGGGGTTAAATTTTCATACTAGTCTCACGCTTGGCGGTTAGGGAATCAGGTTGCGAAATGATTCACAGGAAACATAACATAAAAATACTTTGTTGCACGTAATAATACAACATACAACACAACAGATAACAAAAAACAATTACATAGGCGTCCTTATTGCTAAGGTAGCAAACGCAAGATCTCGTTCCCTACGGGAACGGAGGATTTCTGTATATTGCAATTTAGACGATGGTCTGACAACCTGTCACTACAGCAACATACCTACAAATCTATCTTAAATAAAAATAGCCCTTAAAACTTTGTCAGACGTGGCAGAACGACCTTTGTTTAAGTCGTTTACGATCTGCCTACCCCATTAGGGATAAAGGAGTGATAATATGTATGTATGTGAGCAGAAAGTAGGTGCTAAGCCGTGATGAAGTCGCAAACAAACAAACAGCCAGTTACTTTCCCAATATTACGGAGTTGTAAAATTCGAGTGTGGCTTTCACACATACGCGAGACATTGGGAACTTGCGCGCCAAACATTGTGATGTAATTAATGTTTTCCTTGTTAAGCATGAGTGGTTTGTTTCCTCGTGTCTAGAAAACTATTTATTATATGCAGTTAATTTTAGTGTGTGTTAAATACCAGTCTAATAATTTTCAATGTTTTAATACTAGTCGATGTCGATTCTGATGTGCCAAAAAGGTAGAGATTACATACATACATATAGTCACGCCTTTATCCGTAATGGGGTAGGCAGAGCGTAAACGACCTAAATAAAGGTCGTTTCCCCACGTCTGACAAAGTTTTGAGGGTTATTTGATTTGAAGGTATATATATTGCTGTAGTGTCAGCCCATCGCCTAAATTGCAATATACTAATACCCTCGGATCCCTTAGCTAATTTTTACAGCATGCCCGGGAGGAAATGCAGCTGGCTCATTTTATGTTTTTCTCTCGCTCGCAGTCCAGCATGGAAGAAAGGTTATTACATGGCAAATTACGAATAATACAAAACTCGGACAAGCTTCACAAAACAATAGGCCAGTTAGAGTTATGGGCAGCAAATACAGCTATTAAAGGAAATAATAAAACACAAGTAACTGTCTGTGAACAGTTTAACGAACTAAATATTTTAGTGTCCAAAGCACCTAGAGAACGCCAATCGAGTAATTTTATTGATTTGCTCTTAGATTACAGCGTGCAGCAAATTCTAGGTAATATCCGTCTTTATAACATAACTAGAGAGGCTTTAACGTTAGTTACATAAACAAGTTATCGTTATAAAAAAGATAAACAAAAACATTTGCTACATCAAATATCAATTTATGTTGTAAGCAGACACAATACCAAAAATATTGCGTAATCATAATAGATGCTGCGCAGTACCATTTATGATAAACTAGATTCTCAAGTACTTCCATGCTGGTCTGGGAGCGAGAGAAAAACATAGAATGTGCCAGCTGCATTTCCTCCCGGGCATGCTGTAAAATCCAGCTATGGGATCCGAGGGTTTCAGTATATTGTAATTTAGGCGATGGGCTGACAACCTGTCGATACAGCAATATACCTATAATTCTATCTTAAATAACCCTCAAAACTTTGTCAGACGTGGCGGGACGACCTTTGTTTAGGTCGTTTGCGCTCTGCCTACCCCATTAGGGATACAGGCGTGAATATATGTATGTATGTAGATTCTCAAGTGAATGGAGTTTGACCTGCTACACCGGAGACGTGATGAGAATGGTGGAACATGGAGCCACAGAATAACTGATGCGCTCTAATGAGTCGTCCTTGGTGGTACGCGTGCATTAGGGAATACTCATGATTTTTTTAAAACTGTATGTAATGATTATTGTCACCATAGATGAACGGATGTGAAGGAATTTTCGCAAAATATTCATTAGTTTAAAAGTTATAATGCCTTAAAGTGGTTAGTTAAAAAGAGAGGTCTGGACTGTCATGTGACGTCATAAGACAGGAGCGCCATACTAATTCCATATAAATTGTCGTTTCGAAGAGAGAGATAGATAGTCTATCTTTATAATGGTATATCTCGGTGATTTTTTGATCAATTTTATTTCTGTTTTCACTGTTCTTTTCATAATTTAAGATGCTTTTAGACAATAGGTTCAGGAACTGAAAATTTGTTATATGGACGTTCTCTTTTCTCAGTCGTTGAATGGACAATACAGTATTGTGGTGTAGTGCATGTTTGATCTAAGGCCGGAGGTAAGGGCCAATTTCGAAGCACGACCATAAGAATAAATAAATCTACGTAGAATGGAAACTCCTGTGACCGAGTCCCAAAAGCCGCCAATTATATACCTACTTCCCCCTTCGCCTCGCGACGCCCCGCTGTCGTCTAGCCGTATTGCTAGGGTTGCTTACTGTTAAAATATTGTTTACGTCTAGAGAGGATCGCTAAAATACAAGTTTTTCTTTACTTTTAAATCATAATAAAAAAAAATGTCTGAAGGTATTGTGTATGTGTTTAAACGTTACCGTTGCTTTGTTCAGGATAAAGGAGGTACTAGAAACTTAGGCCCGTACTAATAAACAGAACTTGAGACTAACAGCGTGAGTTTGAGTTCGTATCAGAAATGTCATTCCAGTACAAACCGGCCTTTCAAATCCGTACTTAATATTGCTGTCAGTCTTGAGATCTCTTTATAAATACGAGCCTTACACAGTCTCAATCATGTCCTCGACTTCGCCAACGATCTGCGGTTACTTGGCGTTTCGTGCGTAATTCCATTAGTTTTTCCTTGTTATTTTTGGACCGTACTGACCTGAGCGCGGAGGCGAGGTGCGGCGGGTGATGCTGCTGCGCCGGCGAGCGCATGTTGCTGATGCGCTCGAGCAGGTCGTCCTTGAAGCTGCGCGCGCGCCGGGCCAGCTTGTTGGCGCCGCGCAGGGACCCGCGGTGCCCGGACCCTGGCTCGCCGCCGGACTCGCTCTCTGCAACAATAACATTTACATACAATCGCCGCCAAATACTAACCAATTTAAGAGTCAAACAGTCCAAACAATAACGGATCGTAAACGTTTTATTAGTTACCTAACCAATAAAGAGCTTTGGGTAATCATACCTTATGTGAAAACCAGGTCAATATTTTAGAATTGAGATAGTATAGTTTTAAAACATCTTTCATTATGTTGTAACACAATAATATTTTAATTTGTGCATGATGAACGAAATATTTCGCTACACAACAATAAAATTTTCCTTACAACCGGCACTCCCATAAGTTTGCTCGGTAGTTTTCCAGATCTATTCCTAGCCTTTCAACTATTAGTCTAAACACAGAACTCAGTCCGCACTTACCAAAGATAGTTTCATCAAACGTTACGCCCAAAATGGAATTATTAAGACGAGACAGGTCCGTGAAAAGAAAAGGTAAACTGTTTCTTCGCGATGAGTTCGACATCATTACGAGTGCGTGGCTGTTGCAACGCAGTATGGCTCCTGACTGACATCCCGAGCTTCCAATAAGGAAAAGGTGATGGATACATTTCCTTATACAGTCTATATCTGTGCTAATGAGTAATACCAGTCCAATTCAAGTCATGTAACAACAAAATACATCTATACGTATAATTCATCTCTAGAAGGGTCGTGTCTGTGCATTGAATATTTTTACAAACAAATAATTGCAGCAGGCATTATAAACGATATAAAGATCAAAACGATTTTTTTTAGAATTTTTGTCTGTGTGTCTGTATCACGCCAAAACTACTGAACCGATTTCGATGGGACTTTTTTTATTCAACTGTGTGTTACCCGGGTTGCAACTTAAGATACCTAAAATCACGCTTCCTGACGTAGGGGGTAGGCAGGAATTGAAATCTGGCTGTTTCTTAACCGATTTTATGAAAGTTCTTTTATTCGACTGAGCATTATTTAAAATCAAAATTACGATACA
The DNA here is from genome assembly GCA_949820665.1 of Scrobipalpa costella. Taxonomy (NCBI): domain Eukaryota; kingdom Metazoa; phylum Arthropoda; class Insecta; order Lepidoptera; family Gelechiidae; genus Scrobipalpa; species Scrobipalpa costella. Next base: position 11,687,149 of record OX463297.1, on the reverse strand, counting down.
AATAATTACGCCTCATGACTTAGGAGGTAGGTAGAAAATTTAATTTCGGTCGTTTTTAACCGATTTTGATGGAACTTTTTTTGTTTGACTGAGCATTACTTAAGCTTAAAGTTACGATACCAATAATCACGTCACCTGACTAAGGGGGTAGGCAGAAAATTTTACTCTGATCGTTTTTAACCGATCTTAAAGGGACTTTTTATTTGCCTTAGTTTTTTAAATTACCTGGTGTCCAGCCTTGGTTAGAAATAATATTACAAACCATTTTAATATTGAGTAAGTACCCTAGTTTGTATGGAAAACACGCAGTGTCGAACATGTTGAAAACGCTTCTCCTCGCGTAGGAGCGGGATCTGCTAGCTCGCGCGCGGAAGCGTGTTTTCCATACAAAAACAAAGATCAGACAATGATCACGCCTTTATCCTTGCCACACACAGACACGTCTGACAAAGTTTTGAGGGTTATTTAAAATAGATGTGTAGGTATATTGCTGTAGTGACAGGTTGTCAGCCCATCGCCTTAATTTAAATATACTGAAACTCTCGGATCCCTTAGCTGGTTGTTACAGCATGCTCGGGAGGAAATGCAGCTGCCATATTCTGTTTTTCCTACTCTCAGTCCAGCATGGAAGCATGGACTGGGAATAATTAATATAACTTTGAATGTCGGTGTCAGCCAGCGTCTTCAGTAATTGTAAATGGGAGGGCCATTTTTTATTAATATTTTGGCCTTCCATGGAGAACGTTGTTTTGTTTCATGGGTAGAATCACACCCTTAGTTTGTTCAGCAAATTTAGTTTCTTTTTGCGCCCAATAGACTGTTATTTTGTCGAACAAAACCGCGATCTTGGAAACCTGTTCAATGACCTTAAGAGTGACTCAATCGGATATTTATAAAGGTATGAAATAATCCGTGAACCAAATCAAAATGTACTTGAATTCACAAGGGCACAACGCAAAACAATATAGCTTCTTGTATCGAGTTACGATATGCGCGTGTTTGTATTGTAATTGTAAGTGCACACACAGATACAATTATTTACAATTCTATTATTATCATCATCCTGTCTAGTTTCACGAATGCTTATATCATCGCAAACTTGATTGAAATAGTTAGAAAAAATATAGTATGTTCAAATAAAGCAGAGAATACCTATATACAATATATATTTAAGCCACAAATTTACACCACAAACAAAAAATCATGAAGTTATGAGTAAGTTTCAGAGGAAAACTCTGAGAACGATTGCGAATAACAAAGTTAGTACTTTGAACAATGACGAAGTATCCAAAAAGGACAATCATTTAAACACTCACACGTCTCAAGTTTTTAAAACAATCGAACGTAGGCAGCGTAGTACCGAGTGGCTGAAAGTAGTTTATGAATGAAGTCCCAGGAGTTGGCAACGGGAATAGTAGGATCAACACCTAGTTTTATCACAGTGATGACGCGGGAGTTTATTTATAGGAGCAGAGGCGACAGCAGGACGCGCCCATACCGCGGCTCGCCGAGACTGGCGACGCGAGGCAAACCGACGGAGGGCCGAGTCGAGGCTTGGAGTGCGTCATACTCATCATAACATAGCAGTCAGCATAAGCACACATTCGATATTAACGCCTACTTAGCATGCCGGGACGGTAGCACCCGCCTCATCCTAATTCCGTAGACGGAGCTGCTTATAAAATCGTAAACAATGCTAATAAACTTAATTTATTCGTACAAATGTAGCGTCTGGAGCGTTTTATCTTTAAAGTGTAGAGGTAAACAAGAGTTTCCTGAACTTTAAGTTTTATTATTTTTGGTGATTAAATCTACTCATTACCATGACTCCAATTTGATTTCCTTTTCTGTTAGTTTCCTGTCTACTATAAACCAGTCAACTTCCTTTTATAGATAGAGATCAGAATCAGATTATATGAGTAAATTATTTACTAATTTAAAATGTTTTACGAACATTCTGACCAATATTTCACTCCTAATCGGGAGGTTCGTTAACTAGGTAGACTCTACATCAAACATCTGTAACTCAGATAAACCGCTTAGGTTTTCGTGGTTCAGAATACTGCACATGTTCAATAAACTAAAAAAAAAACATTGGCTCTAGCTGTTCAACAAGACTCAAATTAAATAACAGGACAGATAGATGCGATGATTTAGTGTGAAGCAATAGTAAACAAATTAGCTGATTAATATGCATAGCTAGTTGTGCTTGCGACTTCTTTTAGAAAGTGTTATTAGAGCGAATCCAAAACATGCACGAAACTCACTGGCCATGACCTAAATTTTTTTCCATAATTTAAGAAAATATTCTGCACGTGTTTGAGAGAGTTTGTCAATTTTCGTCGCGACGAGAAATCGAAAGTCATACAGATGGGCTACACTTCCAAAACAAGGAAAAGGGGGGGTTAAAATAGTTGAAACATAGAAGTCTGATCTACTTATAGTTTATGTAGAGATAGAGATAAAATATAAAAAGAAAACAAAGTATAGTCGGATCACTACTCAGGAAGTGATTCACAATTGTATCAATCAGTGTATCTCATTGTAAAAATGCAACTAAGACAAACGCTCGTACACGCTCTACTATTAAAAGCGTAGAGGCGTACTCATTAGTCAACTGGTTTTTGCGTGCGGCCTTAACATTATCGCAACAATAAGAGCATAATGGTGTTCCCGCGTCTCTTACGTCTAGTTACACAAGATCAGACGTTTCATTACACCTCGCTTTTTGCAACGTAACATTGAGGCGGACGAGGAAGAAGCTGAAAGTCTTTCTTCCGTGTCACTGGTACGCACATACACAGCGATATCTGGTTACTGTTACTGCTACCTTCAATTTTGAAATGCGGCAATGAAACTGCATATCGCATTACGCATATGTGGAACAGAAATAAAAATAACAGATGTCACGTTCACGTTCATAGCTTATTGCACACTTTTATATGTCGCTTATAATAAAATTTCTATGCTACGGTTGGGGTAATCATACGGTACATTCTAACGACCGAGTTTTCCTTTTAATAGACAGTTGTTTACCTCAGTCTGGCTACGGATATATGAACAACAACAATAATAATAGTCGCGGTGATCCTCACAAGTATTGTCGTGTCGAGTCGACACGCCAAGACGAAGATAGAAGATTGTTAGATTAAAATTATTAGTAAATCATGAAGGAAAACATACCATTTTTAGTTTCTCCTTCGCAGGTTATCTGCCGATAGACGCCGCTCCCCGGCACTGCACTGTTGCGTGAATAGCAACGTTGCATGGGCCGTCTGCGAGCATCAGCTACGGAGTATGAGTTCCTGGTATCATCTTTCCGACCACCAGATAAGCAATCCCCCGACGGCGACGCATAATGCTTCAATGTGTCGTCATTGGCCAGATTCTGTAAACTGATTCCGCTCCTTATTTTATCTTTCACAGTCCTTGTTTTGGCTTGAATCACCGCCAAGTTGTCCAAACTTTTGCACGGTGTAAGAGACTGTATGTTGTTGTTACGTATATCATTGTACTTGTTAGAGTCCAAAACACTGAATCGTGGACAGTGGTCGACAATAATATCCGGTGTAATATACGAACGATCGACGCGAGTGGTTGGCGAGACGGATTTGTAGCGATTCCCACGGTGTTTGATGTTCTTAATATTGCGTTTGATGACAGAAGTCCCTCGCTCCTCGAGGGCGAGAGCGCTTCGCTCCAAAATATTTAAAGGACTCAACCCGTTTTTATAAACATGGTAGCTACGTTTGTTCCTCCTTTGGTTCTGATTGTCATCATGAATGAAGCTCTCGTCGTAATGAGGCATTTTCCTTGACAAGATTTACTCCGTAGATTTAATAATCGTCCGTGTGTTTAGGTTAGCATGGCGTACTAGCGGATGCGACACAAACAAAGCGATAACATCTGTAATTTATTCCTCTTTACTTATGATTTTCTCTTACGACTGGTTCCAATTTCCATAGTAACCGGAGATTGCATGCTTGTTTCTAGTTGTTCGCAGAGAAAGGGAGGGCCCTCTAGAAATCTTCGAAAGCCGGCACTAAAGTTGAAATGGCGTTTTGCTTTAACTTTGATGGTTTTATGCTTCTGTCGATTCTTGTTTCTGAGATTGTCTCGAATCTGTTCATCACATGACTCCAATATCCAACATATCAGTCAGAATCCAAAATAGCACATGCGCAAGGTATATACAATTAGGTCATTATTTATTTACAGTACATAAACGTCCCACGACGAGCGTCGTTTGCGTAGCACGCGTTGCTTATGTGTTCCCAGACATCCCAGAAACCTTGGCATTTAATCCAAAGAATCCCAACATTAGTAAAGAATACATTTGGATATTAATATCTCATTAAACTCCTCTGAAGGTCAAGGTCGTCGAGATGTGTTTCGCACCAAATTCAGGTCGAACATAAAAAAGGCCGCACCTCGTTACATATCGGTGTTCACTCACGTAACCAAACAAGCGCAATAAGTCACGGGCAGGTCCAATCGAAAGTTACGAAATCAAGTTTCGATAAATATTTACACTAGGGGGAAACTTCGGCAGCGGAATTCACAACTTTCTCTAGAGAAGCGGTTTTGACTAGCAATTCTGATTGTCAAATTCACAATAAAATTTATTTTGCACTTCTGTCAAGTCACTCCGATGTCCAACAACACGGGTCACATGCAACCGCACTAACTGTAACTGCAATTAACTAACGCATGTGAGGAGAACAAATGTCACGTCCAAACTGCTTCAGGCAGAAACCGTTTCGTAAAGCTTCACTAAACTGGTCAATGAAAAAGTCCAAAAAAGTTACTCAAGTTTATGGAGAAAAAACTGCACTATCTGAGTACTCATCGGCGCAACGAGCAGGCCAACTCACGCGCAGCGGGGCATGCGATTGACGCAGGGTGGTCGGCGCGGAGATTCGCGCACGAGTCGAGTGGTGCGCCCGGCGGCGGCTGCGCGGCGGCACTGCGGCAGGCTGGCTCTGGCAGGTTGCCGGCCGCGGACGCTGCTGTCGCGCCGAGAGTGAAAGTGTTTGCTCCGCACATCTCTGCCGCATGCCCTCTAACACAGCTGTCCTCTGTGCTGCCCAGACAAAACGCCCGCCTCTACGAGTAATGTCTAATCTGCCGACGTGTGACCATCGACATTACCTAACCTCGTAATCTCTTCCTACACAATACGAAATATCACCGGCGTATAATTTACGAGTCTCGGAGGGCGTTTACAACTGGCATATGACGAAATAACGCACTTCCGATATGCAATTACGAATGTTGCGTGATATGGTTGATTTAAGTGATTTAATGACCATTAATTTTATTCGTAAACAATACCCACGTGTCATACTATTTAGGATAAACTTCATAATTATGCAATAGTTATATTGTGCAAGCAAACACATTCTAAAGAAACACCGACCGCGTAGATTCGTCTCGTTAATATTTCGCAGACTCTACCTACATACATCAAGAGACATCAAAATAAACCATGAAGAATTTGAAAACACGACACAGAATGGGTGATATTGGGGCCAAAATATCACACAAAAAGTACTAGTACGGTTCGGAAAGCGTGTTCATAACCGAAAGCGTTAAAACGTATAAAAACCTACAAAATATTGAAATGTCATGCCAGATTGTAGAGCCATTTAACAGCACGGCAATCGATGGTCAACAAGGTAAAGTGTGCCAAAGATAACTGTGTCACTTGACCATTAGCAGCATATCATGCCCGAGTGCATGTAACGACCAAATAACCACCTAGTACACTAAGATACTAACACATATAAATCAGCTCTACACGCAACGGAGGAAACGCAAAATCTCAAGACATTTCGCAGATCAATTACTAGATTTCATTATTTGAGCCATTTAAAAAATCTTTATGAAAGTGGCAACAAAACGATGAAACGTTACTCGCACTTGGCGCAGCAGGACACAAACAGAGCGTGGTAATTACATAAACTTTCATACGGTCTATCCAAGAAAGCAAGCGATTAACGATTACAGCTAAGTCCTAATCAAAGTTCCAATCGGTATCGTTTGGTGGCTTTTCTTCCGAGTGCGGAAAGGAGGCGCGAGAGCACTGGCCAAGTGGCCACCAGCCACGGTCCATGCAACTTACTTTCCAATAAACTAGCCCGCGATCGTGATACCTAGCCTAACGGGATATTATACTTGTACGTACTTATCGCCGCGAAGCCCACTCGCCTTTGAAACAGAACCTTTGCAGATAGAACATCTATAGCTAACTACAGGTGACCTACAGCTACAGTAAAGGCGTTGACTTTAACATTATAGCAAAAAAAAGCAATGTTTAACCAAAACCACAAAATAAATGCAACAAATTACGAAAGTCGCGTCGTGATGGCAGGATTTTCTCAACATTGCGGTGACAGAACGGCTCATCACGACTCTTTGCTGCAAGAAACTGTAATGATAAACGAATTACATCGTTCTTTGGGCCGTCTCGTTGCCGCAAACAGCATAAAAAGGCGTCACGTCTGATGTCCCGTACTTTCAAACTAGAAGCGACAACGTTAGATAGATCGCGTGCCTTAATTTAAAAGCTAATAAAAACTGAAACGCTCTAAAAATAGGCGTGAACAACCTATCAAAACCATCATCTTGTCAAGTACAACTATTCGTTAATTTGACTCTACAAAGACGAATTCTGCTATCTGAGTATCATGGAGTAATATGATAGGTAGTATGACTAGTTTTCTAAAAGGCAAATCACCAAATTACCTTGAGATAATATGACTTGTACTTCTCTCACACTAATAGTGGTCTCACACAGGTGTTTGGAAATATCCGGAGGGGTACCACTTGGAAGCAATATCAGTTTGACTGTTCAAAACAGTTTTTAACTGATGTAAACACCGGGAACATAGAATCGCATAACTTCTCTCATAATATTTTAAACGTATTTTCATAAAACTAAACGGAATCTTCAATGCTGGACTGGGAGCGAGAGAAAAACATAGAATGTGCCAGCTTCATTTCCTCCCGGGCATGCTGTAAAAACCAGCTAAGGGATCTGAGGGTATCAGAATATTGTAATTTGGGCCAAGGGGTGACAACCTGTCACTACAGCAATATACCTACAAATGTATCTTAAAGCACCATCAAAACTTTGTCAGACGTGACGAAACGATCTTTGTCTAGGTCGCTTACGCTTTGCCTACCCCATTAGGGATAAACACGTAAAGATGTATGTATTTTCATCAAACTAAACAGAATGTACTGCCGTCACTACAAAGTTTACACTATATTTTATTTATATTACGTTGCCTTATTTACTTTCTTATCGTACTGCACGAACTACTTTGCAGACGTCACGTCACGAGTATAACACGTTCACATCCTCCCATAACAATGGATACCATCAATCACATCAATATAGTAAGGTCAAACGCTTTTTTAAGGTCTAATGAAGCCCCTCCTTAGCATCTGTGCTGTCTGATGCCAGGTTATTAAAGCAAGTAAGTACATTATAATAATGAGTATCACATTGTATGAAGGCCGAAAGCTATTTCCATTTAGTCAATTTTCTATTATTGACCATGATTGGCATTTCAAGTAATTCTCACGCGTGTTCTCACGTCTTATGTACGTATGGCTCAAAGTGCCTATCAATAGAATTCGGAAACAAGTATCGAATATACATTATATTAAAATGTTGTATAGATAACATTTAGCTATACAAATTGTGGTGCAAGCCTGAAGGTTGAACATTTGAGAGGCCCGGCGCTATCACGTGCACTCATCGCCGAGCAAATTGATTTCTATCAAAGGGAGGTGAGGCCGGCCTCACTTGCGACTATTGCGCAAACGTCCAACAACTTTACGAGTATACCAATGATTTAAAGACTACACGATGTGCAAATCAATAATTTACGCCAACCATAATTGGCTGAACTAATGCGCATAAAATTATCTGTGTAATCTTCTGACATTGGATTTTTTGGACACTACCATCACGACTCTACTTAATAGCGACTACTTGAATAGTGTTCATGTTTGAAACATTTAAAATACATGAGAACTAGCGATTAAATATGATAACGACCTCCACAATTACGGACAAGATCATTGTAATAACAAATCATTTATTCCGACCTTCAATCACGAAAGCAAAAAAAAACTTGATAGATGAATATTTGTAAGGCATTCCAAAGCGACAGCTACAAAATCTCTAGACTTTTTACCTGTAGTGTGACTTGAAGAGTGAACAGGTATACAGTTTCATGTACTGATATGTCGAAGGGCCAAGGCGATCTGCGTGCCGACTAGCCGTCAGCCCATCAAAGATCCGACACAGAGAGGAATGAAACAGCACATTCAAAAATCATTTGCACGAGCTATGTACTCCGGGTAAATAGGCACAGATAATCGAGGAAGCATCTGCAAATGGGCTATTCATAACGGGCAGCCACATACAGAAGTGTCATTATTACATTCTAGTACTCATCTACCTTTATACGTAGGTAGTGCATTCTTAATACAATAGTGGGCTTTTTAGGTCAACTACAACCGAGGTAAGTAAGTTTCTTGGGGCATGAAATGCAAAATTATTTTCTGAATAGATTTGTTTTTTATTTGTATTGCGATTGCAGATCATGACGTTCTTGCATTGCTTTATAAGGCTTAACAAGTAATTTCAAGGAACTGCAGGAGGGTAAGAAACCCTGACCATTGACAAAATTGGTAATTGGTACAAGACAGATAAATACATCCGTTTAAAAATAAATAAAATAATCGGATATCTGCATGTTCTGTAGAAACTGATTGAGCAAGATGCATATTACAATTACGAAAGCAGACTCGTTTCAAAATGCATTTGGTAGATATCAATCTTTATTAATGCATAGGAAATAAATAAAATGAAGCAAGTAACCACGTAGTGCAGTGGCAACTCAAGACATAGTCCCGTTACAAACTCTTCAGATCAGATTTGTACGTGCACGGGTGTGTACCGAGCAAACAAAAATAGGTAGCTCTAGCTATAACATATCGATGGTTTTCTAGTGCCGCGCCTTTTCGTCCTATAGTGATACTAAGGCGAATAGTTCTTCCGCCTTGGAAATACATTTCATATCTTACAAGCATACCTCAGATTTTGACTTTAAGATTGCTGCAGATTGGAAGCTTACATTTTACATACATACATACTATCAAGCCTGTATCCCTAATGGGGTAGGCAGAGCGTGAACAACCCAAACAAAGGTCGTTCCGCCACGTCTGACAAGTTTTTAGGGTTGTTTAAGATATAACTGGATATTGTTGTAGTGACAGGTTGTCAGCCCATCGCCTGAATTACAATATACCCTCGAATCCCTTAGCTGGTTTTTACAGCATGCATGGAACGAGATGCAGCTGGCACATTCTACGTTATTCTGTCGCTCCCATTTTCTATCTTGTAATGTGTAATCTTATTAATGTCTGTAAATTACTGCAGATTTTATATGATAGTATTAACCTACTAACGGATATGATATAAACTAACGAGAAATAACATTTCTAATTAATAAAGACTATAGAGAAATATGTCTATATAAGCTCTGCGAACCTAAATTTTGCCAAAGGCAGGTAGGAACTTTAGAAACATGAAGAACGTTTGCAGACCGGTTTGGATAGGAACACTGATGCTGATCTCGACTGCACAAAACAAGAACAGCCTGACCTTACCCAACAAAAGCAAAACTTTGAACAATATCGGGGAGAAACGGTGAATCTGCGGGCTTAAGCCGCAGAGGACTATCCCATCCTGCTTACAAGAAATACGAATGTAAGTCTGTCTGTTTGCTGCTCTTTCACGCCTAAGCGTCCAGACGGATTTGAATGAAATTTGTCAGGACGATAGATGGTGTCCTGGAGATGAACATAGGCAACTTTCTGCTGCGGGGAAATACTTCATTTCTTCGGGAAATCTCATATAGTCAGGTAAAACCGCGGGGCGGAAAGCTAGCGTAGAAATAAAATAAGTCGGATGGCGGCGTCGCGCGGTAGAGTGAACGGCATACGTAATAGTTTCGCATTTATGTGAGCGCCTCGCGGTATAAAACTACTAGTACATATACAGGAATGTCTAATTCAAATAGCCCCATTTGAAAGTACACACGATCCCGAGTTCCAAGCAAACGTCTTTGCATCCGGTCCAACGGTATCAAGTTTCTGTATTTCACTAGCTTGTTCAATACAATATTTTGACCTGATTTTCAGCCTAAATACCTAAACATAAGGAAGAGGATCGACGCGACGGATCTGTCTGATCTGGGACGGCAAAAAGAGGGCTCGGCGGATACGGCGGGTAAGTCCAGGTCACTCTGACCATAAAATCTGCTTGCTCGTCCGTCCGGCCGGCTTTATCAGAAACAGCGGAACAGCGCTGGCGAACTTTTACGACCGTATTTAAGGCGTACGCTGATATTCGCGGTTCATTACGAAAATATATATAATACAATACAATATACATTTTTTTTAATACGGTAAATACTAAATACCGTGAAGATCGCATTGTGATATAAGTATTTAACAAGTAGTAAGTATTTATCTTCCATGCTGGACTGGGAGCTAGAGAAAAACATAGAATGTGCGAGCTGCATATGTGATCTTCCCGGGCATGCTGTAAAAACCAGCTAAGGGATCTGAGGGTTTTAGTATATTGCAATTTAGGCGATGGACTGACAACCTCTCACTACAGCAATATACGTACAAATCCATCTTGAATAACCCTCAAAACTTTGTCAGACGTGGCGGAACGACCTTTGTTTAGGTCGTTTACGCTCTGCCTACCCCATTAGGGATAAAGGCGTGATTATATCTAGTAAGTATTTAACTATTACTGGTATTCTCAAATTCAATTTACGATGGAAAAAGAAATAAGCATAGTAAAGTTCGTAATTTTAACGATGTTACCATAAACTGATTTTTCTTTGTAACTTACCAGAGGTTCAAATTTCGGAATTTTGATTTTGGAGAAGTTTTCTTACAAACATAACATTTTTGCAGTTGACTTTCTTTGAAGTTGTAAAGCAAAAACAAGTTATGGTCAGCAAATCAAGTTGGTATCAAATATTACAAAAAAAACGCAGTATATGTATTTCACGACTTTACTTTTGTCATAAATTCTAAAACAACAATGTTTGGCAAAAAAATAAGAGCCTGAAATACAAATATGTTTGAGTTTGAATATTGGTGGTTTCACTCTTAGAACTGCCTCCGTGGTCTAGTGGCTAGTGCCTTGGACTCCCGATCCGGAGGTCCTGGGTTCGATTCCCAGGGGGGAAACACAAAGTTGATATTTGAGAATTTATCACTTTGTGATTTTTTTTTCCCCAGTTTGGTTAGGATATTGCAGGCTGAATAACTTGATTGTCCGAAAAGAAAAAAATATTTCGTGCTTCGGAGGGCACGTTATGCTGTCGGTCCCGGTCACTGTCTTTGATAGTGGTCGTTACTCAAACCATGTCAGAGGCCTATTAACTGTGCTACTAGGCGGTTTAAAAACCCTGACACCAGGGTTCATCGAGTCATTCGACTCGAGAATCCACTCGAGAGAAGAAGAAGAAGACTCTTAGAAATAAAATAGGAAATGCAACACAGCTTTTTTTTATCATCATTATTCTGTTTATATGCATCAATTGATAGTTTCCAAGGTCTGGGAAAACCTATTGTAATAAAATAAATATACTTAGCTAGACTAGCTAATAACTGATTTAATGATAGAGAAAAAGACAATAATAACAAATTGGTACCAAAGCTTGATAAAGGTAATAAAATAAAAGCTACCAACAGTAAATATTTATAAAAGATTATTCTTATTTATTTCTACACCTTTTTGAACCATTTGAATTTGTGTTATGTTAATATAATGGAGTTCTGTAATTAGCTAATATTTTGCAAATTTATCAGAACTATTCTATGTATTACAGCTGTAGTTTTATAATAAAAAGAAATATAATTAATTTCAGCAGCTCTGAGTTACAGAAATTTATAAAATTTTATGGTTAGTAAGAAATTCATAGTTACCAAAATTACATAGTTTGAAGTAGTACCTACAATATTGTTGTATTTTTGTGTGTACTGTACAATACAGACTTAGCCAGACTTAAACATTTTCGCAATTACATTAAATAAACACAATAATATTTATTTATAAAAAAAAACGTTTGGTTGTAAACATACTTATAATGCAGTTTTTTTTATTGTACATATTAGAATATTTATATTATATTTATTTTTGATATATCTGCTTATACTTAGGCAATTGGAATATTTATTAAAGGGCTGACTAAAATTTTTAAATGTTTATTTCTTTTATGTACATTTTTTGTAAGTGATAGATTTTTTTTTAATCAAACAGAAAAGATCATTAGATCTAGCTGTGTGTTTATTTTGAAATGACCAAATACAAATAGCTGGACTAAATTAGAGATGAATGAAGTTTTAGTTGTCTGTAAAGTTATTTTTACCTCTTTAACTCAGGCATGCTTAACTTTTTACTACATTTTTTTTTAAAACATTACGGTTGCAAGGCAAGGATTAAATTGTATTGCGATTGAACATAAGCTCTAACATAAACATAGGTTGTAGGAAAAAGGAAAATATGTTGCATCTCAGTGACAGGGTAGGTAGTAAGTATGTAGCAGTAGTTAGGTAGGTAGGTTCTACCTTGTTGATGAATCATTCTGTTATTTACTAATATGTACATAGAAACATCATTAAATACTAAATGTGAAGTATAATGAAACCACATACAAAACCATGTAATTACTATAGCTAATATACCTAATTCAGTTTCACGTCCGAAATGATCCCAAGAGTGATCTCGATTGTGAAGATCAGCAGCTGTATCAAGTTATTAGAGAATTCCTCACTAAAACCCACTTTCATTCAAGGAAATTCTAGTGAAAAGAGGCAAACCGAAACCTAGCATGTAGATATTTCAATCCACGTCGATAAAAGTATTCGAAAGAATGAAAAAGCAGAGTTGTTACGCATAACTTACCTTGCCCGCATTTGTCAGTCTTTGGAGTAGAAGTCATTGTAAAATGTACTACATACCACTACGGCATATTACATTAATTTACTTGAGTTCGTAGAATAAACTGAACAGAAATTAGACTAATATTTATCACAATAACAACAACTATGACGAAAAGTGAACCAACCGGCGGCCATTTTTGATGTTTCGTAGTTTTTTTTAAATCTCCTAAAATCTCGGAAGCAAAGGTTTTCAAGATTATACAGCTTAAAATGAATGAGTCGTTGAAGAACGAAACCACCCATGCACGTTTGTCAAACCAAATCCGACGGTGTATTAAGTAGCCCGCGAAAAGATGGCGTCACTAGTACAAATGGCAACACTGCGTCAACTGTCATTTCGCTAATGACAGTGTGATGTTGCGGTGATTTTTGTGAAAATGGTTTCTATTTTCGTGTCGACTTATTTATTTGCTTAGAGCCAGAATGTCGCTATATCCCGACAGAATATAACGTGTATAAAATTACTCGTGAATTTTAGTGATTTTCGTGTTGTTTTTGAGTTGTAAAAGTGTTGTATTCCACACTACGTAATCATGGCGGATCCGCTGAGTTTACTTCGCCAATATAATGTAAATAAAAAAGAAATAATTGAACGTGATAATCAAATTATATTTGGCGAGTTTTCTTGGCCGAAAAATGTTAAAACTAACTATCTTATGTGGGGGTAAGTTATCATTCTGTTCATCGTTTCGATTATTCTCGTCGCATTGACCACAGTATGTTGCACAGTTTGTTTGAGAAATTGCCACGCATATCAGAGTTTACTAAAGTAAAATGTACTATTTTAGGTCTGGAAAGGAGGGCAATGTCAAGGAATATTATACACTGGAATGTCTCCTGTTTATTCTCAAAAATACCCACCTTACCCATCCAGTGTATGTCAAACAGGCTGCTGTAAGTACAAACTAATTTGCTTTGGTGATTTCTAATGTTCTTTACACACAATACAAATTCTAATTTGCTCATATTGTTCAATTCAGGCAGCAAATATTCTTCCTGTGCGCCGTCCTGACAGAAAGGAGCTATTGGCCTATTTGAACGGAGAAACCGCTACATGCGCTTCTATAGATAAGAGTGCCCCATTGGAAATTCCAACACAGGTATGGTTCTTCTTAAGTCAAATATGGTGCAATATTTTAGGGTTGGATCTTTAAAATACCGCCTCTTCATATTTCACCTGCCAGAGTTGCATAGTTTTCGAGTTATGAGCAATAAAATTCCCACAAGAAAAAAAACAACTTAGAAAGATTTCCAGGTTGGTAGGTTGTTGTTAGGTTGCTACTGACAACAACGGAGAGAGACGAGCGAGCGTGCTTCGGCAACAGCCAGAGACTGTCCCAATACTCACAAAGAGAAGAAAGCTTTTTTAAATCACATCCGCCGACCTATGATTTAATATCCAACTACAATTTTGGTAAGAAATCGCATCCTACAACCTTTTTTAATAGGCAACACCAATTTTCATACAAAATTCAGAACTTTAATTGCTCATAATCTGAAAACTATGCAACACTGGCAGGTAAAATTTGAATTGGGGGGGGGGGGGGGGTCCTCTCTCCCCATCCACCCTACCCAATTATATATATTGGCCTATTCCCAAACCAAACCCCCTATCAATGCAACATTTTTTAAGATTTTTACCATATTTTAGATATACATACAGTGAGTAAAGTGACCATATTTTAGAATGTGATTCTACTCTTGAAACTAAACAACTTTCCCCAAGGAACATTAGGTTGTAATACAAAGGGCATCAGCTGCTAGAGTCAATTTGTATGAGAGGTCCAATTTTTTAAATTTTTTCGTCATATGTCCCTTGGGGAAAGTTGTTCAGTTTTATTGGTGAAATCACACCCTAAAATATACGCAGCAATTTTTACTCCCTATAGAAGCAAGAACTGAGAACTTGTTCCTATATTATTGTATTTTACAACAATAAAATTTATAACTAGGTGAAACGCACACATGACCATGAAGGAGGTGAATCTGCTGCCAAGAAGCCTCGCATTGAGGAGACTCATGTACAAAAGGTGCGAGAGCAGTTGGCTGCGAGGCTTGATGCACCTAAAGAAGCATCCGTTACAGTTGATAACATCAAGTAAGTCTTTGATATTGAGTAAATCATAAAATATGTTCATTACTGTTATGTTTTATACATAGAAATTTGCTAAAGGGACTTTGCAAATATATATAATGAACTATAAAAAACTTTTGCTAAGATTTGAATATGTATATGTGATAAAATAAAATTGTGTGCATGCTGACATACTATAATGTGTTTGTTTGTGTGGTTTTGCACTGCTCCGTATTTGGTTTGTATCTGAATTGTGACTGAAATTTCCATAATTAAACGGACATGGATGGGTGTGCAACCTGTCATACATTTACTAGGAAGGCTAATTCAGATATGAATTTGGACCGGTGCAAAAGCACCCTAAATGTGAAGCTTTATAATTTCTTGGAAGCAAAAGTCCATTCCATTTCATAGTACCAAATGTTTGTGTAAAGTTAGGGTTCTTTTGAATACAAGTTCTGTCCGTAACCCACATCTCTGACACTATCACTTTGGACTATCTTCTACCACTATCTTTCCTAAACAGTATTATTTTCTCAGGTCATTGTCAGAGGCTATGTCTGTTGAGAAGATCGCTGCGATTAAAGCCAAGCGTTTAGCCAAGAAAAGGACCACTATCAAGAGTAATGACTACTCTGATACACTGGGAGTGGTTGGATCAGATCTGAGAGCTATACTTGATTATGACGTAGACCTCACTAAAGATATCATCAGCCGTGAGAGGCAGTGGAGAACTAGGACTACAGTATTACAAAGCAATGGAAAGGTAATTATGTAAACTATTATTATAGATTGGATTTTAAGTATTTAAACGGTACATAATCACGCCTATAACCCTAATGGGGTAGAAATAGCGTAAACAACCAAAACATAGGTTTTTCCACCACATCTGACAAAGTTATGAGGCTTATTTAAGATAGATTTGTATGTATATTGCTGTAGTGACAGGTTGTCAGCCCATCTCCTAAATTACAATATATTGAAACCCTCAGATCTCTTAACTGGTTTTTACAGCATGCTCGATAGGAAATGGTACATTCTATGTTTTTTTTTCACTCCCAGTCCAGTGTGGAAGAAATACTATGAAAGTAATACTATGAAAGTTCTTCCTGCTATAACAACTCCACTTATAACGACCGACCGCTTATAGCCATCACCATACAAAATTTGACCGGTTACAAGGAAAATCGTCCAGTTACAACAACGTTGAGCATTGAAGTGTTTGTTTACATATAAATCATAGGTAAAGAAAGGTGAAGAAGATATCTCTGCCCCGCGCATAATCTTATTTGCGCGTCGTTGCTGATTGAAATGCCACTATTTATTTCACATTAATAATTTGCGGATGATGTGTAAAGACGTGTACAAAATAGGAAATTTTATTAAAAAACATATTTAAAATATAAGATGAAAGAAAGAATGTAATAAATTCGTGTCTGGCAGGACTCAATATTCTTTCTTTCATATTATCACTACATAGTATAAAACAAAGTCGCTTTTTCTGTCCCTATATCCCTATGTATGCATAAATCTTTAAAACTACCCATCGTTTTTTGATGCGGTTTCTTTAAATGGATAGCGTGATTCAAGAGGAAGGTTTATATGTATAATACATGCATAATATAGTAGTGAAACATGGATGATTTCCGTGCGAAGCCGGGGCGGGCCACTAGTATAAAATAAAAATAGCATTGTGAGTGCTAAAAATTCTCAAAGATATTTAAAATATTCAATTCCTTTTTTAGTACGACGTCTGGTTAGTAAATCACGGGCCCCTTGGGCGCCGTTATACGCGAATGCTACTGTATGTAAACTATTATTATGGATTTGATTGAAAAGGGTCTTCTATTTTAAACATTCTTTACCCCTTTTATTATGATGAGATATCATAATGGCCATTGTAAAATGTAATTAATGTAAATCAATGGGTCTCTAAGTAATTATCATTAACACTAAAACAAAAATATACTTAAAATACGAGTCATAAACTGAACCACTTTTCCAATTAAAATAAAGTTAAGTTGGGGAATTATTTTGGAAATTCTTTTCAGACAAGTTATTTTCAATATCTTTTGCTGACAAGGCTCAAACAGAGACTATACAGATATATGTCTGTTTGTAACAAAGCCATTTAGCTTCATATAATTCCATTATGCCACAAAAAATTAATGTACAATAATGTTGTTATTAAAAACACTTGTACTTGTTTCACTTAATATAATTTAATCCTACCGGTTTCGCTAACTTATAGCGTCATCATCATCAACTGACATATCAATTGTTGCACTTCGTACGCTAAATATGAAAGGTTTATTTAAAATGTTTTATGTGTTGTGTATCATCACTACATAGTATAAAACAAAGTCGCTTTCTCTGTCCCTATATCCCTATGTATGCATAGATCTTTAAAACTACGTAACGGATTTTAATGCGGTTTCTTTTAATGGATAGAGTGATTCAAGAGGAAGGTTTATATGTATAAAACATGCATAATATAGTAGAGAAACACTGATGATTTCCGTGCGAAGCCGGGGCGGGTCGCTAGTGATATGTATATAATCCCTGATGATGCTATAAGTTAGCGAAACCGGTAGGATTCAATTGTATTAAGTGAAACAAGTACAAGTGTTTTTAATAACAACATTATAAATATGGAGTTTCACCAAGTGCCGACATGTACTTTTGACATTTCACAGATATTCGCCAAAAGCATACTAGCTCTTCTGAGCAGTATAAAAGCCCGCGAGGAAGGCCGGCCAGGCTTGCCGCGCCCACAGCCCGTCATCATGCCGCAACCCACTGCATTACCCGCACAACAGGCTCAGTACAACAGATACGATCAGGAGAGATTTATCAGGCAGAAAGAAGGTTAGTAACAGACTGATAATCTTTTTCTCTTGCAAGCAGCCATACTAGTATATAATCACGCTTTCATCCCTAATGAGGTAGGCAGAGCGTAAACGACCTAAACAAAGGTCGTTCCGCCACGTCTGACAAAGTTTTGAGGGTTAACAGCTGAGGGATCCAAGAGTAGTAGATTTGTAGGTATATATGCTAATCTATCTTAAGATTTGTAGGTATATTGCTGTAGTGACAGGTTGTCAGCCCATCGCCTAAATTGAAATATACTGAAACTCTTGGATCCCTTAGCTGTTTTACAGCATGCCCGGGAGGACATTTTTCGCTCCCAGTCCAGCACGGAAGAATAGTCTGGTTTTTGTATCAATTTGTCCAGAGTAAATGAGTCCACACACTCTTGTGTCTAAACCAAATTTTATAGTAAGTTTATATGTGCCGCATGCATTTGTGGCAATCCATACTTTCTCTAGAACAACATTTTGTACAGGCAGCACAGTCTGCACTGCAATGCAATGAAAACCTTGGATTCTTTTACTACCTTTTATAGTACACCTACCTGAGAAGAGTAGCAGCTGTTAAATTCTTTATTTTTATGTCTCCACGTTTAGTATGTTGTCCAACTAATAAGCGCCAGTAAACATTGTTTTTGTGCCTTTTGTGATTGGTTTCAAGACCATGAGCAAATCTCTCAGTGTTTGCATAGTGAACCAAAGTATTTTTTCTTCTAATGTTATACAAATTCAGTTTTTTTCCTATGGTTTTGTGGTTTTTTAGTCGCCTGGAAGTATACTTGTATTGACAAAAATAGTACACGGGCAATCACATTTTTGTGGCTGGATAACTTAAATTCAAATTCTTTATTTTGCCTTCATGTACAATGATAAAAGTTCTTAAAAATAGGTCCGTTGAGGTACATGAACCCTGTTATGGTATTGCAAATTGAGCGGAACGTATGTTACATTACAATATTTACTTCTAAGTACTAACTATAGCAATTTTAAAATTGATAAACAGTACCTACATTTATAAAACTAAGAGTACTAAACTTAAAATCATTTAACCACTAGCAAAAATCAATTATATCTCGAAATATTTATGACACTATTTTCTTTTGTTACAGAGACCGAAGGGTTCAAGATCGACACGATGGGAACCTACCACGGTCTGTCGCTCAAGTCCGTGACGGAAGGTCCCACCGTCCCGCTGGCCGCGCGCACTCCGCAAACACCCAGCCATGCCAGACAAATGCCACGTGAGTACAAGTTAATGCGCTTTGAACCGGTGGCCACGGAAGACCAGCGTTTTGGGCCTAAAAACACAAGACAATATGCTGAGTGGCAGCCATTTTGATATCAATTTTGTTTAACTTTAAGTTCAGTATGAGTTTATTTTTTGTAAAATTTATTACCACTATTCTATTCTATAAGTTTTTAATTCACGGCGTTCTCAGCGTAAAGTAACAATAGTAGCTGCACTATCCCGCATAATATTAGCAAACTATTTCTTTAACTAAAGGTTTCCTGGCAGAAACTGCTACCCTAGCAATAAGGCCGCCTAATTTACTCTGTTTGTTTTGTAATATTTGTTCCTGTACCATGTGTTGTTTAAACAATATTTGTATTGTAAAGTTACTTGTCGGTATAGAGTTATTGATGATTTCAAAATCTACAAGCGTTAAGCTCACAAAACAAATAAAAACAAACGCCTTGATAATTACAATAAAATCCCTTTTCATAGAGAACGTCACATTTAATTTCGTAATTTCGTCTTATTGGTAAACTATCAAATAAAGTTTTAACTTATGTTATTATAACAATAAAAGTTGTGTAACAGAAAACTATTACGATACAACTTTTTACTGTACTATTCCATTATCTCCTTAGCCTTATCCTGTATCTCTCGAAGTCGGCTACCTGATATAGTTGATTGAACGAGAGTACTGGTTTTTATACAGAGCGACTGCCATCTGACCTCCGCAATCCAGAACCAACCAGACCCAATCCTAGATTAAGTCAGAGTTTTCAAGCCGCCAATGCTTAGCACTGGCCTCTGACATGACTTAACGTCTAATATTAAACGATATTAACCGGGACCAACGGCTTAACGTGCTTTCCGAAGCACTTAAAAAGCGCCGAATAAACGTACATCTGAAATTCTAAAACCGAAAAACACATTGGTACATAATGGGATTCGAACCACCTCCCGCTCAGGAGGCAGCAGCCCTATCCACTACACCATCGGGCTCTCTTACTGTACTATTGTCTCTTATTATTATTGGGTCTGTTATACTGTGTGCAAAAATTAGAAACATTCTGTGTACAGAAACCGGTCCGGTGTCGATGTCGACGCCGGGCCCGGGCTCTCTTACTGTACTATTGTCTTTTAATATTATTGAGTCTGTTATACTGTTCTTTTGTGTGCAAAAATTAGAAACATTCTGTGTACAGAAACCGGTCCGGTGTCGATGTCGACGCCGGGCCCGATGCGCACGCTACTGCCCGTGGCGGCGGCGCGCCCGCCGCCCGGCGGCGTCGGCAAGCGGCCCTCGCGGACACCCATCATCATCATCCCCGCCGCCGCCACCTCGCTCATCACCATGTACAACGTTAAGGACATGCTGCAGGAGCTCAAGTGAGTACCACATACGACAGATGGTGTACAATATACATCATCATCAACCGCAACGCTTCACTGCTGGACATGACCCAATGACTCGTATGAACCATATTATCTGTAGGCCCAAAAAACCCATAAATGCCTCCATGGTCTAGTGGCTAGTGCCATGGACTCCCGATCCGTAGGTCCTGGGGTCGATTCCCAGGGGAGAAACACAAAGTTGATATTTGAGAATTTATCACTTTGTGAATTTTTCCCCAGTTTGGTTAAGTAAGACATTGCAGGCTGAATCCATGCTGATTGTTCGAAAAGAAAAATATTTCGTGCTTCGGAGGGCACGTTAAGCCGTCGGTCCCGGTCGCTGTCTTTGATAGTGGTCGTTACTTAAAACCATGTCAGAGGCCTGATAATTGTGCTACTAGGCGGTTTAAAAACTGACACCAGGGTTTATCGGGTCGAAGGACTCGTTACCCACTCCACAGAAGAAGAATGGCCCATATAATCCACAAGACCCATTGAATCTTATAACCCATATGACCGGTGATCCCCAATGACCTGTTTGACAATAGATTGTCAACAACTTCTTAGATCTTTTTGAGAAGTGTTGTTATAAGTGTTCTTCATTTTCTTTTTTATATTTAGTTTATATTCTGGCAGTGGTGCCATCTATTTTTGCTGTGGTAATCTCACTATTTTTTAATTTGGTTTACTGTAATATGTGGAAATACTAGTTGGTTGTACATTTAGAAATTACTTTAACTGTTTGTAAAACTTATGCTGTACTACCCATTGTATAACTTTTTCTTTTCCCAAATAAACTAAAATAAAAATAAAATTACCTATATGATCCAACAAATTACATGACCCATATAATACCCATAAAATACAATGACCCGTATGAACCATATGACCCAATTACCCGTATGAGCTGTGGCCGCCAATGACCCGTATAATCCACAAGATCCCACAAATCACATGACCCATATGATATGACCCAATAACCCGTATGACCCATATTACCCAAAAGTCATATCGCTCAATGACCCGTATGAAAACTATCACAATTTTTCTAGGTATATTCCTGTCGAGCAAAAGAAAGCGGAAGGCGCTGCGCGTGAAAACGAAATGCTGTTACAAAGAAGGAAAGGTGCGGATGGGGGACACGCACAAATTAACGCTGCTACCATTACGGTAAATATACACACATACATATAATCACGCCTTTATCCCAAATAGGGAAAGCAGAGCGTAAACGACCTAAAAAAGGGGTCGTTTCGCCACGTCTTACAAAATTTCGAGGATTGTTTAAGATAAATTTGTAGGTGTATTGCTGTAGTCACAGGTTGTCCGCCCATCGCCTAAATTACAATATACTGAAACCCTCGGATCCCTTAGCTGGTTTTTACAGCACGCCCGGGAGCAAAAGCAGAATCAATATAATCAATGCTAGAAAATTACAAAGTATAAACGTTTTTTTTAGATATAGAAATTTGTAACCACATTTACGTTGAAAAGTGACAGGAATTATTAGCTGCGATTTTTATTACCCAAATCAACACCAATAAATAAAGCACGAAACAACATACTTATAGTATTTCCAATTCGGGTTTAGAATAAAGGTAAACAACGTTTCATGTCTTTTTATTCAAAAACACATTTCAAAAATAAATTATAAGTGTTGGAAAATTAGTTAAGTAACTAAATCTACTATTACATTATGTTGTTATATCTAACAGCTAAAACCTATTTAAACAAGATCTTTGATTAAAAGACATGAAACTTTGTTAATATTTTTTTCTAAAACCGAGTTGGAAATACTATAATTGCCTTCGCGATTAAAAAAACTTACTTCTCCAATTATAGTTGGTAGTTTATATGGCAATAACTTTTTTCTATGTAACTGCGTGAAAACGTAACATAGTCTGACGATACAAGTACTTGTAAATTGTAATTTTCTATTTGCAGATTGTAAGTAAAACCACTTTAATTGCATGCTGTTTTTTATAATTTCCAGACCAGTACGTAAAATATACTGTGTGAAATGTAATTTTATCTATTTGTAAGTAATATGGGATGTAAGGGACAGCGTACCTGAAACTGATAGGGGTTGTTCGCTCAACGAAACTGAACAACTTTCACCAGGAAATCCATTCAGGAAATAATAATAAAAAAAACTAGAATTTCCTGGTGAAAGTTGTTCAGTTGCGTTGAACCAGCAACCCCTAACAGTTTCCGGTACGCTGTTCCTTGCTCCCATAAATGCATATTTACATGAGTATATTTGTCCCAAAAATAGAATTACATGAAAAAGCATGGAGTAGGCCTTTGTCGTAAGACAAGCGGACAAATAATTGTCCGCAATAAAGGCTTAATATAATCACTACATAGTATAAAACAAAGTCGCTTTCTCTGTCCCTGTATCCCTATTGTTGCTTAGATCTTTAAAACTACGCAACGGATTTTGATGCGGTTTCTTTTAATTTCTTTTAAGGTTTATATGTATAATACATGCATAATATAATAGAGAAACACTGATGATTTCCGTGCGAAGCCGGGGCGGGTCGCTAGTAATATAATATAATAATATATGTCCCAGGTACCATATAGAGTGGTAGACAACCCTGCGCGGTTGTCAGCAGCGGAATGGGACCGCGTGGTGGCGGTGTTCGTGCAGGGGCCCGCGTGGCAGTTCAAGGGGTGGCCCTGGGACGGCAACCCCGTACAAATCTTTGCTCACAGTAAGTTAATTTTTGTTCGCTCACAATTTATGGACCTTGCACTTATGAAATGTTTGTACACATGCCGGTAAACTTTTTAAGTATGAAATGGGATTAGAGGCAAACATCTAATCTACCAAAATCGCGGTTTCGCGTATTCTATTCTTGACTTGACCCCCTTCTCTTACCGCACCTTAACCCCACCCTAAAACTTCGTTACTTCAAAAAGTTTGCCGACATCTTTAATATTATGATTAGTTTATTAACAAGTTTATTTTTTTTCAGTATGCGCCTTCCACTTAAAGTTCGACGAAATGAAACTGGATGCCAACGTGGCTCGCTGGGCGGTCACCGTGTTGAACCTCAGTCGCACCAAGCGGCATCTCGACCGCGCGCTGCTGCTCAGCTTCTGGGAGTCACTAGATAAGTGAGTATACCTTCGATAAATATTATGATAATGACGGACACAAGTCTACTATCGCTTAGGTGTCGTAATCTCTAATGTGGACTGTCGCTATCGCTACGTGCTGTAGTTTCGTGGTACAGGAAAAGTAAATGTAATTGACCGCGCGCTGCTGCTCAGCTTCTGGGAGTCACTAGATAAGTGAGTATACCTTCAATACATATTATGATAATGACGGACACAAGTCTACTATCGTTTAGGTGTCGTAATCTCTAATGTGGACTGTCGCTATCGCTACGTGCTGTAGTTTCGTGGTACAAGAAAAGTAAATGTAATTGACCGCGCGCTGCTGCTGTTTAGCTTCTGGGAGTCACTAGATAAGTGAGTATACCTTCAATACATATTATGATAATGACGGACAAAAGTCTACTATCGTTTAGGTGTCGTAATCTCTAATGTGGACTGTCGCTATCGCTACGTGCTGTAGTTTTGTGGTACAAGAAAAGTAAATGTAATTGACCGCGCGCTGCTGCTGTTTAGCTTCTGGGAGTCACTAGATAAGTGAGTATACCTTCAATACATATTATGATAATGACGGACAAAAGTCTACTATCGTTTAGGTGTCGTAATCTCTAATGTGGACTGTCGCTATCGCTACGTGCTGTAGTTTTGTGGTACAAGAAAAGTAAATGTAATTGACCGCGCGCTGCTGCTGTTTAGCTTCTGGGAGTCACTAGATAAGTGAGTATACCTTCAATACATATTATGATAATGACGGACAAAAGTCTACTATCGTTTAGGTGTCGTAATCTCTAATGTGGACTGTCGCTATCGCTACGTGCTGTAGTTTTGTGGTACAAGAAAAGTAAATGTAATTGACCGCGCGCTGCTGCTGTTTAGCTTCTGGGAGTCACTAGATAAGTGAGTATACCTTCAATACATATTATGATAATGACGGACAAAAGTCTACTATCGTTTAGGTGTCGTAATCTCTAATGTGGACTGTCGCTATCGCTACGTGCTGTAGTTTTGTGGTACAAGAAAAGTAAATGTAATTGACCGCGCGCTGCTGCTGTTTAGCTTCTGGGAGTCACTAGATAAGTGAGTATACCTTCGATACATATTATGATAATGACGGACACAAGTCTACTGTCGCTTAAGTGTCGTAATCTCTAATGTGGACTGTCGCTATCGCTACGTGCTGTAGTTTCGTCGATCTTTTAAACTCAACACGTATTCTTAGATTTTATATAACTTTATTTTATAAATACTTACACACTTTTTCCTTTGTTACAGGCACATGATGAAGAATAAGCCACACCTTAGGTTTTAATATGTTACACAACGCTGCATAGTCTATAAATTGACCTATAGTTTAGTTACGATGTGTGAGACAGGAGTTCGTCAAAGGTAACTAAGTCAACACACCATATTATGAATATGGACATATTGCCAGCACATTCAGTTACTGAAATGTTGATTAAAATGTATTATAAGTGCAGTCCTAGCTTTAGTGTTTTTAGCCCTATAAGTGACCTCTAGATAGACTAAGTTCGTGTTCTCTTTATTCATTTCATTAGTTCTTCCATTTAGTGAAAATTTTGTGCCAATATTTTACATATATTCTTAGAATGAGCGGTTTTCAAAATAGCATTCCAGCTAGATGACAACATTCACATATATTTAATAGAAAGAGTTGTCAATGCTGTCGATTCGATAACAACACGATTTAAACTAAATCTTAACTCGTTTTTTTGTCGTTCCTTTCTGTTCTCTCATGATTGTTCTCAATTTGTTCAATAACGTTATTGAATGTCTGGTTTCACACCCATCCCATCACAAATACTCGTCAATGCAATGTGGTGTAAGGGTGTCTTAAAAACTGAAGGAGTTTGCTCACTCGACGAAACTAAACAACTTTTACTGAGAAGTTCTTCGGGCAAATTAAAATAAATATTTAAGATATTTTTTCAATTACCAGAAGAATTTAATTGTGAAAGCTATTCAGTTTCGTTGAGTTAACTTCCCCTTCCAGTTTTCAAAACACCTTTCCTGTCCGTTTCTTCCATGCTGGCCTGGGAGCAAGAAAAAAACATAGAATGTTCCAGCTGCATTTTCTCCCGAGCATGCTGTAAAAACCAGCTAAAGGATCCGAGGGTTTCTATAGTTTAGGCGATAGGCTGACAACCTGTCACTACAGCAATATACCTAAAAATCTATCTTATATAACCCTCAAATCTTTGTTAGACGTGGCGAAACGACCTTTGTTTGGGTCATTTACGGTCTGACTACCCCATTAGGGATAAAGCGGTGATTATATGTATGTATGTTCCTGTCCGTTATACTTTACCTATATAATTAGATTTTAAAGACTTAAATTTTGTCAACATTTCTGCAACTGAATGTGCTCGCACCTTTAGAAATAAAGTGACTGAACTCAACAAATGGGGATTTGGAGATTCTACAAAAAAAAAATATCTTTAAAAACATCATCTCAAAACCCTACAGTTGATATTCTTTTTCTGAGTAAAAGTGTGATAGATAATATTCTAAAAAATATTTCAAGTTTTTAGGGTTGTAACGGTTTATTGCAGAGACTCGAAATCCCATTTTTTGAGTTCAGTCACTTTATTTCTAAAGGTGCGTGCTTAGCTATTATAATGTAATGATGTATTTAGGTTTGCGAAATTATCACGCAAAGGTCTTGTTTATTGACATTTTGATCTTTATTCTTTCGACACTAAAATAAATGCATTGTTGACTTATCCATTTTTATTATTTACTTGCACCAGTCCTTAAATATTTATGAGCATTTATAAATAAAACTCGATTATTTTATCTGTCTTTATTAAAATTTTATTCAATTCATTGATAGTAACAATAATATTTCTGCTCTCTTTCATAAAGAGATAAGTACATTAAGTTTTTATAGGTATGCATTTTATGATATTTCATATTTTTGTACACAAAATAAAACCATTATTCGTTTACCCATAACAATATCACATCGTTAGGTATATACTTTGTGTGTGCCCGATTTGCTTAATTATACAGTCATAAATATCAAATTCACTTTGTTGGAACTCCGAAATATGGGCTTGGTAGCAACTCTAAGCATCTATGTACTAAGTTTACCTTTTTTATTAAAACATTTTCGTCAAAATTCTAATAACAGTCAATAAATATAAAATAACTTCAAACAATGCTTCCGGCGTCGTCCTGCCCCGGTAAGGAATGATAGGACCAAATTTTACCAGTCGCAGGCATCAGCCGGTT
This sequence comes from Scrobipalpa costella, assembly GCA_949820665.1. NCBI lineage: Eukaryota > Metazoa > Arthropoda > Insecta > Lepidoptera > Gelechiidae > Scrobipalpa > Scrobipalpa costella. The sequence continues at coordinate 11,660,154 of OX463297.1, read as the reverse complement.
AAACATCTTAAAATTGTTAAAAACACACTTTAGTCTTTAAAAATGGGATAGGTGGAGCCACTAGGGTTGAATTTTGGGGACATCAATATCTTTCACTAATAATTTTATTCTATTTTTAACAACCCTAGTAGAGGCGGTACAATCTATTCTCTCTAATAAGCGAAAGTTCATTGATTTCTCTGACGAAAATACCGTATTTTATCTTCTACCACCTCAATCTAAAATTGCCCTCAATTTTTGTCAGACGGTGCGAAACCGCCTTTTACGAGGCGTTTATCGCTCTGCCTACCCCGTAAGGGATAAAGGCGTGATTTTATGTATGTATGTATGTACCACCTCTGTTTTCACAGCATTTTGAGCATAACACGCTGATAATATTATCATATTACTCTATCCCATACTGGTAAGTAACTGTTACTGCAAAATGTTAATAAAATATTTTTATTATCAAAATCAAAACACGTCTAACTCTATTTATCGTCTAAGGTTGACTAATGATGATGATGAACTAATTACTATGAGTTAAGCACAATCACTCATAGTGACGCGAATAGGGTAAGGCTCCTGAGTTAAGTTGCGCAAAGACGAAGAGAAATCTCGACATTCAAAAATAAGCTCGATTTCATACAAAATGTTCAACAGACTAAAGCCATAACTCCACCAAAACATACCACGTGGGGCAGAGAGGGGAAGGCTTTCACAATCATTTCCCTTCCTCTCTGCCCCGCGAGGATACCCGTTTCCGTGTAATCTTTCAGAGCAGGAGTCACTGCTTTATACAAACATTATTTTAGCTGCATTGAGTAAATCAGTGATATGAAACCGTAACGGTAGCTACCACTGATTTGCATTCGAATGTACGTATACGTACTCCAAATCCGGACTTAAATGCAGGAAAATGTAAAAAATAAATAGGTACATATAGTTCTTATCACTGTACGATGATTACTGATTTAGCATACAACTTGTTTGAGCTGTCAGCGACCATTATATTATAGTGGAAAGACTATATAACGTGTAACAGAAAGGGTATGCTCTCGAAAGGATATGAACCCGCCCATGAAACTGAACCACTTTCCCAAAGGAACATAGGTCGAAATACAAAAATAAAAATACTTCCCATACTATAGCTATCAGCTGATGCATTTTGTATGGAAGGACATTTTTTTTCACATTTCGACATATGTTCCTTTGGGAAAGTTGTTCAGTATCTGCTGTGGCCACAGACCCTTTCTGTTACATGCTGTATACTACGTATATACGTAGATTGGTATTCTATCTTCAAAGTTTATAATTTGTCTCTTAATCAAATTAAGTTGTTTTTTTTAATGAACCGATGAATGAGTCGATAATTTATCCACTAAATGCTTTACATATTTATTGCTAATCGTAGTCTTATTCCAGTAGCAACTTAGCTCTCAGTCGAAACCCCATAGGAATGATTCGTGCAAACTAATGAAATGAACATGATACAAAGTTCGTTTATCTTACGTCGAGTATCAATACCAATTTATTTTGCGGTTCATACAATGCTGTTTCTTTGCAACTTAAAAGAAATAATAGTTTAGAAACAGCAAAACATATGTTTGTAACAATGTATATAATAATCTGCTGTTTCGAAAATTTTATCTCCGCCCAGTTACAAAGAAAATTATGTTTACGCAGAACAGAAAACACGTTCGTATCGATAATTTAACGCTAAAAAACGAACTTTAAATATAACTATATCTCTCATGTCATAAGTATTTAGCTAATTTCTCAAAAATATTTATCAATTGGATGCTCTTTACACTTACCTAACTAATAATCATCTTTATGAGAATCCATGAGAATCAAGTAATATGAGACCGTCCGATTAGTTAATAACAACTACAGACACTAAAGGGCTAATTTTACTAGGACATGGTTATAGTTATAGACATACATATGTTTGTACTGTAAGAAATACATTGACTGAGTTTTTGTCTATTTTAAGTACCAATATAATTAAATCTATCATTTCTGTCTTTGCATCGATACAACCCTTGCTAATCGGACTTAACGGAATTTATTTATAAAATACTTACAAATAAATAATAAATCTCAGATTGATACAAAATTAGTCAACTCGTCAACTCACTTTTACAATAAAATAATTAAGTTCGGTTTCACTTACAATACAGGAACATTTTTGACGATTTTTATACTTGAACTTAGGACGCGATATCTCTTGGTATTATAAGATTGGTATGGTAAAAGTATGAAAATCAGATGTAAAAAATTATAAAAGTCATGATCCAACAATATGTAATAATACCTATCTATTGCCTAAAAATTATAAAAAAGTCACAAAATGCTTTTTAAAGTCCAGCAGGGACGTCCTAGTACTCAAACGTTGTTGAAGTCGGCACCACCTCCAGAATCATTTGCAGGAAAACTGTGATTTTGTCTGAAAACGAAAAAAAAACACTTGAAGCAATTTTGATAACTTGATAAAATAAAAGGTAAAAAATCAAAGTGAAAATGGGCTCTACTTGCGTAGTTATTTGTCCACTACATCAAATGTATTGATATAACACCACCAGCACACCACAGTCTATCGGATTCGCTAGATACCCCAACACCAATGGCACAATATTAAAGCTATTTAGCTACTTACCCATAAAAGGCAAGCTATACCCCCACTTGACGAAGGGGCGTAGTCGACCAGGCCGGCGAGGATGAAAGCTGCCGCGTATAATTACTCTCATTGTGGCTTAGACACTAGTAGCATGATATTAAAGCTACTTACCCATGAAAGGCAAGCTATACCCCCACTTTACGAAGCGGACGTAGACGACCAGTGCGGCTAGGATGAAAGCTGCCGCGTATTAATACTCCTATTGTAGGTTCGACACTAGTAGCATGATATTAAAGCTACTTACCCATGAAAGGCAAGCTATACCCCCACTTGACGAAGGGTATGTAGACGACCAGGCCGGCGAGGATGAAAGCTGCCGCGTATTAATACTCCTATTGTAGGTTCGACACTAGTACCATGATATTAAAGCTACTTACCCATGAAAGGCAAGCTATACCCCCACTTGACGAAGGGTATGTAGACGACCAGGCCGGTGAGGATGAAAGCTGCCGCGTATAAATACTCCCATTGCGGCTTGTCTATTATAGGAGCCACCACCAGGTACGTCGACACGAATAGCACGATGTATGGGATTATTATCGGCACCTGGAAGAGGAAAAAAGTGATGGGGGCTGTAATTTTTTTATTTTTTAGAAATAGGTTTGCTCTTGGCTTTAGACACTAGGTCAGGGAAACTACGAAGTTTATTGACCCCTACTACTACGGCGTAGCATTCGTCGTATTGTAGAGGTGCGATCGTAGATCGTAATTCTTGAGAAGCAATTTAAAGTAATAAATAGCAGATCACTAATTCGTCGCTCGGGACATGGCTGCTGTAGCTTAGCGGTTTAGAGCGTTGGGCCGGTTTTTCAGGCCGGGTTCAAATCCCGTCAGCGGTCGAATTCTTGATTTGTTATTTCTAATCCTTTCAGAAATAAAATATATTGAAAGTCATAATAAAATCACGTGTAAATACCTTATAAGGCCTTGGCGCATGCGGCTTGGTGTATCTCATGACGATGAGTGCGAACATGGCTCCCCCGTAGAAGATCCAGGCGGTGAACGAGAAGAAGTCGATCAGCGAGTCGATCGTGCCGTACAACACCATTGCCACCGCAATCAGCGACTGGAAACATGGAACATTACATTTAAAAGCGGCTTTTGTTGGCAAATGAGAGAAGGTATTTTTTCTATTTTATTTCTTCCATGCTGGCCTGGGAGCGAGAGAAAAACATAGAGTGTGCCAGCTGCATTTCCTCCCGGGCATGCTGTAAAAGTCAGCTAAGGGATCCGAGGGTTTCAGTAAATTGCAATGTGGGCGATGGGCTGACAACCTGTCACTACAGCAATATACCTACAAATCTATCTTAAATAACCCTCAAAACTTTGTCAGACGTGACGGAACGACCTTTGTTTAGGTCGTTTACGCTCTGCCTACCCCATAGGGATAAAGGCGTGATTATGTGTATGTATGTATTTTTTCTACTTATCCTATAAAAACGTTTCAGTTCATTAACATAACAACAACAAAAATAACAACGTCCGGGCCAACAATACCAAAGTCTGTATCGTACATTAAGTGTTACAAAATTGAGCTTTAACATATGACTCATAAATAAGGTAATTTTAAGTCAAGTGCAAATATTGTAACCTGTGAATCTACCCATGAAACTGAACAACTTTCCCTAAGGAACATAGGTTGAAATACGAAAACCAAAAAATTACTTCCCATACTAAGTGCGCTGTCAGCTGGTGCATTTTGTATGGAAGGTCCAATTTTTTTATTCGTTTTTCTACCTATGTTCCTTAGGAAAAGTTGTTCAGTTTCATGGGTTTACACGTTTTAATATTTGCACTTGATATAAAATGACCTTATATATTTTTGTAATTTCCTTTTATAAAATAATTTGCCCCACCTCGTACCTGGTGCAAAAGAGCTTATAATGCGTTTCCACGCTAAATGGCAAGCGATGCGTGCTGCATCAGGTACGATGCAGCGCGGGGGCGATGGGCTGACAACTTGTCACTACAGCAATATGCCTACAAATCTATCTGAAATAACCCTCAAAACTTTGTCAGACGTGGCGGAACGACCTTTGTTTAGGTCGTTTACGCTCTGCCTACCCCATTGGGGATAAATGCGAAACTAAATGTGTGTATTTACTTGACACCATTGCTATCGCTATTAGTACAACAGGAAAGAACATTTCGTCTACTAAAACTATCAAAATTACCTACATAAAATTACGACCACATTTCGACCACAGACAGTATTTTAAGAACATTCACACTTATCCTCAGATGAAAAATTTACTCTATATATTGAGCTTAATTCTAGATTTACCGGCTAAACCCTAAATTAAAATCTATCTGTCACTTTCAGATTAAAAACATTGAAAAAGGACAGGAGATCCGGTTTTTGATTTATTGTCGGTGGTTTTATGCGTTATCTGCCATTTTTATCCGCCGTCATATGATATGGCGGATAAAATTGACAGAAATACTGGAAAAACGTGCAAATGCGCGTCAAAATCTAGCCGACAAAGTGTACAACGATATAGTATAAATCGCCTGTTCTTATTCAATTTTATTATTTTGAAAGTGACAGATAGATTTTTGTTTTAGCCCTGTTTTATTTTTGTTTTTGTTTAATCCATTGAATAATTAATTACATCAGTTTTCTCGTAACCCTCATTAAAATCGACAACGCAGATGAATTTTGTTCAGGTCTAGAAAACTCGATAAAACAAAGGTAATTAAAGGTAAGAAATTACGAAACAAGTGAGTGCGAAAATTAAACCTTGCGCTAATTACATTTTAAGGCCCGAAACAATAAAGAAGATTATGATTAACATAAAATTAATATCAAATTAGTCCGGGTTAGAGAGTTGCAAATTCTGGCCAAATTATTTAATCGGAGTTTTGTGCCTTTAGAACTGAGAATTTAGCAACTGCCTCCGTGGTCTAGTGGTCAGAGCCATGGACTTACGATCTGGAGGTCCTGCGTTCGATTCCCAGTGGACGGAAAAAAGTTGGTATCTATCAATTTATCACTTAGTGAGGTTTTTCCCGGTTTGATTAGGACATTACAGGCAGGATCGTCCGAAAAGTAAAAGGATTCGGAGTGCTTCGGAGGGCACGTTAAGTCGTCGGTCTCGGTCGCTATCTATGTTGCGCTACTAGGCGGTTTGAAAACTTTGACACCAGGGTTCATCGGGTCGTTGTTGGACTCGAGAATCCACTCGCTAAGAAGAAGAAGATTAAGCGGAATAAAAAAAGTAAAGAAAGTATTTTATATCTGACATTCGGCGACATAATATTCTGCTGATATGTGTTATATAGCGTGCTTCATTCAATAGAGGTTTTACGTGGTGTAAAGGTCAGCGTCCCACAGACTGAGAGAGGTTGCTCAGTCAACGACAAACAAATTCTTATACACTTTCTTACAAAATGTCCACCTCAATCAGACAATTCGTTCGTCAATTCGCCATTTTTTTTTCACTTCCTGAAAGAATTTCCAGGTAAATATTGTTCAGATTCGTGGACTAAGCAATTGCGGACACTGTCCCATACACCCGGTATACATACATACATACATAAATCACGCCTTTATCCCTTAGCGTTTAACGCCTCGTAAAAGGCGCTTTTGCCACGTCTGACAAAAATTGAGAGCAATTTTATATTGTAATATGTATTGCTTTAGTGACAGGTTGTCAGCCCATCGCCTAAATTACAATACACTGTAACCCTCGAGTCCCTTTTGCTGACTTCAACAGCATGCCCGGGAGGAAGGGCAGCTGGAACATTCTATGTTTTTCTATCTCTCCCAGTCCAGCATGGAAGAAACCCGGTATTAGAGGTGTATTCTGGCACCTAGGAAACATACTATTTATCTCTATTTATTAAATAGTGTTTAAGTAAATGACTTCCATGCTTACTACTTCCATGCGTACTTCCATGCTGGACTGGGAGCGAGAGAAAAACATAGAATGTGCCAGCTGCATTTCCTCCCGGGCATGCTGTAAAAACCAGCTAAGGGATCCGAGGGTTTCTGTATATTGCAATTTAGGCGACAGGCTGACAACCTGTCACTACTGCAATATATCTACAAATCTATCTTAAACAATCCTCAAAACTTTGTCAGACGTGGCGGAACGACCTTTGTTTAGGTCGTGTACGCTCTGCCTACCCCATCAGGGATAAAGGCGTGATTATATGTATGTATGTATGTAAATGACAGAACTTACATGGAAAATCAGTCCTGGCGCTGGGGTGAAACGACGCACGTGCACATATGACAATATGTCCAGCAGATGGCCCTCGCGCGAAGCTGCAAAACACAACCTGAAATAGCGAACATCAAATTAGTACAAGGTGGCGCAAAAGAAATCACCCTATTGGAAGATGCTCTCATTTTTGCAAATGGCCGCCAATGTCAAATCTGTTTTGACATTTGTGGACTAGACAGATGCAGAATACAAGTGAACAAGCCATGGAGCGATACACTCCCCAAGAACGCGGAAAAATCGTGTCTATTTTTTTGAGTAACAATTCGTCTGTGGTGTTGGCGCAGCGCGAATTCCGTCGCCGATTCCCCGGCCGTCCGACACCGACTGCGCAAACACTGCGACGTTTAGCCACCAACCTTGAAGAGTATGGGACCACACGAGACGTTGCTAAGAGTGGCCGGCCCCGGAGCGCCCGTTCTGCCGAGAATATCGCCGCTGTAGCCGAGGACGTTGAAGTGAGCCCCGAAACATCGACCAGACGACGTGCCACGCAATTGGGCCTCAGCCGGCGGTCCTTGCAGCGAATTTTGGTGCGAGACTTGAAGATGTTTCCTTACAAAGTCCAGACCGTGCATCAGCTGCTGCCTGCCGACCGCCAAACGCGCGTAACCTACGCCCAAGCCATCCTCAATCTCGAGGAAGAATTGGACAATTTTTCGACCAAAATCATCATGAGCGATGAGGCTCATTTCCACCTCAGCGGTTACGTGAATCGGCAAAATTATCGCTTCTGGGGCACCGAGAATCCACGAGTGATGCACGAGGAGCCGTTACACCCGCTCAAAGTGACTGCGTGGTGCGCTGTTCACGCTGGAGGAGTCATCGGGCCATTTTTTTTCGAGAACGCCGCGGGTCAAACGACAACAGTGGACGGTGCGCGCTATAGGGCCATGTTGACCGAATTTTTTCTGCCGCAATTGGACGAATTGGGACTGGAGGACATGTGGTTCCAACAGGACGGGGCAACGGCGCACACTGCACGAGCCACAACCGACATTCTGAAGGCGGCATTTCCGGGTCGCCTAATCTCTCGTTTTGGCGATTTGCACTGGCCGGCCAGATCGCCCGATTTAACGGTCCCGGACTTCTTTTTATGGGGTTTTTTGAAGTCTCGTGTTTACGTCAACAAGCCTGAGACCTTGGAAGCCCTCAAAGACAACATTCGACACGAGTGCGAGAATCTGTCGCCCGAAGTTCTCGCCGAAGTGATGAAAAATGCCATAAAACGAGCCCGTATGGCAATCAATTGTAACGGCGCCCATTTGGCCGATATCATCTTCTCGACTTGACCAGTAAAATTCTAAAGGTGCAAATAAATATAATCAAAAAACAGATTCGAAGTTTTTCATTTAGAAAAAAAATGAGAGCCAAACAACATCGGATGACTTCTTTTGCGCCACCTTGTACAACGAAAAGTAGTTAAATTTAGTCGGCAGCTACATGAATTCTTTCGACCTCTAAATTGTTACGACACTAGGTTTAGCTAGTTCAATGCCTGTTATACGTACAGCACAAAGCCGATACGTAAGGCTTTTTACTAAAGTACAACCGTTCTATGGTACTAATTAGCAGATTAAAGTACCTTATATTTAAAATATTTTTAGATCCCTATTATCTACGTCGTAGCAAAATGCTACGACCCAAGGCTACGACACAAGATAGCTCAGGGCAGAACTATACTTTACAAATTTTATTTGAAACGAAATGCTTGAAACTCTAACAGTATCACAGTGAGTTTCTACGGAAAACTCAATAGTTTTAGATATAATGTTACATTAGAAACTTTATTACTTCCATGCTGGACTGGGAGCGAGAGAAAATCATAGAATGGGACAGCTGCATATCCTCCCGGGCATGCTGTAAAAATCAGCTAAGGGATCCGAGGGTTTCAGTATATTGTAATTTAGGCGATTGGCTGACAACCTGTCACTACAGCAATATACCTACAAATCTATCTTAAAAATAACCCTCAAAACGTTGTCAGACGTGGCGAAACGACCGTTATTTAGGTAGTTTACGCTCTGCCTACCCCATTAGGGATAAACGCGTGATTATATGTATGTATGTATGTAGAAACTTTATTTATGTAGCAAACAGCTACGATAATAGAATAACTTTATATTGTTGATACTGTAAAGTATACTTGCCTTCCTGCAACAAACAGCGTGCCGTTCGCCGAGCCGAACGTGGATATCGTCACAGCCAGCGGCATCAGCCACGCCATCGGGCCCAGCAGCCGGTTCCCGAACGTCACCGCCACCGCCTCACTGTCCGTCATCTCACTGACCGACATCACGGCCAGATAGGAAACGTTCACCAACGCATAGCACAGCGTCACCAACGGAATCCCAATTATTATACTCATTGGAAGGTTCCTAAAAACAACCCAATATTATATCAACCAGCTACAGATGTTTTATCTCACGACTGCAGTTTAACCATACTTGTGTATGTAAATGTACCTACACGCACATTACCTTAGTGTGCGTGAGTTCGGTATAGTAAACCTGTAGTAACGCACACAAAGGCGCGTGTCTATCATAGTATTGGAGTCGTGAAATAAAACAACTGTAACAAGTTTGTTAACTGATTAATAAATATAAAAATAGAAACCTTGCTCATTTTTCTGTGAGTGAGGACCAGTCACCTGCAGATATTAATTAGCTGGTGCTTTGAGGGCATAATACAAAGCAAACAACCGAAACGGAAAAATAAATTGTGAATTTGGTTTTCTACTAGAAAATTTGGCATGCGCTATGTTTTGGGGAAAATTCTAAAAGATTTTGTCGCTTTAGACCACTACTTTGACCAGTGGCAGTATGAACCAGATTCATTTGGCACATAAGTTCACGATATTACTGAATGAATAAATAAATTGGAATTGAAATATTCATATAAAGATTTCTTAATTATACCGGGTGTAAGGGACGGCGTCCCGTAAACTGATGGGGGTTACTCAATCAACGAAACTAAACAATTATCGCCAGGAAATTCTTTTAGGATATATTTTTTTAAATTGCTTTTCCATATAAACTGTCTGATTGATTCTTTCACCTCCTGAAAGAATTTCCTTATAAACGTTGTTCAGTTCCGTTGACTGAACAACCCCTATCAGTAATTCTAGTCGTTACCAATGGCCAGTTATGGATGTCTATTGGACAAAGAGTATTTATAAGTTTTTCAATGTATGACACTTACTTACTTCCATGCTGGACTGGGAGCGAGAGAAAAACATAGAATGTGTCAGCTGCATTTCCTCCCGGGCATGCTGTAAAAACCAGCTAAGGGATTCGAGGGTTTTAGTATATTGTAATTAAGGCGATGGGCTGATAACCTGTCACTACAGCAATATACCTATCTTAAATAACCCTCAAAACTTTGTTAGACGTGGCGAAGCGACCTTTGTTCAGGTAGTTTACGCTCTCCCTACCCCATTAGGGATAAAGGCGGGATTATATGTATGTATGTATGACACTTACTTGGATGGATTCTTAATTTCCTCAGTCACATAGTTGAGATTATTCCAACCATCGTACGCCCACAAGCCGGTGTAGAATGCTGTGGCTATGTTCCCGATAGTCGCCGTACTACTGGAGAAGTTTGGCTCCTGTAAATGTCGCGTATTACCTGCACCATACGGACACAATTTCCTGTCAGTCTGTCCAAATATTTACATCCCATATATACTAATGATGTAGTTGACGATGATGATGATAAGTTGTTAACAGATAGTCACGAGGATGATCCGAATAGAAGTGGTTTCGTGTTTGATTTAGCACTTACTGCTAAGTAGATTTGGCTCTTATATGAGCGTGTTTATGATCATGTATTTATATCTCAACGATATTTAATCCACCTTTATAATATAATATACTACACAAGAGTACATTACAATCAGAATAAAGACTATGAAGATGAACAAAACAGTGTGCAATAAAATATAAACTAAAGCAATAGAAAATAAATGCGAGTACATATAACACGTCCCGTAGAAGTTATTACCTAATATGAGTTTGTAAGCTCCTCCACACACGATGATGGCAATGGCCACCAACTTGGCCGCTGTGAAGATGTTCTGGACATTTGTTGCCAGGTTCACGCTGTAGCAGTTCACTGCTAGGATCATTACTAGAAAGAAAGATACATTTATTTATTTACTTGCGCTAGCAAGATACAGAAGACAGAGATAACTAGCGATTACTCCGCCGACAAGTGCCCAGCACTTAAATAGATACAACAATCGAAATGAAATCCATAACTACCACTATGAAAGTGCTATAATTTCAAAATTAAGAATTAAGAATTTCCGTATCTCTTCTTTTATTTTATATGCTAAGTAAATAAAACATTAATTTTGAGATCATTAAAAGAAGGAACTTTTTTGCGCAGATCTACTTTTTGGTATATAAAAGTTAAATGAAGAAGTAAGCAGATAGAGTTACTCGTATAATAAGAACCTAGAATTCCTTAGCTGTTACATTCCCACAAACGAAATTCATAACAGACTAAACATAATATAATATCTACGACATGTTTTAACTCTCATTATAATGTTATGTCTACGTCTACAGTCAGACGGGGCAGTCTGATTGATTTAATATAAGAAACTTCATACAAATCTTTTATCCTTTACACTCTGCCTGACCGTCAATGTCCAGGAAAAACAAAATTTTTCTTTTTTAATCGTGCTGATAACCGTGTGAGTTTTTCTCTAAGAGACTAGGTATTTTCTTTAAATAGAGCCCCGCGCCCACGCTGACATCCCCCTCTATTAGTTTCTACAGTAAGCCCAGGACGAATAGCAGCTGGTAAATTCTATGTTATGTGTAAACTCACCAATGGAAATGACCGCGACTAGTTTGACAAGGGAGCCCGGCGGTTCGCACTCCGCTACGAACGGCTCGACGGCATACTTCGCGAAACTCAGACATATGATTGCCATTTGTGATGGTTTCAGCACCAACGTTGACACCTAGGACAAAACAAGGCATAAAGATATGCTATTTTTACATACATACATAACGTCACGCCTCTTTCCCGGAGGGGTAGGCAGAGATCACATCCCTCCACTTGCTACGGTCCTTGCAAACTTCTTTCGCTTCATCTACATTCATCTATCTTTTCATGCACGCTCGTCGGTTTAGGTACTCCTGACCTGACCTTTCTCTAGAACGTCCCTGATTTGGTCGCGGTACGTTCGTTGAGGTCTTCCCCTTCCAACGTTCCCACTCATACTCTCACTCGCCATTTTTCTTGGGAATATTTAGTATAAAATATATTTGAATCAAACCAAAAGAAAATGAAGTATAGCCAAGATAAGATCACATTTGTCATTTTATTTAGTAGATATTTAGAATTATCAAATGTGACATATTATTTTGACTCTACATGACCATGACGATCAAAATCAAATATATGGTACCTAAACCTAAAAATCACAAAATAGCAATTAAAAATACACAGCCTACTTATATTAGCCACACAGTAAATAGTTATACGTTGCGAATTCTCAGCTATTTTCTGCGAATGACTAATGCTTGCGTAACTGGACTTGCTTATTGAAAATTTATTGCACGATTCATAAAATATTTACTCGCATCGCAAAAAAAAAATGTTTGGCACAAAATTGACTCCGACAACTATAGATGTAGAGTTTCGTTTGATATCCACGAGCTTTATCGGGTTTAGGAAATAACATAAAGTGTCAAGATCTAAATTAGGCCCGTAACGTTTTCGTGTTAATTTTCTTCGTCAGGTACAGACAGATTGAGGCGATATGGTAGAAAATGATCGATCATAAATCAGCGGATGCCAAAGACCGGGCAAAGCGGGATACAGAAAGCCGGAAAGCGGCGCCAGTATTGGGCCGGGAAAATGATAGGCGGAAGAAGAAAATGACCAGAGTTTGAGGTGACTTATTATTATTATTTCCTTCTTTCTTTTTTCTCGGCTATTGCCGGTTTGCTGATATACACGGGCCTAAGCCAAGTGCATATCAGGATTTATGTTTATATTATTATATTATTTTATCAGGCAGGCAGTTTTAGCAACTTACTTACCCATGAGAATAAGAACGCGGGCGGCCCCCCGAAAGCGTCCATGAAGTAAGCGTACTCCGCGCCTGAAGACGTGTTCATGGTCCCCAGTTCCGCGTACGCGAGCGCTCCTGTACAAAAACAGACAGTTTAATACATTAATAATCATGCCTTTATCCCTAGTGGTGTAGGCAGAGAGTAAAAGACCTAAACAAAGGTCGTTCCGCCACGTCTGACAAGGTGTTGAGGGTTGCTTTAAAATATGTTTGTAGGTATTTACTGTAGTGACAGGTTGTCAGCCCATCGTATAAATTGCAATATACAGTAACTTCTAATCCCTTAGCTGGATTTTGAGCTGGGGGAAATGTAGCTGGCAAATCTATGTTTTTCTCTCGTTCCCAGTCCAGGATGGAATAATTTAATACATATACCTATAATCATAGTAGAACAACGCCCAGTATAACAGAAAACATTTGAAGATAATGAATTTATAAACCCCGAAATCATGCGATCGGTCGTATACTATCAAAATCAAAAAATGGTCCTGGAAGCAAAAAAAAACGTATATATAATTTTATTTGATGCATTTAGAATAATTAAAACTATTCTGTGGTCCGAGTAAAGCTATGAAACATTGGTAAAAAAGTTAAAAACTTTTGTTTGGTTTACGAACTTCTGAAAAAACTTATAGAAGTTTTTAAAAACAACTGGGTCTGCGGTCAGCCTTTGTGCTCTTAAGAAGTCTCTGAGTTTCTCTTCATTAAAATACAGCTCTCAAAAGAGATTTTAGGCAATTTAATTAAGCACTTCCTGCTGGCCCGGGAGCGAGAGAAAAAACATAGAATGTGCCAGCTGCATTTCCTCCTGGGCATGCTGTAAAAACTAGGTAAGCTTGGCAGCTAAGGGATCCGAGGTTTCAGTGTATTGTAATTTAGGCGATGAACTAACAACCTGTCACTACAGCAATATATCTACAAATCTATCTTAAATAACCCTCAAAACTTTGTCAGACGTGGCGGAACGACCTTTGTTTAGGTCGTTTACGGTCTGTCTACCCCATTACGGATAAAGGTGTGATTATATGTATGTATGTTGATTAAATTGTAGATACAAAGTAGGTTTTCGATCGTCGTGTTGAATGTTTACAAACCGACAATTTCATCAGTCTTCCAACGAAAACTAAACGCTATTTCGGCGAAGTCAGGGCCACAAAAACAAAACTATATAAATCCGCTGAACTGCTCCTAATTCACGTTTTCACTTTCAAATCGTGAAATCACTATGTTTACTTAGACATTGATGTCGATTCTGTTGCAGACACAACTTAACAAATTTTTGTTTAATCCTGACACTTTCTAACATTCGAATAAAATAATGTCATAAATACAACAGCTGGTTATAATCCCGTCAAAGTGACGTTACACGCCTAAAATAAGACGGTATAGATCGACCGTGAAATCTGTTCACCTGTCACGTAGTTGCAAAAATAACGACTTAATTAATATAAGTCTATTCCTGTCTTTTTCTATCATGAGAGAACAGAAAGGGACGCCAATACTTTAAGTCAAGATTTAGTTAAGTTGTGCGCTCTACGAATCGATAGCAATACTTCAATCGCTGTCAGTGTAACCATAGCCAAATTTTCGTTCCTTATTTTGCCGCCTGAACAGAAATGGCGGTCGCACTATTTGCTAGAATATAGACGGTGTCTTATTTAAAGCGTTATACGTCACTTTGACAGGATTATAATCAGCCAGCACCTGTTTCTATTAAACAAAAATATTTACTTTTTAAGAACTCCATTGTACAACATGAAAGCAAATAAAGAATTGAGAATTGAGAGAATAAGTTAATTATGTCTGCAACAGAATCGGCACCATTGGCAGTCTAAACTTCAAACAACTGTTTGAAACCACAACATCGCTAATACAGCTGTTCTCTTGAGCAAATTATAAATGTGTAACAAGCTTCCTAAAACATACAGATGTTGATGTCAACTGTTAAGTTACATCTCAACTATGATTTTAAGCACTGTGATTTTACGGTGAAATCTATTTATCATAGACTCAAAATAATTGATAGTGGTACAAATTCGTAGTTGCAAAAATCACGACTTAACTAATAAACCTAAGTCTATAGATATTTATCATTTTCGGTCATGAGAGTACAGAAAGGGACGGCAATCATTTTATTCAAGATTTAGTTAAGTTTAGTTATTTAACAATTTATTGTACACAAAAAACATAATAAAAAAACAAAGACACAACAGGCACTGTGTTGTGCGCTCTGTGTCGATAGCATTGATTATTGATGTCTATCGCTAAAATTGTATTTTTTACCACGATATTTAAACATTAAAATCCAGTATTAATTATGCTTTCATGAGTCCAGCATAGAGCGATAGAATAACGTAGAATGTGCCAGCTGCATCTCCTCCAGGGTATGCTGTAAAAACCAGCTAAGGGATTCGAGGGTACATTGTAATTTATGCGATGGGCTGACAACCTGTCACTACAGCAATATGCAGTTCTGTCTTAAACCTCAAAACTTGTCAGACTTGGCGGAACGACCTTTGTTTGGGTCGTTGACGCTCTGACCTTTAGGGATACAGGCGTGATAGTATGTATTAATTATGCGCAGTGATACTTATAAACCCACAGGCAACTTTTGAGAGTTACCGGGTACTTTCAACTTTTATCACTTATTATTGGACAGAAACTTTTCATCAACTTAAACCCATTTATTATCTAAAACAATTCAAATCAAATTTATTTAATCAGTCGACTATTGGTATGACAATAGTTATTTTCTAAATACTTAAGGTTAGACCGCTATAGGACGTAGCTGCAGCGGATCGGCGCGGCGAGGTGCGACACTGCGCTACAAATGATTATTTGTATGAAAATGTATGAGAGGTACCGCACTGAAGCAGCACTGGAGCTGCAGTGGAGCGGCGCGGCGCTTCAAGACGCTTCACGGCGCGGCAATGTCAGATTCACATTACATTTTGACAGATGTTTTCACACAGTGTCGCGCTGCTGCAGTGCCGTGCCGCGCTGCTGCAGTGCCGTGCCGCGCTGCTGCAGTGCCGTGCCGCGCTGCTGCAGTGCCGTGCCACGCCGCCCCGCTCCGCCGCAGCTACGCCGCGCGGTCTACCCTTTAGTGCTAACAATGACGTCTTACCAAGCAATGACAGCAGACCACAAGACATCCAAATGATGAAGCTTATGCCCACCGAGCCGGTGCGCTCCAGAAGCCCAGAGGGCGAGACGAATATTCCCGAACCTGAAAAAATAAGCTTTTCAATAATCATATAAATACATAATAAACCATCTTCTGTCGAGTGGGTATCGAGCCTATCGACCCGATGAACCCTGGTGTCAGAGTTTTTAAACCGCCTAGTAGCACAACTATCAGGCCTCTGACATGGTTTGAGTAACGACTACTATCAAAGACAGCGACAGGGACCGACGGCTTAACGTGCCCTCCGAAGCACGAAATCTTTTTCTTTTTCGGACAATCAGGTGATTCAGCCTGCAATGTCTTAACCAAACTGGGGAAAAATTCACACCATCAAAATAAACCATTAAAATAAATATAAATCATTATAATTTTGATAACCGTGAAAGTTTCAAAAAGACAATTAAAATAGCTTTATTAAATAGATGTAGAGTCAAGATAATAGATCACATTTCTTTGATGCTCAAGTTATAAGGTATATCTGCTTTTACTTTCATTTGCTTTTGTTTTCATTTGTTCTCAATAGTTCTCATTCTGTGCAATAAAGAATATATCTATCTATAGTATTCAAAATACAGTTTTAGAATCTCGAAAAATTTCATGTCTTTTAATCGAAGATATTGTTTCTATAATAGTTTTAGCTATTAGATGTGACAACGTAATTAAATAGTAGTTTTAGTAATTAAAAAAAATTCCAACACGTATTATTTAATTTTGAAATGTGTTTTTGTATAGAAAGACATGAAACTATGTTTGCGTTTATTCTAAAACTGAGTTGGAAATACTATAAATATCTATATATGGTATATTTTTATTAGGGTCTGAGAATTCTCAAATGTAATCTTGTACTAAACTCTCCCTAATAAAAAAAATACCGAAAGGCTTTATGCATAGATAGAGTCAGCTTCAAATATCCATTCACTTTACACTTAGGTACTTATATGAAGTTAAAACCAAATATTTCTCAGCGTCTTTATTACATTTTAAAACCAACTGGTATTGTGTTGATTGTTATAAATGTTTCTAAGATTGAGTGACAGTAATGGGAACGGTTGCTCAACCAACGAAAGCAAATATCTTTGCAAACATTAAGATAGGACTAACTATTAGTAGTAGATAGATGAGTCCTACATACGTTGCAACTGTATATAGAGCATTTTAAATTTTCCGGTCGTCAAGATGGCTGTAGTCTCTTCAAATTTTTTATCTCGCAACTTTTTTTTTTTTTTTCAAATGAATGATGTCATCCTTTGCATGTTTAGGAATTATCTTTTGTTTAATAACAGAGTGACATGCTGTGACTTACAATTTAAATATCTAAACATGTGATGTCGTCTTTAGAATGTAACACGCATTTTCAGTATTGTTTTTTAAGAAGATTGCTAATTAATTTACCAAAAACTGTTTATCGTGTGTTCAATGTCGGAAAGTAAGTAAATATGCTTCTTTTTTATAGCCTATAGGTCGTCCCACTGCTGGGCAAAGGCCTCCCCAAATATACTTATTGTATTAAAATTATATTTCGTAAAAGTGTAGATGTACATATCGTCCGGAGCTGCATCCGACCAATTCTAAAGGGAAGGAAGGAAACTGGAAAAATGATTAAAGTAGGAAGTACTGACCAATCATAGTGCCGACGATTAGAGCCACCCCACTGAAGAGTCCCACCCGTCTCTTGAGGTGAACAGGGTCGTCCGGAGCTGCGCCCGACCCCTCCAGCTAGAAAAAGAAGTTCTTTAGAAAAAAGTTACTATACCGCGTTCAATCCCTCCTGGCAGACGGCGTACTGAAACATTTACTTACGTATATCTTGTAATTGGTTGTATTTATTTATATTTCTTATTTCTGTCTGCTTATTAGAGGTAACAGATAAACAAAAGCAACAGACAAAAAAGTTATATTACTTTGTTTTTATAGGAAATATAGATAATTTTTTCCGGACGCCGTCGGGGATAGAGGGATAGGGATGAAAACATGAAAACAAAGAAAACAAAAATTTCACGAGGACAGGTAAACGTAGAGCACCGCGCATCTAACTATTGCATATTTAATTCACCTGTTCAAAATGTTTGGTTTAGTTCGCTTCTATGCCATTAAGATTTTTTTTTATTTTTTAAGATATTTTTTTTTGTTTATAGGACAATTACAAGGGTCAATTATTATTATTATACAATTCACATTTTATAAATAGAAAATTTAATCCAAGACGTCACATCGAGGCAGGGTTTCCAGGAGGCTGGCAGCGTTGCCTATCTGAATGGCTAGGCTTATTCTTTGGGCAAAGAAACTGCCTGCCTTCGTGTCACCAGTTGCATCGATAGCAAACACTTGCAAAGGCCTGATATTGCAACATCGGAGTACTAATCGCTACATAATTATTACATCATCTAATATGGGAGCGGAAAAATAATCAAGAGTCGGTACTCTAGCAAAAGCTCTTTATAACCCTGAAGTGCGGTCAAGCTCTCATTCAAACAAAATGTAGTCGTTGGAAGGGATTTCATGGAAAATACACTCCGCATATTTTCGAGAAACAATGCAAACTCTGCGGGAGAAAAACCTTGAGATGAAGAATGCTAACAATCCAGCCACGAAGCTTTCAGACTTCATTTGATTTTCATTATTCAAGAGGAATTCTAAGCTGGAACGTAAAATATTAAACAGAGCTCTCGCAATAAAGTTACTCTCGGAAGGTCAACGCTGAAACATTTAATATCATTTGAAGTAAAGCCAGGACGAACATTCCCCCTACACAATTATAAAGCTCTAGCTTCAGTGGGCTCGATTCATGATACCACTGGCTTAAACTAAAATTAAAATGTATCTGTCACTTTCAAAATAATAAATTTGAATAAGGACAGGCGATTTATACTTTATGGTTTTCACTTTGCCCGCTAGATTTTGACGCGCTTTTGCACGTTTCAAAAATGACAAATAGTGCATAAAACCACTGACTATAAATGAAAAACCGGAGAGAAAAAAAATCTTGTCCTTTTCCAATGTTTTTAGTCTGAAACTGACAAACAGATTTTAATTTTAGTTTTAGCCGGCATATCTAGAATCCTCCTAACATTTCTCTCAAGCACTCAAGAAAATACCTAAGAGTTTACTTTACGTGTTTACGAGTATCGGTGGAATAGTACTGCACTCAGTGCTTATTCGAGTGGCCCCTAGGTTGAGTGCGTCACAACAACAACCGTACCTGCCTGCGTACAACTAGATAATGAACTATACCACTACAAAACATTTACCCTGTGACATCAGAGAGCCTCCACAATGGTACCGATTCCTTGAAGACACAACTTTTACTAAATTTAGACTAGAATTGTTGCTCTATCTACGGGTTACCGGAGCAGTACTGGGTGTTAAATCCACTCACGTGTTTATTAGGAGAGTACTGTGGTTTTATACCTTGTCTCCTGAGTTGAGGTTGCCGTCGGCGAGCGCTCCAGTCGTACCGATAGTAAACGTAGCGCCATACCAATCCACCCATGTGTTTATCAGGAGAGTAATGTGGTAGTATACCTTGTCTCCTGGGTTGAGGTTGCCGTCGGCGAGCGCTCCCGTCGTGCCGTCCTCGGCGTCGCAGCCGGCGGAGCACCCGCGCCATACCAATCCGCCTTCGCGTGTGCTCCCTGTAACAATAGACAGACTTGGTTAGAGAAGGCATCTGATTTTCAGTGCAGCATGGGTAGAGTCAGAAACTTCTACCCAAGCAATAAGGCCGCCTAATTGTCTTTCCTTGCCTCTGTTTATTTTGTAATGTTTGTTCCTGTACAATGTGTTGTTTATGTGCAATAAAGAATATTTGTATTGTATTGTAGAGTCACGGATCTTCGGTTTTTTGAAAACTTGTACGCTTCTCTTAACTATATGATTCGGAATACAAGTTAGTGCAGCAACACTCAGTCGTCACTTACTGCGCGCAAGGTTGCGCTCAATACGCTGATAGTGCTTTTTGCATTGCCTACAACACACATGCGTCAGCTTACGTACTACGCGCACGTACTGGCAGACGGATGCGCCGAACTAGAGTTCCTCGCTACACTCGCGTAGTGCGTAAGGTGACGCATGAGTGTTGTAGGCAATGCGAAAAACATTGACATCGTGTTGAGCGCAACCTTGCGCACAGTAAGTGACGTCTGTGTGTGGCTGCCTTAGAATATTAGTTATGTCTGTATTTTTACGTCATCGAAACTTTCATAATTTAATTGTGTGACTCCATTTAAAACAACCGCGAAAATCTGAAAACTTAATATGTGTAACTGTCCAGATTTGACCTGTACGAGATTTGGTTATATTATTGAAAATAACAGATTTTAACAGAATATAACCGATTTTTTTTAATTTCACATAGGTAGGTAGAGAAACTTCTAGGAAATGCAGTAGGTACGTCGTATGCGCTCATTTGACACCCGAGGATGTGAAAACTGACACCGAGGCGTTCCTGTACCTACTTACAATACAACCAATTAACTCAACGAGCTCTTATATCGATGCGCAGAACATGGCTTCCAGTAAATTAAAGATAAACTCGTTTATACAGAACACTAATCGAAATGCGTTCGATATGTCTTTCTAATAAGAAGTCCTCAAGGGCTTCTGTTGTTTTCCTTCTATTGCAACGACTTTTGCAAACTTCTTTAGCGAATCTTACTTTTATCAAGTCTGGAAGTGTAAGTAAAGTTTTTTTGGGTCGCTGACGCCCTGCCTATCCCATTAGGGATAAAGGCGTGATTTAACTATGTATGTTATAAAAAAAGAGCAATTGTCACTACTTAATTACCTACATTGTTTCAGACGAGCAGACATGTTTAAAAACATTTCAATAACAATGTAGCGACCTTAGCCAGTGGCGAGTCTATAAAAACATTTAAAATAGTAGAGAACGTTTAATCTGACAATTCTGACGTCACAATCGACATAAATTTCAAACAAATGTGTCGTCGAGATTAATCTTGAGACTGTTCGAACAGTGGAGAATCCCTCGGTGATCTGCCAACCTTGTTCTTGGGTAAATAAGTCCCCGCCCAGTTTTATTTTAAAAAACACGTGGAAACACGTAATTTTAATTGAGACGGAATGTACAGACAATTGAGATCATTTCAAATCAGTGTGCACTGCCGAGTATGTTTTCATTTGACGCGTTTCCTAAAAAGTTTTCTCATGTTCTAACTAAACTTTGTTTACTCTGACAGAATTCACAGAATCTAGTTTCGATTCGGGTCAGACTTTGATTTGACGCGTTTTCTATAAAATCATCTCATATCAATAGTATCTCCTATTGATTTATTATTTTTACGTTTAATAGTTCTACTTCATGTAATTTAGAGTAATTTTTAGTTTATATTGCATTGTATTTGTCTTGCCCTTAAAATGTTTCTCATTCTCGCAACTGCCAGTGGGTTAGCTGGAAGAGATCTCTTCATAGAGATAAGTTCGCCCTTGCATACCTTTCTGTAAACTTCATTTCTTGTATTTTAATGCAATAAAGAATAAATATATCTCTTATTTCTAGACTTTACCCTTACGTACAGAAAGCATTTGATTTTATATAGCTTTATGTAAAACATAGTGCTAGCTAAATATATCAAGTGCACAGTGCACTAACCACGTCTAATCAATCAATGCAGTATAAAACCTGTTTATATGTAGCCTTGAAGGTGGCCAGGCCTTGAAAACTCTGTTTGGCTGGCAGTCAATACAATTTTCCATCCACAGCGCTCATACATAGGTGGAAAATCAATGAATTGACGTCATTAGGCTCGACGCTACAATGACCTTTTGCAAACGAGACGCGACGGTCAATTTTGTGCCTAAATATAGAGAAGTTTTTTAACTAAATGTTTACGCTAATTTAATATGTATTTGCATTAGTAGCGAAAAGGGTGGAGTATACTTACTGAAAGATGAATGAAAAATCTACTACGAAAGTTTTTGTTAGGTATATTTTAAAACAAAGTACGATATTATGTTTAAAACTTTTTGTTGAGTGAGGTCCTAAATAAATATTGATTTTATATAATATCTACAAATAATGTAAATATTGAAATTAATTTAAAATTTAGGACATGAAATTTTGTAAAACAATATTAGTTCAAATTAGGTTTCAGAATTCCTTTACAATGATTCTGAAACAAAACAAAACTTTCCTAACCTAATTATCACCGCGAAGATTTCTTTCACTAAATTCCAGTGTGAAAACACCCGTAAATCACCTCTAATTGGTAATTTACGTCAGTGTAAACAGAAGAACATCGGCGTAACGCAAGTGACAAAAAACAGGGTAAGAATAACCTTAGGTGCCATGCCAATTACGATTACTGTTACAGATCGCCCTGAATGCTGCCAAAGTATTAGTCCTCAACAATGAGATCGAGACACTTCTGCTTCCTATAACCCCGTCAGTGTCACGGTATCAGGAGCCCTATTTTTGAAACAGTCGAATCGTTTGCGTACGAAAGTAACATTCGCATGCCATAGTGTGGAAACCGCAAAAGAATGTCACTTTTTCGCGTGCGAATTACGATTCGAATGATACAAAAAACGATTAAGACGAGAGTACAATAGCCATACGTTTCTGGACGTTAGTACAGTCAGATACATAAGTATTAGTCTTCAACAATGAGATCGAGGCACTTCTGCTTCCTAGAATCCCGTCAGTGTCACGGTATCAGAATCAGACGAGAGTACAATAGCCGTACGTTTCTGGACGTTAGTACAGTCAGATACATAAGTATTAGTCCTCAACAATGAGATCGAGACACTTCTGCTTCCTATGACCCCGTCAGTGTCACGGTATCAGAATCAGACGAGAGTACAATAGCCGTACGTTTCTGGACGTTAGTACAGTCAGATACATAAGTATTAGTCCTCAACAATGAGATCGAGACACCTCTGCTTCCTATAACCCCGTCAGTGTCAGAATCAGACGAGAGTACAATAGCCGTACGTTTCTGGACGTTAGTACAGTCAGATACATAAGTATTAGTCCTCAACAATGAGATCGAGATACTTCTGCTTCCTATAACCCCGTTAGTGTCACGGTATCAGAATCAGACGAGAGTACAATAGCCGTACGTTTCTGGACGTTAGTACAGTCAGATACATAAGTATTAGTCCTCAACAATGAGATCGAGACACCTCTGCTTCCTATAACCCCGTCAGTGTCACGGTATCAGAATCAGACGAGAGTACAATAGGCGTATGTTTCTGGACGTTAGTACAGTCAGATACATAAGTATTAGTCCTCAACAATGAGATCGAGACACCTCTGCTTCCTATAACCCCGTCAGTGTCACGGTATCAGAATCAGACGAGAGTACAATAGCCGTACGTTTGTGGACGTAAGTACAGTCAGTTGCGAAGTTGGATCTCTGTCTCTATCATAGAGCTCATGAGGGAATCTCATGATAAGGCTAGGGAGATGATGATGCTACAGCCAGATAGCAGATACTTGTAACTGTTCTGGCCAGTTCGGTTCTCTCTGAGGTATTGGTAATTAGCTTCCCTCGAGGTTTTCCCAAAGTTCTGCAATAATGAGGCTTTTCAATGTGGTGTAAAGTTTAATTTTAGGTACAGAAGGCGCATGTGACGCTTTTTAATATTTGAAAAGTACTTTTAATTAATAACGGTACTAAGACGTATTTTTGCCGCTGACTGTATTTATTTATAGAGACGATAAACACCGCAGAATAATTTATGAGAACAGGTGTCATTGGTCATTGGGAAGTTCAGGTGTCATGTATTGTACAGTACATTGTAAGAATATGTCGCGACAAATGGACTATTTCAGTCAGATATCGAGGACGAGTATTTCTATCACTCCCGTGACACTATTCAGATGTTTTCCTTCCTCCGGAATGTGAAGAAGATTGAAGCGAATATTTTCTCGTCTTATCACACCCGCCTTTTATCTACAGGTTGATTGATTTACTTCGAGGCAATATTACCTTCCCCTCTACCAAAATAACTAGCAAATGTGTCCAACTTGGATAAGCCCTGTCGTTCAAATATCAGGACTCTTCTTTCCATCCCCTCCCACCGTACAGATTTCTACTCCTCCTCTATTCCTTTACTGTTCATGCTGTCAGATTATGGAACTCTCTTCCACCGACGGTTCGTGATAGCTCGTCTATCGCCATCTTCAAAAGATGAGTTAAAGAGCATTATCTTTCCCTGTCAAAGTAATCCTAAAAGTTGAGGGTATATAATTATGTATGTATATATTTGTATATATATAAATACGTATGTATTTATTTACTTTTGGTTATGTATTATAATTACTTCCATGCTGGACTTGGAGAGATAGAAAAACATAGAAATATCCAGCTGCCCTTCCTCCCGGGCATGCTGTTGAAGTCAGCAAAAGGGACGCGAGGGTTACAGTGTATTGTAATTTATATTAAATTAAATTCTTTTATTGTTTTAAAAATTAAACATAAAAGTAAACTTAAAAATAAAACAATAGGCAAGCTTATCTCTATAAGAGATCTCTTCCAGCCAACCTAATGAGGATGAAAGAAGGGAAAATCACGGGAACAGATATAATAAACGTAATAACGTTAATAATTATAGTAATACTAATACACACTAATATATTTCAATATAATAAACTAATACATAACAATATCAATATGATATATAATTAAATGGTATAAAAGATATTGAAATGAATCTAAATATATAAATGTCATAAAGAGTTAATAAAATGCTCTTTCAGTCTCTTCTTAAAGGTGAAACTCGAGGGACTCTCTTGTAGAGTTTTAGGTAATTTATTAAAAAGTTGTATGGCTCTTACAGTGAAATTGTAATTGTGTAATTTAGGCGATGGGCTGATAACCTGTCACTATAGCAATACATATCACAATCTAAAATTGCCCTCAATTTTTGTCAGACGTGGCGAAAGCGCTTTTTACGAGGCGTTAAACGCTCTGCCTACCCCGTAAGGGATAAAGGCGTGATTTATGTATGTATATAAATGCAGGTATTTATTTGTATCTTGTTCAAATTTATGTTATGGATTTACATTATATAAGTATTTTACAGTAGGTAGTATTATTTTATTAGTAGGTATAAAATTTTGTGCACGTTTTATCCGCGTATCATTAAAAATTTTAGCTTCTGTAAGTCTGCTGTAAGTTTTTTTTTTAGTAATAAGCAATGCCTGTTGTGTCTTTGTTTTATGATGTTTTTGTGTACAATAAATTGTTAAATAAATAAAACTTGATGGTAAGCGACCACTTACTTGTTCGTACGCAATCTACACAATGAAACAAGTTCATTGTTTATGGTTCATTTCTTATTATTTGTATCACCCGCGAATTAATTAGTTTTCCCGTGGGTATCAGATGTTTTGAGTCGAAGTGAATGGTGAAAGTTTAGGAGATTTTGAGTTTATTCGTTACCAACATACTTACATACATACAGAGATACAAATCGTTCCTGTTTATGGTATTTGTTAGATAAAGACGCTGAGTTACATTATTCACGTATCATATGACAGAATAATCTACCAGACGTACCGCAAATAATTATGCAAAGATTGACTTAGCATAAACACTGAGCGGTCAACTTTTATTTCGATGACGCATGGCCGAGCATAGGTACACGTAGTGTAGTGTAGTCACATGACACCGGACGCGAAGCATCGTAACATAGTGTGCTCCAAGTCACGTAAACTTCGAGTTTTTACGTTAGGTTTTTTTTTTTTTTTTTTTAATCATATAAAAGTTGTACATTGATATTATAAATATATTCTCCCAAACTCCGTAAAAGTTTAACGGGAGAAACTACTACTAGTACTTGAGGAAAAAGTTGAAAATATATAGCCCATTAGGGATAAAGGCGTGATTATATGTATGTATACCTAAAATCACCATAATATTAGGGCAGTATTGCACTGCTCCGCATTCGATTCGTATCCGTGAAAATCACTACATAGTATAAAACAAAGTCGCTTTCGCTGTCCCTATATCCCTATGTATGCATACATTTTTAAAACTACGCAACGGATTTTAATGCGGTTTCTTTTAATGGATAGAGTGATTCAAGAGGAAGGTTTATATTATATGTATAATACATGCATAATATAGTAGAGAAACACTGATAATTTCCGTGCGAAGCCGGAGCGGGTCGCTAGTTACATATAAAACGGATATGGATGGGTGCGCAAGCTGTCACACATTTACTAGGAAGTTAAATTCGGATACGAACCGAATACGGTGCAGTGCAAAAACGCCCTTACGCAAGTACAGCAAGATTATACACATTTGACTAGCTCGCCCATGTAAAAACAAAAACATATCGAACATTATATCAGCATAGAAATAGGAACCTTCTAACTAGAGCTGTGCGTCAAAAAACGTCAAATGGGATCTTTGATCGTGGCTCTTCGATAATCAATAAATTTGAAAAAGAAATATGAGAAAGCTCTTCCGGTACTAACATTTCTGATACGAGAGAAAAGGAAAATAATGTGATTATACTGGCCCAATCTAATATAAAGCGGAAGCGTCTACTGTCTGTCTACATCAAAGTCTGTCGTAGAGATGGGCCGATTATTCGGCAAAAAAGTATGTATGTATGTAAGCTCTTTATTGTACCTTAAAAATCTTAAAACTAAAATACAAGAAGATTAAGACAATAGTGGCACAAAGGCGGACTTATCCCGTAAAGGGATCTCTTCCAGTTCTTCCCTTTGAAAAGTATGTAAGAAAAATAAATAAAACTACTGTATCATGTACAAATTGTTATAATTCCTTTTTTTATTATTGTCTAATTAAACATTAAGTCCCAAAGTTAACCGAAGAAAGAATGATCGGCACTGCCGACTAGTCGGCAATTTCAGAACCGACTAGTCGGCTAGTCGGCAAATACCATAGTCGGCCCATCACTAGTCTGTAGTTAAACATTTAATCACAAGTTTTACGTTTCTAATTTGGTTATGGCATTGCCGGTTTTAATCACATTATTTTTTAACAATAAAAATGGTACAACCTACGTCAGAGCCTATTTGAGTACCGTGATATTACATTTCTTACTGTCACGGAAGAAATCGCAGACGCAAGATGGTTCCGTCAGCCAAAAGCTCTGTCATCTCATCGCATACCTTCAAGGTAAGACCTTGACAAATGTGACACCCTTGGGTGAACGAACTCTCAAACACCGTGAGCAAATTCCGAATGATAAAAAAATCAAAATGTAGCAAAATGATATAGGAGACGCAGCTACTACTACAATTTGTTAGATGCCAAAAGTTTTACACCCACATACTTATACAACAAAGCAATAAAAGAAAACAATTTAATTAGCTGACAATAAAAAGTTTATTGACTTGTGTACAGAAGAAAGTTTTAACATTATAAGTAATCCTTGAATTGAAAATATTCTCTGCGAGACTCATTCATTACTTAGAATATTAATTTTTCTTCCATGCTTTACTGGGAGTAAGAGAAAAACATAGAATGTGTCAGCTGCATTTCCTCCCGAGCATGCTGTAAAAAACAGCTAAGGGATCTGAGGGTTTCAGTATATTGTAATTTAGTCGATGGGCTGACATGACAGCCTGTAACTACAGCAATATACGTACAAATATATCTTAAATAGCCCTCAAAACTTTGTCAGACGTGGCGGAACGACCTATGTTTACGTCGTTTACGCCCTGCCTACCCCATTAGGGATAAAGGCGTGATTATATGTATGTATATATGTAATATTAATTTTAATTTGTTGCTACACCAAAACATGTTTATGCAACAAAACACCAGTAAAATTATTATTTAGTCTACAGACAGCACCGTTCAGAAATACAATGGGTAATAATATGCACCACTTTGTAAAGCCCACGGTCGAATAACACAAGCTTTCGAGTGCAGTGCTTTAACACCTTGCTGAAGTTGTAAAGCTGTCATGAAACGTCTTCACTGAAAGAATTATCTGCCATATTTTAAAATATCCGACGTTTCTTAGTAGTCTTAGCACAGAGTTTTAATGACGCAGGTGGATAGTTTAAGAATGATGTGTTAGCTAACCGCAACACTGCAAATATACATTCATATGATCACGCATTTATCCCTAAGTCGCTAGTAGGTACATGTAGTAAGTTAGTTAGGGATAAATGCGTGATAATATGTATGTATATTTGCAGTGTTGCGGTTAGCTAATTAGGGCTAATTGGGGCGGTTCGCTAAAACTAATAAAGAAATCGCATCAAAATCCGTTGTGTAGTTTTAAAGATTTATGCATACATAGGGATATAGGGACAGAGAAAGCGACTTTGCTTTATACTATGTAGTGATGGGTAGGCAGAGCGTAAGCGATCTAAACGAAGGTCGTTCCGCCACGTCTGACAAAGATTTAAGGATTATTTAAGATACATTTGTAGGTAAATTGCTGTAGTGACAGGTTGTCAGCCCATCGCCTAAATTGCAATATATGCTTAGCTGGTTCTTACAGCATGCCCGGAAGGAAATGCAGCTGGCTCATTCTATGTTTTTCTCTCGCTCCCATTCCAGCATGGAAGAAATGCAAATATACTCTTTTAAATGTGAGGATTTGACTTGACTCCAGTAGTAAGTGTTTGTACAGCTAATTTTTAATGTTTATCTTCCTCCACATTCTCAGCTCTAACCTACATTTTCCTAAATAAATCATTGAAATATCGATCTAATCTATCTTAAAAATTATACTATTTCTATTTAAAGGACCTATACGGGAGGTAAGGGACAGCGTTCCGCAAATTCGAGTTGCTCAGTCAAGTCAGTTATGGAGTTCCTACTTTTATAACATACATAACATCTGTAATTTATTTTTATACCCATAATTTACAAATATAGATTGATTCTGATTCTGACGAAAATGAACAACTACCAGCAGGTGTTTTGAGGAAATAAAAAATCATTTAGATTTTTCATACAAATTTTCTGATCGAGTTGTTAATTTTGAATGGAAAGGTATATTTTTTTCATCTCCTGAAAGAATTTCCCGGTGAGACTTGTTCAGTTTTGTTAACTGAGCAACCCCTACCAGTTTGCGGAACGCTGTCCTTTACACCCGGTATAAATAAATTAAAACATTGACACCACAAAAAGAAATATTAAATACTCTTACGTGCTCCTGACAACGTAACAACGTAGCGTAAGGATGATAAATGTCGTTAAGTTTTCCAAAAATATTTTAATCTAATTAATTATGCCTACACCAATGTCTAAAAACATTTACCATTTTTCATGTTTTAAAAGCTTTGTTTTTGTTCGCCGAAAATATGTTCAGTAAGTTCACGTTTGTACAAATAAGGTAGATCAATAAAAAAAAAAAAGAGTCCTACTCCTTACCTGCATGGCTCATAATTATCTAGCGCTCTCACGGACACCAACTTACACTATAGTAATTCACTACCGAATGAATGTGTCGCACTAACTAAGCTGTTTTCCTCGTAGCCACAAACCTGTGACGACATTGTAGGACAAACACTCATTCAACAATTTACGAGTTTAGTTTGACTACGCCTTCCCAAGGTTACCTCAGAGATTGCAAACAAGACATGCTTGACTGGTTGTCTCAGTAAAATCTAGAGATAGAGACTTCACTACAAAAAGATAAATTTTATTGGACATCACACAATTGATTAATTTCTGGACAAACTCATTCGGGAATTTACGAGTTTAGTTTGACTTGCTTGCTCAAGGTTACCTCAGAGACTGCAAGCAAGACACGCCTGACTGGTTCTTTTAGTTCAATCTAGATTCTAGGACTATCACTCTCTTTCAATCAAAAGTAGGTATTTACCTATACGGAACGGATTAATAATATATGCGCTATTATTATTAATTGCTATAAAACAACAGATAATCGTTAACAACTTTCACCAAGAACTTATATCATAGACAAGAATTTATCAGCAATGATCCTATATCATTGTTAAAATTTTCATATATGTTTTAAACGACTGATTTTTTATAAACAAGTTTATTTTAAAATTAAGGATAGAGTGCAGCAAAACCATCGTAACTCATGTCGTAACACAGTCATAGAGTCATTCATAATATTTTTACACACAGCTAATAGTCCATCACTGAATAGTTATTTTTACGGCTTATTGTTTTTAAAATTAGAATAAGCACTTGGTAAGTTATGGTTTTCAATAAAGTACCATACTATTGAAACAATGTAGAGTTAAACATAATGAATGGATCGACGCACGAAAGATTTCCACATCATGCAAATATGTATTGGCTATTTTCAACTGAGGAAATAGATTTATTAGCAGGTTGATCATATGATTGATTGTAGAGCAGGGCAAAATACTGTCTTCAAAATACTGATCACATGATCTTCCAGACGAGTGACGTAACAAAGTAACCTAAAAATGCTAAAAACAAATAAAACATTAACCTTCGTCTGCGAATACGAGGACTGGTGAAATTGTGCCATTCTGTAGGTTTTCCTTGTGGTGCGCGGGCGCGCGCTCTGAGCCCCGCAGCAGGGCGGCGAGTTTTTCGCGCATCGCATCGCACATGCGCCCAGCAGCCGTCGTCGCCGGCGCCGGCGCCCGCGCAAGGTATTCGCCGCCTTCGCGCGCCAACCAACCGTCGCCAACCCAAATTAAATCGCACTAAATTCAAAATTGTTTCGCGTCGCAACAACCACCCACCAAGTCCTGCGGGAACCAATGTCAAACTAACACTTCAATATCACTGTTTCAATTTGCACAACGAACACGATACTATTAATCAACGAGCACCAGATATTGCGTATGTTTCAAACAAATGTCTACGCGACCTTTGAAATTTACACTAAATTAAGCGGAAGTTACGGTTTAAGCATTACGTGAGAGAAGTGGGAAAATTTTGAGGTTATAACGGAGATTTGGCGTCAAAGAATGTGGATAAGATTTAAAGATAGTTGGACATTTAATTCCGGCGTGTTGTAGAGTTTGCGTAAGCGGTTGGGATGTAAGCAAGAGACGACGGCACGGGACGGACTGGCTATTCCGGGCGCTCGCACGCACGTGGGCGAGCGCACGGCCCTCGCTCCGCTCCGCCCGCCCGCCCGCGATCAATGGGCGGACGACACCTGAGCCTTCGACACTTCGCACCTTCCCGCCACTTATCACGATCAAACTGCATTTGTCACATAAACAAACAACATCTAGTAAATAATGCTCTACTATGTTACAGTCGTGACTCGCACTTGCTTTGGCAAGCACCACCAATTAAAAGTGACGATTGATGACGATATCAAGGTATTTAGATCTATTTTCTGCGCATCGTATGTTCTAATAAAAAAAAACAAAGGGTATAAATCGATATTTTAAGTATTTTGAGTCGTAACAAATGTTCCCGTAGCAATTTCGTAGACACTGCCTAAACAGGTTTTTTTAAATAGTTTGATCTAAATAAAACACAGACTTTAAGATTATTTTTATCGATATAAAAGTAGAAACTGCTAAAATTATTCTAATTTGGTATAAGTTGTAATATTACTAATTACGAAATGTACTTACATTTAATTCTGCGTAGAACCTTCGTAGCAACTAAATTAATGGGATTGCATCAGAAAATACATATTTATTAATTCAAATTATCTATCCTGCAAACATTATTCCTTATTAATTTTGATTTATTTACAATAATATTTGTTACCTAAAAAATGTTTGTGCAAAGGAGGCTTTTTTTTATGTAACACAATATTTTCAGAACTGACCGTCATTAAAGTGAATAATTTGTACGCTTTTTATAAAAATAAAACAATATTTGTAACTTTTTCTGTCCTGTTAAATTTTTCTGGCTTGCAAAACTATTTCTTGAGCTCTAAGGGGCGGTTTACATTAGGACAGTGCATAAGTTGGTAAGTTGGCTTTCAAGTTGGTAAGCTGACTTGCAAGTTGACGTTTACACGTTTCCAGAAACCTGTTTCTGTTTTGATTCAAGTTAAAAGGCAACTTGAACTTCAACTTGAAAGCCAACTGGCAGAACCGTTTACACGTTTCAACTTATCAACTGTTCGTACTTACCAACTATACTTACAGCTTGAACCGTTTAAACCAGCCCTTTCTGCCAGAAATGTTCAAATGGCAAAATAATTTAGTAAATACTTTTTATTTAAATACTTTTCGTAAACTGACACTTACATTCCATTACATTACTACCAAGGATTTTTTATTCAGCGTTACCTTCGGATCAGACTGGCTGTTATTAATAAGAATATAGAAGTTTTCACGCGCAAGGAACATTAATTAATTCCTTTATAAAATAGTGTACAATACGCATACTTTCGTATACATATCGACTATTGGCACACAAGACGGTTTCAACTTCAACAACTCCGCGTCTGATTACGAACGAGGAACGCCAGTACGCTCTTTATTAACCAGAAAACAACTCTATTCCCTTGGAATAAAGATCTATACCGTTTTATATTGTAGAAACAATTAGTAAATCGATTCGGTCGATAATGTGGACGGCGGAATAGCAAACGGTCTTTGCGTTATAGACTGGACGCCAGAGTCTTGTTGCAATGCGTTGTTATTAAATACTAAGTATGTGAATACACACTAGGTACTAAATACTATTATAGGGTTATAAATCTTTTTCAAGATTGAGAGCAATATTAAGTATAGATTTGACAGGCCATTTTGTACTGGAATGACATTTCTGATACGAACTGAAACTGGCTGTCAATCTTGAGATCGTTTTATAAATACGAGCCTTAGGCTTGCATTTGAGACTGACAGCGAGTTCGAGTGTGTATCTGACATGTCATTTCAGTACAATGTGATCTGTCAAATACATACGTATTATTGCTCTTAATCTTGAGATCGCTTTATAAATACGAGCCTTAGAAAACTAAACGTAGGATTACTACCAGACACAGTGCTTGTAGTATAAACTTAATTGAATGCGAAAATATATTAAAAACGTGACGTTATCGTTTATACAATTTAGTGAAGATAATCTACCTGGCATAATATATTAGTGACTGGTTTTATTGTAGTGGTAGAACTACTTTTCTTTTTAGAAATAAATATTGCTCAACAGCAAAGCTTTATCTTCTTGACATTGCAATTGCCAAAATTCTTCTTCTTCTGTCGAGTGGGTATCGAGTCTATCGACCCGATGAACCCTGGTGTCAGAGTTTTAAAACCGCCTAGTAGCACAACTATCAGGCCTCTGACATGGTTTGATTAACGACCACTATCAAAGACAGCGACCGGGACCGACGGCTTAACGTGCCCTCCGAAGCACGGAATCTTTTTATTTTTCGGACAATCAGGTGATTCAGCCTGCAATGTCCTAACCAAACTGGGGAAAAATTCACAAAGTGATAAATTCTCAAATATCAACTTTGTGTTACCCCCTGGGAATCGAACCCAGGACCTCCGGATCGGGAGTCCATGGCACTAGCTAAAATAGCATAAGCATAAGCTAAATAAGCTTCAAAGATTCTACTACCTAGCACCTTTTGAATTGAGGATGCAAACTGTTCCTAAAACGTGAATAATGGTTATTTGAGTGTGGGGATACCGCCCACGTCATGACGACACTCTGTTTCTTTACATGTCACTGGACATTTATCAGCTTACGTAAGTCTACACCCTTTTCACGAAAAAGGTTAAAGAAAAACATGAAAATAACGTGTTTAAAAATGGAAGATTGCGAACGACGACATTTCGCAGAAATCCACCTCAGATGTTTTATCATCATCATCATTTCAGCCTACATCTACCCACTGCTTCTTTTGATCGCCATCTTCACCGGTCCTGTGCCTCCTGCATCCACTGTTTCCTCAGATGCTTGCTATGTTATAATCGCATAGTTTCTTCTGCCTTAAAGCAGCAACACACAGACGTCACCTAAAACGCGCAAGGTTGCGCTCAACACGCTGTCAATGCTTTTTGCATTGCCTACAACACCTATACGTCACCATACGCACTACGCGCGCGTATAGCGATGAACTCTACGTCGGCGCATCCCTCTGCCAGTACGCGCGCCAGCGTAAAGTGACGCATATGTGTTGTAGGCAATGCCAAAAGCATTGACAGCGTGTTGAGCGCAACCTTACGCGCAGTAAGTGACGCCTGTGTGTTGCTGCCCTTAGAATGGCATGAGAAATAATTTAAGTCTAACTTCACGCAATGTTAAGGTAAACACATTACTTTTTATTAGTTATATCTACATATACACATATGTAGATATAACTAATAAATAACAGATATGTACTTAATTCAAATTCCTGGCAATCAGTGGCGATTTTATTCACTGTAATAAAATGTATATCTATCTACCTATATCTCTACTCTAATGTCATTAAAATTACTGTACACGTGTGTAGTGTTTCAGTACTTATGTGTCATATAAGGATTTTGATGCGGTTTCTTTTAATGGATAGAATGATGATACAAGAGACAGGTTTATATGTACAATACATGCATAATATGGTAGGATAATACAAACTACAATCAGTACTAGATGAAGAAAATGACAACAACAGTACCTACAACACAGCTTATTTACTTACCTATACAATATATTGCCTAAAATGTATACCAGCCCACTAGTTTGCATAGCAATAAGGTCGCCTATTTGTACTACTATTTGTTTCATTTAATTTTATTTTCTCTTGTGTCTTTTCTGTGCAATAAAGTATATTCTTATCTTATCTTATCTTAACACAGGATATAAGTAAAGGGAACTAAAGATCAGATAGTAATTATCTGTTCCAAGTAATGCTTTTTAATCATCAAGGATTTTTTAAAACATCAAAGCAAAATAACTGTATCTACCAATATCTAGGTCTTCTACATCGTTCTTGGAGTAACTTATCTGTCGATAGGGATTGCAAACTAAGGTTTCTTTTCAATACACGCAATTAATTTGCAGACAGATGACGCAATGAGACACAAGATCAATACAATACAATCACATACATACATTTATCTGTCTTCAGTACAAGAGTTACTGTCTCTGCATACAATAATTGTTCAGGTCAAATATAGCTATGTAGGCCAAACATTTTCAGTAAATGAAAGACAATTTGGTCAATTCAATTTCCCCGCGGTCAATTACCTTTCGGTTCGATAAAGATTCTATATTGGGTTCTTTAAGGGTGAAACACCCGATAACGTCATCTGCGGTTTGTGAGACTACATGTCGCCTCAATAAAGGATCGTGTGCCCTTCAAACGACCTTTTCCTGTTTCTGAGGAACCCAGCCCACGCTCACAGCTGTTTCCAGTATGATATAAGTTGCGATAATTTAACGAACTACTAGCAACAAATTGAACTTTTCGAATGTCGAGCTCAGTTTTACTAGAAAATAAAGTTATAAACAGTAATTATTTTTGTATTTAAATAAGTACATTATAATCGCATTATCACATAATGAATATTTATACACACACTTAAAGTCACACCTTCATTTATTCTGTGATTTGGACCATGCACAGCCTAGTGCAAAATAAGCCGTTTTCTCCACTTCTGACGAATAATGAGGGTCTTTTCAGACAGGAGCGTGTCAGCAAATCCTTATACGGAATCACGTTCAGCCCAGGTAAAGAAGCAACATCATCATTTCCCTAGCCTTATCCCGTATCTCACGGGGTCGGCTACCTAATCTAGGTGATTGAACGAGGGTACTGGTTTTTACACAGAGCGACTGCCATCTGACCTCCGCAACCCAGAAGGGAAACCAAACCCAATCCTAGATTAGGTCAGAGTATCAGCAACATTCTGCTAGTTTAACGATATATCCCACATGATGTAATAATTGGTACCAATTACTTGAGGAAACAACAAAATCTTGAGTAAAATGACAGGTACCGATGTTGACAACATGACAGGATACGAATTGCTCCCAATAACCACCTTAAATTCTTGTTACCAAATTAATATGAAACTCTGACACCAGGGTTCATCGGGTCGATAGTCTCGATACAAACTCGACAGAAGAAGAAGAATATGAAATAACGAATGTAATGCTTACAAACGTATTTAGTACGATAAGATTTCATTTGCAAAACGTGATTTAACACTTAATTTTGAGCGCGCAAACACGAGTGAAGTAACATTAAGAAGTTTTTATTATGAGATTTAAGATTTAAACTCCAAGGTAAGCAAAACTTGCTTATTTAATTTCAAATCACGCCATTAGGGATAAAGGCGTGATTATATGTATGTATGTTATTGACTTTATACTAAATAAAAATTTGCAGATGAAACTAGGTTGTAAACTGTGTCAAAATACGATATAAAGGAAATTAAATTATATTTCAAAACACAATGTAGAGTCGAATATTAAAATGTTCATAGAAACTGGATATTAGTTCAAGTTGGAACAAAAGTGTAAGGGCCATATTTGTAATCAGCGCTCATTAGTGACAGCGAGTTTAAGTTTGTATCAGAAATGTCATTTCAGTACAAACTGGCCTGTCAAATGCATACTTAATATTGCTCTCAAGTTTGAGATTGCTTTATAATTACGAGCCTAAGTTTGATCAGCTTTCTAATAAAGAAGTATTTGTTTAAGTCAGCTGAGCCATATAGCTTTACAGTTAATTAATTTCAATCGTTATCATCAATGCCTAGTCAAAGCTATGGCTTTGTGAAATTTTATAGTAAAAAATACTTTGCGTTATTAAGTACCTATATTTAACGAATTTGAGCCCTGCTCTTAAATTTAAAGAAGAAGGCTGATGCGTAAAAAAATATAAAACAATGCGTATTGAATACCAAAATCTCAGTGCAAAGATGCGTATGATATAATTAGACTGGACCGTCAGTTATTCTGAGATTGCGAACGATGTCACGTGACAACACGTATACAATGTAGCTTTTTATTCCAACTTTATTTTCGGTAAGTATAAGAAAATTAGCATATATGATAATTTTATTTTCCACTTGTTATCTGAAGTAATATGCTACAAAAAGTTCCACGAAGTCTTTAATCAGCGCCACAACGAGGCTTGTGTTCAGTAAATTGGCAATTAACGGTATGACACGCTCTTGTCATTCGAGTGGATTCATTGGTCCGCTTCATTGATACGTATGGCCCTCCAAGGTGACCTTGAGAAGTTCAGGGCTCGTGCATCTCCTGGGAGGACGGCCTCGGTAGAATATCTTCCCGCGCGGAATCAGCGCTCGACCAATCAATAAATTCCACGCATGCGTCACGATCACTTTAACGTCTTTGGGATCCCGAGTGGGCGGCAGATTGTTTCAAACTGAAAAATATGTATTTTCAACTGAACATTTGTAGATATTTTCAGTGTTTCTTTTAGAGACCAGATTTTTTTTTCTCAAATGCAAATATGATACGGTTATGGCTGCTTAATTGACTAAAGAAAATTTAACCTTCATGACGTAAAATTTTCAGAAAATTCTTTAAGAGACCACAATTACACCGCCTATGTTGTACTTCTCTTTTGTTGTTATCTGTTGTGTTATATGTTGTATTCTTACGTGCAATAAAGTATTTTTATGTTATTATTTTTCCACAGATGATACTGGCCTTTTAATTTACTGTATAAAATATAACCTTCATGTCGTTATGGATATAACACACATTATTTTAAAAAACAAACGCACAAGTACCTTTCCAAGAAACCCCTATGATTCCTACATAATTTATCAAACAAATTTGAGCCATGTTGTAAAGTTTGAGTGTTAGAAGTTACTACTTTAATTACAGACGAATTAAACACGTATAAACTGTTTTCATACATACATACATACATATAATCACGCCTTTATCCCTAATGGGGTAGGCAGAGCGTAAACGACCCAAACAAAGGTCGTTCCGCCACGTCTGACAAAGTTTTGAGGGTTATTTAAGATAGATTTGTAAGTATATTGCTGTAGTGACAGGTTGTCAGCCCATCGCCTAAATTAGAATATACTGAACGTTTAAGATCTCGGGCTTGTGTTTGTAATTTTATATCTACTGAAACTAAAGTATCATGTAGGATATCCTAGAAATTTTATATCATATCTATGACGTTATGTAGTGCTTTCAGAATTCTTATCAATGTATCATTATGTTTAATGATATCATCAATGTATAAAGGTTCCTATCGTTTTGATTGTCAAAGATACCTTGTTATCATATTGTAGATACATTTCTGATTAGAATTGTTTATATTTCTATTCGTTGTTTATTAGGTTGAGTTTTCAGGGACTAATTAAACAAATGCAATAAATTAAAATGACTGTGTATTGTGTGTATATGCAGTTCATCTCGTCTATTTAATATTAGGTTTATATAAAGTAAGAAAAAGCCCGATGG
The DNA here is from genome assembly GCA_949820665.1 of Scrobipalpa costella. NCBI lineage: Eukaryota > Metazoa > Arthropoda > Insecta > Lepidoptera > Gelechiidae > Scrobipalpa > Scrobipalpa costella. The sequence continues at coordinate 11,621,711 of OX463297.1, read as the reverse complement.
TGTAGTGGATAGGGCCGCTGCCTCCTGAGCGGGAGGTCGTGGTTCGAATCCCACCACGTACCAATGTGTTTTTCGGATTTCGAATTTCATATGTACGTTTATTCGGCGCTTTTTCCGTGCTTCGGAAGGCACGTTAAGCCATTGGTCCCGGTTAATATCGTTAAATACCATAGATATTAGTCGTGAAGCCATGACAGAGGCCAATGCTAAGCATTGGCGGCTTGAAAACTCTGACCTAATCTAGGATTGAGTCTGGTTTCCCTTGTGGGTTGCGGAGTCAGATAGCAGTCGCTCTGTGTAAAAACCAGTAGCCTCGTTCAACCCTCTAGATTAGGTAGCCGACCCCTTGAGATACGGGATAAGGCTAGGGAAATGATGATAAAGTAAGAAAATCTGAGTAGGCACGAATAATTTTGAAATTAAGAGGAAAATATTCTACTTCCTCTTCAGAAAATATTACTCCTACACTAAGGTCGCAGAAAAGCCCGATATAAAAGAGCAGAGAGCTAATATAATAATAAAAGTAACACAAACTTGAAATACCCAAGAGAAATCGCCATCCTTTCGTTGAGGAAAAGGCTGCAAAATTTATATCCCTTTCATACCTAGTTATTTATGTCAACATTTAGGCTCTTTTTTGTTGAACAGACTATTCAGAGTTATAGGAATTAATGATCTCAAGCCTAGAAATACAAAACTCTACTTTTCCAAGCAGACAGAGACAAATAAGGTATTGTTGTTGACAAAATTTCAGTATCTACCACATTCTTGTGATCGGGCTATGGTCTGTAGACCTTGCTTCCTTTAGAGCAGCAAACAATCTGAATATTATGCTAATACTTCTTCTTCTTAGCGAGTGGATTCTCGAGTCGAACAACGACCCTGGTTTCAGAGTTTTCAAACCGCCTAGTAGCACAACTAATTAGGCCTCTGACATGATTTTGTGTAACGAACACTATCAAAGACAGCGACCGGGACGGGACGTGCTCTCCGAATCCTTTTACTTTTCGGACAATCAGGTGATTTAGCCTGCAATGTCCCAATCCAACTAGAAACACAAAGTGATAAATTGACAAATATCACCAGGGAATCGAACCCAGGACCTCCGGATCGCAAGCCCATGGCTCTGACCACTAGACCACGGAGGCAGTTATGCTAATACTGATTATGAGGGAGCTTTGCACAACAATGCTTATAAACAAACCTACTTGAGATCGAATGCTAATTTGGCGCGCGTTTTATTACTACTAAAATAGTGGCTCGTTTATAGCCGTTATAATCATGATATATACGTAAGTGCTCGTAGTAATACCACTATAATACATAGGAGTAGTTGCTTGATTGAAATGTGCTAGTGCATTAAATATGGAGTGGACGTAAAATACTAAATGAACGAGGTTTCGATTAGCATATTATTTGCGATATCTGCAAGTACTAACATTATGATATGAAAATATTTGTTTGTTTGGAATTCTGAAGCTTCTGAATTCAATTCCAATTTTCCCAACAGAAAGTCAAGCTTTCTTCCATACTGGACTGGGACCGAGAGAAAAACAGAGAACGTGCGAGATGCATTTCCTCCCGGGCATGCTGTGAAAAAATCAGATAACGGATGCGAGGGTTTCAGTGTATTGCAATTTAGGCGATGGGCTGACAACCGGTACAGCAATATACCTAAAAATCTATCTTAAATAACCCTCAAAACTTTGTCAGATGTGGCGGAACGACCTTTGTTTAGGTCGTTTACGCTCTGCGTACCCCATTAGGGATAAAGGCGTGACTATATGTATGTATGTAGAAAGTCCTTATCCAGAAGTAACAAGCTGCTTTAACCTCGGAAATATATCACAATATCCGCGAGTGAAACGAAAGGATGGTTGCTCAGTCAACGAAACTGAACAACTTTCACCAGGTAATTCTTTCAGTAGATAAACAATAAATTAACTTCTTATACCAAGTGACCACCTCGATCAGACAATTTGTACGGAAAAAAAATATTTTTTTATTTCCTGAAAAATACCTGCAGTTAGTTGTTCAGATTCGTTGACTGAGCAACCCCTATCAGTTTGCTAACACCCGGTATACAATGACATTTTTGCATACAATTTTCATGAGCTGTCAGTAGAAAGATATCAAAAGATACTCAGAAAGATACGTGCAATTAAATTAAAGGAAAATACTACGGCGTCCTTCCGAAAACTCAGAGATAACGAAAATTATTGATAAATGTTAATAAAGATTACAACTAGATTAATATGTCAATCATGTTATAAAATATAGGCTATCAATCAAGGTCTACTCCACTACAACTAAAAAAATATTACTAGGAAACTTCCAACCATACAACAGCATTATCTAAAAACGCCTAAGTTTTCTGCTTAGAATTATTGCACTACTATCAAACCTAGCGCTACCTCCACCATTTACCCTGCGTATAATAAAGCTACCTATCCTATACAACAGGGTCTATTGTCTATCAACAATATTAAGCGGTTAAAAACTCTGACACCAGGGTTCATGGGTCGATCGACTTGAAAACTACTCAACAAGAAGAAGCATTTTTGATAGAGCTGCCGTAGATGTATCACTATAGTCACTACTATTAAGTCACTACTTACATTAGTCATGTCAGCATTATAGAGCACATTTCTTAGGCCCGTATTGATAAACTGCACTTGAGACTTAGCTAGTTTGAGTTTGTATTAGAAATGTAATATCAGTACAATATGACCGATCAAATCCAAACTGAATATTGCTCTCAATTTTGAGATCGCTATATAAATACGAGTCTTAGAGCCATAGCGACAGACGATTTGATTGAAGCAACAACAGTAATAAATGTGTTGAGTCGGCTGGGGACCTCAATTTGATTTGTCACAAATCACAATTGAATGCGGCGATCAAAATAAATCTAATTCGCAAATATGTGGCTCATTGATTGTTCCTAGTCGCCATACTGATTTAACATTTCAATCAGCCGCGCTCTTGGACCGCGCTATATTTGTAGTTTTTATTTTGCAAGCTTTTATGAAAATATACGCATCATATTCGTACAATGACTACTGTGATACTGATTTGAAAATTACGTGAAGTTTAGTTTGAATGTAGGTAGAGTTCCCAGTTAAAAGCTCTGATAGTACCTAAGGCACCGAATCTTAGGTAGATTGAAGTACATTTGTTTGCTACTAGTCTCTCTGTACCAACGATAATGTATTCCGCCAGTTTCCGTGCTGACTCTATCATTTCATTTAAATTCTATGCTCTACAATTTACGCTTACAACAAATCAGTTCCGTAGGTAAATAAACTGCTAAAAGTAGAACATTATCATAGAGTCACGTAGGTACAATAGGTAGATATTGATCAGTCTTCAGTGTATCATACCTTCAATTTCCTCTACGTGAGTGAACATACATGAAACAATGTCATGTCATGTCATTGCCCTAACTTCACGCTCAGCTACACCATTTAAGGTTTAAGCAGCCCTTTGATATAAGTACTTTTTGAAAACTAAAGGGAACTCAAACTAATAAACCGAAATAGATGTTAACAATCATACAAAAACATTTGTCTCCGACGAAACTAGCAAACCACAGCTAAATATTACAAAGGCATAGGCACTAACTACCTACCTACCAAGGCAAAAGTGAAAACATTTTCCCTATTCACTTTTCTAATTTTATTTACAAAAATGATACGGGAATTCCTCCAGGAAATAGTAGGTATCCATTGCACGCAGGAAAGGTCAAGTACGTAATGAAAGTAAATTTAAGGCGGGGGCGGGCGGGAGCTACGAGCTAGGGCGGCTCGTAGTGACCTTGAATGTCCCTTTACCCTACCACCATCATTGCGAAATAGCCCCTGCGTTGCCTCTACAAACAACAAATAAGAAAACCCTTCTAATTTATTAAATGTTATAAAAACCATCTATGTATCGCGGTTTAATGTGTTGCCTTTTTATGCTGAGCACGCGAAAAATGTGCATTCGTGTGTTAGGCTTTAAATATGTGGAACAAACTTGTTTTTTGCGTAGCTCATCGCTACGACTTTTAATTTTTGTCTTTTTTTTTACATAAATTCCCTCTTAAAGCTTGCATATTTAAAATAATAACCATTAAATGTACCAAATTGAACACATTTGACTATGGTGTCAACGGCGAGAAGAAGGCATTAAATAATACGTTAAAAGAACATTAACGCAAATGAGTGAAGTAGCCATTCTTTATATTATTTATTCAAGACCAAAAAGTCCATAATGTAATTAAAATCTCTAAATACATGAGGAAGAATACATAGGAGTAACAGGAAACTGCACTCAATATATATTGCATCAGCCGAAGTCAGGCCGCTTTTCAGTAAATCGGCGATAGAAGAAAAATTCAAGACAAAAAAGAAAAGGACTTACCGTTGCATGCATTCCCTGGCGGTTGTTCATGTTGATGCATTTCTCGAAGCACCGTGATGCGTGTGAAGGATCGCGCCCTTTCATGTCACAGAGGAGACTGAAGTGCGAGCGGTGAGCGGAGCGCTCGTGGCCGGCTGAAGCGACCTCCCGCCGCGCTCCGCCCCGCATGCGCGTCGAGGTGGACGTCACATGAAGCCCCATGCGGCATACACCTCTGTATCAGAAAGAAATCATAACGCCTGCGGTAAAACGAAACAGCAATGTACACTCAATCTGTCTATGCGGATCAGTAATGTTCTCTTTACTTAGGAGCCTTAATGAATGACGGATACACCACCGCTTAATAGTGACGTGGACAGGATGAAAACCTCTCGGCTGATCCCTAATACTTAGGTTTATAAGGTGATATTGCCTAGGGACGGGACATGATGAGATAAGAGCATAGTACTATGGTAAACTCTGTACGTACTACGTTACGTTACGTGTAGGTATAGTATTAAGCGCCTGATATTTTTGTAAAAACAAACATAGGTAGGACCTAATTTTTTTATGAGTCACAAACACAACGAATGATTACAACCATCAATGGGACGTATCATATTTCTTAGACTTTGAACAGTATTAGTTCTTAGAGCTAGATGGTGGTATTTTGCAGTGTAGTTAGACGACTCCTTTAGAACCTGTGTTCAGGACAAATGTTAAACTCCAAATGTTCGTTAGTTAGGTAAATTACGTCATGTTAAGTATAGAAAATGTAACACAATGAATTAGTTCATGCTAATTGTAATCATCATGTTGCGTTAGAATTTAAAACTAAAGGAGGAAATATACTCCGATTTTTTTACGTTGCGTTATTGACGCCAACTTGTTTTGCGGCTCATAACCTGATTTTGCTTTACAACGTTAAAGAAAGTCAACCGTAAAACATATGTTTGTAACAAGGTTATCGTCTGCGGTTTCGAAATTAGAACCTCTGCTAAGTTGCAAAGAAAAAGCAGTTTATAGGCCGCAAAACACGTTGGTATCGATAACGCAACGTTAAAAAAATATCTTTAGGTATCCACTTCCGGATTTCCCAGATATGATAGATAGATAACAATAAACAACAATATTTTGGAGTGTTTTTTATTTATAGATAAAAAATAATAAAAGCAACCATTATTACAGCATACATTGTTTTTTTGTTACTTTCCATTATCTAGCTACTTAAAATTTTAAGTTGTAGATACAATGAAGTTAATAACCATACATTAATAAACTATTTAAATAATTTGGTAAAAAATATATTTATGACGATCGCAAAATAAGGCAAGAGTATTCTATTGGATTTGTAACAAATTAGTCAAATCAAATAACATAAAGTAGACATGAATACATTTACAAGGCAATATACTTAGCAATGTAAGCTGCCACATTAAAACTGCTTCTAAGGGTTGTATTAATAATCATCACTTGAGGCTGACAGCTAGTTTGAGTAAGTATCAGAAATATCATTTTAGTACAATATGTCCTGTCAACTTAATACTACTCTCAATCTTGAGACAGTTTTATAAATACGAGCCTTAGTAACTTTACATTTAATTTAATTTATTTTTATATTGATAACAATCATTGTTTTGATGGTTTAGTTGGTAAGTGTATGCATCATATTTCATAACACCAATGATGGAGTTCCATAAATTATATTGACAGAAGATTACAAAATCATTTCATGTAATTAATTGAATATAGCATAAGTTGTTTTTGGTAGAATAGGTGTAATATGTAATCAGAAGACTGATAGATGCTGGTCTTCATAGCTAGAGATATAATATGACCTAATTTACATCTATTTGTTTTTTATAAAAAATGCTGAGTACTCAATCTTGCTGTGATCATTAACTACTTACAAACTAACTCTTTATAATCCAAATATATACAGAAAACAGTAAATTCATGTTAATACATGTAGTAGGGTAATCCCATATAATGTATTCTATACCATATGACCATAATCATAAATCATCAATAGTATGAAACATATTTCTAACTGGGTAAGTAAAGAAAAAGAGATTACAGTGTAATAACTTAAATAAATGTAACAAATTATAGGTGGTTCTGTTTATCAAAATAACTATTAATTAATAAAAGTAATTTATTGAGAAACCAGTACAATTATATCAAATCTCAATTAGATTTGTTATATGACATGATTCTCACAGAAAGTGTTTTAGAATTTGGTAATTTATCTGACAAGATAATATTATATACAAAGAATTTATAATAAAAATATAATCAAATGATAATTTTATTCTATCAGTAACTATAATTATGGTATTTACTACAATAATTAATTCACTTACGATACTTGTTTAGTCAAAATAACCAGTTTAATCAATATTTGCATATGTGCTGTAATATATTATATTTCTCAAGTATTAGTGATTTGTTGGCGGTAAACATTATTGCATGCAAACAGTTGCTTGTACTGATTATAAGGTTAACCAACCTAAATAACATTAAGTTAACAATTTATTACAATTTTTAATTTGATACAAAGAAATTTTGATAACTTGGAATTTCTATTGTACTCATTTTCCTATGATAAGCCTTTCTTTTAATGTGTTCAAAGCAAATTTAAACCCGGCAGTTCACCAAATATAATAATTGAAATACATGTGCATAACAAACAAATCACCCATGTGGTCTTAATAATTCTTTACATTTTTACATGATAATGATAATATAAAAGAAATTAATATTACTTACAATATTATACTTTATTGTATTATTTATTTACTTTATAAAAATGAGCACCTAACATGTAGCCCGTGCTTAAGTGTTGTTGAAGGTCTAACAAGCGCAGTTGTCCCCGTCCCGGTTACGTCCATTGTCATTGGCGTTTAGCTTGATCTGGTCGGGAAAGTCATTGTAGAGTTCTGCCTCCTTCTCCTGTGCCAGAGCGTTGCGGGCTATGGTCTGGAATGCTAGTTCTACATTCACTGCTTCTTTGGCACTTGTTTCGAAGTATGGAATATCATTTTTGCTTTGACACCACTGCTGCGCACGCTTGGCCGACACCGCGCGGTTCTCTAGGTCAACTTTGTTACCTAGTATGACGAAAGGGAAGTTCTCAGGGTCTCTCGGTGACGCTTGGATCAGGAACTCGTCTCTCCAACTCTCCAAGGACTTGAACGTGTTGGGGGCAGTTACGTCAAAAACTAAGACGCAACAATCCGCCCCGCGGTAGAACGCCACTCCCAATGATTGGAAGCGCTCCTGTCCTGCAGTGTCCCAAATCTGCATTGTGACGATCCTGTCGTCTACAATTACCTCCTTCGTGAGAAAATCTGCGCCTATTGTTGCCTTGTACTGATTGGAAAATTTCTTGTTCACAAATTGATTCATCAGCGATGTTTTACCTACACCGCTGTCCCCGAGGATGATCACCTTCAAAAGGACCTTTTTTCTGGACGACATTTTGCACAGAAATTTAAATAAACTTGTGAAAATAAATAATTTGCCCACTCTTTGTCTGTATTTTTGACATAAAATGAATTTGATAAATGCGTCACCTGTTAGCAGTGTTGCTAAACTAAAAAATACTTTGTATCGATTCAATATTGGAATCGATATCTAACTTGATGCGATAATTTTATCAAAACACTGAAAATTCCTCTTCTCTAAAATCGCTATTTTTCGGCATTTAACAAGCTTAAAATTCCTTCTTGTGCTTTGCTTGCTATTCATAAAATGATAAAGTATTTTAATCGATCAATTAACATGCAATTAAACTGACGTGGCTGCATAGGCTTCTGTACTGTGCCTGCGGGAAAAAAAAACAAAATTAAAAAAAAATACAATAAATGTCTGAATTTTCGTACCGTGGACGGTGTGATTCATGATTAAAGAAATTAATTATTTTCTACTTATTTCCGTTGCATAAAGTGCGAAATGGAACTAGATTACAAGTGATGAAGTTGAAATAAATTCAATTGTCTAGTTCACAGCTCGTGGATTTAAGAAAAAATACAGGTGGGAGTTAGTTTGTACTCGCAATTTACAATCCGTTATGTTGGGCTATAGGCAATAACTTACCTTTACTTCTTTTATTTCTAGGATGGAGAACAATTTGAGCCGCAGCGGGAGCCGCTCAAGCTCCGTCTGCGAGCTGGAAAAGGATTTCAACGAATTGGAAATTCTGAAATCTAGGACGAACCGTCGAACTGTGATGCTGAGGACACCACCTGCGCGGAAAGCTAAACGAATCAGATTTTTTCGAAACGGAGATAAATTCTACTCAGGAGTAATTATCCCAGTCTTACCAGAACGATACAGGTTCGTAATTATCACAAAAAACTATCTCTTCAAATCTGTTTCAAAATCATAGTTCATGTCAGGAATTTTAGCAACTTTCACTTCCTTTCAATAGTGGGCGCATCGGTATTTTGTATTTATATTCATTCTGATTGGCAGGCATTCTGTATAGAATATAATAGTCAAGTTATATGAAACTTGTAGTTATTGAGGTCATTACCCCCAGTTAACTTGGTTATCTAACTATATATCAAGTGCTTAGTACCTCTATCCATCCGAAAATTATTCAGCAATTGATTATAATTCGCATGAGTGACATCAGACATGGTATGTGAATGACCTAGATAAATTTCTATTCACCAATTGACTATGGAATACATAGTTTTCAATACATTTATAGGAAGAGAACAACTTCCCTTTTCTATACTTAATTAATTTTCAGGTCCTTTGATAGTTTAACCACAGATCTGACAAGGGTACTAGTTGATAATGTCACTTTACCCAGTGGAGTGAGAACCATTTACTCACTTGAAGGTAGAAAAGTAAGTAGTCACATTTGTTTTATATATTATTATTAATATAATTTTAATATTTGCCAATTTCTATTTTTTATTTTATTTTTCATTCTATTTTTTAAGTGGGTACAATAATATTCAGTCAGTCAGCAATATTTCTTCATTAGATGCATTTTAATATTTTCCATTATGCTCTATTAAGAATCTCTTAGAAATGCTTTATACTTCATACATGATGGTGTTACAAGCCTGTTTTGTTTACAATCAGCTATTGTTACTAAGCTTTGTTTGATCCATGCTCTGTCCTTATGATCTTGTAAACAAAAAAACAGTCCAACTCTCATGCCTTTTTTCGTTAAAATAAATGTGAAAAGCTTTGTTTACATCAGACATACTCTTGTTAGTTATCTATTCTATTAGGTTTTTTAACCTTCAATCCTATCTGATTGAGATAACATCTAAGTCATGTTGTATTAGAATTGATATAAATTAAGCAGAATATGGCATTATTTTTTCAAATTTATGTATGACCAGTACTGCAGAGAAGCAACATGGACAGTGAATTCAATAAAAATATCAAAAACATCTAAACAAAAGTAGAATAAAATATACTTTGTTGCACAGAACAAGTATTAAAAGTAGTAGAAATAATTAAATAATTCCCAGTTCCTATCATATTAGCACATGCATTTATAATATTACTGTTGTCTTCAGATAGGTAAATTAGATGACCTGGAAGACGGGCAGTCATATGTATGCAGTGGTTTCGGGGAGCCGTTCAAGCGGCTGGACTATGAAGCCAGTGCAGTGACTCCCCAGTCATTCCGGTTGAGTGGGCCAGAGTCTTTGGATACTGCCAGCCCTTCACCAGCTCGAGCTAATAACAGGCTGTCCCGCTATTTGCAGGTAAGAGTAATTACATATATATTCATAAGAATAGGCAATAACTAAAAAAAGTGTAAAGAAAGCAAATTCTAATCTACTTAAAAAAATACAAATTACAAGTTACCTTTATCTATTGCTCCCATATTTTAGCCAATCAATAATTTTAAATAGCAAAGATGAATTTAAATTATGAGGAAATCATAGTCACATAATTAATTTGTTTATGAGTCAGAGAGTTTATGATTTATTAATAGTGAATCATCTCCCTAGCCTCATCCCGAATCTCACGGGGCTACCCAATCTAGGAGTGAATATGATTTATTATTGTACAGTAAGGAAGAAATAGAAATATAATCAGTATTCAGATTTTTAGAGAGAATATTGATTATTATTTAGTACATGGAGTAAGACACATTCTACCATATCAAGTGTCATCATTTGATCTCTGCTAGCTTATATCATTATTATGGAATGAAGTAATCATTTTAAATTACTTGTTACATAGCTTTAGATATCTATGTTTTTCGTGATTCAGATCCTTCCTACAATGAATACATCGCGAAACCGTTAGTATTCATTATAAAATTATTAACTGTTTTATCTAATGCTCATTTGAAGTACTGGTTTAATTTAATGAGTAGATCTTTGCCTGTTATGAAGTTTGGTCAACTAAAGTGTGTTCAATAGTGATTGTTTCTTTTAGGCAAATGGTAGTAGCACTACCGGCAACGGGACAGCGCGAGTGAGCCCGGCGGGCGAGAACGCGGTGCGGCCCAGAATAGTCACTGTCATCAGGAATGGTGTGAAACCGAGAAAAGTAAGTATTCATTCCCAAACCAATTTATGTATGTAGCCTCCACAGGAAACTCAGGATTGTATCGCGCAATGGAACACACATGGGCGTACCGTGGGGGCAGCTGGATTTAGTTTACTCCTACTATTTAGTTCGCCTATGGGAACGCACATGGAAAGCTTTTTTATAAACGTACAAAACAGCTAAAGGGTGATCGCCATCCATGTTATGCGTGGTCGCGCCGTGTAGTAGTTCAATGTAAGCTGGTTGCAAAGCAAAAATCCTAGTGTCCAGCGTACCTTGACCTTTATCCACGATAGAATCATTACGTGTTGTAAGTTACTGATGAGTCTTCTTCTTTCGGGTGGGTACTGATGAGTGATGAATAAAGATGATGGAATTAATTTACCGTAACTAATGGACGTCCTGTAATGGAGGATGAAATTCAATAAAAGCCCAGGTGAAGATGGTATCACCACTGAAGCACTTAAAATCGGTGAACCAATTCTCTTACCTTATTTAGCTAACTTTTTCAGTAATATTCTTAAGACTGGAAATCTGCCTGATAAATTTTGTCACTCTAACATCATACTTCTGCATAAAAAGGGAGATAAGTCCGATATTAACAATTACCGTCCGATAAGCCTTGTATCACATCTTTATAAAACGTTTATCAAAATTATTGAACGCCGTATAGCAGCGAAATTAGACCTACATCAACCCGCAGAGCAAGCCGGCTTCCGACCTGGACTTTCCACCACCGACCATCTACAGACATTAAATCAGCTTATTGAAAAGCACCATGAGTTTAATTTGCCGCTATATCTTGCCTTCGTGGATTATTCGAAAGCCTTCGATAGTTTACTGCATACTGCTTTGTTCGAAGCTCTTCAAAACCAAGAAATCGACGAAACTTACATAGATCTCCTTAAAGTTATTTATAAAAAAAGTTCTGCTTCCATTAAGTTAGAGATCACCGGTCCATCTTTCAAAATTAGTAAGGGCGTCAAGCAGGGTGACCCTCTCTCACCAAAACTTTTTACCAGCGCACTAGAGGAAGTATTTCGTAAGCTGAATATTGCCTGGGAGAAACGAGGTGTTGACGTTGGTGGAAGAAGGTTGACAAATCTACGCTTCGCTGACGACATTATCCTCTTCTCAAGAACAGCATCGGAGCTACAACAGATGATACAAGATCTAAGCTTGGCAAGTCTTGAGGCGGGACTGATGATGAACATGTCAAAGACCAAACTTATGACAAACAGCACGAAATACAGGGTGGTGGTGGATAACGGGAGAATGGAATATGTCGATGAGTATTTATATCTAGGCCAAATAGTCTCTTTCCAAGCACGACAAGATAAAGAGGTTGCTCGACGCACTGGAAACGCCTGGAAGAGCTATTGGTCTATGAAAGAGCACATGAAGGGTGACCTGCCACTTTCACTTAAACGCAAGCTCATGGACATGTGCATTCTCCCGATCCTCACCTACGGTGCTCAAACTTGGTCTTTGACTGAAGCTCAGAGGTCCAGCCTCAAGATTTGCCAGCGAGCTATGGAGCGCAGTATGCTCCACCTGAAGCTGACCGACCGAGTCAGAAATACCATACTGCGCTCTAAAACGCAAATTTCTGACGTAGCTCAAACAGCAGCTAAGTTGAAGTGGGATTGGGCCGGCCACGTTTGCCGCATGCCAGAGGAACTATGGGCGAAAGTTAGTACCGAGTGGAAGCCACCCACCACGAACCGACGCCGCGGAAGACCCCGTCGCAGGTGGCGCGACGAGCTGGACACATTTTCGAAGGACTGGCGCCTGGAGACTCAAAATAGGGATAAGTGGAAGGAGAAGAGGGAGGCCTTTGCCCAGCAGTGGGATGATGTGGGCTAAATAAGATAAGATAAGAAGATAAGAATGGACGTCCTAATGCTAACTAAAGTTTTGCTAATATAATTTTGTTATATCTGCTATGCCTGAAAGGCCCTGTAAAGTAAAGCCGATTACTTCAACTTATGTTTTTCAGTCAGTTTACTCTGTCATTTATTGCTTCTGTTATTTGCTAATAGGTATGCAGATTACTTCTAAACAAGCGTAACAGTCCAACACTGGAACACGCACTGGCGGCCATCACGGATTGCATCAAGCTCGACACGGGCTGCGTCCGTAAAGTGTTCACGCAGTCTGGCACACCAGTCACGGCCTTACATCAGTTTTTTGAAGATGAAGACGTGTTCTTCGCTTATGGGAACGAAAGGTATGAACTTAACGTATTTTTCTGCTGGTCTGGAGCCGTAGTTTTGTAATCAATCGAATCGAAATGCGCGTACTAAAAACTAATTTTCGCATAGTTTTCGCAAAATTACTCTTTCGTATGCTCATTGAAGATCGCGTGATCCAAAAATACGGCTCCTGGTATTAGACTTAACTTCTTCACTCATTTTAGGATCACTATAGCACTTAATAAACGAGAATATTCTACTTCTTCCGCGATTTCATGGTATAAATGGGGATTACATAAAATTCCTGTTATCCGTATTTACCTGCGATATTCTTACATGTGAATTAAGTTTTATCTTATAAATATTTAAAAAACAGCTTTTTCATCTTATCTTCAAATTGAGAGTGAACAGCCGGCTGTCACATTTTACCTATACGAAAGTCAAGATCAATATGGTTAAGAACTTAAGATATATTAAGTGCAAACAAACCAACAGGAAAATGTTCTTATACAATTTACTCAACTATTTTAAAATTTTATCGTGTTTCAAAAAATATCAAGAACCTCTGAATTTTTATGGGGTCTATTGAGATACCTCTAGGTATGACGAATCTAAATTTTAAGAAGTCACTATAATAATAATTTAAATAGTTTAACTATTATTGCAAATGAAGAAATCACAAGCAGATTCTTCAACGTCTTAATCGATGTTTCCTGTGTACAGGGTCAACCAAGAAGACTTCGAGTTAGAATTCGAGGAAAGCAAAGCTGTATTACAATGTAGGAAAACACCAATTTCTAGGAATTCAAGGTAAGTTCATAATCTATTCTAATTCGAATGTAATTTTAATATCCAAATTTAATAAAACAAATTCTTCCATGCTGGACTGGGAGAGATAGAAAAACATAGAATGTTCCAGCTGCCCTTCCTCCCGGGCATGCTGTTGAAGTCAGCAAAAGGGACTCGAGGGTTACAGTGTATTGTAATTTAGGCGATGGGCTGACAACCTGTCACTATAGCAATACATATTACAATCTAAAATTGCCCTCAATTTTTGTCAGACGTGGCGAAAGCGCCTTTTACGAGGCGTTAAACGCTCTGCCTACCCCGTAAGGGATAAAGGCGTGATTTATGTATGTATGTATGTAATAAAACAGGAAATTCGAGAGACAGGTAGTTTGCGCCATGTAATCCACTGAAATGACTGACAAGCACATAGGTGTAGCACAGTAGTGGTTACGACCACTGCCTCCTGTGCAGGAGGTTGTGGTTCTAATCCCACCACTTACCAATGTGTTTATCGGTTTCCGAATTTCAAATGTACATTTATTGGACGTTTTTACGGTAAAGGAAAACAGCGCGAGGAAACATGCACACACCTAAAAAGAAATTTAAAAGTTGTGTGTGAAGTCGACCAATCCGTACTGGGCCCACGTGGTTGACTAAGGCCCGATCGCCCTACAATGTATGGCCTACATATCAGGTGCTTCTCTGTGGGGACGTTTTTGAGCTAAGAAGACACACTTCAAGAAGATTTCATCGAGGCAAATGAATAATCTGTTTTCTCCCTGTGGTTGCACAGAGCGGGCCCCAAGCCCCGCATGCCGGTGAAGGCGGGCGGCGGCGCGGCGCGGGCCAGCGGTGAGGCCAGCGGCGGGGTGGCGGGGGACGCGGGGGAGGCAGACCCCGAGCCCTTACTGCCGCAACCGCTGCGGCTCAAATACAGCGTGGGGAAGGTCATAGGTACTCGTCTTTTTAATAATTCAATTCAATTAGATTTTATTGCATATCACATAAATATCTTACAAACTAGTACAATGTTAGACATCATGTGACGCCCCAGTGGGGCAAGGCAATATAATAAGTGATAGTAATTATTTATAATAATACTAATAATCCTTACAACTTAATAAAATATATATAAAATATTTCAATGCCATAAACCTTGAACGACAATATTCATTAATACTCTCGCGGGTATCAATAATAGATAGATAATTCATTTCATTTTCAAAATAGACATCTAAAATACACAAAGGACAACAAGCAATATGGCATAAAGGCATGACAGTACTGTAGTAATAAGTAGATGTGTACTGCAAAAATCAGGCTATAGCTCAGTGTCTCACTAGGAGCTAACACTGATTTTCTGCTATCCCTGTGCTGTGGATCCGACTGCAATAAAACATCAAAATATCGGCAACAGTCACTCAAAAATGAAAAACCACGGTAAATGTCCCGTTTTTAACCATAACCATTTTTGATCACAGGGATTGTTATCACATAAAAAGCAAAATACCTAAATACGTTAAAGCAATAAGCATAATTAAAGAGATCTAATTATAAATATATGTTCGTGCGTTTCTCTGCTCGGAAAAAGTCAGTTAGCTGGATATTAAACTTCAAAAATCCTCTTTTAAACGCTCTCTCGTGCTATGCAATCAAACGCATTCCAGAAGTTCAGCGAAACATGAAAGCTAATTACTACCATTCACAAATATTAATTAACAATGTTTTCAACAGGTGATGGCAATTTCGCCGTCGTGCGGTCTTGTAAAGACAAGAACAGCAATCAGGAGTATGCTCTGAAAATTATTGACAAAGCGAAGTGCAAGGGCATGGTGCATTACGTTGAAGCTGAGGTTCGTATTTAGCTAAGCTTTTGATATTTTCGTCTTTGACCTGAAATGTTACAATTTCAAATTTTTCATAACTTCCAGTTCATTATATGCAAACGAGTTAACATTATTACGTAAAAATAAATTGTAATTAAATTATCTTTACTTAGACCTAACTGAGACTTGTATATGAGGTCACTGATATTGTAGGTTTCCCCAGGGAAGCATGTTGGGACCTATTTTTATGTTCATAATTTTTTTTACCGTGGTAATGTGATAGTACAGTAGTTTCATCTGACGAATGCAGCTGTGTTATACTTGTAGTTGTGCGTCTTTACACGTCCTTGTGTGTGTAACTAGTAACTACAGGTTTACTGTGCTGAACTTAGGAACACTTAGGCAGAACGTCAATGACCTAAACAAAGGTCGTTCCGCCATTTCCGACAGAGTTTTGAGGGTTATTTATGATCGATTTGTGGGTATATTGCTGTAGTGACAAGTTGTCAGCCCATCGCCTAAATTGTGTTGTATTATATGTATGTGTTTTCAATAGGTCCGTGTGATGAGGAAGCTATGCCATCCTCGAATCGTCTCTCTAGTGGAAGAGCAGGACAGTCCTGATCATTTGTTCCTGGTTATGGAGCTAGTTAGTGGTATGTCATTTTTTTTTTACAGAACTCATCCATTTTGACCGACATCTTTTACTAATAATAGTCTTTCTTCACAGTTTCATGGATATGCTGAAAATCGTAATAATAACTTTTAACAATATTGCCTATTCACATTTGACTATTATTTTTGAAAACACTTGAAAACCAATAATTAACTCCTTTGTAACTTAAAAATAATTAATTTTCCTGTCATCTGTACTCTACCTTTAATAAATAACCTACCAACATTTTGCTCATGAATAATGTTATATTTCTAGGTGGCGACTTGTTTGATAGTATCGCGGCCGCTTGCAAATTCTCTGAGCCTCAAGCGCGTTTGTTAATCGGCCATCTAACATCAGCTATCGCATACCTACACTCGCTTTCCATAGTGCATCGTGACATCAAACCAGAGAATCTATTGGTAAGCGACCTATTAACCCACATCCGACATATCGACACTCATTTCGCAAACATCCGCTCGAATTCTGTTTATTAATCACTTGTTGTTCGCTCTATTGTGTTCTTTCCCTAAACGTGTAACAACTTCTTATCTTCAAAACTTTGTAATTTTGTTTAAAAGCTACACAGTTTTGGTGAATTTCTAATTTTGCTGTTTTATGCATTTTGGAACCCGATGTTTCGCACACTACATACAATTCTATACGTATTCATAGAAACTGGGCTAGATACCACCGGCTAAAATTAAAATCCATCTGTCACTTTCAAAATAATAAAATTGAAAAAGGACAGGCGATTTATTTATTCTATATGGTTTTACACTTTGTCCGCTAGATTTTGACGCGCATTTGCACGTTTCCCCATTATTTCTGTCGATTTTATCCGCCATATCATATGACGACGGATGAAAATGACAGTTAACGCATAAAACCACCGACTATAAATCAAAAACCGGAGAGAATAGACCTCCTGTCCTTTTCCAATGTTTTTAATCTGAAAGTGACAAATGGATTTTAATTTTAGTTTAAGTCGACAAATCTAGAATTGAGCCTACTGACAGTTTAAAATATCGTCCATGAAGTAGGCACATATAAAATTTGATGAACATAGCATTTATAATTTGTTTTGAGTCATTCTTCGCAATAACATATGATTATGATTACTCAGTTGTTGTTGTTTCCAAAGGTCAAAAACGCTTATAAGATTATCTAGTCTAGTGCATTATGTAAACTGCATTGACTCGAAACCTTACAAGTTGTAAGAATCTAGTCTACAAAGCACGTTGGTTTTTAAAAACAACGATTTGCTGCTGTAAGGGACAACGCACCAGAAACTGATAAGGGGTATCTCGGTCAACGAAACTGAACAACTTCGACAGGAACTTCTTTCTAGAAATGAAAAAAAATGGGTTTCTGATACAACTTGTCTGAGCGAGGTAAACATTATATATGGGAAAGTCTATTTTTCTTGGTGAAAGTTGTTTAGTTTCGTTGACTGAGCAACCCTTATCAGTTTCTGGTACGCTGTCCCTTACACCCGGTACGTTTGGACGAAGCCCTTGACATATAAATAAGACGCTTCCGTTAGGCAAGATAGAAATAGTATATAGCTATGATAATGAAACCGACATCTGTGTGTATCGCTTACATAGACTTGCATATGACATTTGCGTAAGTTGCGGTCAAATATCAATGCATTTGTGCATTGCTAACATCGTCATTGAATGTAACAATCTCTAGTTCTAGGCAATTGAAGCGATTGACCTTCTACATAGAATCATGTATAGCAAACGTGGACATAAAGATCAGGGTAAACAAAATTATGTTAAAATACAAACATAAATCAAATCTATATCATCATCTCCCTTGCCTTATCCCGTATCTTACGGGGTCGGCTACCTAACCAAGGGGATTGAACGAGGGTACTGGTTTTTACACAGAGCGACTGCCATCTGACCTCCGCAACCCAGAAGGGAAACCAGACCCAATCCTAGATTAGGTCAGTGTTTTCAAGCCGCCAATGCTTATCACTGGCCTCTGACATGGCTTAACGACTAATATCTACGGTATTAAACGATATTAACCGGGACCAACGGCTTAACGTGCCTTCCGAAGCACGGAAAAAGCGCCGAATAAACGTACATATGAAAAAATATATCTTACGTAGTATGTAGGTTCAACGGTGTAGATAAAGATGTTTTCACAGATAATAAAATAAATATCAAAAAGGAGTGTATTATTGTCTATATAACAGTACACTGAAACACCGCTCCCTTCCTTTAAAATATGTCCGGAAAGAGAATTTTATACCCAAAAATCTATCAATCCAGTATGGAAGCAAATAAAAAAAGTAGTTCTCCAAGAACTTTACGCTATCAACAACCGTTATATGTTCAAGGTGGAGGTGGGTCCAGATGGCAGCATTCGAGGGTTGAAGCTGGCTGACTTCGGTCTGGCGGTTGAAGTGTGGCGTCCACTGCACGCCGTCTGCGGGACGCCCACTTACGTCGCACCGGAGATATTGCTCGAGACTGGATACGGGCTAAAAGTAAGCATCATTAAAGATACAGCATTCGAGGGTTAAAAGCATTAAAAAACTGTTTATTTTACTTCCACAAAAATTACAAGTTTAATTAAGTTAAGTAGAAACAGAAGTAATAGTTTTACTGACTGACTTCGGTCTGGCGGTTGAAGTAATTTCGGCCTGACGATTTAAGTCGCATTTAGTAGTTTCTATGATATTTTGCGTAATACCGGTCATTTGATATTTTGTATAACCGCAAAAGGAATCATTTCATGATAAATAACTTATACGTAGATACAGATTCCAGTCAGCCTTCAAGCGCAACAGGGAGGAAAATGTATGATTCCAGTTTTAGATTTTCCCCATCCAATGTTTCTAATATTTTCCGTATGTAGATAAACAATCCAGCTATTTGAACTAAACTGCCTCCGTGGTCTAGTAGCTAGTGCCATGGACTCCCGATCCGGAGGTCCTGGGTTCGATTCCCAGGGGGGAAACACAAAGTTGATATTTGAGAATTTATCACTTTGTGAATTTTTCCCCAGTTTGGTTAGGACATTGCAGGCTGAATCACCTGATTGTCCGAAAATAAAAAAAGATATCGTGCTTCGGAGGGCACGTTAAGCCGTCGGTCCCGGCCGCTGTCTTTGATAGTGGTCGTTACTCAAACCATGTCAGAGGCCTGATATTTGTGCTACTAGGCGGTTTAAAAACTCTGACACCAGGGTTCATCTGGTCGATAGACTCGATACCCACTCGAAAAGAAGAAGAAGAACTAAAGTGTTTCAGATATCTATTGGGCAACTATAATATATTCTAAAAATTCTGTGACACCTGGAGCCGTATTTTTGAATCACTCGAACTCGAATGCGCATACGAAAGATTAACTTTCGCATGCGATTTTTATGCAATTTGCCATACGAACATTACTCTTTCGTATGCGCATTAGCTTTCGAACGGTTCAAACTTACGACTCCTGTAATGTTGCCTGAATATGGTGGCTAAAATTCTACAAATTCTACTTCCATGCTCGACTGGGAGAGAGAGAAAAACATAGAATGTGCCAACTGCATTTCTTCCCGGGCATGCTGTAAAAACCAGCTAAGGGATCCAAGGGTTTCTGTATGTTGCAAGTTAGGCGATAGGCTTCTTCTTCTGTCGAGTGGGTATCGAGTCTATCGACCCGATGAACCCTGGTGTCAGAGTTGGCTGACAACCTGTCACTACAGCAAATACCTACAAATCTATCTCAAACAACCCTCAAAACTTTGTCAGATGTGGCGGAACGACCTTTGTTTAGGTCGTTTACGCTCTGCCTACCCCATTAGGCATAAAGGCGTGATTCTATGTATGTATGTACTAGATCTATCACAAGTAGACCCAGTAAACAAGTAACATAAGCATAAATTATTATTACATTATACACATAAGCGTAAATTAAATAAGAAAACATACTGCGCCGACCCCAAATAATGGGATAAGGGCAAGGGAATGATGAATGATGACACATAAGCATAAATTATTATTACAAAAGACAGCTAAACTCATCTCTCCACGCTTACAGATCGACGTATGGGCAGCGGGCGTGATCCTATACATCCTGCTGTGCGGTTTCCCGCCGTTCTCGTCCCCGGACGGCGACCAAGAGAAGTTGTTCGACGCGATCCTGTCCGCGCGCCTGGAGTTCCCCGCGCCGCACTGGGAGCGGGTTTCTGCTGGCGCTATCGACCTGGTGGCCAACATGTTGCGGCCTCAGCCTGAACTGCGTTTCGCCGCTGAAGATGTACTGGATCATGCTTGGATGTCGGTGAGTAGGTTCTCGTCCCCGGACGGCGACCAAGAGAAGTTGTTCGACGCGATCCTGTCCGCGCGCCTGGAGTTCCCCGCGCCGCACTGGGAGCGGGTTTCTGCTGTTGCTATCGACCTGGTGGCCAACATGCTGCGGCCTCAGCCGGAACTGCGCTTCGCCGCTGAAGATGTACTGGATCATGCTTGGATGTCGGTGAGTAGATTGTGACCAGGACTGCCCTCAGAAGGAAAAAATCCATAACTGCATCCTACCATGTTGCGCGTAAAATGCAAAAGACTTTCGACTATCATATATTTTGGTTAAATAAACTTGAAGGTACAGGGCTTTTTTAAAAAGGAAGCATTTTATTTCTTTTATTTTTTTATTTACATAGATTTTGCATATTTTGAATAGTTTTTTAGATTTCGCTAAAATCTGTAGTTATGGTTTTTTTTTCTTCTGAGGGTAGAGGAGCCGTGTGTTTGATCCTCTAGAAGTCCACTGCGCATACGAAAGAGTAACTTTCGCGATTTTCATATAATTTACTATGCGAACTTTACTCTTTTGCATACGAAAGAACTAGCTTTCGAGCGGTTCAAAAATACGACTCCTTATTGATTGACCGCCAGAGGGCAAGGTTTAACAAGTCTTTAGCGAGTAGGTTTCCTTGGGCGGCACTTGTTAATACAGATATGATCGCCAAAAGTTTTCCATCTTAACAAGTATGCATCGAACCTATCAAAGGCGATTCATGCAAGTGCAATATCACATTTATCTTCGCCACTTTTTAACAAAAGCCTTGTCCATTTCCAGGAGGACTACGATGAAAGCAGCGACTTCCGCACATGGTACGACGAGGACTCCTCATAGCTGGGCGCGGCCCCGCCCCCCGCCTCCCCCCAGTAAGGGTGCTACTTCTGTGACGTCATCGAACCCCCGCGATCGATGACGTCAGACGACTGATCTAAACTGAGCAATAAAACCTCTTCCGCGAGAACACTCGCCCCCGTCTCTGACGCGATCAAATAACAGAATGGCTACTTTGGACAGTTTGACGAAGTTTCGTACGGAGCACTCGCTAAGTGAGCGAGTGTGTCACGAGTAGTGCTTGTAGCTGCGCCCGATGTACGCTTGGAGCTCCCGCGTATGCCTTCCGATACGTTGACACCAATACCAAAGCTCTATTAACATAATTTATTGTTTTTTTTTACTCAGTAAACGATGCTGCGTTTATGTAGCGATGAAATCTTATTTAAAATGAAATGTTTGTTTATGTATCACGAGAGACCGTATGAGGAATTTCTCGGGCTAGTATGTCTGAAGTATTAGAGATTTTTCTCAATTTTTTTTGTGCTTGATTGATTTGGTGCGGCTTTTCTATAAATAAGTTCACAGAAATTTCTATTCACCGCGTTTAGACTTAAAACGATCTCCTACGGTTTTCTTTTGATTTTGTTTTGTTATCCAATCATTAATAGATTGAAAGTAGGTTAAAAAAATTATAGGTAATACATATTTATAAAAAAAGAATTATTTTGTGATATAACACTGTAATATACGAGTAATATAATAATATTTAATTATTTGAATGAATTCATATTTACGAGTATAGAACACCATGCTTATTGTATAATTATTCGCTTTAAGGCTATATGCGCTCTTTGCTTCTGTTGTAACAAATGGTATTGGAATAGATTTATATCATATCACGTTTTATTCGTAATGAAATATAACTATTATACGAAAATTATTACCAATTACGAATTGGACATTAAATCTCAAAGTTATATAGAATTTAAAATTACGATTCTTAACTGTTTTGGTGCCAAAATTTCATTTCATTCATTATAAATCGAATTATATTCATTGCATGCAGCGATCAACGTTCCTCTCGAATATGCTATTGTTATTGAATTTCTTTTAGTGTTTAGAACTATCCCCCCGCTATATGGCAGAAATATTCACAACATTGTCCGAAAAGAGCAGGCCTTTAAATTCGTCCATTTCCAGAAGCTAATATTAACATGAATATGTACTTACTTAAAAACTTTATGATGTATGGGTTAAATTAAATTGTATCTGCCACATGAACACGAGACGACTGATAAATTAGATATAAGACACTTTTTAGAACTACAATTTGGTCCATATTTCTCTCATTTATATTGCATTTATGTAATAAAGAAACTTCGACCAATCGACCTTCCTGTTCTTTTGGGACAATTAAAGGCCCCAAAAATTCATACATAACATTCCGATCTGTGTTTTTACAGAATTTTATAATGATTGTCAAATTACCGACTTGTCCAATGAAGTTATTGATAAATAAGTACATAAATAACAGGAGTGAATAAATGCATGGTATGGTAAATGGAAAGATAGCTGCCACAATGATGTTATAATATAGGTTTATTATTGTGCAAGGTAGTGGGAAAAATATTTAGACATAAACACTACTCAATAGTTCCTGGTTGAATCTTCCCAATGGCAAACTATCATTTCCAGTTTACCATTTAAGTATGAATTGTAAGCTGTTATGAATTGAATTGTAACATCAAAACATGTATCAAAGTGGCACTGTTTCTACAATAATATTTTGGAAAATAAGTTGTTTTTTATTGCTTTATATACACTTCCTTTATTTTTGCTTATGTTAAAAAGTGCAAAGATAAGTTAAAGAAAAGTAAACGTACGCACAAAAGTGATCTATCACCTACTTAGCAACCCATAGACTGCAGATCAAGACAAGACCTTTACAGCTTCAGAGTTCACGATACAAACTCTAGTACTCGCCTCAGAGACTTAACTACTGAACCAGATACCCCAAAACCATTTGATAAAAAAATTACTCCGATGTCCGTTATCAAAGATCCTCAACTACTAGAACAAAGATCTGAGACTTTTAGATCAAAGATCTCACCTCAGACTACTAGATCAGAGATCTTAGACTACTAGATCAGAGATCTCAGACTACTAGATCAGAGATCTCAGACTACTAGATCAGAGATCTCAGACTACTAGATCAGAGATCTCAGACTACTAGATCAGAGATCTCAGACTACTAGATCAGAGATCTCAGACTACTAGATCAGAGATCTCAGACTACTAGATCAGAGATCTCAGACTACTAGATCAGAGATCTCAGACTACTAGATCAGAGATCTCAGACTACTAGATCAGAGATCTCAGACTACTAGATCAGAGATCTCAGACTACTAGATCAGAGATCTCAGACTACTAGATCAGAGATCTCAGACTACCAGATCAGAGATTTCAGACTACCAGATCAGAGATGTCAAACCACCAGATCAGAGATATCAGACTACCAGATGAGAGATCTCAGACCACTAGATCAGAGATCTCAGACCGACAGATCAGAGATATCAGACCGCCAGATCAGAGATCTCAGACCGCCAGATCAGAGATCTCAGACCACCAGATCAGATATATCAGACCACCAGATCAGAGACCTCAGACCACCAGATCAGAGATCTCAGACTACTAAATCAAAGATCTCCAACTACTAGATTAAAGATTTCAACTTCAAACTCTTAGCTGGAGAAATATTTCCTTATTTATTTATTTAAAAGGGATTCGAGGGTTACAGTGTATTGTAATTTAGGCGATGGGCTGACAACCTGTCACTACAGCAATACACATTACAATCTAAAATTGCCCTCAATTTATGTCAGACGTGGCGAAAGCGCCTTTTAGGAGGCGTTTTACGCTCTGCCTACCCCGTAAGGGATAAAGGCGTGGTTTTGTGTATGTATGTATTTATTTAACAGTTTATTGTACACAATAAAATACAAAGAACATATACATATAAAACAAAAACACAACAGGCACCTTTTCTTTTTTTTTCCTTTTTAAATTAATAAAAACTATTTGGATTGGAGTAAATGCAGGCCGAAATGCAATGGACTCATCTGTGTTTAAAGCCTTTCGTAAAATATTCAAGTAATTTTATAGTTTCTGCTTTTAACTTATATGACGTTCACTGTAATTTTTTGAGCATTCACGGCCAGTGACCAAATACCTATATCAGTAGGCAAGAAGTTTTTATTCTGAAGTCTAAGCTCTACTAGATCAGTTAATAAGATTTTGTAGGCTAGCTGGCAAAATGCACACGACTCGAAATCGCGTGAGCAAAACGCATTTTTTACTTTTTACCCATAGATTATATAGTAATCTGAAACTGTCATTGTCAAAGTCAGTCAAACAAAACTAAAAAAAAACTCAATTGTCCGTCTTGAATATTTCTTCATTTTTAAATGTTGTCGTGCTTTCTATTTCTCTAAATAACTGAGGATATACTTTTAAATACATATTTTTCAACCCGGCCCAATAATTTAGTAATATAATGGCTCATGTCGCTGATGTGAAAGTTATCTTTTCTAGGTTATGTTCTATGAAAAATGGGTTAGTATTCTACTTTCTAGCTAATAAAACAAATAATTTAGCGTGTGATACCTTGGAATGCTCATCAATAAGTGTATTACTGTTATTGCTAATGATATTTTGTATCAATAGGGTAAACAATCTTCGTTGGGGTTTGAGGAACTATAGTCGGGAGATTGACAACTTCACCACTTCAAGTTTACCCAAGAAGACCAGTGTCACTCCCCTCCCGCCCCTCTCGGAGCCTATGAGAGGTCTACCCCCGGTCACGTACGCCACCGCTGAGAGCGAGAATACTACCACAGAAGTGACAGTTTTGAGCAATGGCCTAAAAGTTGCATCAGAAAAGAAATTTGGACAGTTCTGTACTGCTGGTGGTTAGTATCAGAATAATAATCATTCTTTCATTTAATTCAAATCCATGTCTAATATTTATTTCCTGTTTTTGTGTCCAGTTCCATGTGCCTAATTCATATATTTTTTTTCTATTTTAGTGGTAGTTGATTCCGGACCAAGGTATGAAGTTGCATACCCCAATGGTATCTGCCACTTCCTTGAAAAACTGAGCTTTGGTGTAAGTATTATTTACCAATTTAACAAACTGAAATAAAGAAACTCAATGAATAAATAAAATTATAATTTTTTGCAAGTAATAGGAAGCATAAATGATATTTATTTATGGACACTCGTAATTGTGTTCACTCACTTTTATTTTACCTATTTACTAGATCTCTATCTTCTTCCACACTGCCTTGGGAGCGAGAGAAAAACATAGAATGTGCCAGCTGCATTTTCTCCCAGAAGTAGAAACCAGCTAAGGGATCCAAGGGTTTCTGTATATTGTAATTTAGATGATGGGCTGACAACCTGTCACTACAGCAACATACCTACAATAACCCTCAAAACTTTGTCAGATGTGGCGGAACAACTGCCTACCCCATTAGGGAATTAGGGCACGATTATATGTATGCATGTATGTACTAGATCTATTCCGAGTAGACCAGTAAACATAAATTATGTAAATATTTGGTTTTCAGGCCACCCACCAATTCTCCACCCGAGATGTTATGCTGCGAGAACTGGAGAGGCATGGTGGCATCTGTGACTGCCAAGGCTCCCGAGATACCACAGTATATGCAACCAGTGCTGACTCCAAGGGGTTGGAAACTGTTACTCAGGTAATGATATGACTACTTTGTTTCCTATAGCAGAGGAAGAAAGAAAGAAACAAAATCATTTATTTGGGACTAGTTATTACAATTAGACAACTAAACCTAAATAGCCTAAAAGTTACAATCAATACCAAATAGGTTCCTAGCTCAGCATGTGCTACAGTCCAAGACTGTAGCGCTGGTTTCTACAGAGCAGAAAAATAATTAAAAAGAAATATGTGTAGAACATTGATAAAACTTTCAGTTTCTATTTTTTCATAATTATAAAACAATTTCGCACTGTAAGTGCTAAATGTTATTTAATTACTTATGCAACTTGCATTTGTTTACTTTCCAATAGCACTGTTACTTACGTTGCAATAATAATGCATAATATGCTTTTTTTTAACAGTTCAAATAAGACAAGTATCCCTAATCTTAAATGTTTAGTTCATATGACATTCATGTTAGTAATGTAAACTTTTGATTCCTAGAAACATAGCAAGTGAAGAAAGATACAAAAAGTTCAGTCATATAAATTTTATAACATAATTTATTCCTATTTTTGATGATTTTTAGCACTCACAATGCTATTTTATTTCATAAAATATGCCCAGCAGTGGGACGATTTATAGGCTAAAATAAAAATAAATAATAATGTCGCTATAATTATAAAGAAAGGCTATGTATGATAAATTTGTCACTCCCACTACAAATTCAGTAGTTTAGTGGTAGAGCGATGGACCGGCATTCCAGAGACGCAGGTTCGAAAACGAATTTATTATTTTCTTTCTTAAATATAATTTATTAAGTTTCTAGAAAACTCTATCTCACATTCCAGGTACTAGCTGAAGTAGTACTGAGACCGCAACTCTCCTCAGATGAAATAGAAGCAGCACGACAAGCTGTGGCCTTTGAATTGGAGACCCTCGCCATGAGGCCAGAACAAGAAACTATTCTGATGGACATGATCCATGCTGTAAGTGGTTTGGAGTAGTATTATTAATTAGATAATGCAATGATTCGGGAAGAACACAACTATAAATCTTAACTAAAACAAGTGGGTCTATAATGAATAAGGATTAAAAATAACAGATGACAATTTATTTTAGTCAAGATATAGTGATTTTGTTTGATCGATAAATTACAGTTTTGTTGTCTGCGGTATTAAAAGTTTTTCTAAATTGTATGCAAAAAGGTATGTTTATTTCTTATTTAGAAATATAATGTACCAAACTAAACCAGCACCAAATTAAACCAGCTAAGGGATCCGTGGGTTTCGGTATATTGTGGTTTTAGGCGATGGGCTGACAACTGTCACTACAGCAATATCCCTACAAATCAATCCTAAATAACCCTCAAAACTTTGTCAGACGTGACGGCATGACCTTTGTTTAGGTTGTTTGCGCTCTGCCTACCCCATTAGGGATAAAGGCGTGGTTATATGTATGTAGAAATATCATGTGTAAAATATTATACTACTTGTGACTTGCCTTTGGATGGATTGCCCATCTACCTAAATTAGATATTGGACTCAAGCACAAAAGTATTCCATATTCTTCTGTCACTATACAAGCTCTTTATTATGTACTATGTTCCTACTTGAATGTAATTTCAATAAATTATGTATAATTGTTAGTAACTGGCAGTTTGACCAACATTTTGATAGAGATTTGATTTTTAACAGATTTTCGATCCGGCTCGAGGGACTGATGTTACCTTCGCCTTCGATTACTACGTATTAAAACGCACAAACTCAACTGGCAAAAATATATATTTACCAAGCTAAAACAAAAACTAAAACTGAGAGCCATCAAAATATAAAAACACTTCAAAATATACATCTATCAAAATGTTGGTCAAGCTGCCAGTTACCAATAATAATAATGCATTATTTTCTCATGATTTGTAGGCTGCCTACTGGAACAACACATTGGGATTGCCAAAGATTTGTCCACAAGAACAAGTGAACAAAATAGACCGCGGTGTCATCCTGAACTATCTGAAGAACCACTACACTCCTGAAAGGATGGTCGTTGCCGCTGTTGGGGTGAGATAGCAAAATAAAGTAATAAATTCTCATATGAGATTAAGACTCTGTCCCTTTCTGACTCGAAAGGAAACGTGTTATTTGACCGTCGAACGCAATGCCAGGAGTGAAGACGGCTTTGCCTCTTTATAAGGATGCCGCCTCTTTAACTCTAGTAGCATGTGATGTGCCTTAAGCAGGATCTCTCGTTTCCGCACTGATGCAAGAGAGATCCGAAAGTCCGGCAAATGTTTTGTTGAACTGCCTTACTCTCTCTTTATCACCTAGACACAGCTCGGACACTCCTAACTATCATTGTCATTTTGGTCACACATCGACAGCTTAGCATGTGTTTGTGTGCGTGTTATAAGGGTTGACGAAATTTGTTATACCGGTCATTATCATCACTTGATTAATCTGGTTCTTGATTAAACCAACGTTTTAAAGTAGTTCACTGTAACTGAATAGTTAGAATAGATTAGGTTGCATATTTTGTATGAATGTACTTACCGTCTCTCATCATTGTTGAATCTAAAAAAGTTTCTATTGGAGTCATATCTTGTGGAAGAACGACATCCGTACACGGAACAGTATCTAACCATCTTTAGAACACAAAACTTTATTATTTCCGTTACACTGGGAAACATGTGCGCGCCATACCCGCTAAGCGTACGCTCAGTGTGGCCCACAATCCGGCGCTGAGTGCGACGCATGTCGGACTGGGGAAGGGAGGTGAATGTCCATTCTGTATGTAGTACTATTATATATTCTGTGACCTAGACTAGAGTCTTGAGTTCAGAATCCATCTTTGAGTTCTATCATCATAGGCCTTTACGTCTATGTCAGACGATTTAAACAGTGACTGGAATGCATCTTTTCTGATGGCTGTATAAGCCAATACCAGAGTGGCAGATACCACACACAGGACAGGGAAACGTTGCGCTTTTGTTATTATCGACGTTAGTTTGGTGTTTTTTGTTTCTCCTGACCGATAAAAGTCCGAACAACGCATCATGGATGTTTCTTCTGGCCATCCTTCACGCTCTTACGCCATTGGTCTCTGTTCTCGGCTAGTTTTTCCCAGCTATGGTGATCAATATTGAAAGCGGCCATATCGCACTTGGCTATTTTTTTATTTTTTTGAGTACTATACTGGTATTGTATATTTACTGGCTTTGTGTAATTTACAGGTTGAACACGGCCCATTCGTGGAATATGTCCAGAAGTACTTCGTAGACCAGAAGCCGACGTGGCACGACAATAAGACACAGAATGACCCCCAACTGGTCGACAAATCTATCGCTCAGTACACTGGAGGTATCAAACAAGTAAGTTATTTCTCTGACTAACATTTTATAACTGTATATTTTTTATTTGTTCCTTGTGCACTACAATTAGATTGTTATTTGACCATGGAACATGCAACCGCTTCGAAATGTCGGGGTAACAGTAAATAAAATCGCGGTAATCAATTTATTATAAACATAAAATAAAAAATTGAAAACTTAAAATTATGCTGAACTACCTAGATGAGACTCGTTA
Organism: Scrobipalpa costella; assembly: GCA_949820665.1. Classification (NCBI taxonomy): domain Eukaryota; kingdom Metazoa; phylum Arthropoda; class Insecta; order Lepidoptera; family Gelechiidae; genus Scrobipalpa; species Scrobipalpa costella. The sequence continues at coordinate 11,591,935 of OX463297.1, read as the reverse complement.
CACTATCCTTATCTGATTCAATAGCACAGTACCATACAGTACTAAAACTAATCTATTGTTATGTTTTGTATTTTCAGGAAGAGTGTGAAATTCCGTTATATCCTGGATCTGATCTCCCAGAACTGTCACACATTGTCCTTGGATTAGAAAGTAAGTATAAATAGGTTTCACAATCAAATAATAAACAATTTTGAGATTTTGGCACATTAATAATTAAATCCAGGCTTAGATGGTTAATATCTGGGGTAGTTTATTGAAGATATTGCCGTTATCTGCTCAATCTACTTGCCCAGTAACCGTTGTACCTAGTATACGTTTTATATTTCATGGTCAAGTGAGTAATCTCCGATGGTGTAATGGATAGGGCCGCTGCCTCCTGAGCGGGGGGGTCATGGTTCGAATCTCACCACGTACCAATGTGGTTTTCGGTTTTCGAATTTCATATGTACGTTTATTCGGCGCTTTTTCTACAGTTCTAAGCATTGGCGTCTTGAAAACTCTGACCTAATCTATGATTGGGTCTGGTTTCCCTTCTGGGTTGCGGAGGTCAGATGGCAGTCGCTCTGTGTAAAAACCAGTACTCTTGTTCAATCCCCTAGATTAGGTAGCCGACCCCGTGAGATACGGGATAAGGCTAGGGAGATGATGATGGTCAAGTGTGCAATCTAAATAACATACATACATACATAAAATCACGCCTTTATCCCTTATGGGGTAGGCAGAACGTAAAACGCCTCCTAAAAGGCGCTTTCGCCACGTCTGACATAAATTGAGGGCAATTTTAGATTGTAATGTGTATTGCTGTAGTGACAGGTAGTCAGCCCATCGCCTAAATGACAATACACTGTAACCCTTGAATCCTTTTTTTTTTCTTTTGCTGACTTCTACAGCATGCCCGGGAGGAAGGGCAACTGGAACATTCTATGTTTTTCTTTCTCTCCCAGTCCAGTATGGAAGTTCTAAATCTAAATAACATGGTATTTAATTTGCAGGTTGTTCCCACGGCGACCCCGACTTCGTGGCGACGTGTGTGCTCAACATGATGATGGGCGGCGGCGGCTCCTTCTCGGCCGGCGGGCCCGGCAAGGGCATGTACACACGCCTTTACACCAACGTGCTCAATAGGTATGTCAACCATTTCCACAGACCATATATATACAGACATATAATCACACCTAAACAAGGTCGTTCCGCCACGTTTGACGAAGTTTAGAGGGTTATTTAAGACAGATTTTTAGGTATATTGCTGTAGTGACCGGTGTTCAGCCTATCACCTAAATTGCAATATGCAGAAACCCTCGGATCCCCTAGCTGGTTTTTACAGCATGCCCGGGAGGAAATGCAGCTGGCACATTCTATGTTTTTCTCTCGCTCCCAGTCCAGCATGGAAGAACCATAGACCACAGCTAAGTTAGTTCGGGAAACACCCTGTACAAACTTGCGGAAAATACGTTACTTAAATATGTTTTGTTTTGAAACCTACAAAGACAGTGAGATGTCTGTTCCTGTATAACCAAGGACGTAGTCAGGATTCCTGTGCCGTCAGGCGCCCAAATTTGGGGCTCTCAATGAGTCGCCCAAATTCAGGGCTCACCGTCAGGCGCTCAAATTCGGACCTTACCACGAGGCGCCTAAATCCAATACTCACCGTCAGGCGCCCAAATTCGAGACTCACCATAAGGCGCCCAAATTTAGGGCTCAACATGAGACGCCCAAATTCAGGGCTCTCTGTCAGACGCCCAAATTCAGACCTCGCCGTCATACGCCCAAATTCGGAGCGCACGGCCAGGCCTCACCGTATTTTTTTACTATTCTTTTGAATAGGCGTCTTGAGAAGATTTGTAATAAAAAACGGTGAAATTAAAATTTGGAAATGTATTTGCAGTTTATCAGTTTTCAGTTACCATAGCAACAGTGTCAACATTAGGGTTGCCAGGAAAAGGAGGCTATAATCCCAATTCAAAACACGCCTCTTGCAGATACCATTGGATGTTCAACGCGACCGCATACAACCACGCGTACGGCGACACCGGCCTGTTCTGCATACACTCCGCGTCGCCGCCCAACCGCCTGTACGACACCACGCTCGTCATCGCGCGCGAGCTCGCCAACATGGCCGGCAAAGTCGGCGAGACCGAACTCAAGGTAAACATTTAAAACATAAATGAGCACAACAGATCATTTTTCTTAAACATGCGCGAAAATATTGTCTTTATTTTTGAATAAAGAACACGCGTAGTATCATATTTACGTAGACTGAAAAATCAAAATCACTTCCCGGCGCGTGTTATGAATTTGGAACGAAGAGCGCGCCTGCAATGTCGTATGAAACGGCGTGCTGTTTGAATTTAGAACTCTTTCATCTATCGTACACATTGCGTTCTCGTAGCTGTATAGCCACAGATGCGTTTACCTTTCGGACCAAACTGTAAAATAAAAAAATAAATTGGCGGTAAAGCGGAGTTCGTTGTTAATTATTTTGTTAATAAACATAAATTAAAATGAGTTCCGATGATTCTGAAAGTTAAAATGAAATGGACATTGACTGCACTCCACCAGATTTAAGATCAGAAGCTAAATTAGCGATGGAAAACCTGCTTCCAGCGAAATCAAAAGAAAATTAAATTTATTATGTAAAAGGCCCTTTTTTATATCCTTGCATTTTTTTAAGAAAAGCACTATATATGCCTCGGCCGAAATGGCAATTGCCTGTCTCGTATCATTGAAGTCCTCGCCTGCGGCTCGGCCTTCAAACTTATACTCGACCTGCAATTGCCTATTTCGCTGCCTTTGCAATAATGTACTATTAATTATTTCTAGGAATTTCACGTGTGATTAAAGAGGTTGAGGTAAATCTCACGATATCTTACTAGAGTTGGGGGTTATATCGTCAATAAATCATCAAAATCCTTGAGATGTTGAAATCTCCTATAATTCGAGCCTTAGGATCATCATCATCTCCCTAGCCTTTATCCCGTATCACTCGGGGTTGGCTACCTAATCTAGTGAATTGAACGAGGGTACTGGTTTTTACACAGAGCCTTAGGATGTATCAAAATATTTATAATTTTTTTGTTTTTAAACATTTGAAAAGACCTTGCTTCCATGCTGGACTGGCAGCGAGAGAAAAACGTAGAATATGCCAGCTGCATTTCCTCCAGTGCATGCTGTAAAAACCAGATAAGGGATCCGAGGGCTTCAGTATATTGTAATTTAGGCGATCGGCTGACAACCGGTCACTACAGCAATATACCTAAAATCTATCTTCTAATCCCTCAAAACTTAGTCAGACGTGGCGGAACGACCTTTGTTTAGGTCGTTTACGCTCTGCCTACCCCAATAGGGATAAAGGCGTGATTATATGTATGTATGTATGAAAAGACCTTCAGACAAGACCAAGAAGCACTCAGAAGAGACAGTGACTATAACTGTATGAGCAGTCTGTGTAAACTTGTTGAATGTTTACAGAGAGCCAAGACCCAACTGCAGTCAATGCTGTTGATGAACCTTGAGGCGCGGCCGGTCGTCTTCGAGGACATCGGGAGACAAGTCCTCGCCACCGGCAAGAGGAAGCCTCCTTCATACTTCATCAATGAAATAGGTATTATTCAATTCTCGGCCAGGGCAGACGTTTGAATGATCAGTTTAAATGTCTGTTTCTGGGTCTGGGTGTTCTTTGTGTTTGTTTCTGTGTATGTCCATGGCACCCCGATACAGGGAATCCTAGTGGGGGCTATGAGTGTGATCGTGATTTTTTTTGTTTTTAATTTTTGTATTATAATAGGCATTTACTAGTGATTCCAATTTAAAAGTCTCACTTAACTGCCTCCGTGGTCTAGTGGCTAGTGCCATGGACTCCCGATCCGGAGGTCCTGGGTTCGATTCCCAGGGGGAAACACAAAGTTGATATTTGAGAATTTATCACTTTGTGTATTTTTCCCCAGTTTGGTTAGGACATTGCAGGCTGAATCACCTGATTGTCCGAAAAGAAAAAAAGATTACGCGCTTCGGAGGGCACGTTAAGCCGTCGGTCCCGGTCGCTGTCTTTGATAGTGGTCGTTACTCAAACCATGTCAGAGGCCTGATAGTTGTGCTACTAGGCGGTTTAAAAACTCTGACACCAGGGTTCATCGGGTCGATAGACTCGATACCCACTCGAAAGAAGAAGAATTAAAAGTTCATCTGTGTAAAGCCTGCTACACACAGTCACGCGCGGCTCAAGGTTATTTAGCGCTCGTTTCTGCGGCTTGTGTGTAGCAATCGATTCTCAGCGGGACAAGGTAATATCTTTGTTGGCTTTACTAGACTGACTTAGAAAAAAATTACGCAAGTCACGCTTATCAGAAGAAATTAGACCCTTGTATCACATGCCCGTCGCGCTCATAAGTAATCTGTGCTTGTACCCATAACTACAAATAAAACGTGATTTTACTGACTACCGAATCGAATTATTAGGATTCAAGTGTGACAGTTACAGAGATCATCTAAACCGATAATTTAAAAATCAAACTTGCGCTGATACGTGATTGATATTTTTTTCTAAAAAAATACTTAGAGATAAGACAAATATAGCATCGTCACAAAATACTATAAAGGACGTACCACTGTAAGAAGTTGCTCGCATTTGCGTGCGAATAAGCTACTTTTTTTCTCAACTGGGATTATGTTGTTTCAGAAAACGTGACAGTAGACGACATAGTGCGAGTGGCGCAGCGCCTGCTGAGCTCGCGGCCCGCCATCGCGGCGCGCGGCAAGCTCGCGCACATGCCCTCGGTGGAGGAGATCCACGCCAACATCGCCGCCAAGTCGGACGCGCCCGCCTCCGGCCGCCGCAACCTCTTCAATGTGTAACGCTAGTAGTGTAGCCAGCAGCCATACACAGGCTCAACAAACTTTATTTACTTTAAATTCCATGTCACTGTTAAAATATATAGTATTTTTCTCTTTTTTAGTCACTGTTTCATTTGTATAGCTTTATCGTTATACGCATTTTATTGGCGAATTAGAATAGTAGAGTTATTTTTTTTTACATTATACCTATAGGATATTTATCAATATGCATTTCAGGGAAATATGGAAACTCAATTATTTGTTTAAAAGTTTATTATACGTGATGTACAGGAATCTTATAAATATGAACTATACAAAATTTAAAAAACAAAATTAAAACTGATTTGGATATAAATTCGATGACCTGTTTTTTGTTAGCGAAACTATTGTCATGTTGGAGTAACTCAGTCTTGCTATACGTACATGTACATTCAATGTAAATATTTAATTCTAATAAAACATAAAATTTCTTCCAAATTAAATTGGTTTTCATAATCAACAATTACTACTAATGGATACAGTTTGTATAATAAAAATAGAATAACAGGGCTTACATTCTTACTGGCAATATGATATGCTACAAATAGAAAAAAAAACAAAATGATTATGCCCTAACACGCTTACTTTCCGCTGCAGCTAATTCCACAGCCTTCATAGCTGCTTCATCAGCATTGTTGATGATGTGGAATGGAAGACCAGATTCGCGGAGAGTTTTCAAAGCATCTGCAGAGTTGGTGCCTTCTAATCTGATGACCAATGGGAGTTCAGGAAGCTTTTCTTTGCAGGCAGCTATTAATCCATTCGCGATTGTGACGCAGTTCACAATACCTACAACAAAATAAGGTTAATAATAGTGCAAACAGCTCCAACATTGAATGAGATTGATAATAAATTAATACCATAAATAAATAGTTACAGCCGATTTTTAGATTACTTTCTGTCTATTTTGTTATGAAGAGTATTATCACTTTATCATTATCAGGGTCAAGTTCATTCTTGAATAGAGCAATGTTTATAAAAAGTTGGTGTAAGTAAATAGGGTGATATATGTACACACCTCCAAATACATTAACAAAGATAGCCTTGACTTTAGGGTCAGACTCCAATATCCTCAAAGCAGCTGACACTTGTGCTTGTCCAACTCCACCCCCCAGGTCCAGGAAGTTAGCGGGCTTGCCACCGCGGAGGTTGATGAGGTCCATAGTGGCCATGGCGAGACCTGCTCCGTTCACCATGCAACCAATGCTGCCGTCCATTTGAATGTAGGTAAGATTGAGCTTTGCTGCTTCATGCTAAGAGAAAAACCACACAAAGAAAAATGAGTATGTATGATAGATACCAAACGACGTAAAAATATGAGATACCACAAACATTTTCCAATAAGTTTTAGTGATATTCTCATATTTGTATAAGTTATCTCTCTTCAGTCATCAGTTTATAACTTTTCATCAGACCCGTTTTGTTATTTAAGACAAATAGACTCTGTTATCTCTATATTAAAATAAACTTGTCTTAAAAGTAGCTCTATCTTATCAATATGAGATATTTATAAAGAACTGTAACAGTCTATTGATTAAATTTACCTCTCGTGGGTCGGTAGTAGAAACATCATCAAGTGCAAATATTTCCTTTTGTCTGAACTCAGCATTATCATCAAAATTGATTTTAGCATCAACAGCTATCACTCTACCATCATCAGTTTCTACTAAGGGATTAATTTCAATTTGAGTTGCATCAACCTGAAAAAAAAACAACAATTACAATATGAATACTAAAAAAAACTACTGGAGATGGATCAGGATAAAACTTGGCACACATCTAGGTTCAGTCCTGGAATGAAATGTAGGTTTACTTTTTACTGCGGGAAAATAAATCTTTCGCATGGGAAAACTTATTAAGCAGCAGGTGAAACCACTGGCAAAAACTAATAAATAAAAACAATTATAAAGGTAGTCTCAAATAAAATGAACTCTAGAATCTATCCTATATTTTAGATAGGTACTAAAATGTCTTACGTTTAAAAATAGTTTCCAAATATTTTTAACTTCATCGGCACACTTCTTCTTCAAAGCACCTTTGAATTCTAAAAAATCTGCTACTTCATTAGCCATCTTGTCCGTTACACCTTCATAGATGTCTATTGGGATGGTCTTCAACAAGTGAGGGGTTTCTTCAGCAACTGCTTCAATGTCCATCCCTCCAGCAGGAGAAGCCACTAATGCAGCCCCATTGACACTCCTGTCCATTATAATACTTATATAGGTCTCCCGCTTGATGTTTACACTCTCCGCTACCATTACCTTGTCCACCAACAAACCTTCTTTAGGAGTTTGCTTTGTAATTAGTTTATGTCCAAGCATATTCTTAGCCAAATCTACTATTTCATTAGGGTTTTTGGTCAAGTGAACTCCTCCTTTGAATCCATTGTCGAAATGACCTTTTCCTCGACCACCAGCCAAAATTTGAGCCTTTATTACATACTCGTTGGCCTTGAAACCAGACAAACTTTTAGGATTCAAACTTGTATCCAGAACGCGGAAGTCTTGAATAGAAACTTGATACTTGCGTAGCAGGTCTTTGCTGTGGTATTCTTGCAGGTTCAAATTTCTCCTGGCATTTATTTGGGGGCAGTATTTTCGGTTCAGGAGTGAGAATAATTTCAAATTCTTACAATTCTTCATAGCAGCCATACTGAAGATCAAAGGTGAAAAGTAGACTTAGTTATAACCTATAACTTCAGTTTGCAAAGTTCTGGCTTTTACAGTCGATACAGATAGTAATGACACAATACCTTTAAAGATCTATAAATCCAAATTAAATTCGCGAATAAATGAGATAATTTAGAGAGAATGAAATATTGATAAGATAAGAGCGATTATCAGCGCTCACTTTTTAAAAAAACATAACAACAGCTAGTGTAGTGCCGCTGTAATCATATTTTCTTTGATTGAAATTCTTTCCGGTATTCAATCATATTCTATTCCGGAATAATAATTTATTTATCAATAAACACTTTCTATACTTTTTCGATCGATTGCAAAAAGCAGACCTTTTGTTTGTTCTTTTAGGTTGGTTGAATCAAAGACCGATCGTCTATTTATAATATAGTACCTACATACAAGGAGTTTATTTATTTTTAAATATTTCTAAAAAGATTATACGACTGATCAGTCAACTACATTTTAGTACAACCCTACAACTGTCAAAAATAATTTTCAGGTTAGGCAACATAACCATGAAAATGTTGCAAGAATACAAAATGTTCGTTCTTTCCAATATGAGAAATATTGCGTTATTTTCCAAAAACGTAAGATTGTTTTAAAAACACAATAAATTTCAGTAGGTTGCACAGAAAAAATACGTTGGAATGCGTATTTAAAAATCAAACAAAACATTTGAACTAGTATACATTTTCTAAAAATGGCAAGACCTTAGCGGAAGTCAAATTTCAGGTACCAACATGACGTTTTGATGTGGCAACTTCCTTTTTCTCGTGTTCTTTTGACAAGACGAGGTTATAATTTCTATTTCCGAATAGAAAAGTAAGTGTTTATCGCTAATTATACGTACATTTTGTTAAAGTAATTGGTTATTAGTGATACTATTAAGTGGTCTGTGTTTTGCTTTTAGGCTGAGGCAATGGCCGAAGAAAACTGGAACGACGAGACCGAAGGTGGCAGCATGGCTGTAGATGCCATGCCGCTGCCGCAAGCCGCTGACATTCCCGAAATTAAACTTTTCGGGAGATGGAGCTGCTACGATGTTCAGGTCTCGGACATGTCCCTCCAGGACTACATCTCAGTGAAAGAGAAGTACGCCAAGTACCTGCCTCACTCCGCTGGAAGGTATGCACACAAACGATTCCGCAAAGCACAATGCCCCATCGTCGAGCGTTTGACCAACTCATTGATGATGCACGGTCGCAACAACGGCAAGAAGCTCATGGCCGTCAGAATCGTGAAGCATGCGTTCGAAATCATCCACCTTCTAACTGGCGAGAACCCTCTGCAAGTGCTGGTTACCGCTATCATCAACTCTGGTCCCCGTGAGGACTCGACTAGGATCGGTCGTGCCGGTACCGTGCGTCGTCAAGCCGTCGATGTGTCCCCTCTGAGGCGAGTTAACCAGGCTATCTGGCTGCTGTGCACCGGAGCCCGTGAGGCTGCCTTCAGGAACATCAAGACAATCGCCGAGTGCGTTGCTGATGAGCTGATCAACGCCGCTAAGGGATCATCAAACTCTTACGCTATCAAGAAGAAGGATGAATTGGAGCGTGTTGCTAAATCCAACCGTTAATTTTTAAGAGTCGGACTCAATAAACCTAAGAAAACTAATGTTCTGGTTTTTATTTCTCCGTATAACTTATTTAGTTTATTAGTTCCACATAAACAATTTAAAGAATCTTATAATAGACTTGCTAAAATTATACATATATACTACAGTAGATACTACACAATACACATTGCTAATTTATCAATAGATTATGACTGAAATTATCAATTCTCAAATTTTAGGGTTCTGTAGTTTGTTAGCAATCTTTGGACACCAAAATCTAAATTAAAAAACAAATCTTTCTGGTGTGCAAGTTAGTGAGTGCAAAATTAATTAGACTTGCAAATATTTATACTGACGGTACATACTACTTACACTACATTTGATAATTTATCATCAGATTATATTTGGAATTGTTAATTTCTTTTGGACACCAACTAAATGGATTCTGTCGACCCTCATATTGAAAATCATACATAAATATCACGCCTTTATCCAAAACGGGGTAGGTAGAGCGTCAACCACCTAAACAAAGGTTGTTGCGCTACGTCTGACAAGTATTGAGGGCCAATTCAGAAAGATATGTATTGCTGTAGTGACAGGTTGTCAGCCCATCGCCTACATTACAATACTCTGAAACCCTCTACGAATAAGTCTTATTCGAAGGAAACCCTTGAATCCCTAAGTTGATTTTTACTCCCAGTTCAGCATGGAAGGAATTATGCGATCTATAGATTTTATTTTCTCCTCACTTTCTTAGGCCTATCTATATTCATGAGGACTTGTGGCTGGCTATAAGGCCCATATATGGCATCTGGCAGACTAAAGGAAGTAGTTCTTATAATAATTGTATTGTTAAAAAAATAGTCTCATGCTGGACTGGGAGCAACAAAAAGCTGGACTGGGAAGGAAAAAAACATGTTTGAAGTTTAATAAATAAATAATTAAAAAAAATACGTTTATTTCAAGTAACAGCAGACTCATAATTGGGTTAGTAAAAAGATAATGAACTTATGACGTAAGGGTTAGTACAAATCGTATTTTAACACTTAATGCCGTGACATGCAAGTCACAGCAGTGCGTGATATATATACAATCAAATCTATCGGCTATCATCTTCAAGACGGTGTTGGCGCTGGCCCGCACTCTGCGCACGAGAGACGCACACCGTTTGCGCATCGTCGCGAAGAAGCAATCGGTGCGCGCCTCCGCGAACATACCAGACGCGCTGCAGTAGCGGGGCAGCCCCATCACCGCTCTGAAAGCGTTATTATATTGGACGCGGAGGGCGCTATACGCTTTCTACATACATAAAACCACGCCTTTATCCCTTACGGGGTAGGCAGAGCGTAAACTCCTCGTAACAGGCGCTTTCGCCACGTCTGACAAAAATTGAGGGCAAATTTGAGATTGTAATAATTTGTATTGCTGTAGTGACAGGCTGTCAGCCCATCGCCTAAATTACAATACACTGTAACCCTCGAATCCCTTTTGCTGACTTCTACAGCATGCCCGGGAGGAAGGGCAACTGGAACATTCTATGTTTTTCTATCTCTCCCAGTCCAGCATAGAACGCGTTCTGGGTGTAGTTTACCCACAGGCTGCACGTGTAAAGAGATGTAATGGTGCGGTCAAAGGTCTTCTTCTTAGCGAGTAGATTCTCGAGTCAAATGACCAGATGAACCCTGGTGTCAGAGTTTTCAAACCGTCTAGTAGCACAGCTAATAGGCCTCAGACATGGTTTGAGTAACGACCACTATCAAAGACAGCGACCGGGACCGACGACGGCTTAACGTGCCCTCCGAAGCACGGAATCTTTTTTTCTTTTTGGACAATCAGGTGATTCAGCCTGCAATGTGAAAAATTGACAAATATCAACTTTGTGTGTTCCCCCTGGGAATCGAACCCAGGATCTCCGGATCGTAAGCCAATGGCTCTTACCACTAGACTGCGGAGGCAGGTCAAAGGTGTGGTATTTCGAAACCAAAGTTCACATAATGGCAGCGATTTCATTATCAATAATACTGATGTGATATGTGATCCAAAGCATACCTGCCAGGAAAAAACACCTCTTATTCTTTCTCTTTTGTTCACTATGACAGGTCTTATTCCTCAGGCCTATGCTTTGGATCACATATCGCATCAGTATTATTGATAGGTAGTGAAAACGATGCCATTATGAGGTTGTGTAGATGGCAGCGTTCGCACTGACAGTATTATCGCACGATATTTGGATTATGATCAGAATATCATGAAATTACTGATGGTTCACAGTATCATCAGTAATACTGTTGGATTTTCTGATCCTCTTTCGAGATCCAGTGGGCGTGGCATGAAATAACAATAATCATATAAATTATTTAAATTCTTCATTAAGGCAACTTATTAATTATTGAGATCCATCTGGTATGATCTACCTACTGTTGGTTTTAGTCCCAGCTAATTATTTTTTCCCGTGGGTAAAAGATATTTTTCTGCGCTAAAATAAAGCCTATGTATTATTACTGGTTATAATATAACTGTATACGAAATTTCATCCGTATCCATCCAGCACTTTAAGTTATAGACTAGACTCCGTATCAATAATACTGATGTGATATGTGATCCAAAGCATAACCTTGCCAGGAAAAAAATACCTCTTAATCTTCTCTGTTGTTCCCCAGGGCTCTAGATCGCGAATCGCATCAGTATTACTGATAGTGAAAACGGTACCAATGAGGAGCCTGCCATCCAGTCCATTCTATAAAGAGAATGTCTTTGTTTTGTAAAGCTATTCTTTAAATCGATTCAGTGGTATGCGTAATGGATCGATCAATTATTAGATCGATCGTTTATTAGTATAGCAACCCCAATCGCAACTGTCAATGTCAGATGGTTGGTTGACATGACATTTGACATGTCATCAATACGCGAGAGTTGGATTTTGTATTTTGTTGTTTTTAAGTGAAAGTGTATCAATAAAGACGACCTGCAGTAGATTTTTGTGTTTATAATGATTCACAGTTTATTTATTATAAACCCGTCTGGGTAAGTATCGGTGTTTACTCATATAGAACGATGTTAAAGTTGTAGGCGTGATTACCAATTTGGCTACTAAATAATTTTCATAATATGGCTTCATTCATGTTGCTTTTCATCGAAACCTTTACTTCGTACACTAGTAAATTACTAAGTAAAATATGTAACATATGCCGATAAACTAAATCTCGTTGTTCTTAGGGATGTATTCCTTGAGAAGCATTGGAGGAGTGTTATACCAAGATCTGTGTGTGATTACTACTTGGAGGCGCAACGAGCATCTCCTAATGTAAGTATTTTGCATCTGTACTGTACGCAATACTTAAATACTGGGTGTGAAAAAAATGCTGAGAGTTATAGATAGAAGATTAGAGAATCTACTTGTGAAGTTGAAAACCTTTCCCTATAAAACATAGATCAAAATATGTCAAAACAATTGAGCCACCATGTTATCATAATATTGTAGGTCTAGCTACAATAGATCAGAAAACATTGCAGTGCACACTTTACTTTGCAGTTTACACCAATGCTTACTTACTGCAGTAAAGAAGCTATAATAGCTTCTTTCAAAATGCAACCCATCTTGCGAGCCGCCGCTGGAGTTTGAGGACCCTTGCTAATGGTCACAATCCTCAGCATTGTGGGACTGACTAGAAAGAGTCACTTACTGCAGTGGCTCAGAGACCCAAATGACAAATGCAAATTTTTACAGGATGTACCCCCAGTATTGGCAGCCCCCCATCACTACCTCATCTCAATACAGAGGGGAGGGGTGGCCCTAGTAGCGGTGTGCAAGCAGGAGGTAGCTCCACTGTTTGTGATTGAGTTCTTGCACAGAGTTGTAGATACATTCCAGGTCTGTTGAAATAATTTTAGTTGTAGTTTTTATTATTTGTGTAGATAAGATAAATATGCTATAGCAGATACTGCCTGATGATGGTGTAACGAATCCGGTAGCAATTAAATAATATATTACTGGAACTAGTGTATGTATTCATACATACATATAATTTTATCTCTAATGGGGTAGGCAGAGCGTAAATTACCTAAACAAAGGTTGTCCTGCCACATCTGAGAAAGATTTGAGGGTTATTTAAGATAGATTTGTAGGTATATTGCTGTAGTGACAGGTTGTCAGCCCATTGCCTAAATTGCAATATACTGAAACCCTCAAGATCCCTTGCTGGTTTTCACAGCATGCTGGGAGAAAATGCAGCTAGCACATTCTATGTTTTTCTCTCGCTCCCAGTCCAGTATGGTCAGTTGAAATAATTTTAGATTTAGTTTTTGTTATTTGTGTTGATAAGATCAATATTAAAAACATACTAAAATGAGCTTTTCAAAAAATTAATAATAATAATATTATTGCTTGAACTCCATTTTATATAAAATAAATAGTACCTATTGTAAATAATGAGTGTTATCTTTTTCACAGGATTATTTCTCAGACTGCACTGAAAGTATTATAAAAGAAAATTATGTTGTTGTATATGAGGTAAGAATACCCCTATCCTTATAGTATAAGGCTTATACTTTTGCACAAAAAATTACAATAAGAAATTACTCACAATATTTTGGTATTTTGCAGCTTTTAGATGAAATGTTAGACAATGGTTTCCCATTGGCTACAGAGAGCAACATTCTCAAGGAACTGATCAAACCACCAAATATCCTCAGAACCATTGCCAATACTGTCACAGGGAAATCAAAGTAAGTTACTTTTTTATGTCTATTTATCTAGAGAAAGAAAATGCAAAAGTCCTAAAAGTAGTGCAACTATGGGACTTTTGAAACTGGGCCCTTCAATTGCATTTGAACTAAAAGGATGTTCCTGATTATGTATTCACAGTGCTGTTAATGTATGTTTAAAATATGAAAATATTTTAAATAAATTATTTGTCTAATGTTCAAAGTATTAGGGCGCTTTTGCGCCGGTCCGAATCCGTATCCGAATATTTTCTGATCCGAATTGCCCTTCTTAGTAAATGTATGACAGCTTGCGCACCCATCCATGTCTGTTTAATGTAGAATTTTCACGGACACGATTTGGATACGAACCGAATATGGAGCAGTGCAAAACCGCCCTTAGGACGTTTGTACACTCATCCGTATTTGATTCGTATCCAATTCGTATCCAAAAATATAAAAATAATATAAATAAATAATAATAATATAAATCATTAAAATTTGAAACATATATGGGTGCCCAAGATGTCATACAATGACCATGTAGAAGGCCAAATCAGATACGAATCTAATGTGGATGAGTGCACGCACAAACGCTTAAATTATTTATAAATTGTTACTAAAACTTTCAGTGTTTCGTCGATCCTACCGTCTGGACAGTTGTCTAACGTCCCCTGGCGCCGGTCTGGCGTGAAGTATGCCAACAACGAAGCTTACTTCGACGTCGTGGAAGAAGTCGACGCCATCATCGACAAAAGCGGAGCTACGGTGTCGGCAGAAATACAGGGATATGTGAGTACTTTCTGTAACTTAAAGAGTATCTTTTGCCTTATGCCATGTTTCGATTAGCTATGATTTCTAGGACCATGGGAGCATTCATTAGAGTCGGTATTTAAAGGGTAAAAACAGTTGTTTTGCTATGATCATTACATAAATAACCAGGCTTTTGAATTTATATAAAATAGATAGATAAAAAGTTATTGCATAAAAAACATCACACATAAAACAACAGGTAAACACAAAGAAAGAATAAGATAAAAAAAATGAGATGACAAAAAAGAGACTATATTATATTTATATGTATGTAGGTATTTAAACTATATAGCAGTATATTATGTTTATTTATTTTAGAAGTATTTATTTACTAGTAGGAATATTTAGCATATTATTCAAGTAATTGTGTTTGTTTCTATTTTTTAGTGATAAGTAAATTATAATTTATTGTTTCCAATATTTATAATTGTGCACGTCGTATCTGCCTCTCAGAATGCTATTTCACTAGCCTAGGTCGGCTGGAAGAGATTTCTTTTTAGAAATAAGCTGTGCCTGTTGTGTCTTTGTTTTAAATGTATATGTCCTTTGTATTTTATTGTGTACAATAAACTGTTAAATAAATAAATAGACTAACTAGTGCCTACATTCTGTTAAATATGTGCTGAAGTGATGCAGAGGTTCAAAGCTCAGTGTATTATACAGCCCACAAAGAGCAACACAGATTTTTAGCGTAAACAAATTGCACGTAACTAATTTTGTGTCTTTTAATTTCAGATTGACTGCTGTATCAAGCTAAGCGGTATGCCAGATCTGACGCTCACTTTCGTAAATCCACGATTGTTTGACGACGTGTCGTTTCATCCTTGCGTGCGGTTTAAACGTTGGGAGGTATGCTATCATTGCACATTTAAAATTGACAGTGGGTTTCAACTGGATAAAACTAGGTTAAGCAAAATTTGAAATAGCCCTGTAACTTTTAGAATGAAACGTCAGGGCTATTTAAATTTTAGCGTTAGCTGGTAGTATCCAGGATAAAGCTAAACATGTTTTTTTCTACCCAAACATTTCTGTTTACCACAGCTTGTAAAATTATGCTCTACTTTTCAGTCCGAAAGAATACTTTCTTTCATCCCTCCTGACGGTAGTTTCCGACTGATGTCCTACCACATAGGGTCTCAGAGCGTGGTGGCAATCCCAATGTACGTGCGACACAACCTGTCTTTGAAGAGCAACGGCGACCAGGGACGACTCGACTTGACCGTCGGGCCTAAGCAGACCATGGGCAGAGTACTGGAGAGTAAGTTCTGATGGAATATAGAGGGTTTTAGAAATTGCTAAAATTTGGCTTATATGATTTATATGGGTCTTTTTGTATACTGTACAAAATGTGTGCCTGAAATAAACATTTTTTTTTTTTTAATTTAATTTTATATCATTGTCGTATTTGGCACACTATAAATAATACAAGTTTTTTTTTAAGTTTATTTATCACTATTGCGTGTGTAACGAGAGAGCCCGATGGTGTAGTGGATAGGGCCGCTGCCTCCTGAGCTGGGAGGTCGTGGTTCGAATCCCACCACGTACCAATGTGTTTTTCGGTTTTCGAATTTCATATGTACGTTTATTCGGCGCTTTTTCCGTGCTTCGGAAGGCACGTTAAGCCGTTGGTCCCGGTTAATATCGTTTAATACCGTAGATATTAGTCGTTAAGCCATATCAGAGGCCAGTGCTAAGCATTGGCGGCTTGAAAACTCTGACCTAATCTAGGATTGGGTCTGGTTTCCCTTCTGGGTTGCGGAGGTCAGATGGCAGTCGCTCTGTGTAGAAATCAGTACCCTCGTTCAATCCCCTAGATTAGGAAGCCGACCTCGTGAGATACGGGATAAGGCTAAGGAGATGATGATTGCGTGTGTAACGAATAGCTAAAAAAATACGTCGCATCAAGTAACTATGCATTAGTTTGCCACACGATTTTAATACTTTTGATATTTATTATTTTATATTGTTTTATTTACAGATGTGGCGCTAGAGATATGCATGCCGAAATGCGTACTGAATTGCTCTTTAACGGCGAACCAGGGGAAATATTCATATGATCCTGTAAGCAAAGTTCTTGTGTGGGATATCGGACGGATAGAGCTGCCCAAACTACCCAATATTCGAGGATCGGTAAGCTTTTACCACATACTTCCTTAGAAAAACAAATGCACCAACTTTTCATGTAAATATATGGTTTCTATGTCTATATGTGATGGCTATGAAGCTCAATTTGCGATCTTATTATTGCCAGGTGCCATTTGTAGGTTTAAAAACTTGAAGTCGTTGGACAAAATGACATGATTCGCTAGAATTATAGCAAATCATTTCCAAAGCGCTGACTTTCCTTCTGTTCTGATGACAATGCATAATGCAAGTATTAAACATCGTCATTCTCACAAGAGTTAAAGGCGTTGGGAGCTAGCAAGCGACTTCTCATATCAGTGGTCAGACTAGTTACACTTAAACGACACACTTATTCGTACCATTGCTCCTCAGGTATCAGTAACATCAGGGGCGGACACGACGGGCGCGAACCCGAGCATCAATGTACACTTCACGATCCCCCAACTAGCCGTGAGCGGTCTACGAGTGTCCCGTCTTGACATGTACGGAGCCAAGTACAAACCCTTCAAGGGAGTCAAGTATATTACTAAAGCGGGAAAGTTCCATGTGCGGATGTGATGCGGGGAGAACTATGTATCCGAACAAGGGTACCTTTAAACAAACTACAGACTTTACAGTTGTCGGATCTCTCTTTCGTTCTTTGTGGGCGCGAGTGAAATAACTGACTGTTGGTTTCTTGCATTCGATTCATCAAAAAATATCAATAAGAATTTATTATGGTTTATTTTACCGTCCTTATACCGAAAGAGCGATCCCTAAAAGGGTAACTTTAACTGCAACTGAAAATTCGAAATTAAAATGGCAGGATTTTAGTGCAATATGAGTGAAGTGTTCTTTCCTGTTTTAGCATAGCGCGATTTGGAAACCTGATCTAAATAAAATGAACTTCTAATGTAATCTAAGCTCTTTATTGTTAAAATATTATTATAAAATATACTGAAGAACTACATAGTTTGTTTCAATTATTATTTTATATTATTAGTTTTGAAAGCTGGCATCTTGATACAATGTTAGTGGCTTTCCACTTCTTTTAAAGTACCGCTGCAGAAGAACAGACATCAGCGCTGGATATTCTTTTTGCAAGTTCGCTTCTAAATCTCGCTCCTGGAAAAAAATAGAAGTATGTTTTCACAAGTTTCAGTGTATTTTATTTAGACATGCTCCGTAACTTTACCGAAGGACATTCTGATTGTCGACGGACCCGGAATTTTCGCTTTTTGTCACTTAGTTGAGGTCTAAAAAGTCTTCACGGAAATTAATGGTTAAATATGCAAACTTTACTTATTATGATTAGACAAATACACAAACGTATTAACATATAATGTAACGGGACCGAAGCGAGCTCGACTTAAATTATTAGTTATCAAACGGAGCTGTATTTTTCAATCATTCGAATCAAAAGACACAGACTAACATTCGCATGCCAAATAATAAAAAACCGCATGCGAAAGATTACATTTCGTATGCATTTTGGAGTTGGAACGATACAAACGGTTCCTTCCCCGGGGCCACCAGTGGACTGGATGTGAATAAATGAATTCTTGCCCATGGTTCGATCGTGGAGTTCTACAATACAATACAATACAAATATTCTTTATTGCACATAAACAACACATTGTACAGGAACAAACATTACAAAACAAACAGAGTACAATTACTACTGTTCTACTGGTCAATCCACGGGGTTTTTTTTTGCCTGTGGTTCGATCAAACAGACATGCATTGGATAAGTTGCGTTGAATAATGTGTTGCACATATTAGAGATATTATGTCTTTAGATGTATGTATGTGAAGGTTTCTAAAAAAAAAATAGCAGTAAATTTCATTTACTTAGTCTTTTTGTAATCTTATAAATAATATGATAGAAGTACCAGGGGCAAAAATATTTATCTTGGTCCTACTCAACCACTAGATCCATTACCAATACAAATTAATATTTTTACAACGATACCTTGATTGATCGAACCACAGGCAAAAAAAAACCCGTGGATTGACCAGTAGAACTCCACGATCGGACCATGGGCAAGAATTCGAATAAATATAGAATGGAAGGATTGTCTTACGATATAGCAGCAATGAGAGAGCGACTATTCCACAACCACACGGATTGATAAACAACCACTCCACCACGCTGCTCATAGCTGCAGCTGTTATAAGTGGCTATGGACGGATCGTCTTACGATATAGCAGCAATGAGAGAGCGACCAGCGCGCCGTGGCGTCCATTCCACAATCACACAGCTTGATACATAACCACTCCACCACGCTGCTCATACCTTCAGCTGTTATAACTGGTTATGGAAGGATTATCTTACGATATAGCAGCAATGAGTGAGCGACCAGCGCGCCGTGGCGTCCATTCCACAACCACACAGCTAATATGCAACCACTCCACCACACTGCTCATAGCTGCAGCTGCTTATAAGTAGCTCTGGAAGGATTGTCTTACGATATAGCAGCAATGAGAGAGCGACCAGCGCGCCGTAGCGTCCATTCCAAAACCACACAGCTTGATACGCAACCACTCCACCACACTGCTCATCGCCGCAGCTGTCGGCACCATATTCAGGGGCGATGGAAGGGTTGTCTGCCACATGTAATCCACGTACACCTATGGATTGTTAATAGAAAGGTACCTACGTGAGAAGTCATCCTGATGAATAACTGAATACGCATCATCCACATATATCAAGCAAGAACTTCCGGAAACTGTCCATGTAAGTAAACAGTTATTATTTCTTGATTTGGTCGAATTAACGCAAAGCCTAGTTAGATCTTTGAGTACATCATTGTCATAAATTTAAGAGCTTTGCTCTTGTCGCTGGAGTAATCGCCAGCTTTAATCATGTCATGTACAGATAGATAAAATTGGTTGCAGCAGATTCGGTACTTTAATATCCGGTGTAATGGACTAAAAACAACAATAAAACAGGTTTCAAAAGTAAATATTTTAATTGCAGGCAGACCAACGGATTTCTGGTGCCCCATTTATTCTCTAGTATTTTCTAGATTCACTAAAGCAACTGTGACGAATTAGTCACCATTGTTTGTCCAGCTAGTCATTTCCAAACTGGTCCCCAAATACAACAATCAGACTGTTTTAGGATTTTGCGAATCAGTAATTTGGAAAGTGGCACAGGTCAGGTGTATTTTTGATGTTTTGAATTTGCTTTCAAATGACTGGTTTAGCGATATAACTGTTTTGTATTGTGTTGCCTATTATAAATTAAGCATCGGCTGACTGCAAGAACGGGAAAGCTTAAAATGTAACTTGATCTCATAAAGGCTAATAGGTTGTCTCTTTAGGAGTGGTTTAGGAGTGTGCGATTTTTGTTACATGATTACATTGTTGTTTTTGTGATATGATATCATCGACTTAGATTTTCTCTTTTTAGCGCTTGCCTACTTACTAATATTTATTGGTTGTTTTGCATTATGACTGCAGTGCTAATTTCGATATTCTGGCAAAAAACTGAGTCAGTTGATCTTTTTCTACTACAAAAGTTGCTAAAGGAACCAATGACCTACCTCAGTCCTACCGAAGGTCCACTCAATAGCGACGTTATCGGTAACTCGCTGGAAGGTATTGGACATGGTAGCGATCAGCATATTGAGCACCACGATCACAGATATCACCTCGAAACCTGCAATTTTACACAACTTATTACACCGATTTAAACTTGTCAACAGCCATAAAGTTGCGCCAGCCAGTGATATCTGATCAACAGTTGGGTATGTACGGTTTCTATAAGAGTTACGCCAGCATAATCAGCAGAAGATTTGAGCTAGCGGCGTTTTGTTCGTAGTTATGGTAGCCTTCGTGAGATATGCGCAAGAATTGTAGCACTGCATTATGTTTCATCTTAACTAAATCGGAAAAGCGTTTGTTCGCTTCTTCAATAATGCTACGAATTAAAACTTATTCTACGACTAGCAAAAGTTGGTAGAGCGATAT
The DNA here is from genome assembly GCA_949820665.1 of Scrobipalpa costella. Lineage (NCBI taxonomy): Eukaryota > Metazoa > Arthropoda > Insecta > Lepidoptera > Gelechiidae > Scrobipalpa > Scrobipalpa costella. Next base: position 11,571,238 of record OX463297.1, on the reverse strand, counting down.
AAGTATTTGTTTGTCAAATGATGATTTGCAGAATGAAGACTCCAAGAGCGTATTTTATATAGAAAAGCTCAATAATCTGGAAATGCTCCGTGACAGAAAATATTAGTAAAAAGATAAAGAAAGTCTTACAACCGAAACAGAAGTATCCAATGCGTTCAGTAAATCTATGCTTTATATCTGTGTGAATGTTCGACCCATGTGTATTGACCATCACCACATCAGCGCTTTCCAAAGGAGCCATGCAGAACAGAGCCCAGAATAACGTCTTTAGAGTGTCCGGGAGACTTGTGAATGAAGACATCTGTGGTGTACAATTAACAAGGATAATAATTAAGGAAGATACGTCCCTCTAATCATATACGTAGTCAGGCGCATGTTCTAATCGAACTAAAATCGACAGTCGAATATTTCTTTCAACTTTCTATACAAACGAAGGAGTGTAAGAGACAGCGTATCAGAAACTGATAGGGAAGGAAATTATGGCATGAAATTAAAAATATTTTTTTTGCTTTTGTATAGAAATTGACCAAAGATCGAAGTGGTAATTTTGTATTTCTTTATTTTCTGAAAGAATTTCGTGATGTAAGTTGTTCAGTTTCGTTGACTGAGCAACCACTATCGGTTCCGAGTATGCTGTCTCTTTCACTCCGTATGTATAGAAAGTTGAAAGAACTATTCGACTGTCGTTTTAAGTTCGGTTAGAACATGCGCCTGACTATATGATTAGAGACGTATCCAGTTGCTGTCTGCCATGGAGATCTTTTGATCATTTAGTTTCTGCTATCCGTGCCGTTTGCCCATCAGACGTTTTAAAAACAAAACTTGGGATTGAAAAGGAGCGCTACCTGAACGGTCTTCATTCCAAATTCATCCTCATAGACCATGCCGTCGTAATATTGGTAGAACCGAGCCAGTCCCGCAGCAAACGCACTTATTATTATCGTGAACACGATTATATACTTGTAGATGTCGATAGTCATCTTGCCTAAAGACACCTGTGAAAAATAGCATCTCTTATTAATCTGCAAAAATATTGAGATTATTATTGCCCATGCCCAATTACCTTGACGACCTATTTGGGTAATGCTGTTCTAATACGGGATGTCCCGAACTCTAGAATAACTTTATAAGACAATTTAGATTTCACATCTTTCTTTTCAGTCAAACTAACAACAAAACACGAAAGAAGCAAAAAAATCTTATTATTTAGAAAAGTTAACACATTTATCATGGGAATACCTGCAGTGGACCTAAGTGGTAGTTGAGCTGGCAGAACTGCATTAGTCGGAAGAATGCGAAAATCGTCGCCAGGCAAAACGTGCCCTCGGCCAGGAGAGTCGGGTCATACTGGCTCCAGTATCTTCGTTCTAAAAAAGTAAATTATGCCAAAATTTTAAGAGAACCTGTGTGTAGTGGAGACACGTCACTCCCCATCCATTCATTAGTCTTGTGCTCTGGTCTGACCATTGTGAATGATTGTTAAGGTATACCGGGTGTAAGGGACAGTATCCCACAAACCGATATGGGTTACTACGTCTGCTCAGTCAACGAGACTGAACAACATTCTCTAGGAAATTCTTTCAGAAAGTGTTTATTTTTTACTTTTTTCATACAAATTGACTGATTGAGGTGGACATTTTGTATGGAGAAGCCTGTTTTTTACACATTCTGGAAGAATTTTCTGGTGGATGTTGTTTAGTGTCGTTGACTGAGCAAGCCCTATCAGTTTGTAGGATGCTGCCCCCTTACACCCTGTATCTAAACAAACAAAGAAATTTTACCATTTGGCTGTGCGATTTTGTGCAAATTAATTTTTCAATACGTTAAGCAATGAATTCTGACTTTACCAATATTCTGGGTATCGTTATTAGCGACATCTAGTCCAGCGATGATCCAGAAGGTGAAGGTGAGTCCGAAGAGGCCCAGCATGAGCACCTCTGCCCAGTTCCACATCTTGCTGAAGTACCGCCGAGGACCCTGCATCAGGCACATTCGGATGGCTGACCAGGTGTACCCACACACGTACAGGACTAGAGGAGCTTCGGCTCCTGTAATTACGTAGTTTAGTAGAGTAGTTTTTAGAACTCAATTTTGGGATATTATAGTGTATGTATATGATGTATAGCTTTCTTCGTCATCGGGAAATGAAATTGTACAGAACACGATTCTACCGAGAATGCTGCGTAAAGGACAATGGAATTAGGAGATACTGGCCAAATATGTTAGTGTTGTGTAGGTAGCTAAACCTGACTGATTAATAGGTGTTTAAGTGATCTTATTAGACAAACATCGCGATAAAATTATACTAGGCCAAATATCGTAAGTATTTATTTATGTGAACCTGTATTCGGCGGTCCGCGCCCTTGCTTGTGCCGATCTTGGTTGGAGATGTAGAAGACCAGCCCCAAGAACACGAAGTAGGCTGAAGCGTGAGTGATCAGCTTGTTTAGAGGGATCCGCCAGTGACGGACGAAACTGTGCCGAGGAGCTAGCTACAAACAAGCGTAATGTAAATTTAAAGGGGTGTTGTGCGTGATATGTAATGTCTCTTTCGCAAAATATCATACATACATACATAAAATCACGCCTTTATCCCTAATGGGGTAGGCAGAGCATAAACGACCTAAACAAAGGTCGTTTCGCCTCGTCTGACAAATATTTTGAGAGTTATTTAAGATAGACTTGTAGGTTTATTGCAAAATATCCCTTTTGAAAAATAACCCTTTATCGGTTTTAGAATCGGTCCGAGTATCTAAATCAAAGGGTGCTCGTACTAAAAAGACACACACACACACACACATAATCACGCCTTTATCCCGAATGGGGTAGGCAGAGCGTAAACGACCAAAGAAAAGATCGTTCCGCCACGTCTGACAAGGTTTAAGGGCTATTTTAGACTGAAATGTGTATCGCTATAGTGACAGGTTGTCAGCCCATCGCCTAAATTACAATTTACTGAAACCCTCGGATCCCTTAGCTGACTTTTACAGCATGCCCGGGAGGAGATGCAGCTGGCACATTGTATGTTTTTCTATCACTCCCAGTCCAGCATGGAAGCAAAAAAAAGCACTAAAAAGACTTGCAAGAAAAATGCGGACATTTTGCGCCAAGAGGCATTTTGGGACGATAATCTATGGTCATTTTGCAATAACATAGTACTACTCGTTTTCAGCATGAACTATAAAGAACGAACGTCCAGAATAAGATCAGACATTTGTTTTTTCTCTGTCTCATTCAGCATTTTTTTATGTCTCTTTGATTATGATTGGGGCCATGTACCTGCAGTTTGTTATGATGTAGGCTGAAAAATTTACTCTAGATTTATAAAAGACAATTTTCAACTAAACGCACTTACAACGCACATCAGAAGTATGAACGGCGTGATCAGAATTCTGGTGAAGACAATCAATGCTTTGTTGATTGAGGACAAGTTGCTCCAGCTATTCCAGTCGCCTTGCCAGTGAGACTCCAATGCCTGGAATTAATACGACTATATACTTATATCCCCCAGTAGATTTCCATGATTCAGGGTGCCACCGTGGACATACAGAGAGGTAACCGGAAATTCAAACCGAAGAAGAGCAAAAAAAAAACCACCGTCCAGTAAAACTCTAGTCTTGTTTTAAGTGTGCTGGTGTGGTAGTCAGCCGTGCCTTATTTTGTTGTCTCAAAATACCAATTACTTAGTATCTGAAAGGCTGAACTTACTTACTTACTTCCATGCTGGCCTTGGAGCAAGAGGAAAACATTTTGTTAACATCATTTACACAACCATTACAGGGCAAGCCTAAGGCGATTGTATAAGTACAAACTTAACTAACTTAAAATGAAACTTAAACTAAATACTTAATATTAGAGGTTAAACATATTGAGATCTTTGAAAAACAAATCACAGACAACTATATAATCAGAAGAAAACAAAAAACATAATATGAACATAAAACAAAAAATAATAATTATTATTATTATCGACTTTATCGGAGAAAAAAACAATAATCTTCTTTTTAACAATACCTAATACAAAAATAATAAACAATTAATAGTAAAAAAAAATCACTAAAGCTCATACTCTCTCTCTTAATAACATGCCACTTATCTGCAAACACGTCAACCTGCGGTTTTTGAGTCAACAACTCCTCAACTAGACCAACCCCACGTAGCGTTGCCAGGTCCTCATACCGAAAAGCCGGACAGAGCTGTGAGTTTGGCCTAACATTTGGGTCAAAAAGCCGGACATCCTGCATTTTCAACAATTTTAAATATTCGTGTAAAAAATAATTTTTTTTTGGCCTAACATTTTGGCAAAAAAGCCGGACACTTTGCATTTTAGGGGATTTTTTGGTATTAAAATGTAGAAAATTAATGAAAACCAAGCTTTTTTGATAATTTACAATAAAACTAATGCCAAATTAGTCTAAAAGTACTTTATTATTTTAATCAGTCGAGTCGAATTCGGTCTCGATGCGCGCGAATTTTGAAATCTAAAAAGCCTAACAAAAGCCGGACAGGCCGGACGACGCTTATTTTGGCCGGACAGGCAATCAAAAAGCCTGACTATGTCCGGCTAAAGCCGGACGCCTGGCAACGCTAACCCCACGCAAGACTGGTGACTCTCGATGTGACACAGTGCGACAATCAGGGATGGACAGAAGTCGGTGTGAGCGACCACGTAAATACTTATCGGGTACATAAAACCGGAGTGCTTGTGAAACTAATTCAGGACTGTTATATTCCCCATGTAAAATACGAATACTTGTTATTATTAATTTAAAGTTTCTGCGGGTAGATAAAGAGGGATTAAAAGGTGTAGTATCCATAGACTTTTTTATAAAGAAGAATGTGCCAGTTGCATTTCCTCCCGGGCATGCTGTTAAAATCACCTAAGGGATCCGAGGGTTTCAGTTTAATGTAATTTAGGCGATGGGCTGACAACCGGTCACTACAGCAATATACCTAAATCTAACATAAATAACCCTTAAAAACTTTGTCAGACGTGGCGGTACGACCTTTGTTTAGGTCGTTTACGCTCTGCCTACCCAATTAGGGATAAAGGCGTGATTATATGTATGTATGTATGAAAAGCTGAAAACTTGTGTATATAGGGTGTAAGGGACAGCGTCCCGCAAATTGATAGGGGTTGCTCAGTCAACGAAACTGAACAACCATGAGCAGGTGTTTTGTCAGGAAGTGAAAAAACAATATTTGATTTTCCATATAAATTGTCTGATCTACGTGGTCATTTTGTTTGGGAAGGGTTTTATTTTCATCTCCTGAGTATTTTCTGGTTAAAATTGTTCAGTTTCTTTGACTGAGTAGCCCCTATCGGTTTCAGGGATGCTGTCCCTTACACCCTAGAGATTATTCACCTGTTGTGTATTAGGATGTGCCACGAACTCCATCTGCTTATAATCGACCGCCATGAGCAGTCGAGGCAGCTCGAACTGTCGCCGGCCCATGTAGCCGGAGGTCTGCATCAGGATCAGCTCCACTTCCTCTGAAGTTCGGCAGCATCCTAGGAACAAGAATAGCAGTGCATCTCTATTCACTTTTTCAGAAGAGTTGTTAGGAGTCTTAGGAGGAATCTGTTCGTAATGATTTCAAATGGAAAAATAAATACCAAATAATAGTATCACATACCTACTAATCACCAATGCTTTATGCGTATTTATAAAGCGATCTCAAGATTAAGAGAAATATTTAAGTATTGGGCCACATTGTACTGAAATGACATTTCTGATACGAACTCAAACTAGCTGTGAATCTCAAGTACTGTTTACAAATTACTGAAATGTCATTTCTGATACGAACTCAAACTAGCTGTCAAACTCAAGTACTGTTTACAAATACGGGCCTAAGAGTCGTGAAATATTGATCAATAAACGAAGTATTCTTTTGATTGAGAAGAAAAAAATTACATACATAAATCACGCCTTTATCCCTTACGGGGTACGCAGAGCGTTTAACGCTTCGTAAAAGGCGCTTTCGCCACGTCTGACAAAAATTAAGGGCAATTTTAGATTGTAATATGTATTGCTTTAGTGACAGGTCGCCTAAATTACAATACACTGTAACCCTCGAGTCCCTTTTGCTGACTTCAACAGCATGCCATCGAGGAAGGGCAGCTGGAACATTCTATGTAAGAAAATAAATTAATGTTAAATAATGTTTTTGGTTGGCCAGCATTAGAAGACAACAAATCTACGCTGTACTCATTTCAAATTAAACTAAAAACAAAAGAGTTTGGATAGGTCAATTTCCTGAGATGAGAAACGTGACGACCGGCGCGGGCCCTTCTGTTTTTATTTGTTTTGTTTTGAGGCTTACCTTATCGTAAAAAAACATCCATCACTTTGTCGCTCTATCACTTTGATAAATCCAATGGACCATCGTTTCAATTAACTTGTGGATTAGATTACAATATTTTTGCTTAGGAGGAGTTAGAAATTATTGCTGACTTGCGACCCGCCCCGGCTTCGCACAGAAATCATCAGTGTTTCTCTACTATATTCTGCATGTATTATACACCTTCCTCTTGAATCACTCTATCCATTATTACTATGTAGTGATATCCTTTCCGAGCATAATTTAACCAGGGAGTCAAGACATTTACTTTATGTTTGTCTACATTTTTTTTTTTGCGACTTTGTGTTTATTTATGCTTCCATGCTGGCCTGGGAGCCAGAGAAAAACATAGAATGTGCCAGCTGCATTTTCCCCCGGGCATGCTGTAAAAAACAGCTAAGGGACCCGAGGGTTTCAGTATTGTAATTTAGGCGATGGGCTGACAACCTGTCACTCCAGCAATATACCTACAATTCTATCTTAAATAACCCTCAAAACTGCGGAACGACCTTTGTTTGGGTCGTTTACGCTCTGCCTACCCCATTATTGATAAAGGCGTGATTATATGTATGTATGTATTTATTTAATAAAGGGTCTTTACTACAACACTGTTTGTATATGCAGGTACTTCAATACCTACATACATACATACATATAGTCACGCCTTTATCCCTAATGGGGTAGGCAGATTGTAAACGACCTAAAACCTTTGTTTAAGTCGTTCCGCCACGTCTGACAAAGTTTTGAGGGTAATTTAGATAGATTTTGTAGGTAAATTGCTGTAGTGACAGGTTGTCAGCCCATCGCCTAAATTACAATATACCAAAACCCTCTGATCCCTTAGCTGGTTTTACAGCATGCCCGGGAGGAAATACAGCTGGCACATTTAATGTTTTTCTCTCGCTCCCAGGCCAGCATGGAAGCAATACCTAACTAATGTAATATTTGTATATCACCTATAAGATCGACAGCATACGCGCTGACTTCATCTCTTAGCTTCAAATACGAGGCAGCGAAGTGCAGATGGGCTTCAGCGTTCGCAGCCAGCTCAGCACTGAGTAGAAAGGCAGCCAGGATCTGGTCTCCGGCCTCATGGACCAGGTAGACCGGGGAAGACACCGCTCGGTAGGTGGCTAGGCGAGCGCTGCTGGTATACAGCGGGTCGTCTCGGAAGCTGTTACTTGAAATGAATAGAGTAAATCGATAGCCCAGTAAAAAGGCAGCCAGGATCTGGTCTCCGGTCTCGTAGACCATGTAGACTGGGGAAGACACCGCTCGGTAGGTGGCTAGGCGAGCGCTGCTCGTGTAGAGCGGGTCGTATCGAAAGCTTTTACTTGAAATATAAGAGATTAAAATAAGCTCTATTAGGTGCTGAAATTGAGCAGAACCAATAATGTTGTAAAAGTTGAGGATTAAAGGACTAATCTAGGGAATTTGTGGTCATATAAAAACTTGTACTATGCTCGTCAATCCGCCTGCCAAGATAGGTGAGGTGAATTACATACGGGGTGTAAAGGACAGCGTCCCACAAACTGATAGGGGTTGCTCAGTCAACGACACTGAACATACATACATACATAAATCACGCCTTTATCCCTTACGGGGTAGGCAGAGCGTTTAACGCCTCGTAAAAGGCGCTTTCGCCACGTCTGACAAAAATTGAGAGCAATTTTAGATTGTAATATGTATTGCTTTAGTGACAGGTTGTCAGCCCATCGCCTAAATTACAATACACTGTAACCCTCGAGTCCCTTTTGCTGACTTCAACAGCATGCCCGGGAGGAAGGGCAGCTGGAACATTCTATGTTTTTCTATCTCTCCCAGTCTAGCATGGAAGAAACACTGAACAACTTCTTAAAATAAAATCCACAGCAGGACACGGACATCTTCCAATGACGAATGTATTTGCCATACCGGGTGTAAGAAACAGCATCCCGCTATCTTATACGGGTTGCTCAGTCAACGATACTGAACAAGTTCCACTAAGAAATTCTTTCAGGAAGTGAAAATAAAATTGGCCTTTCCATGCAAATTGTCTGATCGAGGTGGATATTTTGTATGGAAAAGCCAATTTTTATTTTCACTTCCTGAAAGAATTTCTTAGTGGAACTTGTTCAGTTTCGTTGACTGAGCAACCCGTATAAGATAGCAGGATGCTGTTTTTTACACCCGGTATGGCAAATACATTCGTCATTGGAAGATGTCCGTGTCCAGCTGTGGATTTTACTTTAGTAGCTGATCAGTAGTAGGTTAATTACTTACGGGAATGAGTGGTTATTTTATTACTTTAAACTATACGAGCAATGGCGTTGAAAATTCAATTAAACTTAAGTACAGAAGGTAGGATCTGTGTCACTTACAATGACCATTACCAAGAAGATAGATTGATTTTCTAAAACTTAGGCTCGTATTTACGAAGCGATCTCAAACTTGAGAGCAATATTAAGTATGGATTTGACAGGTCAGTTTGTACTGAAATGACATTTCTGATACGAACTTAAACTCGCTGTCACTTTTTTTTTTTTTTTTTTTTTTAAAATATATATAGGCGAGCATTTGTCCGCCATCTCACCTGGTGGAAAGTGACGATGCGGACTATGTTGGAGCATACTCACCTATGTAGTGCCTATTCACTCTCGCCTTGAAAAGGCCCAGGTTATATTGTTCCGGAAACAGATCCGCCGGCAGGGAGTTCCACTCCTTAGCCGTTCGCATTAAGAATGTGGAAGCGAACCGCTTCGTGCGAATTTGTGACACTTATGAGAGAGCTGATTATAAATACGGCCCTTATTGCATCAAATGTCTGCGGTGTTAAATATTTTTTTGCGTCTTTTCCTGTTAATTCTATTTCCTATCATAACTTCGATAGCTATAGACATAAAAATATACAGTAATCAAGAAAGATAATTGCTTCCATAACTTTGGTAAGCTGAGTGGCAGATATTTAATTAGGTAATAATTACATAGCGGACTAAAGCGGGGCTAAAGTCTGTCACTGTGGAGTGGTAACGGAAATCTAGATTGAGCCTACGGAAGCATGGTGACTGATTCTTATTACAGATACTTGCTCTGACGTAAAGCGTAACAAATAGTTCTGCGCATACGCCGCCGAAGTGTACCGTATTTTATTCCTAGTAACAGATTATAGTGGTTCATACCAGGTGTAAGGGACAGCGTCCCTTAAACTGATAGGGATCGCTCAGTCAATGACACTGAACAACAATCAGCAGGATTTTTTAAGGAGATAAAAAAAAATGTCTGATCGAAGTGATCATTTTGTATGGAAAAACATTTTTTTTATACCTGAAAGAATTTCCTGGTGGAAGTTGTTCAGTGTCGTTGACTGAGCAACTCCTATCAGTTTGCGGGACGCTGTCCCTTACACCTGGTACAATTTTAAGTTACTTCTTTTAGGTTTCTCACAAAAACCTTTTCTTTTCATTTTCATGAATCACATCGCAAAATGTGCAGCTTATCTAAAGAAGCCATATTTACAGTGACGTAGATTTTTCTTTATAACATAACATAACAATACTTTATTGCACGTAAGAATACAAATCATACAACACAACAGATAACAACAAAAGACAAGTACAACATAGGCGGCCTTATTCTTCTTCTGTCGAGTAGGTATCGAGTCTATAGACCCGATGAACCCTGGTGTCAGAGTTTTTAAACCACCTAGTAGCACAACTATCAGGCCTCTGACATGGTTTTGTGTAACGACCACTATCAAAGACAGCGACCGGAACCGACGGCTTAACGTGCCCTCCGAAGCACAAAATCTTTTTCCTTTTCTGACAATCAGGTGATTCAGCCCGCAATGTCCTAACCAAACTGAGGAAAAATTCACAAAGTGATAAATTCTCAAATATCAACTTTGTGTTTCCCCCCTGGGAATCGAACCCAGGACCTCCGGATCAGGAGTCCATGGCACTAGCCACTAGACCACGGAGGCGGCCTTATTGCTAAGGTAGCAATTTCTTCCAGGTAACCTTTGGGTGAAAGAAAAATGCGTAGCGGTAAGCCGGATAGTGCCATCTTTATGCCATCCATCGTTGTAAGGATAAGATTCAATTGGGGCGTATTTATCCCGTAAGGGACGAACTAAAATGGTGCAGTTTCTAGGGCTGGCTTTTGGAAATAGTGTTATGTACTAACAGGCACTTGATGCACTGGCAGAGCTGTGGATGTGGTGGCACGATGGTGTGACCTCGAGTCAGCAGGACGGTCACCATCTCGTAGTGGCCTTGCTGAGCAGCCAGGATCAAAGGGGTCACGTAGCTGGGGAACTCTGTAGAGTGGGACGCCCCAGCGAACTCTAGACCCGGAGACACCTTCTTCAAACCATCCAGCAGGATCACTACGACATAATTTTTAAGTAATTTATTATAATATATAGGTACCATACTATAAAACTTTGTCAGACGTGGCGGAATGACCTTTGTTTGGGTCGTTTACGCTCTGCCTACCCCATTAGGGATAAAGGTGTGTTTATATGTATGTATGTATGTACTATACTATACAATATGATTGAATGACAATTAGGTTGATAATACTTCATATATATAACGTGTTAAGGGAATAATGCGCCTTTCGTAAAAGATTTAGCGGCTAAGTTATCTCTTGGATTCAATTGTTCAGTTTCTTGTTATTTGATAAGCTAACCCAAGAAAGGTTTTTCGTAACATAAGCGAACTTTTAAACAAAAGATGAATAACACAAGTTGCTGAGAAACATTAGCCTTCACACGAGAAGTGTTGCATTATTTACTTAACTAATCAAACCAGGAAGAAAAGCCTTAAATTATGGGTATTCTCGAGTAGGGAGCCGGCGCGTAATTCCTTTAAATACTGCTTTATAAAACCTAGGCCTTCAGAGACAAGGCCTACTTAAGTAGTTGATTAGTGTCTAGTACCGTTTTAAATAAAACAAATCTAAGAAAACGCCAGCTCATTACCTTCCGTTATTTAATAACGCCTAGTAAAACGCGCCTACCATGCGCCTACGCATCTCTGCAGTATGCGTTCTAGGAAAAGACTTTAACGCGCACGTTCATATACAATTTAATTTATAATTAATTACAGTTTATTTATCTTATTAAAATGAACATATAACAATGGGTTGAAATAGCGTCATCCCATTTCTTACAGAGGGTCTCGTAAATGTAGTCTACATTTGAATAAATGTACAATCAACTGAATAAATTAATTATTCACTTATGGTACGATTCGAACGCGTAAATAAAATAAGTCCATAGCTATCATTTTCTGTCACAAGTCGTAACTAAAACAATAATAGGGGATATGAATTTTTGAGACTGAGGGAGCCCGATGGTGTAGTGGATAGGGCCGCTGACTCCTGAGCGGGAGGTCGTGGTTCGAATCCCACCACGTACTTATGTGTTTTTCGGTTTTCAAATTTCATATGTACGTTTATTAGGCGCTTTTTACGTGCTTCGGAAGGCACGTTAAGCCGTTGGTAATGCTAAGCATTGGCGGCTTGAAAACTCTGACCTAATCTAGGATTGGGTCTGGTTTCCCTTCTGGGTTTCGGAGATCAGATGGCAGTTCGTCCGCAGTTCGCCCTCGTTCAATCAATTGGATTAGGTAGCCGACCCCATCAGATACGGGATAAGGCTAGGGAGATGATGATAAATTTTTGACACTAGTGCAGCTGTTAGTTTATACAAACTAGTCGGTTTAAAAGACCTTGGTATCTTTCAACTGTTAATATTTATAAATGTATTTTTCTTATAGTTACAAGCTTATGCGTTTTATAAAGGTACAATAACTGCCCTTCCATTTTCAAGAATTTATTGCTAAGATGCTCATCAGTGCAAGTTACATCCTTGCAAATAAACTTATCCACATATCTTGCGTAGTGTTAACATAGTGTTTTCATAAATTAAACGTGAGTTGTATCATTAACACCTGTGCTGCCATACAGTTTATCTCATATGTCAGTTTTATCAATTTATTTTATTGCTATCAGAAAACACGTAGTCATTTTGCTCACGCTGAAGATTCCTATTTTCTTTCTTGTGCGTTGTGACATTTAACGAACATTTATGAAATAGTTTTTTGCATGAACCAGTATCCGACGGCTCAACGAAAAACAGATGCTTCAGTCTAAATTATCCTAACCTGATAGAGAACTAGTATCTGACAAAGTTTATTAGGTAGTGCCCTCTCGATTTAACTAAAATCAAAGGTTGAAACCAGTAATATGACCATAGATACAGTTTATATTCTTGTATAATAGTGTTATTCTTCGCATGGGAGCGAGAGAAAAACATGGAATGTGCCAGCTGCATTTCTGCTCCCGAGTATGCTGTAAAACCAGCTAAAGGATTCGAATGTTTCAGTATATTGTAATTTAGGCCATGGGCTGAAAACCTGCTAATATAGCAATATAAGTACATACAAATCTATCTTAAATAACCCTCAAAACATTGTCAGACATGGCGGAATGACTGTTGTTTAGGTCGTTTACGCTCTGCTTATCCCTTTGGGGATAAAGGCGTGATTATATGTATGTATGTATAAAAGTGTAAACTTATTGAGATCGACGTAATTGCTTTTTACGGCACGCAAAAAGTTGTCTCTGAAGCCAAAGTTAAACTCAACTCTACAGAATACCTGCTAGATGGATGTTATTGTCCCTTACGGCGCGCAAGGCGTTGTCCCCGATGTCAATGTTCGGTAGACTCAGCAGGAAGCTCACCATATCCTCGGAATTATTGTGCACAGCTGACATTAGTGCCGTTTCACCCTGTTGGAATAGTGAACTTTAGCTTTTTGACATATCTACAAGCTGTACAACTAGCGACCCGCCTCATCTTCGCACGGAAATTATGAGTGTTTCTCTACTATATTGCTCATACATATAAACTTTCCCCTTGAACCACTCTATCTATTATAAACAACAGTATTCAAATCCGATGCGTAGTTTTAAAGATCTGAGATAGACACGGGAAGCGACTTTGTTTTATACTATGTAGTGATATTTAGAGCCTCTATTTGGAGCTGGAAGTAGCACTTTTATTTTACTATAAATAAAATAATTAAAAATCTATAGGTATATACGCTTTTTGAGTTTTGTACGCCACTTTGAATAATGTAAGCTGGAGGTTGTCTTATCCCAAGCATACAGTAATTTTTGTAAAAGTACCTACTTATCATATTATTGAGTTGTGAAGTACCTGTAGATAGAAGGGCCAAATCTTATTTTCATTAAGTTATGTTTTACTCTATGCTAGCAATAGCAATGCTAAGTCTTCTCTGTAATGAAATAACCCTAAAAACTGAAAACGAATTTGACGCTCACATACCTAGGTCAAGTAAGATTCTCGCTTTTATCTTGGATTATGAATACCTACTTGGTGATTCATGCAATTGATATTCAATTTGGGGTGTTCTTCGAGAAAGTCCTTCACAGCTTCCACGTCGTCTTCCTTGGAAACCAGTCGGTGGAACTCGAGCTCTGACTGCTGCAGCTTTGGAAGGTAGATGCTCTCCTCGTCTCTCTTCGTTGTCCTGGTGTTTAATGAACTCTCTTCCAACTAAAGTTGAAAAAAAAATGCAGTAGAATGTTTAATATATTTTTTTCCAGCGGGGTAGCTTGCTACCATCATCTTCATCTCCCATCGCCTTATCCCGTGCCTTACCGGGTCAGCTACCTAATCTAGGTCATTGCACGACAGTAATGGGTTTTTACAAAGAGCGACTGCCATCTGACCTGCGCAACCCAGAAGGGAAACCAGACAAAATCCTAGATTAGGTCAGTTTTCAAGCCGCCAATGCTTAGCACTGGCCTTTGACATGACTAAACGACTAATATCTACGGTATTAAATGATATTAACCGGGACCAACCGCTTAGCCGGCCTTCCGAAGCACGGAAAAAGCGCCGAATAAACGTACATATGTAGCTAGCTACTATCGGTATTAATTCTCTGTGTGATACCAATCTTTGTAAATACTTATTGTTTTTTATTATGATATTAGGCTTTGAATTTTATTTAATGTAATTTTACCTGTGTTATAATTGTACACGCCTTATCTGCCTCACTTATGCACTCTCACTACCGTAGGTCAGCTGGAAGAGATTGCTTTTTAGAGATAGGCTGTACCTGTCGTGCTATTGTTTTTTTATATTTGTGTCTGTATAATCATGTGTGCAATAAATTGTTAAATAAATACTTTAGAACTCTATCTATCTATTCGAATATTTTAATTACATAAGTAATTGTCTGTCTGTTACTCTTTAATTGCTAAACAGATTTGAATGAAATTTGGTAGGGGGATAGGTGGTATTCTGAATATGAACATAGGCTATTTTTTACAACGGGAAAATACCTCATTACCCTGTTATAATCCCGAGATTTCTATTTATAATGAAGAAGTGGACAGAGAAACGATTCTGCCAGTATATTCCAAGCCACATGATTCCAAGTGTCGGCCATGACGGCATTCAAGTGTAGGTATAGTTAACATTACAAGGCGGGCAATGTAATGTATGAATGACTGAGTTTTTACGCTTGTTATAATGAAGTATGCAGAAACTGAGCTTCCAAGGGCTATAAATATCTACTTACGTGGTCTAGTGTACAGACCTATGGGTTCCCGATCCTGAGGTCTTTGGTTCGATTCCCACGAGCGGAACACAAAGTTGATATTTGTAAATTTGTCATATTGTGAGATTTTCTCTAGTTTGGTTAGGACAATGCAGGCTGAATCACCTGATTGTCTATACGGAAAAAGATTCCGTGATCAGGAGGGCAAGTTAAGCCGTCATCGTCGGTGGCAGTTGCTGTGTTTGATAGTAGGCAAAATAATCATGTGTGAGATCTATTAGCTGTGTTACTAGGTGGTTTGAAAACTCTGATGCCAGGGTTCGACTAAAAAAAATACTCTATAAGAAAAACATACATACATATATATAATCACGGCTTTATGACTAATGGGGTTGGCAGAGCGTAAACGACTAAACAAAGGTTGTTCCGCCACGTCTGACAAAGTTTTGAGGGTTATTTAAGATAGATTTGTAGGTATACTACCCAAAGGTTGCCTGGTAGAAATTGCTGCTTTAGCAATAAGGCCGCCTATATTGTACTGTTTTGTTCCTTACTTTTCTGCTGTATGTATTTGTGCAATAAAGTATATTGTATTGTATTGTATATTGCTGTAGTGACAGGTAGCCAGCCCATCGCCTAATTTGCAATATACTGAAACCCTCGGATCTCTTATCTGGTTTTTACAGCATGCCCGGGAGGACATGCAGCGGGCACATTCTATGTTTTAATTTGCTCCCAGTCCAACATGGAAGAAATAAGGGGTAAAAATAAACATACCATTTCCATGATTGGATAAGTACTCGCATAGTAATCTAATCGTTTACTCTTATACTTGGAGAGGTTGATGGGGCTAGACTTGCACTTTCTAGTATTGTACAGCTCATTCAATGATGTTTTAGAGTTCATTGTAGGTAACTTATTAAATTAAAGATATGATTTATTTATATTCGATTCTGTTTATTTTGATAATAAGGATAGCAGAAACTTGATTAACATCTGTCAGAAGCAAAAATTACGGTACAAGAAAAACTCCTTGGTTGTCACAAATGAAAAAAAGTAAGATTAATGGAGGATTTATATAATGTTCATTCATCAAAGTAAAAGAATAATATTATATTTTAAATTAATAATTATGACATAAACTTAAATAATATAACTTATTGTAAGAAAATGCACACAAAGCTGTTGATGAAATTTCTATTTTATTTACGATTCTATTTATCACTGTACATTGTGTAGAGCAGAGCAAAATAGGAATAAGACCGCGTCAGGATCTGAAACACAGAACAGACACACATAATTAAAGTCACGCCTTTATCACTCCCGGGGTAGGCAAAGCGCACAACGCTCAGTAAAAGACATTTTTCGTAATGACTGCCAAATGCTAAGGCCCGTATTTGTAATCAGCACTTGAGACTGACAGCAAGTTTGATTTCCTATCAGAAATGTCATGTCAGTACATTATGAACTGTCAAATCCATTCTTAATACTGCTCTCAATCTTGAGATCACTTTATAAATTCGGACCTAAGAATTTTGGATTGAAATGTGTATCGCTATAGTAACAAGTTGCTAGCCCATCGGCCAAATTACAATACACTGTCATCCCCAAATCCCTTTGCTCTGGTTTTTACAAAATACCCGGGAAGGGGGAAGGAAGAATCCTTCCATCAGCTGGCTTATTCTATGTTTTCTATCGCTTCCAGTCCAGCATGGTAGTAAGAGAACGTACTTCAAGATAAAGATAATAAATAATACAAGCAATTGAAACAACTTAGCAGTATCTTGTATTTCAAGAGGAAATAACCGTAAATATAAGAGAATTGCAGCTTACCGAAGAATAGGTTACGAGCGAAATGTTAGTGAACTTCATAGCCGTGAACGCGATAGGCTTTTGAGATCTGCAAATGAAATATAATCACTACATATAGTATAAAACAAAGTCGCTTTCTCTGTCCCTATATCCCTATGTATGCTTAGATCTTTAAAACTACGCAACGGATTTTAATGCGGTTTCTTTTAATGGATAGAGTGACTCAAGAGGAAGGTTTATATGTATAATACATGCATAATATAGTAGTGAAACACTGATGATTTCCGTGCGAAGCCAGAGTGGAGCTAGTATTTTTATAAGACACTTCTTTATGAGGGAGTGAAAATGTTCTTGTAAATATAGGTCGTTTCGCCACGTCTGACAAGTTTTGAGGGTTATTACAGATGATTATGTATATTGCTTTAGTGACGGGTTGTCAGGCCGTCGCCTAAATTGCAATATACTGAAACCCCCCCTTAGCTAGTTTTTACAGCATGCCCGGAGGAGATGCAGCTGGCACATTATATGTATTTCTTTCACTCCCAGTCCAGCATGGAAGCATTGCAAGCAGGATAGCAAAGCAGGAAAAATAGGTAAGTAGGTACAACAAAAAATAGGCCATTTAAAGCCGAACAATAGATAAAAAGATTAAGCTTGGATATACTTAGCTTAATTTATTCTTTACGAGTTTACACAGAAACAACCAAATACCTAGGTCTTACCGATTCATTAGAAATTGTAGTGCTCTGCGGCATTTAGGGTTCGTCCGATACCAGCCACTGTTGTAAGCTGCATTAGCGACGTCAGCATTCTGAAAAAAAGTAGGTATATAATTCTAATCCCAGGTTTTCAGAAAATTGTAATTTAGGCGAATAAAACCCGATGGTGTAGTGGATAGGGCCGCTACCTCCTGAGCGGGAGGCCGTGGTTCGAATCCCACGTACCAATGTGTTTTTCGGTTTTCGAATTTCATATGTACGTTCATTCGGCGCTTTTTCGTTGCTTCGGAAAGCACGTTGAGCAATTGGTCCCGGTTAATATCGTTTAATACCGTAGATATTAGTCTCTGCCTACCCCGTTAGGGATAGGGATAAAGGCGTGATTATATATATGTATAATTCTAGAGTCTAACCATATTAAAAAGCACAAGACTCGTAACGAGAAATGAATATAAATACATACAGCATGTAGAATGTCGTCTCCATACCAGCATATCATACCGATCTGAATCAGAGCAGAACTCAGGAAGAGCTTGTTGCTTATAGCCAGAAATGGTTCCAATAACTGAAATAAAGCACACAATAAAACATAAAATTAAGCTTTGCATTGGAAAATTGAACCAAACAATACTATATAAACATGTTGACGAAGATTCTGAACCTTTTCAGCACGAAGTCTTAGGCTCGTATTTATAAAGCAATCTCAAAATTGAGAGCAATATTAAGTAAGTATTTGACAGTCCATAATCTTCTTCTGTCGAGTGGGTATCGAGTCTATCAACCCGATGAACCCTGGTGTCAGAGTTTTAAAACCACCTAGTAGCACAACTATCAGGCCTCTGACATGGTTTAAGTAACGACCACTATCAAAGACAGCTAACGGGACCGACGGCTTAACGTGCCCTCCGAAGCACGAAATCTTTTTCTTTTCGGACAATCAGGTGTGTCCTAACAAAACTGGGGAAAAATTCACAAAGTGATAAATTCTCAAATATCAACTTTGTGTTTCTCCCCTGGGAATCGAACCCGGGGCCTCCGGATCGGGAGTCCATGGCACTAGCCACTAGACCACGGAGGCAGTTACTGTCCATAATGTACTGGCACCAAGCTTAAATAGCTTTAAATCACGACTTAAGCGTTGGCTTGTCGAATTGCCATTCTATAGTTATAATGATTTTATTAATTTTAATGATAATGATAGTAATATATTTTTCGTGATTATTAATGTGATATACTTAAGTATAAGTGCTTATAATTTGACTTGTAGGGGTGGCTCAATCAACGAAACTGACCAACTTTCAACAGGACATTCTTTCCGGAAGTGAGAAAAAAATGAATTTTCCATACAAATCGTCTGATCGACGTAAATATTTTGTATGGAAAAGAAAAAAAAAACACTTACTGAATGAGTTTCCCGGTGAAAGATACTTACGAGTAGTACCGTTGACTGAGCAACTGTTTGTGGGATGCTGTCCCTTACCAATATTAATAATCAGCTCTTGAGACTGACAGCGAGTTTGAGTTTGTATCAGAAATGTCATTTAAGTACAAAACGGCCTGCCAAATCTAAGGATTTAATATTGCTGTCAATTGGTCAGACGTGGCGGAACGACCTTATCTTAGGTCGTTTACGTTCTGCCTACCGCATTAGGGACAAAGGCGTGATTATGTGTATGTCTGTATGTATATTGAGTTCGCTTTATAATAAATAAATTAATCAGTTTATTTCAGGCAATATTTACATTAGTATATGTTAAATAATGTAAACAGAGGCCCATAGAATATGTACCGTACAGACTAATATACTCGTATTTATAAATACTTAAATATTAATTCGACGTATGGACGACGGGAGGAGGTCTGTGGCGCCTCAATACGGCCCCATCGGCCAGAATGCAGAATGAGCCCGATGGTGTAGTGGATAGGGCCGCTGCCTCCTGAGCGGGAGGTCGTGGTTCGAATCCCAGAACGTACCAATGTGTTTTTTCGGTTTTCGAATTTCAGATGTACGTTTATTCGGAAGGCACGTTAAGCCGTTGGTCCCGGTTAATATCGTTTAATACCGTAGATATTAGTCGTTAAGCCATATCAGAGGCCAGTGCTAAGCATTGGCGGCTTGAAAACTCTGACTTAATCTAGGATTGGGTCTGGTTTTCCTTGTGGGTTGCGGAGGTCAGATGACAGTCGCTCTGTGTAAAAACCAGTACCTCGTTCAATCACCTATTGTATATATTAGGAAGCTGACCCCGTCAGATACGGGATAAGGCTAGGGAGATGAGATGATGATGATCGGCCAGAATGCAGAGTTCAGAAGCACAAGCAAGGAGTTATAAATACAAGCCTTAGTACTTACCACAATAACAAATACAACACAGCAGATGTTAATAGAGCTGAGGATGTAGTTAACCAGCATGGAAGACGCGAACGCATCCTCCAAGTCGTTGCAGTACCTGCAATGAAACGTTATTCTTCTTAGCGAGTGGATACTCTAGTCAAACGACCCGATGAACCCTGGTGTCAGAGTTTTCAAACCGACTTAGTAGCACAGCTATTAGGCCTCTGAAATGGTTTGAGTAACGACCACTATCGAAGACAGCGACCGGGACCGACGGTTTTGCGTGCCCTCCGATGCACGGATTCCTTTCGGACAATCAGGTGATTCGGCCTGCAAGGTCCTAATCAAACTGGGGAAAACCTCACAAAATGATAAATAAACAAACGTCAACTTTGTCCGGCCCTGGGAATCGAACCCAGGAGCTCCGGATCGTAAGTCCATGGCTCTCACTACTAGACCACGAAGGCAGTGTTCTAACGTTATTAAAACTAGAACAAGGAAGTGGTATATGTTGGAAAACCGTTGCTTTTTAGAGTATTACGCTTAATAGACCCACAGTTTAGGGAAAGGAGGAGTAAAACATCTTCATACGAGCGGCTATAATAGCCATTTAGTTTTGATATTTTTGCGATTATACACTACAATTGGAGTCTACTCGTGACCATGGAGCATGAAACTGCTTCGAAATATCAAGGCAACCATAATATTTCAATCCACTTGCTACAAAAAGATGGTTTGAAGCTAACGGATGTTCGTTTGTTCATTGGTTAGAGGAACAATCCCACTTTAATACAATACAATATACTTTATTGCACAAAAACACACAAATTACATAAACAGAAAAGTAGTACAATTGGCGGCCTTATTGCTAATGTAGCAATATCTTCCAGGTAACCTTTTAACGATAATTTCAGTCGCTTGTAGTGTAGGACAAGGTTTTACTTTGCTGTTCCTTACTTTTACAATGAGAATGTTCTACTGACGATGTTTATTACGTAATCTTGACTTTGATGTAAACAACAGCTGTTCCTTATCTTGTATAGTTAGTTTAAATACATCCGCAATTGATGTTAGGTATGTATAAGTAAGAACGCAGAACTGACCAGTCACTGGAAGCAATTCGTAGTTGCAAAAATCACGACTTAACTAATATCAGTCTATTGCTGTCATTTTCTATCATGGAAAGAGACGGCAACCATTTTGGTCAAGATTGAGTTAAATTAATAGCAATATAATGCGTTACGGTTATAAGACATTTTGATAATAATCCACCTCTGAGTACTGAACTATTAGTGAAAAATCGTCTTTAAAGTGGAATAAAAATATCGTTCTCGATTGAAAATCATCGATCGATTTTCGATGATCGGTTTCGATTCTGCCTTGTTTGATATAAACAAGATATCCAACCTATAATGAGTTTCTTCCATGCTGGACTGGGAGCGAGAGAAAAACATAGACTGCGCCAGCTGCATTTCCTCCCGGGCATGCTGTAAAAAACAGCTAAGGGATCCGAGGGTTTCTGCACATTGCGATTTAAGCGATAGGCTGACAACCTGTCACTACAGCAATATACCTACAAATCTATCTTAAAAACTAAAAACTTTGTCAGACGTGGCGGTTTACGCTCTGCCTACCCCATTAGGGATAAAGGCTTGATTATACGTTTTGGTACCTAATAAGCCGTTGATGCAGTTTGATGTTATCAACGATCTCCTTGTAGCACTCAGCAGGCGTCAGATTCTGGTCTGCTGCAGCTACAGCCCCGAGTCTTCGCTGCAGCAGACGCAACAGCAGGCAGATGTGGCTCGCCATCGCGGAGAATAGCAGGTCGGTGGCGATCATTATCCATACACACGTCTGACCTGCAAGTCATACCAAGTGTAAGGGACAGGTTCACACAAATTGATAGGGGTTGTCGACGTAACTAAGCAACTTTGAAAAAAAAAACTTGCAGAAAATGAAAAATATATTATAAACTCTTGATTGTGCCACCCTGTATTTCTGTAACTTCCATGCTGGACATGGAGCGAGAATGTGCCAGCTGCATTTCCTCCGGGGCATGCTGTAAAAAACAACTATGGGATCCGAGGGTTTCAGTAGATTGTAATTTACGCGATGGGCTGACAACCTGTCACTACAGCAATATTCCTACTAATCTGTCTTAAATATCCCTCAAAAGTTTGTCAGACGTGGCGGAACGACCTTTATTTTGGTCGTTAATGCTCTGCCTACCCTTTTATAAAGGCGTGATTATATATATGTATTTCTGTTGGAACATGTTCAGAAAGAATAAAGGTTGATTATGTACGCAGCAGGTACATTGCATTGAATGTTGTCCATACAAAAGCTTTGTAGTATACAATACGAAACTATGACGCAAGTGCAACATAAATTTTATGATTTATGCTAATTTCTTTCACAAAGGAGATAATAATTGCTTGTAAATCCCTGCGAAATATGCGCTGATGGTGTTCCGGATGCGGACCATATATACCAACCAAAGAGGACATTGAACCTGGAAATAATTCCCTCGTTTGCTGAACATATTCTAGGGTGATAACTGATAAAGTAAACGATTTAGACCAAAGATTATACGAAAGTGATGTGATATTTTTTACGTAGAGACGTTGTACCGAAAAATGAAAGAGGTTGCCAGGCTTCGAAACCGAACAACTCAATGAAATTCGTCCCTTACACCCAGCATTCGGGCAATGTCTTTCATACTAGTACAATACAATACAAAATTCTTTATTGCACAAAGAAACATATACAACAGAAATAAAAAAGAACAAACGTGACAGTACAATATAGGCGGCCTTATTGCTAAAGCAGCAATTTCTACCAGGCAACCTTTGGGTATAGAAATATAGTACAGTGGTTACCTGCAAACATCTCGAATATGTACACAGCAACATGATTCAAGGGCTGCTGCTTATCAAAGGGGTACCAGGAGACCCAGACGAAGCCAACCTGAGCATCACTCTGCCCTTGCAGCAGCTGGTAGAAATAGATGGCAATCGGCGTAATGTTGTAGAACCATATTCCTATGAAATTAATTCCGAAGTACCCTGAAATCATACGTATGATTTAAAACTTTGACCAGCTTGAGTTTCGTTTTTTTTTATAACACGATTGATCTCATTACAGTAGGACTGAGAAGGAGCCTAAGTATTAGACCAGCTTGAGTTTCGTTTTTTTTTATAACACGATTGATCTCATTACAGTAGGACTGAGAAGGAGCCTAAGTATTAGACCAGCTTGAGTTTCGTTTTTTTTATAACACGATTGATCTCATTACAGTAGGACTGAGAAGGAGCCTAAGTATTAGACCAGCTTGAGTTTCGTTTTTTTTATAACACGATTGATCTCATTACAGTAGGACTGAGAAGGAGCCTAAGTATTAGAACAGCTTGAGTTTTGTTTTTTTAACACGATTGATCTCATTACAGTAGGACTGAGAAGGAGCCTAAGTATTAGACCAGCTTGAGTTTCGTTTTTTTTAACACGATTGATCTCATTACAGCAGGACTGAGAAGGAGCCTAAGTATTAGACCAGCTTGAGCTTCGTTTTTTTTATAACACGATTGATCTCATTACAGTAGGACTGAGAAGGAGCCTAAGTATTAGACCAGCTTGAGTTTCGTTTTTTTAACACGATTGATCTCATTACAGTAGGACTGAGAAGGAGCCTAAGTATTAGACCAGCTTGAGCTTCGTTTTTTTTATATTACGATTGATCTCATTACAGTAGGACTGAGAAGGAGCCTAAGTATTAGACCAGTTTGAGTTTCGTTTTTTTTAACACGATTGATCTCATTACAGTAGGACTGAGAAGGAGCCTAAGTATTAGACCAGCTTGAGTTTCGTTTTTTTTATAACACGATTGATCTCATTACAGCAGGACTGAGAAGGAGCCTAAGTATTAGACCAGCTTGAGCTTCGTTTTTTTTATAACACGATTGATCTCATTACAGCAGGACTGAGAAGGAGCCTAAGTATTAGACCAGCTTGAGCTTCGTTTTTTTTATAACACGATTGATCTCATTACAGTAGGACTGAGAAGGCGCCTAAGTATTAGACCAGTTTGAGTTTCGTTTTTTTTATAACACGATTGATCTCATTACAGTAGGACTGAGAAGGAGCCTAAGTATTAGACCAGTTTGAGTTTCGTTTTTTTTATAACACGATTGATCTTCTTACAGTAGGACTGAGACGGAGCCTAAGTATTAGACCAGCTTGAGTTTCGTTTTTTGTATAACACAATTGATCTCATTACAGTGGGACTGAGTAGGAGCCCAAATTTTAGAATAGAAACTTAAGTGCAGCAACACACAGACGTCACTTACTGCGCGCAAGGTTGCGCTCAACACACTGTCAATGCTTTATGAATTGCCTACAACACACATGCGTGATGACGCATGAGCTTCTACGTCGGCGCATCCCTATGTCAGTACCAGTAGCGTCGACGTTGTCGCAGTGAGTATGGACAGCGTATTAAGCGCAACCTTTCGCGCAGTAAGTGACGCCTGTGTGTTGCTGCCTTAAGAAACAGAATGCTTCTGCCTAAATGGCTTCTGCTGACATGCATAATTTATAATAATGTTTATTTTGAATATGAACTAAGGTCGAGCTTACAAAATTGATAACAATTTATCATTTCGATCATGCTTAGCTTTATCGATCGGAATTCCGTTATCATTATGATCTACGTGAAGTGTTGTGGGAAATTCTTTATTCGTAATAATTCCTAGGGATATTGACGACCCGCATAGCCTAGTTGGCAGCGCATCTGCCTGCTACGTAGAGGGCCCCGGATTCGATTCCCGGCCGGGCAGATATTTGAATGATGAATTTAAATGTATGTTTCTTGGTCTGGGTGTTCTTTGTGGTTGGTTCCGTGTACGTCCATGGCACCCCGATACAGGGAATCCTAGTGGGGCTATGAGCATGAACAAAAAAAAACATTACATTCTTTTTCAACGTAACTGAGCCTTCTTGCTTCTTGTATATGTATAGAGAACTGCACTTTTTGGTCGAAGTTTACGAAATCTTGTGGTGGTGGTAAGCTGAGTGAGTAGTACTACGCTTTGGCTCGTATTTATAAAGCAATCTCAAAATTAAGAACAATATTAAATATGGATTTGACAGGCCATATTGTTCCCCAGTTTGGTTAGGACATTGTAGGCTGAATCACCTGATTGTCCGAAAAGGAAAAAAGATTTCGTGCTTCGGAGGGCACATTAGGCCGTCGGTCCCGGTCGCTGTCTTTGATAGTGGTCGTTACTGAAACCATGTCAGAGGCCTGATAGTTGTGCTACTAGGCGGTTTAAAAACTCTGACACCAGGGTTCATCGGGTCGATAGACTCAATACCCACTCGAAAGAAGAAGACTGAAATGACATTTTTGATACGAACTCAAACTAGCTGTCAGTCTCAAGTGAGCAATCTCAAAATTAAGAGCAGTATTAAGTATGGATTTGATAGACCATATTGTACTGAAATGACATTTCTGATACGAACTCAAACTAGCTGTCAGTCTCTAGTGCTGTTTATTAATACGGGCCTTTTAAGATTACCAAATAGAACTTTGAAATAAACTTACATGAAGCAGTGATTCGAAGGGCAGTCAGACTCTTGTCCTTGATTAATTGGGCTTCATCTTCCAGAGGAGACACAGGCCAAATTCCCACCAGCTCTTGTATCAGTTGTCCGAATACGTCCTTCTTGTACCATAGTACGAATACCTTGGCGATACCTTCAATCATATTCATCATAATATTCATGACAATAAAAAAAGTATCTACTTATTTCTTTGATTTAGATTGTTTTCCTGAAAGAAAACTTCCTAATATTTCTTTTTCATAATATAATTTTATAGTAAGTAAGTAGACTGCTGGATATGAGCCTCCTCTTGTTGGGAAGTTGGGATGCTCGTTGTTAATCACTGGTTGGTAGCGACTCCCGCGTCGCGCGGGATTGGTTCTCGCCTTATCGCGTGTCACGCGGGATCGGTTATAGCGGTGCGGCCAGACGCAGTTCTGGGAATAATTATAAGTGCCTACCGACTATGCTCTTATTTAATTTTTCGAGTTGGTATTTTTTTCTTTTTATGGCCTCCTTTTACGTTGCTGTAACACTCCATAAGCTATGGCACACAATTAAATTAACGGCCTGTATTACTTACTGAGTGCGCCGTAGCCAAAAGTATGGAACAGTGGAACCACCTCCTCAACTCGTGGAGAATTGGACAAAGCGAGTCCAATGAAGACGATTTCACTGAACACGTGGTAGCAGATGCTCAGCACAGATAGAGCAAGCATCAGCTTCTGTCTGAGAATTGCCTTCGCCGTCTTCGGAGCCTCGAAGGAAAGTCCTGGATCAAAAGAAAGAAAAATATAGTCAATGGAGTGTGAAACAGTGGAACCGCCTCTTCAACTCGTGGAGAAATGGACAGAGCGAGGCCAATGAAGGCGATCTCACTGAACACGTGGAAGCAGATGCTTAGCACAGACAGAGCAAGCATCAACTTCTGCCTTAGATTTTCCGTCGTTGTCTTCGGAGCCTCGAAAGAAAGTTCTAGATCAAAAGAAAAAAAAGACCATGGAGTGTAAAACCACAGAATATATAATAGTACTACATAAAGAATGGACATTCACCTCCCTTACCCGGTCCGACATACGTCACACTACGCGCTGGATTGTGTGCCACATTGAGCGTACGCTTAGCAGGTATGGCGAGCGCATGTTTCCCAGTGTAACGGAAATAATAAAGTTTTCTGTTCTAAAGACGGTTAGGTACTGTTCCGTGTATGGATGTCTTTCTACCACAAGATATGACTTCAATAGGAACTTTTTTAGATTCCACAGTGATGAGAGACGGTACGTAAATTCATACAAAATATGCAACCTAATCTATTCTAACTATTCAGTTACAGTGAACTACATTAAAACATTGGATTAATCAAGAACTAGATTAATCAAGTGATGATTATGACCGGTATAACAAATTTTGTCAACCCTAATAACACGCACACAAACGCATGCCAAGTACAACATGCCGTCTGTCGATGTGTGACCAAAATGACATGACAGTTAGGAGTGTCCGAGCTGTGGTAAATCAGTGGAACCGCCTCCTCAACTCGTGGAGAATTGGACAGAGCTAGTCAAATGAAGGCGATCTCACTGAACACATGGTAGCAGATGCTCATTACAGATAGAGCAAGCATCAGCTTGTCTCTGAAAATTGCCGTCGCCTTCTTGGGAGCCTCGAAGGAAAGTCCTAGATCAAAAGAAAGAAAAATATAGTCAATGGAGTGTGGAACAGTGGAACCGCCTCCTCAACTCGTGGAGAATTGGACAAAGCCAGGCCAATGAAGGCGATCTAATAGAACACGTGGTAGTAGATGCTTAGCACAGACAGAGCAAGCTTCAACTTCTGCCTGAGATTTTCCGTCGTTGTCTTCGGAGCCTCGAAAGAAAGTTCTAGATCAAAAGAAAAAAAAAGACAATGGAGTGTAAAACAGTGGAACCGCCTCCTCAACTCGTGGAGAATTGGACAGAACTAGTCCAATGAAGGCGATCTCACTGAACACATGGTAGCAGATGCTCATTACAGATAGAGCAAGCATCAGCTTCTGTCTGAAAATTTTCGTCGCCGTCTTCGGAGCCTCGAAGGAAAGTCCTAGATTAAAAGAAAGAAAAATATAGTCAATGGAGTGTGAAACAGTGGAACCACCTCCTCAAATAGTGGAGAAATGGATAGAGCAAGTCCAATGAAGGCGATCTCACTGAACACGTGGAAGCAGATGCTCAGCACAGATAGAGCGAGCATCAGCTTCTGTCTGAAAATTGCCGTCGCCGTCTTTGGAGCCTCGAAGGAAAGTCCTAGATCAAAAGAAAGAAAAATATAGTCAATGGAGTGTGAAACAGTGGAACCGCCTCCTCAATTCGTGGAGAAATGGAGATAGCCAGGCCAATGAAGGCGATCTCATAGAACACGTGGTAGCAGATGCTTAGCACAGACAGAGCAAGCATCAATTTCTGCCTAAGATTTTCCGTCGCTGTCTTCGGAGCCTCGAAGGAAATACCTAGTTCAAGAAAGAATAATATAGTCAATGGAGTGTGAAACAGTGGAACCACCTCCTCAAGTCTAAGATTTTCTGTTGCCGTCTTCGGAGTCACAACCGAAAGTCCTGGTTTATATGAAAGAAAAATACAATACGACCTTGTACACTTCATCTAAAATGTACCAACAATGAAAATTGCAGTAATCGGAGTCACATTCTGGATGCCATCAGCTGTAGCGAAAACAAAAAACGCAATTAAAGAGTTTTGGTGTTTCTTCTTTAATAACCAATTTAAATTGCTAATGAACAATTGCATCGCAAATACTTTTATGATTAGATGAGATTATACCAATAAGCTTCATGCAGAATTTGCAGAGCTTTAAGGATCCGTCAATTTCCCTTTCAGCCTGCTCCAAACTTGTTTCAGACATGATAGGATGGGCCACGCTGTGTGTGAACCTAGTAAGAAAAGGGTTAGTCCCACACTTCTCAACATCTACTGGTTCAGAATGATATAGAATAAATCACATATGAAGTATAATAGCGGCTACCTCATAAAATATGTCTAGGTGTCAAATGGGCGTATCCAATGAATTTTAAACGACTAAAGTTTACAACTTCGGATTTTAAAATTAAAACTGACAAGGACTGACAAAGTTGCTGCCTACGCCCAGTTATCTTGTTAATGTTTAATAGCTGACTCATGTACGACTTAGTACATAAGTAATACATAAATCTACGCCTTTATACCTTACTGGGATAGTTTCTTCCATGCTGGACTGGCAGCGTGAGAAAAACATAGAATGTGCCAGCTGCATTTCCTCCCGGGCATGCTGTAAAAACCAGCTAAGGGATCTGAGGGTATTAGTATATTGCAAGGCGATGGGTATTAGTATATAGGCGATGGGCTGAAAATTTGTCACTACAGCAATATTACAAATCTATCTAAAATAACCTTCAAAAATTTATCAGACGTTGCGGAACAACCTTTGTTTAGGTCGTTTACGCTCTGCCTACCCCATTAGGGATGAAGGCGAGACTATATGTATGTATGTTATGTATGGGCAGACAGAGCATACAACTGAGGCACTACTCGTAAGAAAAAATATATAAATTGAGGTGCTAAATTTTATAGAGCATTTTATAGAGCATAACTGCTCTATAAAAAATCCGTAATGTTTCGCCTTCGCTTTTGTGGGTGTCAGTGAATTGTTATTTAGGTGATGAGTTCTGTTCACAACATATAATTCATCAATACCTGTATAGTTACCTAAAATAACCCAGCAAATATCATAATTATAATGCGGTCGTTGTCGCTCTGAAAATCCGTCAGATGTGAATATTATGTGTGAATTAAATATACCTAATATGAAGAATTTAGATTATTTTATTAATTACTAGCGCCGCATTTTCACCCCCGGCTTACTTAACGAGTTTTCCCTGTAAAAAGTAGCCTATGTTACTCAGGGGGAATGTAGAATTTTTGAGATCGGTCCAGTTGTTTTAGAGTTTATTCGTTACAAACATACACACACGCAAATACAAATCTTTTCTCTTTATACCGTGTAAGGGACAGCGTCCCGCAAACTGATAGGGGTGGCTCAGTCAATGATACTGAACAACTTCCACCAGGATTTTTTCTCAGGAAGTGATAAAAAAATGGCTTTTCCATACAAAATGTTTAACTCGATCGGAGAATTTGTATGGAAAAGCTATTTTTTTTTAACTTCCTGAAAAAAGTTTCTGGTGGAAGTTGTTCAGTGTAACTGAGCATGCCCTATCAGTTTGCGGGACGCTGTCCCTTACACCCGCTAATATTAGTATAGATATAAAATCCTTCCATGCTGGACTGGGAGCGAGAGAAAAGCATAGAATGTGCCAGCTGCATTTCCTCCCGGGCATGCTGTAAGATCCAGCTAAGGGATCCGAGGGTTTCAGTATATTGTAATATAGTCGATGGGCTGACAACCTGTCACTACAGCAATATACCTAGAATTCTATCTTAAATAACCCTCAAAACTTTGTCAGACGTGGCGGAACGACTTTTGTTTAGGTCGTTTACGCTCTGCCTACCCCATTAGGGATAAAGGCGTGATTATATGTATGTATGTATATAAAATCATTTTGTCGTAGTAACTAATTACTACGACATCATGTAAATCATGCATGACATGGGGATATGACATTTGTTGTTAACACACACACACACACACACACAAATCACGCCTTTATCCCTTACGGGGTAGGCAGAGCGTTAACATAATGTATATTTTAAGATTTTTATATCATAAGTTAGGGAATATTAAAAAACATTTGAAATTCATAATTATATTTTTATATAATTATTTTGAATCAAATTAAATTCTATTAAACACTTTAAAAAATTACACACGTCCTTTTTCAGTAAGTTTAATTTAATTTCATTTATTAAGCTTTAAATTACATGTAATATACAGTTCACATCATATAAATCAGTTCGACACAATGCAATTTTACCTATTAGGTGTAGCTTATATTTAAAATTGAATTTAATGTATACAATTTCAGTTAAAGCAGAAATTAATTAATTTAAACAATATGATTAGAATTAATATCATAATTCGTCTATGTCAAGAAAATATATAAATATATATAGAAAATGCCTGGTGGAGTTTTTGGTCGATGAAGGAGCACATGAAAGGCGAACTGCCTTTATCATTGAAACGAAAACTCGTGGACATGTACATTGTCCCGATACTGACAAATGGGGCACAGACTTGGTCTTTGACAGAATCTCCAGAGATTTAGACTCGAAGTTTGCCAACGAGTGAAGTATACTAGGCTTGAAACTGACGGATAAAGTCCGAAATGCCTTAATTCGCTCCAAAACTAGTGTTACTGATGTAGCCTATACAGCAGCTAAATTAAAGTGGTACTGGGCAGGTCACGTCTGTCGTATGCCAGATGAATTATGGGCCAAAATCACCACCGAGTGGATGCCTAGAAGAGACAGACGGCGGCGTGGCCGACCCAGACGCTGATGGTGAGATGAGCTCGACTCCTTCCTCGATGACTGGCCGGAGGAAGCACAGGATAGAGAGTTGTGGAGAGACCGGAGAGAGGCCTTTGCTCAGCAGTGGGACATTAACGGCTAGACAAGACAAGACCAGATATTTTCTTGACAAAGACGATATTATTTTCTTGATATATATATCAAGAAAATAATATCGTATATACCAGATATTTTCTTGACAAAGACGATATTATTTTCTTGATATATATATATAATAATATCGTCTTTGTCAAGAAAATATCTGGTCTTGTCTTGTCTAGCCGTTAATGTCCCACTGCTGAGCAAAGGCCTCTCTCCGGTCTCTCCAGAACCCTCTATCCTGTGCTTCCTCCGGCCACTCCTCGAGGAAGGAGTCGAGCTCATCTCACCATCGGCATCTGGGTCGGCCACGCCGCCATCTGTCTCTTCTAGGCAGTCAAGTCACCTATGTCAAGAAAAAATATATTAAAAAATCTGTATAAATTATCAAGAGATATTTATTATCAAGAGATATTATCAATAGATCAACATTTAATTTTATCCTATTTATCAAGCATTAAGTGTTAAAGTAAATAGTCATAATTTAATAAAAATAATACAAATAAGATATCAATACAATTTCAACAAATAAATTAAAAATCATGTCAAAAAATCATCCAAGCTATACAGGCATGATTTTAACAGAAGTGCTTTGACACTTCCAAACACTTTGTGGTCTGGGAGTGCCTTAATGTCAAATTACATAGAACATACTTAAACTTAATGAATATGTGGGAACTTTTTCTATTAAATGCTAAACAAACAACATTTTTTTTTTGTGTTTTTTAAATATCTACTTTATCTTTTATTAAACATAGTGTAGAGTAGAGCAAAGTATGAGTAAGCCCGTGTCAGGATCTGAAAAACAAACGCATTCGCATATTAGCATTATAACATAATTTAGAGAAGAAAATGCAGAATTTCTTCCATTCTGAATAACATAGAATGTGCCAGCTGCATTTCCTCCCGGGCATGCTGTAAAAACCAGCTAAGGGATTTGAGGGTTTCAGTATATTGCAATTTAGGCGATGGGCTGACAACCTGTCACTACAGCAATATACGTACAAATCCATCTTGAATAACCCTCAAAACTTTGTCAGACGTGGCGGAACGACCTTTGTTTAGGTCGTTTACGCTCTGCCTACCCCATTAGGGATAAAGGCGTGATTATATGTATCTATGTATGTAAAATGCAGAATCCATGTAACGACTTTTTATCATAAGAAGAACCTAACTGCCATTTTATACAGTTTAATTTAAACTGGGCCTGCCACTCATTGAATTACAGCCATGATAATAATTCCATATAGGCAAGATACATGATGTGACTGTAAATTACAGGTATGGAATCTTTGATAAACAATAAACCAACTAGATGCACAATCTCACTCAAAAAGTGTCCGCGGCAATAATCTGCCCATCACGTCAATCGGGGAGAATTTTCATTCAGTATCTATCACCTTGCTCGCTCGCGGCTTTTGACATGCCACAATGACGAAGTGTTCAGTCAAAATGATAGTATGTGCGAGTGCTATTGATATTGTACCCTTTCTGTGACGCGTTAAGGTCCAAATTTGAATGAATATTTTTATGTTATAAATATAACAATAACTATACGTATGTGCAGTGCGGCTCGGACATTTTTTGGTCGGGGTTTCTTCGTGATTGTGCATCTAGTTTGTTTATTGTTTATCAAAGTATTAAATGGACTTTATTTAAATCGTGTGCAATGCCAATCGACACCATATACATATAGCAATACCTACTCACCGAGGTGTATGTTTCTAACGAGATAGTTGTGAATTTCATTGCGGTGAATGCTATCCGCTTTTGTGCTCTGTGTGAAAAAAAAACATAGGATAATATATTTGATCATGACAAAATTAATAATTCTTCCATGCTGGACTGGGAGCAAGAGAAAAACATAGAATAAGCCAGCTGCATTTCCTCTCATTCATGCTGTAAAAATCAGTTAGGGGATCTGTTTCTGTATATTGCAACTAAGGCGATGGGCTGACAACCAGTCACTACAGCAATATACCTACAAATCTATCTTAATTAACTCGCAAAACTTGGTCAGACGTGGCAGAACGACCATTGTTTAGGTTGTTTACGCTCTGCCTACTCCATTAGGGATAATAGCGTGACTATATGTATGTATGTATAAAATTAAGATTAAATTCATTATGAATATATTTTCGCTATACTGAAAGTGATAAAAAACGCATAATGCTTGTCTTTCTCTGTTAAATCAACCACGATGTAATAAAGACATACAAAAGAAATATTTTTAACATGCGCATATTATTATATAACAAACTTCCATCTAATATTAAGTTACTCTCTGGACATTCATTTAAATCTAATTTAACAAAGTAGCTCCTGAAACATTGCTTCTACAGTGTTCAGGAATATCTGAATTTTAAAATTTAATCTGATTGACTTTATGAATTTGGATAGTAATGGGTTGACTTTATGATTATTGCATATTATCTTCAATGACATCTTGTATTTGACATTAATTTTATATTCACTCAACTATTATGATGTATATTTAAATTTTATTTCATTTTTTTTAAATTATCTAATCATAAATAAATAAATTGACTAAATTGTACAACGAGTCAATTTTGCATGCCTGCTCGCAGGTTGAATACATGGAACTCTGTAATATTTTAAGATCTGACATACTGTATTCTGGCAAATAAATATATTCTATTCTATTCTATTCTGGACATGCTCTTAGAGCCAGTAGTGAGACAGAAACTGCAATTTCGGTTAAATTGCGAATATAATTTTCCTATTACGGATTTTTATTCATTGTATGTTTAGTTAATAGGCAAAAACATATAAGAAATCACTTAGATATCCTGTAAAATCAGTGGTAATAATGACGTTTTATTATCATAGAATAACTGCCTTCGTGGTCTAGTGGCTAGTGCCATGGACTCCTGATCCGGAGGGCCTGGGTTCGATTCCCAGGGGGGAACACACAAAGTTGATATTTGAGAATTTATCGCTTTGTGAATTTTTCCTCAGTTTGGTTAGGACATTGCAGGCTGAATCACCTGATTGTCCGAAAAAGAAAAAAGATTTCGTGCTTCGGAGGGCACGTTAAGCCGTCGGTCACGGTCGCTGTCTTTGATAGTGGTCGTTACTCAAACCATGTCAGAGGCCTGATAGTTGTGCTACTAGGCGGTTTAAAAACTCTGACACCAGGGTTCATCGGGACAATAGACTCGATACCCACTCGACAGAAGAAGAAGATCATAGAATTGACCAATTTTTACCTAATGATGAGGAACTGTAGAGCCCGGCGACATCGAGGATTGGTCAGGTACCAGCCGCTGTTGTAAGCTGCGTCAGCAATAGCAGTATTCTAATAACAGATAAAATAATAACCTAAAAATCAAGTCCGCCTTTCTTCTTCTTTTCGTATCAATGGCAAAAGTCAAACAGTCCGCCTTTAAACATATATCTATGAAATAGCAAATGTACCAGCCAATAAAAAGCTTTATTTATTATGTCAATTTGAAGAGTTATCTCGATCATGGATCTGAGTTATAGATCAGAGATGGATCCTATTCTTAGGCCCGTATTTAAATCAGCACTTCAGAGTGAGAGCGAGTTTGAGTTCGTATCTGAAATGTCATTTCAGTACAAAATGGTATGTAAAATCCATACTTAATATCACTCTTAATCTTGAGATCGCTTTATAAATACGAGACAAAGAACCATGAGACCTTCTAGGAAATATTTAGTATTTTCCAAACAAATCCAGAGGGCTTTGAGAAAATTGAGAATCTCCTACTGTTTTTTGAAGTTGGTTAAAATATATCTTAGACACTAGGACTTTGAGGTTATTGTTTGGATAAATATTATGGTGTCTTACAGCTTGTATAATATCTTCCCCATAGTAGCATATCATACCCATTTGGATCAAGGTTGACAAGATAAACATCTTATTGCCAACAGCAAGAAATGGCTCCAAGAACTGAAAAAGTTAACATCCCATTAATATGACATTGAAGGTACTATTTATATTTATTTGTATATATATATTAAAGGTACTATTTATATTTATTTGTATATATATTAAAGGTACTATTTATATTTATTTGTACATATATATTAAAGGTACTATTTTAAACGCTCTGCCTACCCCGTAAGGGATAAAGGCGTGATTTATGTATGTATTTATGTATGTACTATTTTATTTATAAAAATGTGCGTTGTTTTTCAAAGCTGCGACCTTTGAATACCGTTCTTCTTCTTTGTCTGTGGTTAGGCTGTGCATGATAAGGATAAGGTCTGAAACCAGGGTAAAAAATAATTCACAGAGAAACCGTAAAATATGTATTTATGTATGTTTTGATTTGATTTCTTCCATGCTGGCCTGGGAGAAAAAGAAAAACATAGAATTTGCCAGCTGTATTTCCTCCCGGGCATGCTGCAACCGGACAGCTAAGGGATCCGAAGGTTTCAGTATATTGTAATTTAGGCGATGGACTGAAAAAAAATCACTACAGCAATATACCTTCAAATCTATCTTAAATAACCCTCGAAACTTGGTCAGCCGTGGTAAAACGACCTTTGTTTAGTTTACGCTCTGCTTGTCCAATTGGGGATAATGGCGTGATTATGTGTGTGTTGATTTGATTTAATTTACCAAGATATATAATAATTTTACATACCACAATCACGAACATGACACAGCAGATGTTAATAGAACTAAAAACATAGTTTATTAGATTTGTCAGCGTGAATGCGTCCTCTAAATCGTTGCAGTATCTGAAATAACGTATTTATTATGGGCCACCGCATATGATCGGATCTATCTCCTAGTGGTCCACCCCGGGCAACGGCAACACAGGCTATCCTGTGAATAAGTCCGGCTGAACGATCCCTACAAAGCGGTGGTAGGCTCCGCAAGGGTCTGCCTGGCTCGCAACTACCCTGTCACCGGAGTCCAGCGCCAAACCAGCTTGATGGAGCGAGCTCACCCAGTAGATGCCTGTTATGGCACTCCTGGGTGAGCTCGCTCCATCGTCGACTCTGTCACAGTCATTCCTGACCTAGTGTCTAGAATCAAGAGCAAACCCATTTCTAATAAAAAAAACATAAAGATATTGCATTCATATTAAAGGGATAGTGGCTAGATAAAATGAGAAAGCAATTTGAAAGAATTAGAAACTGTTTCAGACCTATTTTTGATTGGTTTTTAACCAATAGCTTTGACCTAGTCACTAGCATATGTTTCAACAGTACCTGATAAGCCGCTGATGTAATTTGATATTCTCCACGATCTCGTCATAGCACTTGGCATGAGATATACTTTGCTCTCTCGACGGAGACATTGCTTCTATTCTCCTCTGCAGCAGTCGCAGCAGCAGGGAAATGTGGCTCGCCATCGCAGAGAAGAATATGTCATTAGCGGTCATTATCCAAACACATGTTTGCCCTTAAAAATATATTTAGTCATAAACATTTATGTAGCGAAAATATATGTTTTAACTAGAAGACGAAGATGTAAATTATTCAAAAGGTTAGTGGTGAGTTGGCGAATTATATATAGCAAAGGTGATGTGCTAAGTGCAGCAACACACAGGCGTTACTTACTGCACAAGGTTGCGCTCAACACGCTGTCAATGTTTTTTGCATTGCCTACAACAGACATGCGTTAGTTTACGCTCTACGAGTGCGTACTGCTAGATGGATGCTCCGAAGTAGAGTTCATCGCTTCGCGCGCGTAGCGCGTAAGGTGACGCATGCATGTTGTAGGCAATGCAATAAGCATTGACATAGCGTGTTGAGCAGAACCTTGCGCGCAGTGAGTGACGCCTGTGTGTTGCTGCCCTAATTGATAACAATATATATTTGACATTTTGTTTATTTTCTCTAGATTTTACGGGTGACACTTGTAAACCATATAATTTTGAGAATGGAATCGAACACTACATTTATGAAAAACAATATAATCTCTATTTTTTACTAATTAAAATAAAATATTTTTGTCATATAATACGTGCTCAGTTGAAAACAATTTTGTCTGAGAAATCGTTTCAACTCATACCTAAATTTACACAGCAAGCAAACTTTGTATGTACTATAAGAATTGGGCCAACTGACTAACACCCACAGACTCTACACAAATATTTGAAAATTGACTCTATAAATGTTTGTACTAGGAATTTGTACCCACAACCTATACCAGAGCAACAGGCAGGATCACTGGCCATTGAGCTATTAGTCTTTCCTGTAATATTACACCTCCAGATTAATATAATTTTCGGCAACGTCCTTCGTTTGTATTTCTCCAATATAAACATGTATTTCATACACACATACCAGGTGTAAGGGACAGCGTCCCGTAAGCTGATAGTAGTTGCTCAGTCAACGACACTGAACAACTTCCACCGAGAAATTCTTTCAGAAAGTGAAAATATAAATTGGATTTTCTATACAAAATGTCCACCTCGATCAGACAATTTCTATGGAAAAGCCTTTTTTTCTCACGTTCTAAAAAAATAAAACCTTTTGGAAGTTGTTTAGTGTCGTTGACTGAGTGAGCAACCCCTATGTGTTTGCTGTTCCTTACACCCCGTATAATCACGCCTTTATCCCTAATGGGGTAGGCAGAGCGTAAACAACCTAAACAAAGGTCATTCCGCCACGTCTGACAAAGTTTTGAGGGATGTTTAAGTTAAATTTGTACGTATATTGCTGTAAAGACAGGTTGTCAGCCCATCTCCTAAATTGCAATATACAGAAAATCCCTTATCCTTTAGATGGTTTTTACAGGATGCCTGGGAGGAAATGCAGCTGGCACATTTTTATTTTCTCTCGCTCCCAGTCCAGCATGGAAGAAATGTATTTCATGTGTATGTTATTGTACAGATACAGTTAAGACCACTGTTATATTTAGCATCAACGCGAAATAGAAAGTGTTTCATTTGACAACATTCGATTTGAACCACATACTGACCGACGTAGCTATTTGTTTTGTTTTGAGATCATCAGACAGCATGCGAACGCGATGTGATTGCAGTTTTTTTATCTCACGAGAGAGCAATCATATCTTTAAACTAGACCAATAATTGCTACTTATCCGCGTTTGTAAAGCAGAATTGTGTGCTCAATGGGATAATCACTCTTATGATAAGATAATTCTATATAATTTAATGCAAAGACTTTCACAGCGCTCTTTGAATGTCAATAAAACAGTATTTTATTACCTACTGCTATGGTAGTACCTACCTACAGCTTGTTCAGTAGCAATTTTTTGGACAAAATGTCATGTGTAGAAATAGCCCTCATATATATAACTTTTCCTTATTTTTTCATTTTCACAGGAATGGTAGTATGAGTGTGTATAGTCACGGTGTTTAGTCAGAATATAATGCAATTTGATGTAATTCTACCGATGAAAATATGTAGACGACTTCATGTCCCATCAGATGAGCCAGATGAACCCGATCTTGGCATCCAGCTGCTTGTTCCAGTACTGATACAGTCTAATATAGGAGTCAAGTTGTAGACTAACATACCAATGAACATGTCGAAGATGTAGATAACCACATGCCCCACCGGTTGATACTTGTCGAAGGGGTACCAGGCGAGCCAGATGAACCCGATCTTGGCATACAGCTGCTTGTTCCAGTACTGATACAGTATAATATAGGAGTCAAGTTGTAGACCAACATACCAACGAACATTTCGAAGATGTAGACCACCACATGCCCCACCGGCTGATGCTTGTCGAAGGGGTACCAGGCGAGCCAGATGAACCCGATCTTTGCATCGGGCTGCTTGTTCCAGTACTGATACAGGTATACCACAATAGGAGTCAAGTTGTAAAACCATACTCCTATTACGTTTATGAGAAAGTATCCTGAAATTAGAAGGAAATTTAGAACAATATTATACAAAGCCTAAACTTTTGAGTAGAGGCATCTGGACAGCGAGCTTGAGTTGTCAGAAATGTTATTTTAGTGCAAAACTGCTTATCAAAATTCATGCTTAATTTTGCTCTTAATCTTTAGATCGCTTCATAAATATGAGCCCTAAACTGACGACATGATTTGAATAAATTCAAAACTTTTTTTTACTTTTGAGAGGAAACGCATAGACTTACCTATAGCGGTGATTCGTAGCGCTGCTAGGCTTTTCTGTTTGATTGCTTGATCTTTCTTATCCAGTGGAGATACTGGCCAGATTGTAGATAGCTCTTGTATTAGTCGGCCAAAGACGTCTTTTTTATACCAAAGCACAACTATTTTACTTGCACCTTGGAATTAAGACAGAAGATCAGGCATCAAAAAAGGCACAAGGGATTCAGTCACTTAACTTGAGCGGCGATAAAAAAAAATAAGCTTGAGTAAAATAGTATTTCTTAAAATCATCATATCATATAATCACGCCTTTATCCCTAATGGGGTAGGCAGAGCGTAAACGACCTAAACAAGGGATTCAGTCACTTAACTTGAGCGGCGATAAAAAAATAAGCTTGAGTGAAATAGTATTTCTTAAAACAATATTTTGAAATTTTAATTAAAGCAAGAAAAAAGTTTTTAGTCTCGGCGGTAAATAAACAAATATCGAAAATTTTAAAAATATTCATTTATTAAAACATTATTAAAGTTAAAATATTACACTACAATGTCAACAAGCCCGCCCCGAATGGTTCCTAATGCAAATGTGCCCATAACACTGGCCGCGTTTCTGCGTTGTATCGCCAGTGATATACGCTGCACCAGGAACCACTCAGCGCGGGGACCTGCACCATGGTTCCTCAGCCGCCTCCTCACACCAGGGGCCACTTACTTCTACTGCAAAAGGCACAAAAAAGTACGCACCCCTCAAAGCAGCCTACTTATTGTGCTTTTGTAAAGCAGCCCACTCCGCAGCTGCACCACGCAGCTATAGTGCTTCGTATAGTGCGTGGAAGGTGTGAGAATTCCAATTCGAAATGTATATGTGGATATTGTTTGGCAATTACAATCTACGCTCTAATTT
The DNA here is from genome assembly GCA_949820665.1 of Scrobipalpa costella. Classification (NCBI taxonomy): domain Eukaryota; kingdom Metazoa; phylum Arthropoda; class Insecta; order Lepidoptera; family Gelechiidae; genus Scrobipalpa; species Scrobipalpa costella. Next base: position 11,531,304 of record OX463297.1, on the reverse strand, counting down.
TTTTTATTTCGCGTGTTAGGTATTCTGTTCTCATACTTACTCTGCACCCCGTAGCCGAATATATGAAAAAACGGGATGACGTCCTCTAGTCGTGGCGATGTCGGCAAAGTAAAGACAATGTACACGATATCACTTATCAAGTGGTAGACGACGCTCAGCAACGATGCCCAAAAGATCAGTTTCTGGCTGAAGGCAGCTGATGGTGACTCCGGTGGATCGAAGCACAAACCTTATAAAAAAATATATATAGACACACCATAAATATACCATATATACATCATAATGGTCACTCTTCTTCAAAACATTTACAACCTCGCTGCTGCTCATACCACACGAAAGCAATTAAAAATTATGATTAAAGATGATCCTACAATGATGATTATGGTGAGCAAAGAATGAAGGGCACATTGCATCCAGCTCCATTTGTCGTTTCACTAGCTGGTCCTAAAACACATGATCATAATAAGCATTTTTCTTTATGACGGTAGAAAAAATCTCCAATGGATCCCGAGATATTGAGGGAGCTCCCATTTCATACAAATTGCTAGCGACGGAAGGTCAGGTTAGAGTGTTTTTTCCCCTCTAGTTTCACTAAAACTAGTTTGAGTCGAAAGTATTAATAAAATCTTGTTAAAGAACTGAAAAATTCGTCCTCCGGTGGTAATGAGATAAAAGTCGTGTGGGTCAAAAGTATTGATAAAACTAAGTATATTTTGTTAAGGCGCTGAAATATTCGTCCTGGTGATCATCAGATAAAAAACATAGTTTTTACTTAAAATATTTTTATATCTGCTGACCACAATTTTTTAGTGCTTTAACAAAATATATTCAGTTTTGTTAGTTCTTTCGACCCACACTAGTTCCATAAGTGGAGAAAAAAAAACACTCTAACCTGTCCTTCCGTCGCTAGAAATTTGTATGAAATGGAACTCCCATTTCATGGATGTCATTTCATAATATATCGGAAATGAGTAGTCAGATTTACTCTCCTGTGTTAGCTTCAAACCAAAAGTAGTCTCAGTGCTCAAGCTCCTGGGTGCACGGCCCATACATTTGTGCTCATGTTCCACTAAATTATTGAAGTGTTACTTTTTTGGGTAATAATTCAAATCCGAATCCAGGTTCTAAAAACTAGAGGATAGACTTTTTTTTAGGATCGACGATCTTTTCCGGGTGGCGAGAACAGAAGGAAATATGCGAAAATGACAGCCAATCTTCAGTAATAGAGAGGCGCCGTAAGAAGGAGAAATATTACCCAGTCGTTTCATGCTGAATGTAGAAAATTTTAGAGAATAATCGATTTCACTTTTTGCTTGCTTCAAACTTGACTCCGACATGATGCTACTAAGAAAATCCAAGGTAATGTGAAAAAAAAAGAATGTGAATGAAAATTTATAAAGGATAGGTACGCGTGTGTGTAATAAATAGGTAAAGCGAATTAATATTCAAACAACTTTCATCAAACTTTGTTTATTGCTTCAGTACCTGTTCTAATCATATATCTAGTGGGAAATAATAATGTTCCATTTAATAAAGATACTTCATTAAACATTTAAAGTGGATTCTCGAGTCGAACGACCCGATGAACCGTAGTGTCAGAGTTTTCAAATACATAATTAAAACCTAAGTCAAACATCCCGTCCCGAAGTGCTAAAGTGCCCATCGCTCGGACGGCGTTGCCATGTTGAATAGCTAACGAAATTTGTTGGACCAGGTTCGAGCCGGCCCGAGAACCACCATCACGATCCCGCAAGCGAAACCTGATTAGTTGGACGAAAATCTTTGCTTCCGCACCCAAAACACCCGAGGTCTCAACAGCGAAAGGCACGAAGCGTAAGTACATGCACACGTCGCGTCCCGTAGAATACACCTCCACTTTTTCAATGGGACCAGCGTGAGTCCATCGGGTCTCATTCCATCAGTGCGCGATAAACCTAGTGGATCTAGGACGCAGGGAATATTAGCAGCCACCATAGCACGCCGAATCAGGTGGTTAATAGCGTGATGATGTTGATGTCTGCTTGCGCTAACTCTGCAGGATGGATTAAGTCCATGGTGACCCGTAGCATCCACCTGCGCCCCACACCTGCAGACACATGTGCCTCGCATAGACTGCACCCGAGCCTAAGGGCCACCGTGAACCGCAATGAATTATTATTCAACAACGTCCCAAGGACCTATCTGGAAGTCCAACATTCTCACCCGAAGAATAAAAATCTCACTAATCAACTCCTTCGTAAAGTCAGTGTTGCTGTACGGCTGCGAGTAATGGAAGGTATATGCTCCGAATTTATTGGCCGACCACCATTAGAGACGAGAATGTGTGGTTCATATGTCAGCAGATCCAAATTGCAAAGGAGATCGCGCATCGCAAATGGAGTTGGATAGGGCATGATTTTCGGAGAGGCGTAGGAGACGCCAAGGCGCTGCAGATAATCATGAGTGGAAGAAGGAGAAAAAAAACTTCGCAAACGAAGTCGCGGGTAAAAGCTAGTAACATATAAATAAAAGCAAATAATGTTCCATTAAATTTAAACATAAAGTTTCTTGTTACTAAGAGGTGGCGACTATCCTATTTCTTTCAGTATTTATTGAATTAATATTTCATATCGTATATGACAAGTTATAATTACCTGCTTACCGTTTATTTATTTACCTACTTATTGAATGAAGTGAAAACAGTCTTTTGGGCTGATTGCTTACAACTCGGAAATGTTATAGAATTAATATGATGAGTTAATAGCAAATAAAATTAATGATATTTCTACGGCCCGTATTAATAAACAACACTTGAGACTGAAAGCTAGTTTGAGCTCGTATCAGAAATGTCAGTTCAGTACATTTTGGCCTGTCAAATAAATACCTATGCTCGTATTTATGAAGCGATATCAAACTTAAGAGCAATATTAAGTTTGGATTTGACAGGCCACTTTGTACTGAAATTACTTTTCTGATATGAATTCAATCTTGGTGTCTCTCATGAGAGCTGATTACAAATACGGCCCTTAATATTGTAATATTGCTCTCAATCTTGAGATCGCTTTAAGTATATGCGATTCTACAAAATTGCATCATGTCCTTTAGCACTAGACATACACATTGTTGTTTAATGTAGGTACTAATTACACGATGTTTCCATTGGTGTAACATTGTGAGAACACATTGTATTGTTATCGTGGTATCTTTGAACTTGTTTCACTCCATTAACTTTTGCAAAATGTATGTAATAAAGTATCGAAAACAGCTTGTCAGTTGAGGGGAAAGTCATGCTTCGCAGAACTCTCGGGTCAGCACCAAAGAATATGTTTTTTTTATTTTTTTTGTTCTTCTCAGCCATTTACAAAACCTAGGAAGAAGTGGTTAGAATTGTCTATCAAGTAATCACGGGCATAATGACTTTGAAATTGAAATGCGCATGCTTAATGAAAGCTTTGCACAAGTTGAGGTAGGTACTCTCTCCACACAATGGTTTCTTTGCGTTCTAATTGTCTTTTTTCAGTTATGGGCGAACATCGGCACGAATTAGAGTGATTTAAGATTTTTCCGGTAGAGAGCGCGGTGTTTCGGCAAATTTAGCACGCGGCCCGTGCGGCGTGGCGGGCTTTACAGTTCGCCACCGTTACGTGGCGATTAAGCTGCGCACGAGTCGTCTCTTGCGTGGTGCTGCAAACACTCGCTGAAACTATACAATTTGTATGATTGGAGAAGTCGTTGATTGCATACAACACATTTATTAGACCCGTTTTAAATATGTCAAAAAACTTTTAAATTAGTTCTTTTTTTACAGTTTTTCGTTCCTCGTAAAATAGCAGAGCATAAAATTACTTGGAAATAAAATGTTTAGGATTCCACATTCTTAAACATTAAACCATTTTTTATTTTGTTGTTTTTCTAAGGGCATTAAGCTGTATTTTTTGCATCCTATGTAAAAATAATAAGTGTGAAGTTGCAGCATTCACCTTGGTGGTACGCGACGTCCTCTAGCCCAGCGAGCGCGACGCACACCATGCACTCCACTCATCATAACTGCACTGCTCAGTATACACAGCATCATATACATTTTTTTTATATTTTAAGTAGACCAATCGTCGGTTTTGGGCATTTAACATCATATTTTTGGGCAGGGCAGAGAGCTGGAAGAGCCCAGAAGAAAATGTTGACAAAGATCCTAAGGAGCTCACAGGGGCTTCAGTTTAGGATATCATCTTAGGAAGGTCTATCACATTCGGTTCTAAAGGACCAATTCGGAAAAAGGAAAGATCGTTTTTCACTTCAACTACCAAGTGCTGCTTATAGGCGATCAAAGAATAAATCCAGGAAAAATACAGAAGCATTTCCGATAAAAAAACATATTGTACTCAAATGCAATAGTGTGCCCAACCCACGAATTTGCCTATTTATATTTAGCGAGGCATATTTATGTCCAGCAGTGGTTTTTCAGTGATGAGTGAGTCACTGTGATGATCCACGACAAACGATTTCCTATCACACCCTCCTCTGATACACCTTCCTATATATAAATACCTTGAATACCTGATATACCTTCAATAATCGAAAATACCATATCTACACTAAAATAAGTATATCAAAAATACATTCACGTTCAATATTCAAAATTTCCCTTTCCACTTAACAATAAACAAGCATAAACAACAGGCTGAGTCAAAGGAGAGAGGGCAGAACAGTTCAATGCGTTTCACTTATTTCGCACCCATTATTTGGTGTTGATTTGGTAGTTTTTGCGGAGCTGCTCGCCGCTCCTCGATATAATAGATCTGGGTCGCTCGCCCGACGCCAATAATACTTAGCACTTTTACTTCGCTCATTTTATGTCCGCTCTGCACGAGTAGCCTTTCCCATTATCATATTCTGCGTAATAACGCCTATACATCTTGCGAGAGGAGTACCATTCATAAATCTCCTTAGTGATAAATCATTACTTGTATTACGACACTTCACACAAGATAATCGGGATTTATGAAGTTTGCTGGTAAAAACATCTGTGGCACTCAGGTGCTCATTTAGAGTCCATCCTTTTGTACACCAAGATATAGGGTGCAACTTTTATGACTATTATTATTGTAAATAGGTTTAAGCCAGCATACTCAGAAATACGATAGTTTCTATATTATTAAGAAATAAATAAGACCATTTATTTCCATGCTGGACTGGAAGCGAATAAAACATTTAAATTAATAACTGTTACAGGCATCATCATCTCCCTAGCCTTATCCCGTATCTAATGGGGTCGGCTACCTAATCTAGGGGATTGAACGAGGGTACTGGTTTTTACACAGAGCGACTGCCATCTGACCTCCGCAACCCAGAAGGGAAACCAGACCCAATCCTAGATTAGGTCAGAGTTTTTCAAGCCGCCAATGCTTAGCACTGGCCTCTCACCCCAAACACCCGAACTGCTTTGCTTAACGACTAATATCTACGGTATTAAACGATATTAACCGGGACCAACGGCTTAACGTGCCTTCCGAAGCACGGAAAAAGCGCCGAATAAATGTACATATGAAATGCGAAAACCGAAAAAGACATTGGTACGTGGTGGGATTCGAACCACGACCTCCCGCTCAGGAGGCAGCGGCCCTATCCACTACACCATCGGGCTCTAATAACATAACTGTTACAGGCATATGTATTGTAAATTTAGGCAGATCATTGCAGGCGGAAAACTCTTGATTACGTTACTTCATAGAACTGTCCAAAACGTCCCTCAAAATTTGTCATTTTGTGGATTTACAAACTTTCGTCTACTACATAACATACAGGCTTGATTTTACATTAGTAATATTATTAGTGGAATAGCGTACGCACGAATCGACATCGTAACCGATATCAACGCCACATCGGTCTGTAATGCACATTTTGTGATGGATAAAGTGGTCACTACTGGCCGCGACATTAACACAATAACCCACATCATGTCGCTATACTTACTTACATTAAACCCATTCGGGAAATCACATTACACGATTCAAAAAAACTTACACTTAGTGTTAATGCTTCTTTATTTTGCCGAGTCGTTGTGTGAACAAGACCAACTTGCAAGTTATAGGCTTTTTATGACAGTTGCCTTTTGACTGGCACACTTACCGTATTCCAGTTTCGTTTTGTCCTTTATGTCATATGTATAGTACCAGCATTGAAATACCTTTATTACTATGATAGCTACTTTGTGTTTACTCTACAAAGAATAGGACTGCCTATGTGTTATTTTCCTTATTGGACGGCGATAATATTACAAAAGATATACACATAGCTATTTATAGGAGGCATTGTAAAAAACTGTAATATTGTACAGCAATATACAGATCTATATTAAGCTACCTTCAAAACTTCTCAGACGTGGCATAACAATCTTTGTTTGGATCTTTGATGCTCTGCCTATCCTATTTAGAGACTCAGGCGAGATAGTATGTATTGTAAAAAGACCAAGTATCCTATTAGACTATTTCATGTTTGATGTATGGCTATTAGCTACCGGGTAAAGATCGCCTTAAGCTAATACTATAATGGAGAAGGTCTGTTCGCGACCCATTATCTCTTAATGGCCGTACAATTAAAACAAACGTTAGACAAAGACGAGCTTTAGATCTCACTTCCTGCGGTTTTCCGAAGGAGGCTTTAAGGCCAACATTGAGACGTCGTAAGTCGTAACAACAGTGAAAGTTAATGTGTTGATTCGCATTGGTGCTTATTATCTGCGCGATGAAAATTTTAAATTGCATCGAACACGGCATCTCTCTATTTTTATTTGAGTAAGTTTCAATTAGATGGTGCCCCGTGATGTATAGCGCCCGAGGCGTCGGTTTATGAAAATTACTTGTCTTTGCTATGTAATGAGTCCGGCCGGCGCAGGCGCAGCTCGGTGGCACCAAATAGACCAACACGACCGATGCGCCTGGACGACGTCTAGCGCCACTATGCTATGATTTAATGTTTTATAAACAGCTAAGTCATTTGTCTTGTGTTGAAATATGTGATAAAAATAATCCAGCATTATAAATGATGCTTGCAGAATGAAAAATGTATGGTACAAACATAACACATTTAAAAAATCAGATTTTTTAGCAAAAGTAGGAAACTCTCATGAAACAATATTACAGTTTTATGTATTAGTTACGATAGTAAATATTACTAGGCACTCATGGATATTAAAGTACTGAAATGTTCATTGAAATATTACTTTATACAAGCGTAAAGCTTTCAAAGAGCTTGTTTAAGTGAGTATGAGAGGCCAATATGTAATATGTCGCCTTATATTTAAGCTTAGCAACGCTAACACCCCATATATTAGTAGTGGATTCAATAAAATCGTTAGTTCCACCAATTTTAATACGGTTTTTATTACCAGGAAAATTGAATACAGGGAAACTTGTTAATTGTTTATGTAATTGAAAAAAATGTTTAAGTTTACACATACTATTAGTTGTCTCAATACATAAAATGAAAATTTAGTGTAGGGTTTTCTACACTACAAGCTTTTCCAATAAATCCAATATTAGAATGTTTATTTCCCCCGGTTTTATTTCACAAATTTTGGGACGGCGCAGTTCAAATAGGGTTGTCTTTATACTGTAAAGATGTTTTAAAATACCTCTTTTTAAAGAGGTCTGAGACTTTTTTATGCTCATATCTACACTCATAACTGCTACGGTATAATATCCCTCCTCATAATGTACCTGTATCAATATCCATCCAACGTTTCAATCAGTTCTTAACATTTCAATCAGACAACCGCTATGCTACTGATATCGCATTCACAGGTTCCCGGTGTCGTCGGATGTGATTCACAATATGCATGAATAGTATCTAGGCCTTTAAAACTACAATTATACCGCGCTCAATCCCTCTTCCATGCTAGACTGGGAGCGAGAGAAAAACATAGAATGTGCCAACCTCATTTCCTTTGTTGGTTTTCACAGCATACCTGGGAATGCTGTGAAAACCAACCTTTGCAAATAAAATTAGTAGCTGTTTAGCAATATTTTTCAAATTTTGAGAGAATTTTCAGATTGGATGTAAAGATGGACCTCCGGCCTCATTGAAAAAACATTGCCTGTAATATATTTCAAAGAGGAACGGTGACTCTATACTTCTATTATAAACAGGAAAAAAATATATTTTTGTGTGTGTGTAAAGAATAAACTCAAAAACTACTGGGCGGATTTCAAAAATTTTTTTACCATTAGAAAGCTACGTTCACCGCGAGTAACATAAGCTATGTTTTGCAAGTGCATCATTCCCAGGGGAAATGTTTTTATCAGCGGGTGACACCGATGACAGAAAGCTAATTCTTTTCTATTTACACTCATAACTGAGACGTTCTATCGAATAATGTTGTGTATCATCTAAGGTAACATTTCAATCAGACAACCGCTATGCTACTGATATCGCCTTCACAGGTTCCCGGTTTCATCGGATGTGGTTCACAATATGCATGAAGAGTTTCTAGGCCTTTAAAATACAAATATACCGCGCTTAATCCCTCTTCCATGCTAGACTGGGAGCGAGAGAAAAACATAGAATGTGCCAGCTGCATTTCCTCCAAGGCATGCTGTGAAAACCAGCTGAGGGTTCTTGTATATGGCAATTTAGGCGATGTGCTGACAAATATCACTACAGCAATATACTTACAAATCTATCACAAATAACCCTCAAAACTTTGTCAGACGTGGTGCCTTCTTATGCTTATACAGTGAGTAAAAAATTTGCCGACCATATTTTAGGGTGTGATTATACCCATGAAACTGAACAACTTTCCTCAAGGAACATAGGACGAAATACGAAAAAAAAATGACCCTTCTATACAAAGGGTGTCAGCGGCTCGAGTCAATTTTGTAAGGGAAGTCCAATTTTTTTTTAATTTTTTGACCTATGTTCCTTGGGGAAAGTTGTTCAGTTTTATGGGTAGAATCACAGCCTGAAATATGGTCGGCTATTTTTTTTCTCCCTATATAGGTATTTACTCTCATAACTGACATGTTGTATTGGATATCCGACATCATAATCTTGTGTATCATCTAAGGTAACATTTCAATTAGACAACCTACTGTTGCTATTGATATTGTCTTCACAGGTTCCCGGTGTCGTCGGATGTGATTCACAATATACATATAGAGTTTCTAGGCCTTTACAAATAAAATTAGTAGCCGTTTCAGCAACTATTCTCAAATTTTGAGAATAAATTCAGATTGGATGTAAATATGGACCTCCGGACTCATTGAATAAACGTTGCCTGTAATATATTTCAAAGAAGAACGGAGACTTCCTTATGCTTATACAGTGAGTAAAAAAAAAATGCTGACTATATTTTAGGGTGTGATTATATCCATGAAACTGAACAACTTTCCCATATGTTAGGATAGATTTTTTTAATTACAAATAAGTTTTCTTTTGACTCTAGACACTAGGTCAGGGATGACCGTGACAGAGTCGACGATGGAGCGAGCTCACCCAGAAGATTATTACTTTTTTAAAGATGATTTATATAACCAAAATTATTATTTTTTTACCTAATATTTTGTTTTGTAATAACTGTTTATTGTAACAATTTTATCATGCTGTGTAAACACGCTTAGGGTATCAATCTAGTTATAAATGTATAATTATCTCATTCATGTATCGATTGTTACCTGTTTTGTTTTCCAAATAAACTAAAATAAATAAAAATAAAATAAAGATGCCTGTTATGGCATTTGCAATCTCACACATCGACGGAACACAGCAAGCTGTTTGGCGCCGGACTCCGGTGAGAGCCTACCACCGCTTTGTTGAGATCGTTCAGCCGGACCACTACGAGCTAGATCCCATCCCACCCCAAAATGTGTTTCTCATTACGCTGCTGCATTTAGAGGTTTAACAATTATTTCCTCCTTATTAAAGAGCGGTTTTAAAATATTTCACGAACGAATTTCAGATATTTTGCTGTAGAGTTGTCTAAATATCCAGAAACCCTTTGGATCCCTTAGTTCGTTTTTACAGCAATCCCGGAAGGAAGCTGCTGCTGGCACATTCTATGTTTTTCTCTCACTACCAGTCCAGCATGGAAGAAATGGATACAATACCCCTCCTCATAATGTTCTGTATCAATATCGTAGGTAACATTTCAATCAGACAACCGCTATGCTAATGGTATCGCCTTCAACCTGTGAAGTGTCGTCAGATGCGATTCACATTACGCTGCAGTGCATGTACTAGGAGGTAGAGTACCTGTATGCTGCAGGCTTTCACTAATCAAATATTTTAGTATTTACATCTAAACTCTCCGAATGTAAGGTAAAGTTCATTTATTTAGCGTTGAGTTATAAGTACCAACTTGTACGAAATTTGAACCTTTGCTGTATAGAAAATGTTAAAATGCTGTTTACGAGCCGCAAAACACGTTGGTATTGATAACGCAACGTTAAAAAACGAACTATATATATATGACGCCTCAGGGTGATAAAAGACGTTTTGCGATATTATGACAAACTATTTATGAAGTTATGATATTTTATAAGTCAAATTTTTGCGTCATAGAAATTGGATACAAGAGATTTTAAAATTAATTTGCGTCATGATTTGCTGTATTGTAGGATGTGTACTTTTTGGTACATATATAAATCTTTGACTGATAGCAGATAAATTTTATTTTGGTTATCAAAATGAAATTCTTAAAAAGGATAGCTAGCTGTTGTTCCACATCGGTAAATCAAACATAGCTCTACCATGTACGAAACAAACAGGCTGTATCTATTAATTGAAATATACAACGTGTAACAGAAAGTGTATATGCACCCGAAAGGATATGAACCAGCCCATGAAACTGAACAACTTTCCCAAAGAAACATAGGTCGAAAAACGAAAAAAAAAGTTTGATTCCCCATAGTAGACACGCTATCAGCTGATGCATTTTGTATGGAAGGTCAAACTTTTTATTCTTATTTTGACCTATTGGGAAAGTTGCTCAGTTTTATGGGCTGGTTCATATTCTTTCCGGTGCATATACCCTTTCTGTTACACGTTGTATAGCTAATTGTATTTACCTGCCTCGGCCTTTATTAAAAAGGCGGAGTTCACTAACTCCCGCGACATCAACCAGACTACTTATAGCAGAAAAATAGTTTCCCACATAAAAATATGCTTTGTTCCGCATAATTCATCCTGTCGTTCACACGTAGCGAGTGCGGGGACTGTTATGTACATAAAGAGCGACTCGCTACACTTACGGAATCCGAACTTCATTCACCATCGTGTGGATGAATCATTTTTTTCGCACTAATCTGTCTATTCTCTTCACGGCGGTAATAACTTGCGTGTCTCATGGGGACTTTGCGAGTACAGTTCGGAAAGCTTGAGTATGATTTTGATGCGAATGTGACAGGGTTGCTGATCGATATTCAAAAGTTATGGAAAATATTCAGAATGGGTGGTTGTAGTTAAGCCTTGGGCTTTTCATCCTGAGGCCGCTTTGCAAGTAGAGTTCGGAAAGCTTGAGTATTAGATTTTGATGTGAAGGTGACAGAGTTGATGAGCGTATATTCAAAAGATACCTATGGAAAATCTTCAGAATATTTGGCTGTGGTTTAGCCTTGAGCCGTGAGGTCGTGGTCTTGATTTCTACGGGACAAACAAAGTTGACACCGTGTGTGATTGTTCGTGGTTTGGTAAGCGCAGGGCAACGTCGCGGTCTGAATCTGAAAACCATGTCTATCCCTATTATCAGGTTGGAAACTCAGGAACCATGTGATTGAAAAAAAATAAAAAGATGGATGTGCATTAGGTTTTAAGGTCTGCAGACTACTTGCAATAAACTTTTCAGTTTGTAGTATCTACTGAAATGTGTTCTTTATCCAGAAAAAAATCCTACAGGAAACTTATTTATTTATGTTTAGTTAGTTTCATCCAGCAGGCTGTTTTGGTTCGGCGTAGCCGAGTGGGTCGGTCCGATGGTGCGATGGCGCTCGCGATGCCATTCGGAGTGCCGTTGTCCTGTCGCCTAGTTCAGGCGTAAGCTAAGGTTTGCGAGCGTTAGCGCTGGCAAATTGCTGTGTTCAGCTCCGGGCGCTTTATTGAAAATTCGATCTATCTGTTACAGCGAGAAGGGTTTCTAACGAGAAGGGGAAGTGAGCTTTATGCCGGGGAAAGAAAGTCGGTAGTGCATTGAGCGCGACGCCGGCGTGAGTCCGTTATCCGGCGTCAGGTTACGGTCACGTCTATATAAGACCGCGGCGTCTTCTTCACCATTTCATTCCGTTTAAGACGCCTGGCCGATTGCGTCCGTCCGTGCTCGCGCAGTGACCGTGCCGGCGCCGCGTTCGATCCCCGCTCTCTCGTGATCTTTACTAGCTCTAGCTCTACCTAGCTCCAGTGATTACAGCTTTTTCGCTGCCCCCGGGACACGGTGCAGTTTCGTGAATTATTTGAACTTGAACTATACTTCGTGAAAAGTTGTCAACTGTTTTGCCGGCTACGGATATCAGGTAATTGCTTATCTTGTTAACTTACTTTCTTATTGGATACTGATAGCATTAATGTTTCTAATAAAAGTTTACGTAAGCATCTAAGTGCAAACTTACGTTATCTAGTAGTAAGTAGTTGGCTTTACTTATTAACAAGCTTATTAGTTCAACAAACTTATACTTAAGTAAATGAATTATATTTATGTGAGTTAGTTACTTCTTTGCTCTTTATGTATCTCTGCCTAGAACTGGAGTATTTTTAACTTCTGCAATCATTCCAACTTAGCATGTATAATTTTCTCATTATTGTATGCATTTACTACTTAATTATGAAGCATTAAGTAAGTTTGTTTTTTACATAGTCAAGAATTATCTGGTAACTGTTTAAGATATAAGTATTAAGTATAACTTGTAATTATAACCTTGTATTAAATGTTTGTTTTGTTTCAATGAATGTAAAGGTGCGTATTACTGGTCAGTGATCTTGATAAGGCATGGCCGCCGGCGAAACTGATGACAAGCATTGTCCGGTGGTCAAGCACCTTTAATTAACAGCTTGTTTAGGCCATGTTTTAATAACGGAAATACCTAATGGAAATACACAAAGGGTGCATTGTATTATCCATGTAATTTATTAGACATCCCAATCAACAGATCTTGAATCAAGGGAAATGCTATCTGAGATTTTCTTAATACATCTTGATACAGGAACAATAGCACTGCAATTATACGGCGAGAGTCCCATGACCTAGACTGCATAGCAACTGACAGTTTGATACACCTTTAGGGTTACTAACCTGCCTGTAACTTTTATGAAGGTACGCTAGATCGAACTTTGAACCTTGAGCCCTTTGAATAAGGACTTGGGGCCATAAAATCAGGATGCAAGTTTTATGGGACTCGGATTGGATATAGTTAGGTAAGTGCATCAGCGCAGACTCGTCCATTTCTAAATTGCGGCTGCCATAAGTTTTATTCGCACGGTGCTACGTGGCCGATGCGCTATGGCAACGCAAACGCACGTTATTGGTACGAAGATGATAAAATGATTGCCGTCATTACGGGGGAATTACGGGGACCCACCATTATATGCACTTGCGTGAGATACGACCACATCTCTCCACTCACCGTCCTGCTCACTGCCCACTATTGTGGTTGCTAGCTTTTTGTTTTATCTAAATGGTCTCCCAATTATATTTCAAATACAAGAAGCAGTCTTCGGGATATTTAAAAATAGCTCCGAGTTTCTCGTTGTGAGAACTGCCACGAATGATTTGCCCTACAGAGCTTCACATTAATAGACTGAAATTATAGTATGAACAGTAATTGTACAATTCTTTGTGCACCGGCGCATCGAAAGGCAAATGAAAATTATAAATAGCATTGCGCCTTTTAAATAAGCTGTTACAATAGAGAACGGCTCTGTAATGCTCTTTAATTAGCCTATGATCAATAGAGTAAAGACAGCGGGGCTAAACACATCTCGCGGCGTCTAAGCCTTGTACAGAACTGGTTCTATGGCGACGCCTCGCAGGATACTCGTTATTAAAAATTTAATAACCCCGTCAACCTCCCTGACTAGTCCAAAGCTATTCTATGCTAGCTAAGCATTCAGACCAACATTACTACTCAGAGATAATTGTTACGCATAAATACAAAGAATTTCAAATAAACATAAAGCTGTTTTTATCTCATCCAATCATTCCGAAGAATTGCCCCTTCGTTATGCTAGTCAACTATAACTTTCTTTATGGGGGGATAAAATAAGAAGGATATAGTTTTAACGAAGTTAGTATTTCAAATGTACATTGTTTCAAAAAATCTGTAATCATAGATGAAAATCTGCCTTTAACTATATTCCCTGAAATCGTAGCCGGATAGTAAACTATGCTAACTATAATAAAAACAAAAATATTTTTTCCTTGAGTGGTCTCTATTTCCGAGTAAAAAGGCATGCTAATTGAAAAGATCAAACTTCATCTAAAATTTTGACGAAGATTGATTCCGTTTAATTGATGATAATAGTTGAAGCGCGAAAAAAGATCAACGGCCGGTGACGTGCGCGTGTCGTCCTCGTCCGCAATCGCGCAAAAAAACGCTGTGATAACCGCATGCGTATATAAATATAACCTGTTGGAATTTTTTGCGCGCAAGTGCAGGCGGCCTTGACCGTGCGCGGACGCCCAGCCCGCCCAAATTGCGAACTCGCCCCACTTACATACGATATCAATACACATGCGAATACGAATCACTTCATTATCAGGCTCTACTATAGAGCACGTTCTGATTTATGACCAAACTTTCGTGTGGTTTATTATCCTTCCGTTTTATAGCTATTTTGATGGAGAAAGTTATAATCAAAACAGTCAGTATCATAGTTTACGATCAATGTAATGTGCTGTACATTATGCACAAATGAGTAACATCAATTTTTGTTGCTAATCAGCGATTTTATTGCCTCTGGCAACTTAACATTTGCAAGTATGAAATATGTATAAATATTCAAAGATTAGGTGAGTAATTTAGAGACTGACAAATAGGGACACGGTATCTTCCGCGACCCGACGACCCCATGACCCCGCGTTTTATCCCACAGCAGGAATTCGCTTGTCGGCAACTTGTTATTTCAAATCTGTAAAGGTCTTCACCCGCAAAGCTAGTTTTTGTTAACAAATTATTCCTAAAGATTAATCGCGTGGTTGTCTTCTTGATATACATCAAACCTAGTTTGATTGATGAGCCTTCGCAAATGCTGTCAGTGGCTAGTCAGGTCTGTCATAATATCTGTACGTAGGAGTCGGCTTCTGGTCTTCCAAGAATTTCACAGCACGTGGAACTAGTCTTGTTAAATTAAATCACGGGTTTGTCTGTTGCGGTCTAGTGTTTTAGTAGGATTTTGACAAGATAACACAAGGAAACATAATATAATAATCAATATAATAATATCTAATAAATATTGTCGTATCCAATAAATGGTCGATCAATGACTGATTTGTAATGGGAGCTTAAATATTTTTGATAAAATTTATATTAATCTTGCTAGGGCAAAGATATAATGAGTGTCCAAGTAGGTATATAAATTAAGGTAAACAATCTTGACACGTCTTTTAATCGAAAGACATGTTTTAATTTAATTGAAAATTAATGAAAACTGATCGGCTTACTTGTTTGAAACGTCGAGGGCTAACCCTCCTTTCAATACAAACAAGTAAACCGATCAGTTTTCGTTTTGATTAACAGTTGTTTATCGTTTATTGGTAAAATAATTGTAAGATATTAGAAAAAGCAATGAAATAACAGTTTTGTTAATTGAACTACTTTGCTAACACTTACAATTTATTTTAGAAATAATTTTTAAATGAAACGATGCATCAAGATTGTTTACGTTTATAATTATAAGTACTTGTAGTGTTTTTTCACAACAGATTTTTACAAGCGCATATTTTTTTCTTATAAATAAATTAAAAAAATAAACCTCGTTTTGGTATAGTTAAACTACTTCATGTTATGTAAATTATTCATGATACTTAACCCTAAAATCTTGGGTTCGATTAGATAACTCTTCCGTCGAACGTCCTAACGGTTTTTCGGTTAACTTTTATCTCCGCTTACGGTTTGTCGGTAACCATTCGCCGGTCGTTTACAATTTTACTGTTTCTATGGTCAAGTCTGTGGTGTCAAGCGATTTCTAAATCGAGTAGAAACATAATGTAGTGTGCGTTGTAGTGTAATTGTTGGCATGCACCGAGTCTCAGTATACTCATGTCGGCCCCACTACTTTCCCCTGACCCAGTCCCCTCTCTTGGCTGCGACCCACAAGCCGCACTGCACGTACAATTCCATAATGTCTCGCATTTTATTCGATTTTTAAGCCTCATTACACCTCTCACGAACAGTTATACTTGTTGATACGTCTCGCGAACACTCAAGTCATTGATTGTAAGTAGCGAACCAATTCCGATTTGGCGTAAAGTGGTGGGTTTCGATTTGTGCGGATAATTTTGGTATTTTGATAAAATATTGGACGTTTTAATATAATTGTAAATTTTATTGGAGTCATATAGCAAAATGTACTTACATCGTCAATTGTCAAAATAATTGTAAAAATATGTCAAATAAACATAATAAAATAAAAAATATTTGCTTTTCAATATTACTTTTTGTATTTTAGACTATGTCTTCCTGAAAAAGATAGATGAGTTTAGTTTCAAAAGCAGAGACGTGAATGAGAAGCAAGTATTTTCTGCGAAGCTTAATATAATTTAGAAAATAATGTGATGCAGATACTGAGCTTACAAAGCTATGCGCAGAATCCACGAGGAATAGGCCAGTGAAACATGTTGATGAAGTAAACTGCACTATACTAAACCCCATTAGCCTGTTTATGCAGCGGCCACATACTTCAGTTTTTGCTGCAAGTAGTTATATTGACGGATGAGCTGAGCGCACGCCGGGAGCTAGCCAGGTACACCCAGCATCATAGATAACACACAGTTAAACCTTTATGACTTACGGGCTAGAAAGAGCGTCAACTATTTACTAAAAACCGTTTTAATTTTCACTATGTCTTATAATCGCTGAGGGTGATTTCAGAGAGGTGTCGAATCCTTTTTCTCCTCTATTGATTTGTACTGTAGGAAGTAATGACTGGGAAGAAAAGCAACTGGTAGTTTCTTTAATAACAGCTCGTAAATCTACCAGTTATAGACAACAATTCCTTGTTTTGTTCATAAACAAGGAATGTCCGAAAAGCAGTATGTAACGGCAATACTTTTCTATGATGCCGTCTGTACTACACAGGCGGTTTGACTAGCCGATAAAGAATCGATGAGAATTCTGATGACTGTAGATAGTAAAAATAAATTTTACAAGATAGTTTATCTGTTAATTTCTTGCTAGCTTTTATATTCGTAATTATTTGTTCAATATCAAGATTGAAAATGATTTAATTACTTCAAAATCAAGATACGTATTGCCTTCTCATGTTTGATGTTGAAGAAACTTCTTTCCTAGGAGATACGATCAAAAAGCAAATAACTCCATTCGTGACAGGAGGTCCAAAGATTTTTATTGTTTCTGAAGCCTCTAAAGTATTCCGTGAACTTCCCTCACATCCCGAAATCATACATACATACATACATAAAATCACGCCTTTATGCCTTACGGGTTAGGCAGAGCATAAAACGCCTCGCGAAAGGCGCTTTCGCCACGTCTGTCAAAAATAGAGGAAAATTTTAGATTGTAATGTGTATTGCTGTAGTGACAGGTTGTCAGCCCATCGCCTAAATTACAATATACTGTAACCCTCGAATCCCTTTGCTGACTTCTACAGCATGCCCGGGAGGAAGGGCAGCTGGAACATTCTATGTTTTCCTATCTCTCCCAGTCCAGCATCCCGAAATTAAGAATGGAAATACCTATTTACGTATTGACTTATCACGATGAATGTTGATACTACTGAAGAAAGTTTTAAGAGATATGATCAAAAAGCAAATAGATAACTCGACTCATTCGCTTCGTGACAGAAGGTCCAGAAAGGATTTTTATCGTTTCCGAAGCCTCTAAAGTATTCAGTAAACATCCCTCACATCCTGTTTAGCAGCTGTCTTGTTACTTTCCTCAGATTTATCGTATGCGCAGTATGCTGGAAATTAATAATCTTATCAACCTGTTTACCCATCTAGCATGTAAGTACTTTTTGTCGGGTATTGCTATTGATGAATGCGCTGCGTGCACGATTGCTGCGCGGTATTAGCGTTGGTTTACATCAAGATACGACGCGACCAAACGGGAAGGTGTTTGAAGAGGCAAGAGGATTCGCTATGTACAGCACAAAGCTGCGAGTAACAGCGCGATGCCGCGTGGCGTAGTCTGCCGGAGTAGTGAAATCCCATAAAAAACGTAGTTTCGCTTTTATTCCTAAACGTATAATATAATTTTATTTCTAAAAGTACGATTTTGTGTGAAAATGCCCTAAAATTAAGTATGCTTTCTAATTTCGTACTTGGTTAATATTTTCAAACCAAACCCAATTGGAAGCATAGACAATGCATTTGGTCATATGTACGGAGCTTGATGAGGTTTGATTTTACTGTTTAGGAATAAAAGTGAAACTACATTTGCATGGGATTTCACTACTCCGGCAACCCTTAAGCCGTTGCCGTCGAGGTGACTTATTTGTCTCTACAATTAGGGAGAATATCTCGCTGTCTCGCTTGCTGCAACTGCGCATTTCTCTAATTCTGACCATTAATTTATATCGTTTAGTGAAAAACATCATCGTACTACGTCTTGAAACTAGAGCGCCGCGTCGCGTCTCGGTGTGAACTGACCCTTAGCGGCGCCTGCGCTCACCGAATGTGATCTAATAACCGTATAATTCGATCGCGCTGCTGACTGACCACCACAAAGACTACCGCTGCTGGACCGCTTCCGAACAATCATTTATTTTCCCGCTATTATTCGACACTAATGTACGATTATTTATAACCACAGCACAGCTGCGATTTGTACCGAAATTCTTTAAGAAGATATTGCATTTATGGTCGATTCAAGATAACAAGTCACATTTGACAGCTCTCAATCCATTGAAAAATGACAGCAGAGCGTTAAAGAAATTTGCCATGTGATTCTACATCTTGGCTCTACTATATGGCTGTGGGACTTTTTAATAGTATTAATGTAGTTTACTGCTAAGGAGAAAAGGATTTTTACAGTACCTACTTTTATAACTCCAGTGACTTGCAAAAAGTTCTAGCAAAGGTTCTCACAAGTAACCTTTCATATTGATGGTTATTGCTTCAACGGGAAGAGGATATTCACACAGTTCTAAAGTGCTTAAACCATTTTCTTTTATCGTTTGCCGTATTCTGTAGTCATATTCCAAGATAGGTGAGTTTCGGGTCGAGAACTTCCAATTTGTAAGTGCGGCATTATCTTGCAAATGTGTATTAGTAAACAGTGGATACAATAACCGAAGAGTATGTCAGTGGGCTACCTATGTAAGTTTGCTAGCTCAGTAGCAAAATTGTAGAAAGCACCAATCAAATTTCTCCGACTCCTCTCGCCCATAATGAAATATTACTACGGGGAAATAATTTATTTCGAATGGACTCGTATGGGTAGCGCGGTCATGTCTAGAAAACCAGAAGTACCAGACTGGCCGATTACCTGTTCAAATCCGGTGTGCAGGCGAGATGCATTAGTTTATGTGACCGCTACATCCCAAGAGTGAAGAAGCGTCGACGGCTTTATCGCTTGAATCTTGTCGGCCTCGTCTCGACAAGAACAGTTACACGAAATTTTTGACATTCCGCTCGAAACGTCACGCCTGTTGACATGAGTGCGTAAACGCATCGAGTGGGTGTACATTTCCGTTACCAAATGGACAGTAACTATACAACAACTGAGGAATATGAGTGCTGTGCGAAAAAGGAATTTACTAAAGAAAATTGCTAGGTAACTATGAATTTGAACCGGTAATTTCTTCGTACAAAAACTACACGAATGTAACTTTCACTGACAGTTTGGATCACGTAGCGCTGGTGGAGACATTAGTGTTGTATTGTGAGGTGTAATGGATTTGCCACAGCACGGCCGAGAAGTGACGCACGCTGCTACGCGCATCGTTCAGCGATCGCAGCTCGCACGTCGTACGCAGCCGACCCACTAAAATTGTGAATAAGCGAGAAAGTACGCGTACCTTGCACATTGACACCGCTTCCGGTGATAAACGTTATTGGGTTATAAAACGATCACAGCGTTTAACAACATTGTTTTACACATTTGCTTACAAATGAACAAAACCTTATGCGAATGAGTGTATTCATAATTCGAGGAAGGAAAGGAGGCACCGTATGAGTTTTCTCTGTTGAATGCGTATCGATGGTGTTAGCTTCCCCGACGTATGTGGGGTAGTATGGCGCGGGCGCTCACACGGGTGCGCGGGCGCAGCAAAGCGTAGCGTCGCTGAGAATCATGTCGTCCGTCGTCAACATTTCAATAAATTATAGCCAAGTTGATACAAACAAATGAAAAAAACGCTAAGAAGAAATAAGATAGCCGAATTTACAAAAATAGCGTTAGTAAGAAGTCTAAGATGAGATTAAGGGATATTTGAGATATAGCTAGGTTATTTTAGAAAAATCTAGAAATATAGTTTTTTTATCAACGCCATTGATTTGTCTGTGTCTATTTTAGATTACATAACGTACGTAAGGTTTCTTGGAAATTTAAATAATAGTCGAACCAAGATAAAAGATCACATTTAACATTTGATTAACACTCAAGACTGCTGTGGGTTGAGAGCTGTCATATGTGATCAATTTATCTTGACTACTATAGAAGAACTCAACAGCATTTGAACATGTTTTCTACAAGCCAGTAACTTCGGTGCAAGCGACCTGGATCCTGTATGACACTGGACGTTCGTCCCACCAAACCATATAAAAGATCAAGATCTCGATAAAAGAAGAAAACTAATAGTTTGACCATGTTTACAGCAAGCCGTTGCTTAGCCAGTAGTATGACACTGGACGTTCGTCCCACCAAACCATATAAAAGATCAAGATCTCGATAAAAGAAGAATACCAATAGTTTGACCATGTTTACAGCAAGCCGTTGCTTAGCCAGTAGTATGACACTGGACGTTCGTCCCACCAAACCATATAAAAGATCAAGATCTCGATAAAAGAAGAATACCAATAGTTTGACCATGTTTACAGCAAGCCGTTGCTTAGCCAGTAGCTTTGGTGCAAGCGACCTGGATCCTGTGACGTCGCCGGCGGACCGTGACGTGCTGCTCCGACCGACTGGAACGTCCCACACTACGGACTATAAACCTCTCTATAAACTCACTTCAACCGTTCGTCATTGACTATCACCCAGTACGGACCACAGTCTATGTTAACAGGCCTACTTCGGACTGGTATCTAGACGGTCCATAAAGAGCTGGTTGAGCGCTATTCTGCTCTATGTCATTAATATAATAAGTAATACAGGAAGCTGTCATGTATCCGTATTCCTGTGGTACATTTACTGGAACGTCCCACACTATAAACCTCTCTATAAACTCACTTCAACGTCCGTCACTATTGATCACAGTCTATGTTAACAGGCCTACTTCGGACAGGTATCTAGACAGTCTATAAATGGCTGGTCGAGGCGCTATCCTGCTCTATGTCATTGATCTTATTAGTCTGAGTTATACATTGATACCTTGCTAGAATATAGAAGCGTAATTACATAGAGTTTTCCAGGTTATTATTTTCCTGGGGTTATTGTGAAAGCAAGTCAAATAATAATAAATCATATTTTTTTATTGCTAGAAGAGCGATGGGATCGTTTATAGGCTAGATAAGATAAGAAGAGCGATCTAATTCTGCAATGCCTCTTAACATTAATCGGATATGGTTGAAATTTATTTAAAAGCTAAACGCTCTGCCGTTCCTAAAGTCGTAAAAGGAAATAGAGGCGTGATATAGTATGCCTACATTTTTAATGTCTGTCACTTTAATACATTTGAAGCCGGAAATATTAGCGTAAATAATTACTATTTATTTTTCCTCGATCTAGAGTGATCTCAACAAGGGCAGTGTACCAGGGAGCATAGTAAACACTAAACGACAAGAAAATTATGGTTTGATATGATGCCAGCTTGTTATGACGAGTTAATACCATAAACAAAGCCAACTTGAAGAAAAGCGCAAGGTGCATTCTTTCGCATCTAATCATACGCTGTAGAAGAGACAGGTGTCTGTAAATTTCCGGTCGTAGACATACACGCATAATACACGTCTACGTACACATGAATCACTTGAATGGGTGTATTATAAGCGGGTTTTCGTGTACGTAATAATGACATTGACATCTGTATCACGTATACGACGCGGCTCTCAGTGAACGTGAGCGAAGGCGCCGCTGTATATCGAGAACTATCAAATCGATGTAAATCTCATTAGTTTCTTTTTTGGCCACATTCATTTCAACCTTGGTCGTTCTATATTATAAACGGAGTTAATGCGCGCTGATGTGACGTAACAGATAATGGTGTGTTTGTTTTGAGATGCAAATGAGCCGGAACCGAACCGGCGACCGCCCGTTAGCCTGTCTCGTTCGAGCCGAGCCCGCCGGCGACAATCAAAACGCGCATTGTACCATCTTGAAACCAATATCGAATCTAGAGCATGATGACAGACAGGTGTGTAAAGTGTATGGCATGTACGTTAATTAGTATATTTTTTTGTTACTCGTAATATACGTTATCTTACAGTCAATCACGATGCGGAGATTTCAAATATTTGAACTTAATTAGTGCAAATACTTTCGAGCTAATCAATGCTAGTTTACCCTAGGTCTAGGCGCTGGGTCCGAGACGCCGTTTATTTTTTATTGCATAATAATTGTATCGTGGTCGTGCGCTGCGGTCGGCGACCTCCCCCTCCTTCCCCCCCACTCCCCGTGATCGGGATCCCCTCACTAGTCCCGCTTCCGCCCTCCTAGTTACGACTAGATAGCTCGTTTAAGGTTTGAAGGTTATCTAGAGCTTTATCTGTTGGAAGTAGCACTTTTCTCTAATTAATACCGTCAAGCATCTCGCTTTTATAATTTTATTTCATTCATAACACAACCTATAAGAATTATTTAAAAACATTTTTTTGTAAGTTATGCTGAAGTAGCAGCGATAAAAATACAAAAAGAAACTACTGATAGCTTACAGTAATAGCACCGCGAATAATGTTCACAAGAAAATAATATTTTTTAGATCTTCTTAGATTATATTATGTTGGCTATTCGCCATTTGGTTGCTTCAGAGTTCTCATGGGGCGACAATGGGATAAGATTATTCACGCTGTCAACGATCGCGGCGACTGTCGACCGGCCGCCAGTAAAGTCACGGCTAGCTTCCTAAACCAAACTTTTTTCACCAATAATTTAGTTTTAAAGAAGTAAGAAACCGTCTTCAAACATACACCTAGTAACAAGTAGAGAGTAGGTCAATATAGAGCAAATTCGGCAGTGGCTTCAAGTGCGTCTATAACTTTTGAATTTAATCGAGTTTTCTTAGAATTTAATGGGAAGTATAGATAGGTACTCTCTCAAACAAAAAAAAATTGCTATGTCGGTTCAGCCATCGTTGAGTTATCGGAGAACATAAATTAAAAATAATCATGACGAATTAAGAACCTCATCCTTTTTTTGAAGTCGGTTTAAATACTTCACAGCGCAGATAATCTTCACACAATCAAAACCTCGAAACACTTAAAATTGCAACATAAAATCATCGCGTGTGAAAAAAATGTAATAACCAATTTAAAAATCGGTTCCAATTTCTATACTCAAGACTTTCTTCCATTGTCTTGTGAGCAATAAAAGCTAAGAAAGAAATTGTGAAAATTTGATAGAAAGTAAGGATATTATCGAAATATATGGGTACTATTATGTATTATAGAAAGTTATAATTTGTAACACGTTATGGCTACGTGACTGCTACGCGATACCCGCTCGCACAAAAGACATCAACGCGAGACATCGGCTACGAAATTATTATTTAGCTCCTACTAATTAGATATTTTTTGTTCTACTCTTGGTGGACAGTTATAATGTGAACGGTATACTATACTACACTGGACGCTTGATTTATTTAGTTTATTAGTATTCCACTAAGCCACGACCCACTTTAGTGGGTGTAAATCAGCATTCAGAGCGCCTGTTTAAGCGATCCCAATCTCGCCTTTTGTCATAAAAACCACGGATTCTTAAAAAGGAAAATGGGATATCGTTAACCTACTACAGCCGGCTTTTGTGTTACATACCTATCTTCCACTAATTTGCAATTATAGGCGTAAAATTTGGTATAATAGCGTATCGAGGCGTGTCGTCGTCGCCAGTTGTTTGCAAAAAGAATGCTAACGGACCACTTCCATGTTGGTCGGTTTATTCGTGGAGATAGCATCGGATAAAAAGCGCAATATCATGATAATAATCACTGTGCGATGTCGGTCAGCTCATACGAATGGACTCGCCAAGCTGAGCGAGATGCTGTCGTGTTGCGGCAAGATTGCGCGCTTATGGAAACGGATGCGTCGCTGATAAGGAAACGCGTGTCTCATAGGAGACAATGATGAAAAAAGAAGTAGAACGAGTTATCGTAATCTAAGGCATAGTCGGAGTGACTTGTTTATGAAGCATGTAAGGATAATATTATTATATCAGCGTATATTTAGCGTTGCGTGTTTTAATACGAGATTTTAATCTCAAGAATATTATGGTAAACTGAGATGCGGTAATTTATTAATCTTTTTACTATTTTCTTTTTAAAGTATCTGTCGTACCTTGTTACAAAAAACGCCTGTGTGATTTGCGTTGAAGATCCATTAATTTCAATCTACATACTCAATGAAGGGTAGCTTTTCTGCAATGACATGTGCTTGAGACGGATGGATGATAATAGTTATTATTATCTTGCGGGCAAAGTAATTTATTACTTACTTACACTGTAACATTCAAGATACCTAATTAATAAAACCTGTTTGCAAATAGGTTTAATTTATTTTGCTTTAAAAAAGAAACAACTTCGAAAAAAGTTTATTTCAAACATATTCTGGAACATTTTCACTAAAAAGATTACAGACCACACAAAATATCAGACCTGGCGAATGAAGTTATAAAAACATAATGAAACCTAGATCTGTCTAGAAGAAAACATAACGAACCCGCGCCCTCTAATCTTGTGGTAAGTAATTGTGCCACTGTAGATCGTGAGCTATCTACTGCACTGTGCCATTTCACTGAGCCTAGTATTGTCTCGAGTAATCAACTGGCCAGAGCTTTATTGCCACTAAAATTACTTTACAACTCATAGGTTCTTTTTTGTCTGCAAAAGTAAAATCCAAGATGGCTACCCTTTTGTCTTGCTGTCTGCAGGAACTTTTCACTTTTGCTCGTTTATTTTGCACGCGCGATTTAGCGCTATCAAAGTCTTAAGACTTACTTCATTCATTCTTTATTCAATTTATTAATAAACTATACAAAACATTACAGTAAACTTAAGGTTAGGTTACATTTGTCAGTTCCTAACCCATAGTAAAAATACATTATCCACGGATGGCATCATATTTCTTACATATTCGTAAGAAATGTAAAATATGTGTGATCTATTTTGGGTTTACTATAAATACTGTTTCATTGGGTATGTTGGATGAATTCAATGTTTTCTTTAGCGCTACATTGTACGTTACTAATAGATAGGTAGAGTAGTCTTAAAAAACTTTTCCCTGAAACCTAACTCGTTACTACATACGAGTAGTACTTAGAAATGTTCTGTTCTTATGTACTCAAGCTTGTAAGGTTCGTATTTATGAAGCGATCTCAAACTTAAGTATGGATTTGACAGGCCAGTTTGTACTGAAATGACATTTCTGATACGAACTCAAACTCGCTCTCAGTCATGAGAGCTGTTTATACGTAAATATGGCCCTTAGTAACGTACATTTTTTAAACTTTTCAACGAGTTATATTTCCCAGAAGTATGCTTTCATTAAAACCGACACATTAAACTTCTTACCACGTTGTAACTGTTTGTAATGGCATATAAAAGAGGTTATATTTAGATTTTATCATTTAGTTTCCTCTATGATGCATAAAAGATGTTTAAAACGCATAATACTTATGCACTACTTAAAAATGTCAAGTGTCTTGTGAACATTACACAACTTATATGTGATTCCTTTTATTATCCATTATATTATTCAGATATGTTGAGAGGGTAATCTTTTTGTATGAAAGTTACACCAATAATGTAGATTCGCTGTAATCATTGTACAATTTCCTTTGTAAATGTTTATCTGTTAGAGAATACTTTTTTATAGTTTTAACAAGGTATCAGGTACTAGGCGAGCACGATCTTTAGAAGTTCTCACCAACCGCGCAGATAAACTCTTGCTCGTTGTTTTATATCACTTTTATACAACAAGGGAGAGAATTCATTAAAGTAACGGTCGTTCTAACACTGCTTAATTAGGTAAGAGCAAATACGCGTAATGTTGAGAACCAACGGCTTTTTGACGGAAAGTGAAAAACGTGAGAAATTCATTATAATAACCATATTTCATGCTTATCTCTTTTATTATCTCATGTTTAAAAATGAATTTACGTGATTCATGGACCTAACAACATTTTAAATACCATAACATATTTTTCATCTTTTTTTTTATCGTCAAAGCTAGATAATTTTCCTCCTATTAGTCACTTTTACTTCCATGCTGGCCTGGGGACGAGAGGAAAACATAGAATGCGCCAGCTGCATTCTCGGGCATGCTGTAAAAACCAGCTAAAGGATCCGTAAGGGATAAAGGCGTGATTTTATGTATGTATGTATGTAAAGGATCCGAGGGTTTTAGTATATTGTAATTTAGGCGATGGGTTGACCTGTCACTTATATCAATATACCTACAAAACTATCTTAAATAACCCTCAAAAGCTTTCTCAGACGTGGCGGAACAACCTTTGTTTAGGTCTTTCTCCTCTGCCTACCCGATTAGGGACAAAGGCGAGATTATATGTATGTATTAGTTACTTTTACTTCCATGCTGGACTGGGAACGAGAGAAAAACGTAGAATGTGCCAGCTGCATTTCCTCCCGGGCATGCTGTAAAAACCAGCTAAGGGATCCGAGGGTTTCTGTATATTGCAATTTAGGCGACAGGCTGACAACCTGTCACTACAGCAATATACCTACAAATCTATCTTAAATAACCCTCAAAACTTTGTCAGACGTGGCGGAACGACCTTTGTTTAGGTCGTGTACGCTCTGCCTACCCCATTAGGGATAAAGGCGTGATTATATGTATGTATTAGTCACTTTTAGTCCTATTAGTTACTTTAGTTCGAGTACTCGCGGCGTCTGGGTTGAGTTATGTTGTTCTCTGCTCTCTAAATAAGGTATTACTAGTGGAACCTGTGGCTGGCAATTATACCGCCTTGCCTCGTAATTGACGTAATGGAAACAACTGGACGAGCTGCCTGGTTCACTCAACTGGAGACACGTCGGGCTGATCCTATTATGAACTCAATGCAAATGCATTCAATCCTTTACCAAGAACTCCTCTAATTATGTAGAAGGAGGGTTTAGCAGGATAAACGCATTTTCAGTATTTCCTTACCTTCCATGCTAGCATTCCTGGTGAATGCTGTGACATTAAAATATAGAATGTGCCTGCTGCATTTAATCCCGGGCATGCTGTAAAAACCAGCTAAGGGATCCAAGGGTCTCAGTATATCGTAGTTTAGGCGATGGGCTGCCAACCTGTCACTACAGCAATATACCTACAAATTATCCTAAATAACCTTCAAAACTTAGTCAGACGTGGCAGAACAACCTTTGTTTAGGTCGTTAACGCTCTGTCTACCCCAAAGGCGTGACTTTATGTATGTATGTAGTATTTCCTATGTTTATTTTTTACATTAATGGAACTTTAGGATGTTTCAGTGAAATCGACTTAATGTCCTTCAAAAATATTGAACAAGAGATTCAGCTTTAAGAAAGTTGTCAAACATTGACCGAGAGAATTATGATTATCTTGAACTTGAATCAGACCTAAACTTTTATTCAAGATGAAAGGAAGCTATCAACAACTCAATATCGCGATTCTAAAAAAATGTTGCAGACTGATATTTCACGAGATCACGATTTCGTAAGATGTCAATGCTCTTTGAAATTGTAAGTAAAAGCTAGAAAAAGATGCGCTAAGTGTAACAACAGTCGTGCCTCAAGATCTCTCAGTGAAAGAAGTACTCTTGTAAGAGCTCTCCTCGTAGCGTGATGTTATGGAACATTAAATGTGACAGAATGATAAAATTTAAGAAAAATAAGCCCACCCGCTGAAGTAGAAGGTAAATAACTGCACTTGTAAAGTGACGCGTGGGCATCGAGCTGATTTTGAGGCAAATAAAAGAAGAAATGAACTCGTTATGTGTGTTTATGTTCCGCTTTGTGGGCAGAGTGCTCCCAGCGTGGGTATAATACCAATTCGGACTTACTAAAAACGGTTTTCGTGACGTTCGCTCGCGGTTTTCCGATAATTTGGTCCGAGGCCCGTTATTTCCCTAGTAGGTGCAGAACAAGGTCGGGGCTAGCGCGGCCGACTATCGAGGGAGACTATTAGAGCTATTTTAGCAGATTCATGAACCATGTCCACCGAGTTTTTCATTCATTTGTATCTATCTATGGTAGTTTGTAACTTTCCCCGGGCGTCTGCGGTATGATCACGTTGCGATTGCTCATTCTCATTGCAATGTGGAATTAGGTGTTCCTTTTACGCCATATTTGTTTGCTAGTCGTATGGTAACATAGTGAATGTTCTATTTGCTCGTCTTGTTTGCTCCTCTATGTTCATGTGTTCTCAAAGGTTATTGACCAACTTTTTAAGTGCATTTTGTAAAACATGGTATGGAACACTATGTTTGACTTTATGCTCAAAAAGATCCAACTTGAGTGGTTCTTGCGTAACGTAAGTTTTTTGCTTATGAGTTCATTCATATAGTTGAAACCAGTTTTAGTGCTAATTATAGTAATCGTTTAATATCAGCTCTTTGTCGTTTATCAATTTTATGTTAAATCCAATATTTTATACGTATGACATGAAATGGGATATAAATATTTGATATTGAAAGTTTAGTGTATTTTTTTTCTTACCTATATCGCTTTGCCTGGTTCTAACTTAATGTCTTAATCTTACAAATAAATTCAAAGTAGGACCGCGAAGATTGTGAGAAAACGATTCGGTCAGCCAGATACCCTCAGAGGGCAAGTATTTGCATGTTGTTGAGGTGCGCTGTAGAGCGGCGCTAGTAATGGGGGCTAGAGTCGGGATCGGCGATGCGCGCGCGCCGGTGCGCCGCCGCGGGTCCCGGGAGAGCAGGAGCGCTCGGAAGACGGCGGAATGTGCGCGCAAGGTCATTGCGCCCTGCGCGGTCATGCACATGCGCGTCCCGGCACCCGCCCTGTCGCCCCGCGCGCCCACCCCCGCCCCTCGCCCACCACATTGTCTAGCGCGATCAGCTGCGGATAAAGGGGAAGCAACTGAACCAAAAGGCGATAGGAACCATTTCAATGCGAATTCACCTTTTATTTTTCCATTTAACCCGTCCGCCGTATTCTCCGGCATTGCACGAGCGCCGGCGGCGATATTGTTCCTTGCTCTAACGCCATTTTCTAAGCTCCGACACGAAGAAAAAGACTATCCCGAACCACGTCTTGTTTTATTTAAGTTGCTCTCTTGACTAGTGTTTATCCCCGCGGTATCTACGCAGCACCGCCTCCGTCGTTTGCAATTTATTTCTTGAGTTTCTTCTCGCGAAGATTAATATTGAAACATCAACTTCATGGCACAATTTAAATGATCATGAATACGTACTTTCACACTAGTCCGTTATATTTTCATTCAAACGGCGGAATTAAAGTCGGCCTTGTGGTCAACATAACGCGTCTAAAACCGCATTTTAAAATGTGATAAATTAAGGACATTACTACTGATTTGCCAAATTTGCCGGCCACTTTACCATAAATTTGTATTTGTGACAAATCTATTAGCATTCCGTTATCGTGTTTATACATTCTTAATGCAAATTTAATTGGACATATGTTTTTATGTTACAAATTTCTTTATATGGTTTACCTACTTTACGACAAATTTTGGCAGATGGTAGATTAAAGCTTTTTAGGTAAAGAAAGCGTTCCGATTTTGGAATTTTGCCGGTTTTGCATGCATTCGGAGAGAGTTGCATGCCCTGGTTAGTGGGTGTCCGAAACTTGGCAAGATAGCTTAGTCAGCGCCGGCGCCGACCAATTTACAACAGGCTTTACGAGGTGACACCAATAAATAGCCAGATAATATTTGCAGCAGTTGCATGCTTTCTTATACTTTCTTCGTGCATATTGAATATTTTTTTTTTATATTTCTCTAAACTTAATTAAATACATTTTATTTTTTGAAATTTTGTTTTAAATAAACTTCACATAGAATTTAAAACTTTACTTGGAAAAAATAGATTTAATGGTTCAACATTTTTTTTTTTTTTTTTTTTACCACTCACTGCCGTGTTGGATAGGATAATCAATGTGCTGTTTCTCAGTAGGTACAAACAGTAGAAAACAGAAGGAACGAAGGATTTCAGTGCATATTAGATTAGGTGATGAGCTTTACATCACTCATTTAAAATACTTGTCTCAAAATGTCCATGCTGGACTGGGAGCGAAAGAAAAACATAGAATGTGCCAGCTGCATTTCCTCCCTCGCATGCTGTAAAAACCAGCTAAGGGATCCGAGGATTTTAATATAGAGCAATTTAGGCGATGGGCTGACAACATGTCACTACAGCAATATTCCTGAACAACAAACAGACAAATCTATCTAAATTAACCTTTTAAACTTTGTCAGACGTGGCGGAACGACCTTTGTTTAGGTCGTTTACGCTCTGCCTACCCCATTAGGGATAAAGGCGTGATTATATGTATGTATGTCTCAAAATTTGTCAGACGCGGCAACGAAACGTCTTGTACTATAGTACATACATACATAAATCACGCCTTTATCCCTTAAGGGGTAGGCAGAGCGTTTAACGCCTCGTAAAAGGCGCTTTCGCCACGTCTGACAAAAATTGAGGGCAATTTTAGATTGTAAAATGTATTGCTATAGTGACAGGTTGTCAGCCCATCGCCTAAATTACAATACACTGTTACCCTCGAGTCCCTTTTGCTGACTTCAACAGCATGCCCGGGAGGAAGGGCAGCTGGAACATTCTATGTTTTTCTATCTCACCCAGTCCAGCATGGAAGTATAGTAAGTAAGTACTATTAGTTCGTGATTGATTGTTTTATTTTATGTATGTATGTTGTGTAAATATTTGATTGTCAATGTTTCCGCTTGTTGACATCAACCAGAGCAGTGGAAAAGAAAGTATCGTCTCGTAGCGCGCACCGGTAACCTACTGTGTGGTACATACATACATACACATAATCACGCCTTTATTCCTAATGGGGTAGGCAGAGCGTTAACGACTTAAACATAGGCCGTTCCGCCACGTCTGACAGTCTTGAAGGCCATTCAAGAAAGATTTGTACATATATTGCTGTAGTGACAGGTTGTCAGCCCATCGCCTAAATTACAATATACGAGTACTGAAACCCTCAGATCCCTTAGCTGGTTTTTACAGCATGCTAGGGAGGAAATGCAGCTGGCACATTCTGTTTTTTTCTCACTTCCAGTCCAGCATGGAACATTATTACTGTGTGGTATCGGAACTATTCGAGCTATTGTTTACTCAACTTTTAACGGTGTCTTGTGCGGTATTGTAAATTATGTAAACTGCTCTGGTATTCAGATTTTTTGCCTCTTCTTCCGTGTGATCCCATTATTCACACCATTAACATGTTGTTTTTTTATGCGTCTAATATTAGCTTTTCTTGTTTCAGGATTGGTACCCGAGTCAGGACTGATTAAACACTTTCTAAGTGACAGGTGAGCACGTTTATATTATTAGTAAAATTATACATTTATTTTCAAACTACCTACATTAGATACAAACATTCATAGCAAAGACAATTATAAATAAAGATTTTAATAACGGGCACTCACTTTGGAAAATAAGTCACGTACTTCACGACACGTTTCGGGACATTCGGAGTCCCTTCATCAGGTTGAGTTTGACGGCCGCGGATAGCATATCCGCCGGTGTTCCGCCTCGCACGTAACGGCATGTAAGTGCCCGTTATTAAAATCTTTATTAAGAATGTCTCACTTAAGATTCAATAGTTTGAAAGACAATTTTATCCAATAACTGTATCAAATCATCATCATCTCATCATATTTAATTGTTTAAATATTAGGTACAAGAAATTTGATCAAAGCCCTGTAACATTTTTTGCCTCTTTGATCAAACTCAATATTTATTTGAACTGTGTAGTTGACATTCTAGGAACAGAAGTCGATTGTAGGTAATTATTAAATCACCAAATATTGCAACTTTGGCAAATACCGGGTGTAAGGGACAGCGTCCCTCAAACTGATAGGGGTTGCTCAGTCAACGATACTGAACAACGTCCACCAAGAAATTCTTTCAGGATGTGAAAATAAAAATTGGCTTTTCTATACAAAATGTGGACAGACAATTTGTATGGAAAAGCTGAAGTTGTTTTTCACTTCCTAAAAGAATTTCCTGGTGGTAGTTGTTCAGTGTCAGCAAACAGTCGTATCAGTTTGTGGGACGCTGTCCCTTACACCCCGTATGGACCAGCCATACCCGATTTGTAACAAGTTGTACCTAAAACAAACTTATCTAATGTATCAAAGCAGTAAGATAATGAAGCTGAAGATTTACGCAAGTGGAATTTGAACCTGCCACTGAATTGTATAAACTTGATCAATCATGTAGCATGACTGTGCTGATTAAAAGTGGAACGGTAGTTGTCAGACTACTGGCACTAGTGCGATGCGCAGGAGTGCGGAGTGCGGCTCACAATGCGGCTGTTCGTCCGTGGGACAAGCGTGAACTCTGCACCCTTTTTGTGCACATACTACACGCGATTGGTTCCTAGATATTCTATCAAAGTATTATTTTGTGCACTTTTACTTCTATTCGTTTCCCAAATAAATGCATAGTGGTTTGTCAGTGCGATGCACGACATGCATGTGCACAGTACATACATTTTTTTATACCTAGAAACGTCATGTCAGCTTATCAACTAATATACAATTAAAATAAAAAAAAAATTAAACAATCACAAATTTAATAACAAATACAATTATTCAATACAACTCCAATTAAAATTATAATAAACTACTAAACGTAATTTAGATTTCACCAACGCATAGTGAACAGACTTTAGCTGTTAATTAGTAAGTTCATCCCTAACACTACACGAGTGCATAAGAAGAGGAACTTATTGACGGGTCAATCAAATCATATCAAAAGCTACTATTTCAAGGTACAGCTACCGTAATTTTTCAGCAATGAGCTAATAAATGAGAATATGTTACAAGACCCTAAAATATATCTATATCTTATTTTAAACCTTATAATGCAACTATCAATAATATTAGCTAGAAATTATTAGTAATTGAGAAGTCTAAACAGATAAATCGTAATCTTCGAGACGTGCGTGATCTCTGGCCTAGCCTAGCATACTAGCGAGTTCCTGTACCAGTGGAACCAATTACTTGATTTATGTGGCTCTTGTATCTGCTAATGTTGCTTAGACCACCAAAGCACAGCATATACAAAATCATCTCCAAGACTTTACAAATCGAGATACATACTAAGACATGTACCACACTTTACAAATTGTTGGTATATTTTAATAGATACACTGAAAAAAATACTTGTTTAAATACGAGCTCATAAAGTAGTGTGTTTATGACCATAATATTAAAAATTAAACGAATCAAGTTACTTGATAACCACTACCAAGTTCCTAATAATTTCAACCAACAAAATAATAGATCTTAACATTAACTTTATTGTCTCAATTAATTTACTTGATGTGCTCGAATGTAAACAAGTTCCTTGATTAATTAATAAGCATCCTGGCACATGTCAAATGCATACATCTTTTGACAAAAGTTGTAAAGAAATCTCTTTCGCACCTACAGGGATTTTATATTTTTTACCTGCTGTCAGGATGGTCATGCAATTTGAAAAAAAATAAACAATAAGATAAACAGGAAGAAAACTTTAAAACTAAGAAAAGTTTAATATTTCACTGTAAAACTAAAATTCAGAAAGTAGTTATATGATCTGGTAGAGTACAGTCTGTGGAAATAACCTAACCCTACTATGGATGCTCTTGGTCTGAAATAAATGTCTTATTATATATTATTATATAATGTAGAATTGTTGGTATACGTTTCTATACATTGGATATAGTGCTAGGTAATATATAAATAGTATACGTAAATACGTGTATGAATCATACATCTAAATCTTTTGTAATAAATTCGCCTTCAATTTTCTTCATACCAGTTTACTATCAAAATGCTAATTGTGCAGGAGCATCGATCTACTTTTTCTTTTCTTTTTAACACATTCAGTTAGTGTTCATTCTATGGCCACGGACATATCTCGCATCTAGAAGGGTAGAAGTATGGATATGTCCGTTTGTCCGTCTGTATGCAGATTGTATTTGATTCCCTTGGGCGGTTGAGAATACGTTTCTTATTTTGATTCCCTTGGGCAGTTGCGCTTCTTCGCGTTCCAGATAACTTACAGCGCGATTGTGTTGTAGCTAGCAATTGCAATTTGAGTTTAGATCGCAGCGATATTACTTTTGCTGTGTGAGTATTCTTATTTCGTAGATAAATTCTACGATATTTCATCATGTAATTTTTTGTCGCTCAGTAGGCACAGCAAGGTGACAGGTTATCAGCCCATACGCCTAATTTTAAAAACACCATTACTTTTAGCCCTCCAATTTAACCTTCATGTACGTACGTATATACTGAGAATATCGCTCCTAGTGTAGTATGGACGTTTGAAATGTATGTGGAGAAGATTTTTTGTACAAATTGATGTGTCATTATTCGCGTTTCGATAGAGTGGTCTATCGACGTAATGAAGACGATTATTGCTGTTATTGTTGAATTGACAGACACATATACGTCGTAGAGTGATTGATCGTTTAAAAATAAGCATTTTTTGTTGCATTATGCTGTAAACATGATGAGCGAAAGTGTTAAGTGTTTGTAAAAACGTTTATAATGGCGTGACCTTGCTTTCTTATGCCGAAAATTTCGTGCAGATGTAGCTTTTGGTCGGTATGTAGGTATTCAACACATCAATCTTGTATTGAGCGCTTAAATTGTCTATAAGTAGATTTTTTATTAAAGTGGCTTCGAAGTTTCACTTTCATTGTTTATTTCTTAAAAAGTAGGTATTAAAAAAGTTCGTTATGAAGAAAATTTCAACGCATCATTGTAAGTTGCTGTATAAATTGCATACGAACTAGCTTTTTAAAAACGGTGAGATTAGCATATCTACTTTATACACAGTTGTTACTGTTACATTGATAACTATTTGTTCTATTGAGACCATACGTTACATAGCAAATGGCAAATAGCTTAACCAAATCTCGTGTCTTGATAGTTATTAACAAAAATATGATGCACGTCTCAATGTACGTTTAGGACGTCTAGTTCTTTGCTACCTTTTGCGATCGAATAAACAAGGTAGGTACTCTAACCACCTTTTCCATTGTCTGTGTTACCCATTTTAATGCTAAGTTAGTTTTATCATGCTTGTAATTTGTATAAAAGTGAATAAAATAAATAAAATTTTAAAAGAACACCTTTTCCAAAAATAGTGAGTTTATCTAGTAAACGGCTGTTACATTGAGACGTTACATGGTCGAGACTACTAGCTGAGAGTGACGGCTGACTCTCGCGTCTTGCATTAGGAACGAAAATATGAAGCACGTCTTAAGGTACGTTTATAGGATGTCTTGCTCTTGCTACCTTTCACGATCGAATAAATAAAGTACACTAACCAGCTTTCCCAGAAACAGTGGGTTCAGCACACGTTCAGCATCTAATAAACGGCTGTTACATTGAGACGTTACATGGCAAATGGCAACTAGCTAAGAGTGACGGCTGAATCTCGTGTCTTGCATCTTGCTATGCGTCCGCGCCTGAGGTCAAGCAAATTCTTGCACTTAACAATCTATTCCAGCGAAGCGGTTACGGAAAGTGGCGCGGTGGTGTATTTCTATCTGTTTGTGCGCAAATAACAATGCGATCGGAGCTGGGGATTATAATCTTGTTTTTGTTTTATTGTTGTGGTATTACAGCTCGTATATTGCTCTGGATAGATTTGGCGTGGTTAAGTTTTGAGGTATTACAGCATACGATATTTTTATTTTGTTTGAGGAATGTGTTACAATTACTTACGATCGTCCAAAGTTGAAGTAGGCATTTGTCTATCCTTTAAGTATCTAGTGGCTGCCTCCGTGGTCTAGTGGCTAGTGCCATGGACTCCTGATCCGGAGGTCCTGGGTTCGATTCCCAGGGGGGAAACACAATGTTGATATTTGAGAATTTATCACTTTGCGAATTTTTCCTCAGTTTGGTTAGGACATTGCAGGCTGAATCACCTGATTGTCCGAAAAACAAAAAGATTTCGTGCTTCGGAGGGCACGTTAAGCCGTCGGTCCCGGTCGCTGTCTTTGATAGTGGTCGTTACTTAAACCATGTCAGAGGCCTGATAGTTGTGCTACTAGGCGGTTTAAAACTCTGACACCAGGGTTCATAGGGTCGATAGACTCGATACTCACTCGTCAGAAGAAGAAGAAGTATCTAGTTACTAATATAGCAACGTGCCAGCGCAGAGCCGACCTAGTAAAAATAAATTGTAAAAACAACTGATATTAAATTGAATACTATAATATATTAACCGAGAACCCAATGGTGTAGTGGATAAGGCCGCTGCCTCCTGAGCGGGAGGTCGTTTTTCGAATCCCACCACGTAATAATGTGTTTTTCGGTTTAAGAATTTCATATGTATGTTTATTCGGCGCTTTTTCCGTGCTTCAGAAGGCACGTTAAGCAATAGGTCCCGGTTAATATCGTTTAATATCGTAGATATTATTCGTTAAGCTATGCCAGAGGCCAGTGCTAAGCATTGGCGGCTTGAAATGTCTGACTTAATCTAGGATGTGGTCTGGTTTTTAAGATCGGTTGCGGTGGTCTGATGGCAGTCGCTGTGTTTAAAATCCAGTAACCGACCCCGTGAAATAAGGGATAGGGCTAGGGAGATCATTAACCGAACATCCAAGACTTACGGCTCTAATGACTATCAAGAGACACTCACTACATTCCCTAACAGAACACAGCATTCTAGATAAAAGTAAACGATATTATCTCCATCTGTAGACGTAAAGCGTAATTAAAGTAGGATAAGAAGTGATTGCAGCCACAGCCTTGATCGAATGGCTGAAGGAGCAAGTATGCGGAGCTTTGCGGTTTCTTCTGTCGAGTGGGTTTTTCAAGACGACGAACGACCACATTAATACTTGAGGCAGAATTTTTAAATCTCCTAGGTTTGATTTTATCAGGCTTTTGGCATGGTTTGTGTGTAACAGGTAATCATTGACACCGACGGCATAACGTGCCTACACCAGCACGGAATCATTGACAGACAATCATATGATTCAGCTTGCATTTTCCCGTGGACGAAACATTTTCCTAACCAAACTGAGGAAAATCACACAAAATAGGTATCAACTTTGTGTTCTGTCCGCGGAAATCGAACCAACTACCTCAGGATCGGGAGACCAATACTCAAACAACTAGACCACGGAAGCAGCTTCGCGGTTGATGTACGGGTCTACGGGTGTTCTGCCGGGATGCCAGGCATTTCTCCACGCTTCCCTCTCGCTGCTCTAATGCCAGTTCCCAGTAAGCAGGGGCAATTTATGAACCTCTAAACACATAACGATCTAGGCGTGACCGTTTATTACGTAATGCGGAAAGGACGCCCTTGCACACACATTTTTTTCTGTTCTCAGTTGAATCTTGGGAAACATTTTTTGGAACTGCACTCTAAGGTATTCATATTAAACAGGTAATTAAACTGAAATAAATGCGTAAGACTAGAGATAAGAAAGCTGATTTAGAAGTTTAGAACTCTCACGATTATTAAAATATTTTCAAGAGCCGAAAGAATTTCCTGTCTTTCATCATTTTAGTCGTAAAAATTCTTTGTATGGACGCGTGTGTCTAGGTGGAGGCTTATTTCATTAGCTATTAACTTCGAAAGTTTGCTTGCTCACAAATGAACATAAATAACTTGAAGACATGTTTTTATGAGCACTATCTTGTGTAGATTATGATCGTTTATAATGTTGGCCGGCTTTCCTCGGGGTGGTAGAGACTAGAGTCTAGACTATTTTCTGTTGCGTGCTAATCCAGCTAAATCGCATTGGTTCTATTAGCTCCAAAGTCGGCCACTAGATTGTTTAATTACATTTTATTCCTACTATTGAGGGTAGTAAGTAAGCTTTAGCTTAACATTAACTTTAGAAGCTTGATACCTCTTTGGAGAATTTTATATACCTACTTGTACAATTGTAAAAGAAAAAAAATGACATAGAGCGTTTAACCTTAAAAAACATTTGATTTGTTACGCATCAAAGCTAACTCAATGTGATATGATCCAGATTTTACAAGTTTTTATAAGAAGAGACTTGTTAATCGGCTTCTATGCTCCCCAGAAAAAGTACCTACTAATTATTTACTTAAAGTTTCTAAAAAGAACTTTAAGATAGATATATAACAGGAATCTATGCATATATTTCTCTTTAGCTTTAAGTGAAAATGCAATAAGATTTAGTTCTGTAAGTTTAAGTTCAGTGAGGTCGGCGCCTGCGACTGAATATCTTAGTGTTCATTTACATATGGTGCAAGTTATAAAATCACATCACTAATGGATAGATATTTATTTATATTATTACTCTAGGCAATAATTAGAGCGATTCCAGCTTAGCTCAAAACAATATTATAGGTCAGGCACTTTAACATAACTTTGATCTTCATTAATAATAATTGGCAGCATGATTCTTAAAGCAATAATTGCAGGAAACCAACTAATTGATGTGAATAGTAATGCGCTACTGGAAGAAAACTAACCCTTAATAAAAGTTTATGTTTATTAAATAATTATTTTGAATGCAAATTCTAAGGCATGTATGTTGTAGTTTTAGCTCGATTCAGCTAATTTTAAATTATAATAATATTATCTACTATTCTTAAACGTGTAGGTTTGGAGATTTTATTCTATTCTTTTTTTTTATTACACACATACAATTACGCATTCATTCCTAATGGGATAGGCAGAGCCTAAACGACTTAATCAAAGGTCGTTCCACCACGTCTGACAAAGAATTGAGGGTTATTTAAGATAGATGTGTAGGTCTGTAGGTATATTGTGGAAATAGGTTGTGAGTCCATCGCCTAAAGTGCAATATACTGACCTCAGACCCCTTAGCTGGTTTTTACAGCATTCCCGGGAGGAAATGTAGCTGGCACATTCCATGTTTTTCTCTCGCTCCCAGTCCAGTATGGAAACTTGTTTTTACCGATGTAAGATATCGCTGAACTCCTTTGCTTCGAAATAGAAAAAAAAACTCACATGATGTATTGTAGAGAGATTATTTGAGGGCTAGGAACACTGTCGACGAAATAAGTGTTCTACTCCCAAGGGAAGTTTAAAACCAAGAGGTAAAGCAGAGTCATATTAAACGCAACCGCTTTCAACTTGCGGCAAACGCACTACTGTTAGCCGCGGACTGTTGGCGTTGCGACTTAGCGACTAGACACAACTCCTGCATTCCAGTTTAAACCAGACTTATCCAGATAAACTAACATGCGAACATGGTGACTTAGTTTAATTGGATCACTTATGCAAAGACAATAATCAAGGTCACTGCCAAAAGGTTTTTCTGAAATATACCTGCTGTAGGCAGACCTAGACTTAATAATGTTACAGTACTTGAAAAAAAGTTCAACAGAAGTGTGAAGTGAAGTCAGCTTAGTCAAGATAACATCGTACAATTCCTCATGTGTAGAAGAGGGTTCTGAGCCTATATAGGTCCGATTAGGCACGTCCTTGTGACTTTGGTTCAGACCCCTAAAAATTAATTGACATTCGATTTCTTTTTCCGCGCAATTAACAAACTGCCCGAGAGCAACACTTGATGTGAGAAAGTAACAAAAAAATTCACACACATCGTTGAGACGGCCCAGTCGGCCCAGTTGTAGCATAATTGGGTCAGGCGAGCAACCTGCCAGCGAACAACGTCTCACACGCATTGTGTGCGCGCACGCCGCCAAGCCGCGCGGTGCTGCCAAGTGCGGAGACTTTCCCTCAATTTAGGCTATCTCGGGAGGTGCTGTGGCGACCAAAAATTCCCTATTTGAACACCATTTAGGCTCTCTCAAAAAAGTAAATAAGGAATACGAACAAAATTAGCTCAAACACAATAGTATCTCAGTAGTCATCGAAAATTTCTGCTACTGCTCCAAATTTTGCTATCTAAAATCATTGGCATCAAACTTGAACCAAACTATTGAATCCAAATAAACAGAGGAATAAGTCTCATGTACTTAAAACAGAATCTATTTAGGCAATACCTAAAATATTTGAACGATTTTAGGGCACTTCACCATCAAAAAAATTGGGCGGTTTTTAGGGGGCTTAAAATTGTTTTTTCTGCAATATCATACTAAAAAGACTTGGCAACACTGGCGGTTCGTGTACCGTTACCGCGCGGTCAAGTTCGGCCCATTGTGACGTGACTGAGACTGCTACCACCATTGTGACATACGGATCTGACAACTATCCATTAGAGACAACTACGCGGCGTGTTTTACAAAAGAATGGTGAATGAATAACTGCATCGTGTCCGTTTTGTGCTAGCAATTGTGTATGGTTCTTTTACATGTTATATCCGTGGAAACGATTTTCTTATCAGTGGTGTCAAATCGGTGCTATTAAAAGTTTGCAAACATTTAAACATGCGGTGTAGGAGGACTTGAAGAATGTTGTCAAATATATATGAGAACATTTTTAAACGTTTTCAAATACATATACATACATACTTATAATCACGCCTTTATCTCTAATGGGGTAGGCAGAGCGTAAACGATCTAAACAAAGGTCGTACCGCCACGGCTGACAAAGTTTTGAGGGTTATTTAAGAAAGATTTGTCGGTTTTTGGCCGTAGTAGTAGACTCGATACCCACACGACAGAAGAAGGAGATTTGCCGTAGTCACAGGTTGTCAGCCCATCGCCTAAATTGTAATATACTGAAACGCTCGGATCCCTTAGCTGGTTTTTACAGCATGCAAGAGGAAATGCAGCTAGCTCATTCTATGTTTTTCTCTCGCTCCTGGACTGGGAGGAATGGCATGGAGGAATTCAGATATTTTGGATACAATATACTTAAAATATTTTTGTTCCTGTTCCTATCAATTTTCAAATCGTTTGAAACAGTTCTGTTCTGTGTAAACACTCAATACATTTCAAAGTGATTATAATTGTTATGGATTGGGTGGATTTACTCTTGAATATTTACTGGCCAGCGGAGAAAGTATTTCAGAATTACTTAAACAAAAAAAACATTATATACACCTCAAAGAGCATGTATAAATCCTGTTGTTCGTAAAAAAAATATCGTTCGTCAGTTCTGATTATTATAAGTTTTATGCCCTATTCAAGTGTCCCATAAAGTTTATTCTTCCTCAGATAGGAATCAGATACGGTGGTCGTCGAGGAGTGTTGAAACATGCGAACATGATTTAAGAGGAACTAGCCTCTATCTAGTTATTTACGATAGTACAGGGGACGGTGGGCGGGACCGCCTTTGACCCGTCGGGTAACATCAAAGATCTTAATGCACATAACATGACTTCTACTTGTGTGGTTCTGTTCTTTGTCCGCACAGTACTGACGTGATATTACGAATGACCTCTTTATATTGCATTACGAGTGGACATTATGCTCGTGTCAGACGCTAGATAGACATTATTCAAACATTTTTCACACGAAAGGGCAAAAGTTTTGTTGCTATGGCGGTGACTATGCCTGTCTTAAATTGTAATTAGGTGTACTCTTGACTCTACCTATAGATTAATGAGAGGTGACCATGGAGTGATAATACCCAAAAGTCACAAAACCATTGGCTTTCCCAACACAGCGACGGAACAAAGAAAGCTATTTCGCGACAAACTCAAAATAGTTTCGTCAGAGTAAACCCTCAGGCCCAGGCTACAATGATAAATCTCGTTGGCAAAATTTATGAAAATATTTTTTATAGCAAACATTTTATGTGCATACTGTGATAAAAATCATGAATATATTTACTCTATTTTTCTACTGTAGAATATCCAAAATGATCTAACCTTGCTGTTACCGTACTGTACCGCTATGTGGTTTCTACTGTAGTGTGAATTTTGTAAGCAGCTAGGAAATATGCAACCGTCCGTAGAGCCGTCCTTGTTTGGGCTTTCTACTGATTGCTCTGTCTGAGTGATGACTTATAGCCTGGAAGTCTGGCCTACCTTATAGGGTTTAAGAGGTCAGCCCGTTTAGTAGTCACGCCGCCGTAGCCTTCAGACATGGCTAGGTTAGCAAGAACAAAAGCCAGAACGCTCAAACTCTAAGTACCACAGTACGATGATTGAACAGTGTGCAGTAACCTTAATGTTCTGTATTAGTAACGTGGAAAATAGGTTTGTGGTTTTATTAATAAGCAAATCGAGTATAACAAATGATTCTGCTTGATTTACTATGCTAATATTGTGCTCATATTAGTGTTAGGTATGATTGTGATGTACTGTCCACAACAGCGTGGTGTTCACGGTCGTTAGCAGTTTTTGCTGACGGTAATGACCTCAGATATTTATTGTACTTGATGTGGTTGATTTGATGGTCACGGTCGCTAATAAACTGAACGCATGTATGCAGGTCGAAGCACGATCTCGTATCGCTTAAAGTAAGAGTATCGTAATTTCACTTTTATGGCTGTACTCAATTTTATTTATTCAGGAAACACCAATTAAATCGCCAGTTCCGATTAAAAGGCAATTGAATTTGGCGAGATTTATTCACGAACCATTATAAAAGTGCAGACTTTCTCACTGGTGAACTTTTATTCTAATTGAAGTTCTGGTACTGCATTAACAACAGGAAACACACACGGTGCATCCATAATTTCATTGTGTGAGCCTCAATGTAAATAATTACATAGGTCCAGCGCAGGCGCAGTGAAATTGACGGGTTGGTCCATTCATTGCCGCCTGGGAAGTTGTATTGTACACTAATGGAAATTCTTCAAAGAACAGTCTATTAAATGATAACTAATAATTGCACACGTCCCATAATTCATCAATGCGCAATTCAAAAGAAAATTATCTGCCTACAAGATGTTTTGTTACTTTTTATTACTCGGCTCATGCATAGCTTATCGCTTATGATTATATTATTACGGAGGGACATTGTGTTTCTTTATAATACAACATAACAGTTACAGTAATTTGTCGCTCTAGTTCCATAAAGAACGAGAAAATTAAACTGCCGACTTATTATTTTTCTCATTGAGCGATCACAGACCGCGAGTCGGAAAGGCATCACTCATGAAGTCATCATCGCAGACAATGCTCGGGCTTTTTCATTAGAACCGCGCGAATAATTTTCGCGCGGGAAGTGTTCAGGTAGAGATGCTAGGAAGATGTAAAGCGTAGTCGAATTCACCGTTAAATTGGACAATTTGTGAGCGCATATGGCACGGTGGCTGGGTACACCCACTGAGTATGCGCACGGCCTCGCTTCAGCCGCGACACGCTCCCGCTCATCATGATATAACTGTTACGATCATTATGTTTAGAGTGACATATGAATCACGTCACAACTTTAATTGCTGCGCGTGCGACGGTGTTGTCGTCACGTCCCGTTTGCTTTTCACTTGCTTAACGGCTTCCAAGTTACTGTAACTCAGGTGCGATATGGATCAGAGGTGTTTATTTTGCAGATGCATCTCATTAATAAATTCGTTTAAGCATGTGGATATTTTTCGCTCAATATGACCAAACAAGTCCAACCCACCATCAATTTGTTAATAAAGGTTCTTACAGCGGTCGAACGTATTTATCAATAAGGAGGCGGTATTGTTCTTTTCTTTAGACTACGCAGTCACGGTCGTTAGAGAAATCGAAATTCGAAAATAATGTCTGAATCATTGTTGACCTACCGCTTCCGATGGAGCATTTGAATACAATGTAGGAATGCCCGTGTTGTTCACCAGATCGGACCAAAGGTTCCGCTGGAGGGATATCGCGGCTAAGGTGTCGGTGGCTAGAGCTATAGGTGAACTAACTGTTTGCCCCTTCCGCTCTTTTACCGTACAAGGTGTGAAAATGCCAGCGGATTCAAATGTCACTGGCCGCTGCAAGTTCTCGCGGCTACGTACGACGATTCCATTTACACGGAAACACGGCTTTATTCCACTCAAATATGTTGCAGGCTACCGTAATAGCTGAGAGAGTTTACAAATTGTCTTCACCGCAAAACAGTTGGGTTGTTTGCGGTATGT
This sequence comes from Scrobipalpa costella, assembly GCA_949820665.1. Classification (NCBI taxonomy): domain Eukaryota; kingdom Metazoa; phylum Arthropoda; class Insecta; order Lepidoptera; family Gelechiidae; genus Scrobipalpa; species Scrobipalpa costella. The sequence continues at coordinate 11,486,713 of OX463297.1, read as the reverse complement.
TAAAAAGTTGAGAACTAAACACCGTAAAGTCTCGTCTTCCGGCAGATTTCAAAACTCACGGGACGTAATGGGTTGTGTCTTTAAAACGGTAATAGAAGTTTATAAGGCAAGTGATTCCAATGCCGATGCACGGCACGCCTCGCATTTCCATACTCGGTGCACGTTACAAATTGCCGATACCGAAATGGAACGGATTCGGAATTAACCACTTTCCGTGTCTTTTGAGAAAGCAACCTGAATTAATATAGCGGTATATGGCAGCCTGCAGTTTCAAGCCAAGGAATGTGTCGATACCTTTCCTTTTACAATCAATCCAATTTCAACATGAATAAGTTCATTGACAAAACCAAATCAGGCGTATGACTGCCGGGATTGAAAGTCAGTCCAATGAATAATCATGTACGCAGAATGATATCGTCTGTTCTCCGCGTAGAGAGTACCACACAACAATTGCTGTACTTTCACGTTTACAAATGGTCATTCATTCCGCTTCATAAAAAGATTCAAGTGAAAGTGATATTGCAATGCAAAAAAGTAAATGAAAATTCGTGTCACTGACTTTCCTGCTGCTTTCGGGTACACGGTGCGCTGCGCGGGCGCAAGTGACCCGCATTCGAGCTAGAGCTTGCAAATAAATAACTGCGATATCTCTCCGTCGTCGCAGTCACAGACGCAGGGACGATTAAACGCGCAATCATCTTAACTTATTGCTTTAAATGTGAAAAGTACATGATAAACCACTTGACTTTGGAATTTGGGTCCATTATATGCCTTCTCTGTTGTATGATAAAAATATGTGCTCATTTTGAATGGGAAGTTTAATTTTTTATTTCATTTTCTGAAAGAAATTCAAAGTGATAGTTGTTCAGCTTCGTTGATTGAGACACCCCTATCAGTTTTTGGGACGCAGTCCCTTACACCCTGTAGTAATAGGTAAATAGATGAAGTATTTAGGTAGCGATCGGTTCTTCTGCAAATCGGTGAATAATCTATTTATTTTGTTGTCAACAGGTGGCTCCGTCGGTATGAGGGGCGAAGCGCTGCGCCTGGCGCAGCTGGCGCTACTTCTACTCCAAATTTCCTTCGCTTTAGGTAAGATTTAGATTTTTTTACTTACATATCAGATGCTAAATCCAACTTGCTAATCTTTTTCTCGTAGCGGTGCTCTATAAAAGTTTTAAGACCTTTTGACTAGCGAGAAACACTAGTCGTAAACCAAAACAATGGAGATTTTTTCCAATCTTGATCTCGGAAACCTGAATTCGCTACCGTTCCTTTTGCACGTTTAGCTGCGAAGATAGACTTTTTGCTGCTTTAGCAGTAAATGATACGGTGCGTATTGGTTGCAGGTCGGATCGCGTTTGAGAAGCTGACGGATGTAGACTTCTCGGGCACGGCGTACTACACGGTGCGCAACCTGTCACTATACGAGTGCCAGGGATGGTGTCGGGAGGAGCCCGACTGTCAGGCGGCTGCTTTCAGGTGAGTTTCAGATATACATACATACATGTACATATAATCACGCCTTTATCCCTAATGGGGTAGGCAGAGCGTAAACGATCTAGACAAAGGTCGTTCCGCCACGTCTGACAAAGTTTTGACGGTTATTTAAGATAGATTTGTATATGATATTGATGTAGGGACAGTTTGTCAGCCCATCGCCTAACTTACAATATACTTAAACCCTCGGATCCCTTCGGAGCTGGTTTTTACAGCATGCCCGGCACGAAATGCAGCTGGCACATTCTATATAATTCTCTCGCTCCCAGGCCAGCATGTAAGAATAGAATGAAACAGATATACCCAGTAGAAAAAATTGCAGGTATATTCAGAACAGTAAATATACCCATCAAAGCTATTTTCTGGTTGGCTATCACTGAATGATACAAACACACCTATTAAAAACATGCACCTCTCTTTAAAGCTTGTTTCTCTCCTTGGAGTGGGCTCTTTTTGTTTTGCATAACCTTTGTTTCTTTGAATTCAGGGCAATATGCACGTCCCAAATGTTTCCTATGATAGCAGCTGAATAGAGAGCTCACATAACCTTTCTGAACTGACCTACAAATCCAACACTCGGACACTGAATCACGTCCAATCAGTACCATGATTCGTCATTCGTTGACTGATCACGAATTAAATAAAAACCAACGTGTCGTTCGTATCTCGATCACGATGTTCGAAGCTCGAGGCTCGATGCTCCTGACCATCTGACCCAAATGTTTGAAGATATTGAGATAAGGAATCGGATTGACGTGAAGATCCACTAATACACCTTGAGGTGCTTTGAACTAGAGAAAGAATATTGATCATGAGATCGATAGTAGACTCGTATTCACTCATACGTGATTCGTGTATTGTTTAAAATATTATTTGGTGATTTCTGTCGTGGATAGTCAAGGTGATGTGATTTTATAAATCTTGATGTAACGGTGTGTTACTCATAGATATGTCAATTTAAAAGATAAGCATTTCTGAATTGTGGTAGGTACTTATAATCACCCCCATCATGGTTGACGTTTGACATACTACAACATACATACATATAGTCACGCCTTCATTCCTAATGGAGTAGGCAGAGCGTAAACGACCTAAACAAAGATCGTTCCGCCACGTCTGACAAAGTTTTGAGTTATTTAAAACAGATTTGTAGGTAAATTGCTGTAGTGACAGGTTGTCAGTCCATCGCCTAAATTACAAAATACTGAAACCTTCGGATCCTTTAGTTGGTTTTTACAGCATTCCCGGGAGCAAATGCATCGGGCACATTCTATGTTTCTCTCTCGCTCCCAGGCCCCCATGGAAGTAAGTAGTACGAATACTAGAGTAATTTTAATAACTTTTGTAGTCTAAGGGAATAAATAATTTATTCGTATAATCTTCTCAATTTATCACAATTAAAAATAAAAGGTGCGTGAATATTAAAATTGCCCATTTAACCCAAAACAAACAAAGTACCGTAAATTGACATACAATTACACGAATCCACGATGCATATTTTAACTTCAAATTACCTTTACTATCTAAAGAATTTACTGTATTTTAGATGGGTCGGTATTAGCATCAAAATGAAAGTAATCTAATGTTTTGAATACAGTAAGCATGTTTTGAATGCAGTCGGAGAGCCGGCGCCATTGAAAACTGGAAAAACGCAGTAAGTTTTTACCAGTAACGGTGCTTCACTACATAGTATGAAACAAAGTCGTTTTCTCTGTCCCTGTATCCCTATGTATGCATAGATCTTTAAAACTACGCAACGGATTTTGATGCGTTTTCTTATAATGGAAAGAGTGATTCAAGAGGAAGGTTTATATGTATAATACATGCATAATGTAGTAGAAAAACACTGATAATTTCCGTGGGAAGCCGGGGCGGGTTGCTAGTTAACTACAAAAACAACTATCTGTTAAAACAAGTTTTGAACAGTTGCCGCTCTCGCCTGAAAAACGTAACTTTATGGTCTCTACATTTATTAAAATTACCGTTTATTTTTTTTCCATAATCCAGCTTTAATAATACATACTGCACTAGCCAATCGTAAATACGATATTTTTCAGTTAAGCATGATTTTTACAGTAAGTTAAAAATAGAGTACAATTTGTTAGAAAACAGAAGGGAAAATTTTATCCAATTTCAATGACATACATTTGGTACTGGATAAAACTCCCTCTTCTCTTTGCTAACAAATTGTACTCTATTTTAACTTACTGTAAGAATCTTGCATATCATTGTACCACAGAAAAGTATCGTATTTTCGATTGGCTAGTGCAGTACGTCTTATTTGAGCTGAATTTAGTCCGGATGTAGCTAATTATACTGGTATAGTTTAATTAATTGCCAAGTTGTTAAAAGTTTAATCAACGTGAAGACACGCAGTTTGTACTTACCCGCATCTTGCCAGGTTGTTAAATGTCTAGTTGGTTGTTACTACTATTACTTTCTGGGTAACTACAGGTTCGATTTTAGTATCTTCGGTTAAAGGAACCGATCAATTATAAGGCTGCATCTTCAAAGATTTAAACGCCTGGCGTCGTAAATGTACGGCATACAACTGTAGAGTTTATAATACGTTCTTAAGGTCCAATAATTCAGTCTAGGCCTCAGGACGTTAACGTTTGAATCACCTCGTTGAAATTAAAGTAAAGACTACTTAGATGTCTTATAGCAAATATTGATTGGAATCTCTCACCATCATCATAGCACTGTAAAATCGGCCATAAACACTGGCAATTCCTACTTAAAGCATTAAAGTTTAATGTTATTCAAACTGGCTGCCCATGCTTTTATTGACTTGAAGAAAGTTGTATTAAATTCAAATTTAATGCGTCGTCGACACTGTCAAACACCTTATTCAGAATGATGTCCTTAGTAAGCGCCGTGAATAATATGAATACTGCAGTTGCTATGGTGGTGGAAGTGTGTCATACTGTCAAGAAGTGTGCCACACGTCCTCGCGGCTAAGGATTTTTACAGACTGGCGGCATTTTGACGAAGGCAGCCGTGATTATGGTGGCTGGCTGCTGACAGTTGGTGACGATTGAATAGTTGACGCGAGGTTTTTGCACTCTTATTGAAAATGTACTTTATACTAAGCCATTAAAAACCCTGTCATTGAATACTTGGTTCTCTCAACTCTATACACTTTTCTGAAAGATGATATGACGGTGACTAAAGAAGTAATGCCAACTTTATCAAAGCGCTGTCCGTCTGTAAGACACTGTAGATATTGCAAGACGTTACAGACATTCCATAGACTTGCTACCACGCTCTCGGCCTCAGCTAATAACAATGTGTCTTAGCAAAGCCAAACCGTGTAAAAGTGGAAACCGCGCTCCAAATTGGATAACAGTAAAAGTGATCGCATGTATCTTCCATAGAATATTCCATATTGCTGTTGACTCTCTCATGACCATTGGCGGTTTTGAATGCAATATTTAATTTGCAACGGTTGCATTGTGATCGGTTCGCAGGAAATATTATAGCACTCTCTGTGGTTCAAGGTTTGGGGTCGGAATGCAAATATGTAACCAGGTTAGGAGTGTAACAACAGAACTGTATATGAAAGAAGAGGTCGGTTTTCACATAAGAAAAAATAAGAATATCGTTCAAATCCATGGAGTAGATAAACAATGTAAGTAGTGACTTACAAGTAACGTTACATAAATCCTAACTGCTAAAAAGCTGATTATTTCCAAGAAAAGCATGTAACAGTATTACGCTTGTTAGATTCCTTGAGATCTATCAGAACGAGATGGATCGAAATCAATCCGATATTCAATTAAATGAGGCGAAATATTCCCGCGCTTCTAACCCATTGTGCTGTTATGCATTAACATGTATCAGAAATCAATCTGTCCAAGAAATGTGATATAAAAAGAACTCTGATTGAATATTAGATACAACAATCGGTAACTGTTCAGCGCGGTATGGCGTAGAGAGAGAAAACATTAGCGGTATCCGCGAACGAGCGAACTCTACGTGCGCCTGCGCGTGCTTCCCGGCTATCGATACTTGAACCTCCAGCAAATATATTTGAAACAATAAATCATAAAAAAATAATTGCCTCTAATTCTCGAAAAGATCATGAACTGTAAGCTTCTATCAGATGCTGTCAAGAACGATAAAATCTTTATGAACATAGCGCTCCGTTACAATACGAATGTTTAGAATTTTTAGGTTAGTTTGTCGGTACTTTTATCCGTTCTACTGTTGTTCGAGATTTGAAAGCAAATTGGAAGGAACAAGGTGAAATTCCAGCGTGTTTACGACTAGAAGATAAAAGTGCCCATCCATTTTATGTAAGTGGTCATTAATTTATCGATGATCAAAATATTTATGAGGTTTTAGTGAGCGAGATGAGATGCAGCGATAGTATTCACGTGCTACTTAAAGATTTTCTCCGCCCGCCGGGTGATTGATGCTACCAGAGTATTTCACTCAAGGTCGGTGGGAAACAAACAAACATTCAGCCAGCTATGGGCAGAAATATAAATAATGTGAAGGAAATTAAACGTTGAAAGACGGAAATGAGTTAAAGAAAGATATAACTGTTCGTAATTAATGTGTACAGGAATGACCAGCTAGGCAGTTAGAAAAACTTGCGGCGACGGCGCCTAGAGGCACAGCTCCATTCGAGGCATTAATTTGCAAAAAGAAAACGTGAATCTGATCTTATGTATTCCCAAAGTACGTGGCGGCTCATCAAGTATACATACATATAATCACGCCTTCATCAGGTCGTTCCGCCTCGCCTGATAAAGTCTTGTAGGCCATTTAAGATAGATAGACAGGTATATTGCCTTAGTGACAGGTTGTCAGCCCATCTAATAAATTGCAATATACTAAAAAACTCGGTGCTGGTCTTTACAGCATGTCTGGAAATGTAGCTGGCACATTCTATGTTTCTCTTTCGCTCCCAGTCCAGCATGGAAAACGAGGCATTCATTTGCAAAAAGAAAATGAGAATCTGACCTTAATGTATTCTCAAAGTACGTGCTCATCACGTTTGCAGTTACTATTCATCAATCGACGTAGCTACTTAATCCTTATCGAACGGCATTGCATCTTGTAAGTTGTATGTAATTTGTTAAGTTATTTGTACGCCCACGACACCTCAGCGCGCAATGCGCAGGCGCATACGCCCGGCGATGATTGATCGCGGCCATCACATCAAACCACGCTGCTACTTACAAATCATACCAATATTTATCTTCTATCAGAATGCAACTATCACAAACCCACCGACCGTTTAATTATTGCTTTAATAACCGCACGACCGAAAAGATTTATTATACTTAAGTGCGTATGTTGTGAAATCGAACCGAAATCCGATGTCATTAGTAAAAGGGCTTTATCGGAGCATTAATCATAATATTTGGGTTGTTAGAAACACCTCCGACGAATGAAAATATGTGGTTAGGAATGTAGGTCAACATCAGAAATTCCTCAGAGTACGCAGTAGGTACTAAATGAATTCTGAAAGTTACTTAGGCGTGTATCGATAAACAATACTTGAGACTGACAGCTAGTTTGAGTACAATGTGACTTGACAAATCCTTACTAAATATTGCTCTCAATATCGAGATCGCTCTATAAATACGAGAAATAGTTTAAAATAATTTTGATTAGAATAAATAACTAGGGAGTACGTAAAGTATCAACCCGAAGAAGGAAAACTAGGGTATTACCTGACACTACTGAATTCTTGTATGGAAAATATTGTCGCTTATTCAAATGGATCTTTTGAGTAGAATTTCAATAAAACAAAACACGGCTATCTACGCAAACGGTATACTTGCCGTTATCTGTAGGCTAAGTAGAGTCTAGTATAATACTCGGCTGAGAGCCAGAGATCTTGCTGACATCGAAGCCTGGCACCTCGATCGACTACTGCTAGGAAAACGACAGTTATTCAGACGATAAACAGCCTTGGAGTTAAATTCTACATACATACATATTATCACGCCTTTTTACCTAATGAGATAGGCAGAGCGTAAACGACCTAAAAAAGGTCATTCCTCCACGACTGAGAAAGTTTTGAAGGTTATTTAAGATAAATTTGTAGGCATATTGCTGTAATGACAGCTTGTCAGCCCATCGCCTACCAACCAATACTGTACCAATTTACAGAAACCCTCGGACCCCTTAGCTGGTGTTTACAGCATGCCCGAGAGGAAATGCAGCTGGCACATTCTATGTTTCTCTCTCGCTCCCAGTCCTGCAGCATTAAATTCTAAACCACCGATAAGCAGCAATTAACGGCCGACTGTTTTATAGACGGACATATAATTGTAGAATTATGGGCCGTATCGTATATGCTCGTATTCAATTATTTACTGATACGGCCTTAAGCAAATCGGAGTCATTTGCGGTGTTATTAAGCCACGATTCGGTCACGTATCGCATCTGTTCCGTGAGTGGGCAATGGGCACATTGGTGATGATTTCGTTGTAGACACAATTTAACTTATTTTAGTCCTATCTTTTGGTCCTATCACTAAAAATAGACAGCAACACAACAGCTGTTACAGCTAAATATAAAATTAAATTATATCTGTCACTATCGGAATAATAAAATTAAAAAGGACATGAGACTTATACTCTATGGTTTTACACTTTGTCTTTGTCTGTCATATTTTGACGTGCACTTGACGTTTCTCAAGTATTTTATTCGCGGTCATATGACATACATTAACACATATAAAAAATCACGCCTTTAATCCTAATGGGGTAGGCAGAGCGTAAACGAAATAAACAAAGATCGTTCCGCCACGTCTGACAAAGTTTTGAGGGTTATTTAAGATAGATTTGTAGGTACTGCTGTAGTGACAGGTTGTCAGCCTATCGCCCGGATTGCAATATACAGAAACCCTCGGATCCCTTAGTTGGGTTTTACAGCATGCCCAGGAGGAAATGCAGCTAGAATATTCTATGTTTTTCTCTCGTTCCCAGTCCAGCGTGGAAGTAATATGTTTCTAGGTGTGTAACTGCATATCTTGTTGCAGCTTCGTGCTGAATCCGCTGACGCCTGTGCAGGAGACCAGATGTTTGCTACAGAACGACACTCAGGCCAACAACCCGATGGCCACGCCACAGGTATGTATTTTTCTAAACATTCCTTTTATAAGATCTACTTACCTAGTAGTAACTGCCTCCGTGGTCTAGCGGTCAGAATCATGGGCTTACGATCCGGAGGTCCTGGGTTCGATTCCTAGGGAGAGAAAACACAAAGTTGATATTTGTCAATTTATCACTCTGATTGCCCGAAAAATAAAAAGATTCCGTGCACTTTAAACCGACGGTCCCAGTCGCTGTCCTTGATAGTGGTCGTTACTCGAACCATGTAAGAGGCCTATTAGCTGTGTTTGAGTATTCTGACACCAGGGTTCTTAGTCGTAGTTCTCGAGAATCCACTAACTAAGAAGAAGACCCAGTAGTTACTACAAATATAGGAACGTTTTATTATGACGTGAATTTTATTAGTAAGGATCCAAGATATATGACAAAGAACACCTAAATAAGTACCTATCGCCTAATACATTTGACAACAAACGGAAATTGAAGCTAATAAATCTTAGTATCTACGACTCACGCCGTGTCCACAATTACACAATCAGTGTAATTAAACAATAATACAATAAAAACTTGATTACAACCTTATATTTACGCTAATATTTCTTTGAAATAGTGACAACTATTTCTAACACGTCCGACACTTACAAAAGTCCATCTATCGCCGATTTTATCTATACCCTCAAAATATTATTCTCATAAAATAAATCTAAGTCGTTTATGTGGCATCACTAACGCTATCTATCATGCATACATACATACATATAATCACGCCTTTATCCCAACTGGGGTAGGCAGAGCGTAAACGATCTGAACAAAGGTCGTTCCGCCACGTCTGACAAAATTTTGAGGGTTATTTTAGATAGACATACATACATATAATCACGCTTTTATCCCTAATGGGGTAGGCAGAACGTAAAAGACATAAAGAAAGGTCGTTCCGCCACGTCTGACAAAGTTTTGAGGATTATTTAAGGTAGATTTGTAGGTATATTGCTGTAGTGGCAGGTTGTCAGCTCATCGCCTAAATTGCAATATACAGAAACCCTCGGATCCCTTAGCTGGTTATCGTATCTATCGTCGAGAGATAATAACCATTACAATTATTTGGAAAGTTAAAAGTATTTACTATTTGTTGTCAACTTACCTCATTGAATGCTTTAGCATAAAATTACGATACACTTGTACCAAGTTGTTGCGCATAATTTATCGAGAAGTAAAGTCAGTAAATTGCTTATAATGAAGTAAGATTTACAGTGAGGATGTGTGCGAAGATGTGTGGACAGGAAGAGCATTCGAAACCGCGTGGGTTTCGGGTAAGTTTATACCGGGAAGCGACGCAACATGACGCGATGCGCACTTTTCAAGAGCGTGATACAAATATAATACCGGGTGTAAGGGACAACGTAACGAAAATGAGAGGGGTTTCTTAATTTGAACTTCTTTCAGGAAATTAATAAAATAATAATTGTTTTTTTCATACAAAATGACCACCTCGATCAGTCAATTTATATTAAAATAGAAAAATAAATACTCCTGAAAGAATTTGTTGGTGAATGTTGTTCAGTTTCGTTAACTAAGCAACCTCTATCAGTTTCTGGCACTGTCTCTTACACCCGGTAAAAGTAGAACTATGTTTACTACGAAAAAAGATTGACAGACCTCGAAAACTGCGCAGCGCGGAGCAGTCAGTCTCTTTGTGGTAGTACGAAATGCATTTTTAAGCAGTTTCGCGCCACGTCGCTTCCCGTTGTGAACTAAACCTTTACCGCAGTGCGTGCGTTGCGTACACGCAAAACATGCAAAACCAGATGTAGGACTCGCTAATAGCCAAATAAATCTCCGGATAGATACCACCCCTCCACACTGCCAATTAGCTGGATGTGGCGCGATGCCAAGATGGGATTAACAATTCAGATCAAATCGGCTAACCAGTGGCAGGTAAATCTACCTAACCACTGCTCTAACTGTTCGGTCTAGACGTGATATAGATTAATCGCTTTCGGACCTAATGAACGGGCTCGTAACGCAACAATGAGCTGTTCAATTAGTTGTGTATCTGGCTAGATAATAAAGCAGATATATTATTTAGCTAGACTCTAGAGATATCTTTTTGTCCATACATTTTGTAATGGTTTTGCTCTTGAAAAGTAGAGAGCTTAAATAATGTTGTTATTAAAAACACTTGTACTTGTCTCACTTAATATAATTTAATCCTACCGGTTTCGCTAACTTATAGCATCATCAGGGATTTTATACATATCATACGCAACACATAAAACATTTTAAATAAACCGTTCATATTAAGCGAACGAAGTGCAACAATTGTTTTTAATAACAACATTATAATATGGAGTTTCACCAAATGCCGACAATCACAAGTATAAATTGTAGAGAGCTTATAGCTTAACGTTATCGGTGAGAAGGAGTCCAAATTTTTATCTATATTTTGATGTCTTTCATCATTTATTTATTTAAGAGCTAGCGTCTTAAGCGTTACAATATTATTTGGATGCAATCAATAAAGAGCGTTTTGCATTCCACGTTTTATTTTTTATTTTGTAATTGAAGTAAATGAGCATGTCCTTAATATATATTTTTTTGTTGCAGCGTTCAGTAAACACCTACTACATGGTGAAACTCCAAGTACGGACCGAGAGCGTGTGTTTGCGACCCTGGGCGTTTGAACGAGTACCAGGCAAGGCCCTTAGAGGGCTGGATAACACCATCATCTACACCTCTACCAAGGAGGCCTGTCTTGCCGCCTGTTTGAACGAGGTAAGCTTCGATTATGCTATCTAGTTCACAAGAAATTCTACCGATACTAACAGTCAGTGCTGAACGTTTGTGGCCAACATTTTCCTTATATAGCACCAGATTTATGTAATGTACCATGGCACAAAAGCATGTGTTCCATGGTGCGCAAGGAAATGCCAGAAAAGGCTTAGAGACCTGGATAATGCACGCCTATTTGCATGAGGTAACCTTTAGAACAATTCCTAATTCCTTATTATTTCTATACCATACGTACAAAGGGCTACAACGTATGACAGAACCAAAGACGCACCGCCTGAATAGGCGGTCTCTTATGGAGTTAAACTTTGCAATTCTGTTTAGTCTAGATATGTTTCTGAATGTATAAGTTCAGATAATTGGCAATGTAAATGTTCTGACCTACTAAAGACCACAAAATTTAATGCTGGATTACCTTATTTGCTCGGCTTCCGAGTCAGTAAGCGAGTGTGGTTATCATTACATGAGGATCATTAGGTCGTGGCCTTAATAAACCACACTAAGTAGATATGCATTTTATTGCTGTGGAAACCAGAAGGGAAATTGAAGGTGATATACACATAAATTCAAATTATTGATGCTCTTACTTTTAGAATAGAAAGTCTCTCACGGATAAAGTTTCTCGAACGTAAATAGGTGTTATGTAGATGCATGCACATTGAAACCTAATGGTCAAAGAAATTCTTTTACATTTGGAAGACGTGACACTAAAAGTTCGTCCTTTTTGCAAGCGTGTAAAGTTCAAAGTCAAGTTTCAGAAGTTTCCTTGTACAAGGTCTGCAAAACGCCTCCGCATGCAATCTCCCGGTTATCTATTCAATTTATATTTTATGGGTTTGCCCCAGTTGCACTGGTATTCCGAGATATAGGCGAAATGATAGGGGTATTTATTGTGTCCGGGATAATATATTCAGCGAGGCGTTAACGTTGTCACGGTTTTGTGATAACCGTAAACTGGCAGGCGACACTAAACATGAACTGATTTAATTCAAAATCGACTTAAAATTCTTAGAGGTGCTTATATGACCATTGTATGCACGTATTGACCATTTGCTTGGATTTGCAAATGCACATTCTGGTTATGTATAATGTTTTTTCTCGGCTGTTCAAACTTGCGGTTCGATTTGAATTATCAATAAAAAAAATTATGCACACGTTTTTGTATTCATGAGTTAGTTACATCTTTAGACTAGCGCATAGCGGTCTGAGTCTTGAAACCCCTACCTACCCTATAACTCATTCGTTTTTAAGAGTTAGCTTTCGCCATACATAATCGACGTTTTAGTATGGCGTGAATTATCTCTTAAAAACGAATGAGGTATAATAGTCGTCGAATAGGCCGTATAAGCTTATTAGGAAGATTTAAAACTATATCCTCTAAAATTCTTATCTTTATTCACAGAAACGATTCCCGTGCCGATCAGCAGAATACGAGTACGGTAGCATGCGATGTGCCCTGAGTGACTCCGATCGCCGCACTGCCCAACACTTCGTCCAGCTCGTCGACACTCCTGGCACGGACTACTTTGAGGTAGGAAGGTTTATCAATTCAGTCACACATCCTATCAAGTGACAAGCGATAATTATCTTATCAATCAAAATTATGCATGTTTTCTGTCAAATTTAGAAGAGTATTTTATATACTGCTGTGGTGTATTTCTTTCTATGATGACAGGTTGTCAGCTCATAGCTTAGGTTTGCCGATATACTGGTGGTATCTAACATAGATATTATGCCTCATCAATTATCAGATCAGATGTAAGATTAGATCGAGCGTCATTACTAACTTCCTCCTCCTTTCTAAATACATTTCCTAAAAGATGTTGCAGGCCTGTGTTCACACAGTAAAAGATTTCTCTTTTTATCAGAGCCGTGTCAAGGCATTTGCTATGCAAATTGGAACAGACACTTATTTGAATCCAGAAATAAATTTGAGATGTTATTGTCGGCTTTCCACTCGCACGCAAAGCAGGGCCATACTTTACCCCAATCCCCGGGGCTTTAGGAAAAGTGGGTAAATGTCATATAAATGGACCAACAATTCCGTTTCGTTTCGTTCTCGGAAGCGATGCGTCGTGTAAAACAAGTCTGTTAGTGTCATTACGACGATCGCCGGTTGTTTCTACTGATGTAGGCTGTGTGTGGTCGTGTCCCTAGTATTTAAAGGGTTTTGTTTTCCAAACACAATGAGACGTTTAAGCTCTGGAAATAAATACAGATTCGAAATAAGGAATTCTTGAAGGTGCTGGCTGCAAAAGCGCTATTGATGCACTTTTTGTTTAGCTTATTTTAAACGGTTTTGTTATCTGAAAGGACGTATATGAAACTTCTCCATCAATCAGTTTTATGCGTAGAGTCCTTTTGAGTGCATTTAATGTTTTTCTGGTCTTCTAAAAAGACAATATTTTTAATGCATTCTTGAAAATGATTTTCACGACGACGTATGCCTTGCCTTGCCACAATGATGTTTTATTTCATTATCTATACGAGTGCATTGTAGACGAACAATTTTAACATAAACAGAAATATTCTTAAAGTTGTTGTTGTGTCGTATGGGTTTCGAGTTGATCGACGACCGTATGATGTCGTACCGTATCATGTGAGAAATTTAGGTTTTTAGATCAAAGTTTGCCCAGCAGTGGGACATTAACGACTAGACAAGACAAGACAAGATCAAAGTTAGACTTTTTTTCCTAGTAACGAAAATTTTGCAACTTCACACTTACACACCCCTGTGATGTTGCTAAGCTTTCGGCTACTAGGCCGGTGGTACCTAAATATGCCTATAAGTAAGGAGGATTCTGCATGATTACTTATTTTTCCCATTGTTGTGCAGAACCTGTGCCTGAAGGCGTCCCAGGCGTGTAAGGGACAGCGAGTATTCACAGCTCCGAGAGTCGGCGTGGCTGAAGACAAAGTCGCCCAGTACGCTGGTCTGCACTACTACACTGATAAGGAGCTGCAGGTAAGATCTAGGCAGATTATTGATAACATACATACATACATACATATAATCACGCCTTTATCCCTAATGGGGTAGGCAGAGCGTAAACGACCCAAACAAAGGTCGTTCCGCCACGTCTGACAAAGTTTTGAGGGTTATTTAAGATAGATTTGTAAGTATATTGCTGTAGTGACAGGTTGTCAGCCCATCGCCTAAATTAGAATATACTGAAACCCTCGGATCCCTTAGCTGGTTTTTACAGCATACCCGGGAGGAAATGCAGCTGGCACATTCTATGTTTTTCTCTCGCTCCCAGGCCAGCATGGAAGAAAAAGAAATTATTGATAACACTCTAGCAATAAGGCTACCTGTATTGGACTTACTTTTTTTGCTTTGTTAGTCCTATAGTAGTTTTAGGAAACTCAATTGGAAATACCATAGGACTAACATATTATATTTTATTCTAACAAAGGTAAACAAAGTTTCATGTTTTTTTATTCATAAACAAATTTCAGGAATGAATGATACGTGTTGGCAAAGTAGTTAAATGATTTCATTATGTTGTTATATCTAATAGCTAAAACTTATTTTAGAAACAAGATCTTCAATTAGAAGACATGTTACTTTGTTAACCTAGTATTACCTATAGTATTCTATGTATATAATATGGGTTTTCTACACAAAATAAAAGACATAATAGATTACGGGAATCATCAAAATAAACAACATGTCATTTTCATAGTTTTGGATAAAATATACATATTTGATGTTTTTAATTGCATGTTAGTGACAAACAAACAACAGTTTCAACAAACGACAGTAATTTTGCAACCTAATAAAAGTGTAAAAAATCTTCAATATGTCAATTGACTTGTAATGTAAAAAACTTGCGACTGGAGCTTTCCTTTAGCATACATAATGGGAGAGTTTAATTTAGTTTAGGTCGTTTACGCTCTGCCTACCCTACCCATTAGGGATAAAGGCGTGATTATATGTATGTATGGGAATGTAAAAAAAACCAATGGAAATATGTGTCATTAACTCTCACTGGATTACTTTTCATTATGTTATATCTTTTTTTACAACTGAAATATCACTTTGGGCGTGTTGAATTGCAAACGCAGAACCAATTAACAATTTAAATAGTTCATTTTATTTTACAACTAAAACTTCTGAGGTGCAAATTGATGACAGTTCATAAAAAAACTTTGAATTAAAAGAACCAAACATGGCTTTACACTATTAACGCAATGAAAAAAAACTGAATTGCTATTTAGGTGTATTATTAATTTTTATATTCACCATCAAATTGGTTATAAGTAAACATTCTGAAATAACTTTTAGTTTTTTATGCAAATGCAAATATAAAAGTTAGAAATTGGATATAAATTTTATAATTACTTTTTTATGAACATATAAAATCCTTAACATGGATGGTTATAGCACATTTTTATAAGGATTTACAACATTTATAATTATTTGCGTTCTTTTATGGTTAGAGCCAGGCTAGAGTAACTAGCGATACGTAAATACTAAATTCAAACTTGCTTTTTTGTACAAACGAGTATTGATTAGCTATTTTGCTTTTCTCCAATAAAATTTCTTAAATCGGAGTCAACAAATTTTACACATTGTATCTTTGCTCAATTATGTTTGAACATTAGGCTGGATTCTAGATTTGCCGGTTAAAACTAAAATCTATTTGTCACTTTAAGATTTAAAAAATTGGGAGAGGAGATCTATTCTCTCCGGTTTTTGTTTTATATTCGGTGGTTTTATGCGTAATCGTCATTTTTATTCGCCGTCATATGATATAGCGGATAAAATTTACAGAAATACTGGGAAAACGGGCAAAAGCGCGTCAAAATCTAGCGGACAAACTGTAAAACCATAGAGTATAAATCGCCTGCCCTTTTTCAATGTTATTATTTTGAAAGTGACAGATAGATTTTAATTTTAGTTTTATCCAGTGGTATCTAGAATCGAGCCCAATGTAATGTGTAATTACTTACTCTTTGTTCCTTAAAAAGCCAATCCAATCTCAAAAATTGAAATGTAATTTATACAGGTGACGTCAGAAGCAGCCTGTCGCCTGGCTTGCGAGATCGAGTCTGAGTTCCTCTGTCGCTCGTTCCTCTACCTCGGAGCACCTCATTCAGCAGCCTACAACTGCAGACTTTACCACCTTGACCACCACACCCTGCCTGATGGGCCCTCGGCTTATCTTAACGCGGAGAGACCATTGATCGATGATGGGGAACCCATTGGAAAATACTTCGAGAACTTCTGTGAAAGTGAGTACCTTTTCCAATTAGGAAATCATGCAGTCACAGGGCTTACTATAGTTGAGGGAATAATTTGAATGCAAGTCACAAGAGTAGGCTTATTACAACAAATTGTTACATGTGCACTCGCCTTGTACCCCTCTGCATGTTAAGTGGGCAAAAAGAGAACGCTGAAATAACGAAGACGAATGGAGGCTCTTTAATGTCTTATTAATTTGCGCTTCCAATTTCTCATCTCAAAGTACACAAAAACTTGTTAATAATTACGCGAACGGTGGCGCCTGCCCGACAGGCACATTGGAGCAATAAAATGTATAAATAGCCCCAGGATACTATTAGTGCGCGCTCGAGATTCATCTGCCGCCATCTTCTTTTTAACTGCATCGTCTTCACTTAATTACCTTGTCTGTTTTATTACACTGCGTATCGCCTTTATTGCGCTATCATGCTTGTGTTGAAACTGCCTATACATATAATGATTCCAATCGTTTGTATATCCCTGATTAGGTCGTGAAATCTCAGGTCTTAGCTCGTCGGTCTATCATTATTTATATAGTTTTAATTACTGCAATGATAGCCTTCCTCTCTTGAATGCCAACTTATATAGTACTGGGTTGTTCGCATTCAAATTGATCCAGTTTTTCCATAAAAAATAAAAAGGTATACTAATTTAAATTAACTTGTTCGTGCTAGAGATTTTATTTATTTTGAACACTAAAAAGTTTTTTATGACATTGTTCTTCGGAGAACAAGAAAAGGGCTATAAGCTTTGATTGGATCCAATCAAATCCATTAATTAGGGATAGTTCAAAGATCAATTGCAGATCTATTTTTGCCCGATGCTGTGCTGCATATTGTTCCGAAGTCGGCCGCGGACCGTTTACAGTTGACTCCGGGCCGGAGACTAAATTACGGAAGAGATCGTGATCGGTGCATTATCGGGATGTATTTATTGCCCATATTTCGCTATGATAGCACAATATATTTCCCGCACAAAGTAAGGCTCTGTAATAACAATAATGACTACCTGCAAGTTTTGACGTTCTGCAGGACGAACGTAAGGAAATCTATTACCGATTAGGGATAATTTTAAGCTCGGCGTTTCGCCGCCGCAAAAACCTTGACGCTTTGACGTCCGCTCAGCGATTTATTTCATTTTGCACTTCTTCGCGCAGAGTAGAGTAATAAAGTATATTTTAAACAAAAAAAGAAACTAAGTAGGTACCCATTAAGTATTCACATAACGTCAAAACATATTTAGTAAGTCATAATTTGTAAAGGATAATACGCACCCTGGGGCGACGTAGGTTCCATCCGTCCATCTCCCGCATACAGAGCGAAGTACTTACAGTCCGACCTTCCTAATGACAGCCTTGGGAGTCGCCTGTAATTATGAAGTTCTATAACGAGTTCTTGGACGCAGAAATTACTGGAAATATATCTTTGCACTACTGTGCGTTCACCCGTTGATACTACGCCCTTATTCCTTTATGCCATGCTGGACTGGGAGCGAGAGAAAAAACAGAATGTGCCAGCTGCATTTTGTCCTGGGCATGCTATAAAAACCAGCTAAGGGATCCGAGTGTTTCAGTAAATTGCAATTTAGGCGATGGGGTAACAACCTGTCACTACAGCAATATTCAAATCTATCTTAAATAACCCCCAAAAACTTTGTAAGACGTGGCGGAACGACTTTTGTTTAAGTCGTTTACGCTCTGCCTACCCTATTATGAATAAAGGCGTGATTATATGTATGTATTTCTTTATACAAACGTACATTTTATATCCTATCTCTCATAATCAATGGAACCATGACAGAATTTTTAGCTAATTTGAAGCGATGTGTGGGGAGGATACGTACGTGATTTAAATGCACAAACAGTAGGTACACCTGCTCAGCTCGCTTAATCTGCATTCCTGTACAAAATGGGTACAGTTAGTTATTAGAAACTGTATTGTCCTGTCAATGTTGTCATTACGATCGTTTAAATGAATAGGGAGCCTTATCTTGAATTTGAAGCAAGTGATTTGCATTTAGGGATCTGTTTATTATTTCCTACACGCGGACTCGGTGCGACCGGGGCGCGCTATGAACGTGAAACCAATTTAATGCTCTGGCGTTTTACTAAGAACTTATTAGATGCGGATAAGGTGTTGCCTTGTATGGCTACCAATGCAGACTGATTTGAAGGATGTAGCTTAGCTTAGTGTTCTATGAGAACCGGAGATAGGTGTCCCTTGTGTGGTCGCGATCGACCGACATCATCGGCCCATTACCGGCATTCCTCGCGATAACTCACGTCATAGTTTCGACTCGATCGAGTGAATCTCTCAACGTCAGTTTTATCAACATCTGCGACACGGCTCGTCCGTCCAACGATGGCGCGATAGGAAATAAATCAATCTCATGTTTGGCGTGTGCTATTTAAGAGCGACAGTCAATCATTGTTCGAACTTTCTTAAATAGCATTTACAAAACGTACACGGGAAATGGACTGGCTTATTTCCATGTTGATTCAATGTGGGAAATGAAACTTTGCTTCGATGAAAGTAGCTTACTTACACACTTAATGTGCATTGTAACCTATGTCGGACGAACGTGGAGGCATTTGTATCGTCCGCTGGAATGTCGGCGGTTTGACATTCGCCAATGAGCGCCTGCGCAGCGTAGAGTTGCATAGATTTAGAATAGTATCTATATTGTCGTTTTTACATTTTTCAACTGCCCCAGAGGTGTTTGGAGTAAGTTTGGTTGATTTAAGGGATGTTACCTACATGATCTCGTTTAAATTATGAAAACACCGTAAGTAACTGATAATGTGCAGCACAGTTTTTTGCTCATCTAAGCGATCACTCGAAGACGTATGTGAGAACATACGAACAAAAATTTCTTGAATCAAACAGCATACTTAGTAGTCATTATTGATCCGTTGCTCGCGATTAGATCATGGATGATAGCTATTAGACTAATTCAAAAAGACCCTATATGAAGCACTTCTCATGGCGCTGGCGACGCCGACGCATGCTGTTCTGTTTTTGCTCGGCTGCAATCAGCGCGACGCAGTATACAGTTACCCGCTGCCACTAGCACTCTAGGCTGGTATTAGCTCCGATGGAAGCCTGGCGAGATACGGATACCCGAGTAATTTACTTCGCAACCAACTTTTTTACTACGCATTCTTACGCGCCGTTGAAAATACAAACCAGCCGTCATAACCATCCTTATTATCTTTACTGCCTCTAATCTCGTGTGTATCTTCAGCGGTTGCGCTTTAACGTGTCTCTGAAGATTGAAATGATACCATTACAGAGCCAAAATAGCCGCTAGCCTGGTAATTATTTATCGTAGACGCGGCGCATTCAATGCAGTAGGTTGTGCAATGTCGATAAGTTGCACAATCGCGTTCGATGTTGGTGGTCCCCGCCTGCGTTATTTTGGACTTTACGGACCTTGCAAGCTTAAATTAGATTTCTTGTCTTATCCATGTGCTGCACTTCCTTATGGCCTTACATGATCCTGCAGCGCTGGCAGATCGTGTTCAAGCATTTTGGCCTCTATCGGTGTTAATAAAACCAATTATTCAAAGACTTAGCTTAATCTACTGCAAAGCTGAAAGGCCTTATCTGACATATCTGAGTTGATACGATTCATATCCTTTTGTTTCTTCTATTTAAAATAGAGCGTGTGATTTTATTTGTCAAAAACCAATTAACACTATAAAGCTTTACGCGTAATCATCTCTCCAATTATCTTCGCAATACTGAACGGGATCCCAGCTAATTGTTAGACATTTCTTTGCGGTTATGAATAATTTCTCATCTATAGAGCTCGTGGGAACCACTCTGTTGTTTTAGTAAAGTCCCAGTACAGCTAGCTGTTTTTGCACTCATAACTGCTCTCTTTTGTGTGCTAAGTAATATTAAAATAGTTTATTTATATGATTTTGGTATAGGGTTACCAACTAGCAGCGAAAGAGATCTTAATACAGACAAAAAATTCCATGTAGTCCTATAATTTTCAGGAGGATCAAAAGTTTTAACAGAAAATGTAGGAAGCAAGAAATATTACTCAAACATAGATTTAATAGGATCTATTCGAACTTAGTATTCCCAGAGATGTGACATTAAGCTGTCACAAAAAACAAAGCTTTATCCAAGACGTACAATCTGTAACCATTACACATGTGTAATGAATCTTCGCATGAATGGGGGGCGTCTCGACAGATTGTCATTTGAAAGCAAAAACATGAAATTGCTCGTGTATTCTGTGGGAGGAGGGAAGGAAAACGGAAGGCGGCACCAGGAAGGCAGACGTCCAACGAGTTTTTAATGCATTGTCAGGGGTAGAACAGGAATGTTAATGCATCTACTGCTACTGCGTCGATAATAGCTTGCGCCTGTTCCGCTATGGACCAGATCAGAGGTTGTCAACCGTTTTCATTCTGAGTCATTCATTAGTTCTGACATGAGTCACTACATACTACTACTGGCTCCCTGTTTATACTTAACCAACTTCCTTTTACAACTTTATATATATAATGTTTTAACATTATAGGTACCGTAACTTACAGATCTAGTCCAATCTAATGTAGATTTATATTTGTTTTTCCACTTCGAATATGCTTGTTAATTTGAAAAATTAATAAGCTAAGGGATCCGAGGGTTTCAGTATATTGTAATTTAGGCGATGGGCTGACAACCTGTCACTATAGCAATATTCCTAGAATTCTATCTTAAATAACCCTCAAAACTTTGTCAGACGTGGCGGGACGACCTTTGTTTGGGTCGTTTGCGCTCTGCCTACCCCAATATGGATAAAGGCGTGATTGTATGTATGTATGTTAAAATCCGTAAAACAAATGCTTTTCAGTTGGGCTGTGCTTACCGAGAAGTTTTTCATTATTTCGCACATTACGTTGCATTTTGCATGCTAGTCACGTTTAAAATTTTGTGTACCCCTGCACCATATGATCCTGCTTACCTACTCTATTACGCGGTTAGCGATTACGATCTGCAAACTCTCAGCCGGCCGGTTCACCGTACGAAGCAACCTGTGCAAATAATGAAGTATTCACAATTTTCCCGGCCTCAGTCCCGTTACAACCAGAACCAAACCAATCCTGTGCATTTCCTCGCTGTAATGGCAGAACGTAATTACACGCAACATACGGGTTATCTAACGATGATCAAATAAACTGTAATGGCTGAGATGGTATCGCGACGCGAATATTGAAATGTGGGAATATAATGCGATTGCGTACGCACTTTGCTGAAATTGATTACATTGTCTTACACTATAACAGTAGATAGAAGAACTGACTTTCAAGTAAGTTTAGATTCAACTTTCAAATAAATATCAATGTTTTTGGTTGTTTTGTGACCAGTGTTGAATCGGGCCGAATATCTGTAGTGATTGCGCATATTTTGTAGTAAAAAAAGGGTAAAAAAGCTGTTGTTCTGTAGGCGGGCGCCACCGGCCGAGCGGAGCGCTTTTCTAACGGTGGCCATACACAAATTCAATGGTGTTTTTTGCTTCGACGTTCAGATCAATTTCATCGTGCCCCAACCATAATTCGCATATAATTGAATCACGATACATAATAGCTGTACTGTACTAGGTGTTGCATGGCCTTTAGATAACAGAAACAGATAGTGCATACATTATGCTCTACCAGGGGAATTGCAAATAGTAAATTAAGAGAGACAATAATTTAACTTCGATAAATAAAAGCGTGAAGACATTACTTTTTTCTTTAAGACGGCCAATCTTTTACAAAACATCTTCATAAAGGACGACCTCATCGATAAAATCAATAAATTCTTCTGTAATGCAAAGAAATCGTTTAAATTCACTTTCGTCCCTGCTTGGAGGCGCGATAATTGCACCGTCCTTACGATAATGGCAGAAGATGCGCTCGAAATATCTGGTGGTGTTCTGTTCACACGTCGTTAAGCGGGATTGGTCGTGGATATTAATAGCCAAGTCTTAATAGTGTGCATGTGGTGTGGTGAGGTGGTCGAGCAATCGCGATCGCAACGGCCTTGGCCGGCCTTGCTGCGCGCGCGCCGGGAGGGTCACTGCCCCCACGTTTGTTGATAATCGACACCAGATTAATTTACACAACTTCTTATGTTGTGTTATTATGTCACACCGATTTAATGTAACTGTTATGTTCTTTACGAGTTTACTCACTGTCGATACGTCGACGAAAATGTGCGCGGGGCGTGTCGAATTACAAATAGAAACTTTTTTGAAATTCCAATGTATATTATCTATTTTATTAATATTGAATTGGATATTGCCAACAAATACAACATTGATTGACTATTCTATAAATTTCCAAAGGCAGCAAGATATTCAATCAAAATTCTATCATTGTAAAGCCGATAAATTTGCATATTGATTGCGTTTTTTCATAACTTGATCACTTGTTTTTGCGCATACAACCCAGATCGAAATAGAAACGATTCTTGAATATTAATGATATTATATTAATTGTTTAATAGAGGTTAGTTGAAACTCATTATATGTTACAAGTTTTCTCTGGGATAATGCCGTTTATAAATAGGCGGGCAAGCGCTTTATCTATTACTTTGCAAGGCAGTGAGGCGGTAACGGACTGTGTTGGTAGGGCTGCCATGCGTCCTGAATTGGGTACGCTTTTTGAATGCTTGGTCGACCAAAATGGTCAATTACCCACCTTCACGATGTTCAGTTTTTTTTAAGTTAATCGATTCTTTTCAGGATACAAAATTATCGTTGTTAATATACGTCCTCAATACCTCAAAGTTTTAGGGATTTAATGTGCCTGGTCAGTGTGCCTTGTCGGCTTTTACCTGTACCTGGCACTGGCAGCCCTAACTGCCTTGGTAATTGACTATGGGGCAGCCTGCTCTAGTCAACCGTTATAGAACCAGCGGACACTTCCGACCACGAGCCTAGAGAACCCAGTTTTTCAACTTAGCAGGCCTAGGAAGATTGCTAATACGCCAATTAAACGATTTCTTCACCGCCTTCCTACCTTTGAAGTATAGAGTATCAGATAGGAATGTGTGCTTTTTCACATTACTAGCACTCAGTAAAGTGAGAAAAAAGTGCAACGGCTCTAGATTATCCTGTAAATTGAATATGGAATCGATTAAAGCCTTCTCTTATTTGTTCATGACGCTTGGTCAGCTGATCACGTTCTCAGTTAAGCCATTACTTGATTCATTCGATTCCTACATCAAGTTTCAGTTTTTTCCCAACCAACCAATGACGATTGCAAATAAACCAATTAGATAGTTTATTTCTTCCTCTGGAGATAAAGGTGCCTCGATGTTGAATATTAATACGTGAGAGTCTCACGTAAATTAGATTATTGTTTGATAAATGCCAACTATTAAAATTCCCGCAAAGTGGAGTAAATATTTTAATTGGACTTTCTTGCTGTCTTTGAAGAGTCCATTTTGAAATACAAAGCAGGCGTGAGAATCTGATGATCGGTAACTTTTTGTAAGCTCATTGGAGCGTTGCAAATATGCCGGACGTTGGTGCAGTCGTGTCATCGACATCAATAGCCCCAGCGGGTTCTTAAAGGTTCACGTAAAAAAATCTCAGCTATTGAGTAAACAGCGGACAAGAAAAAAATATACTCACGATTGTTGGTTCCGAAAAAACCTAAGTAGGTAATCGTTTGGACGTGTTTGTCCTGTGTCGCTAATTCTATCACGAAGTACTTTTACCAAGTCTGAGTCCATTAAAGGAGGCGTCCATTGTGCAGGCAAGGTAAGCACGCGGTCGTGGGCGTCATCGCTCCTTTGTGCAGAGCAGCCTGTTCATGCTGGCCAGCGGTCAACGGCCCAAAATGTCGCCTTACCTTAGTTTACGTCACCTCATTATTCGCGTCAAGAAGATGACTCTTGACGAATCGTTAGAAATGGCAGACAGGAAAATCTTTAACCGTGTTTCTATGTGCCAATATCGACTTGGCTTTGTTTTAGAATTGTTGTACGGACATTTATTTTAGAAGTTCTTTACGATCGAAAGCTAATGAAAGCTTAGCAACTGCGAATTTCTCAGCGTAGAGGCTACACCACTACAGGCTAGGGTATAATGACACGTTGTGAGGATATAATCACAACAACTAACTTTCGTGGGGAAGCGGCTAGCGGCTATCTAGCACTTATCAATTGCGTGTGAAAATCTGGAATTGGCCGACGTGGCGAGGCGAGACTGAGCTATGTGCACTGTAATTTCTCAAAGAATGGCTGTTGGAAGCTCAACCGACGCCTCTGCAATCTTGTATCGATTATGATGGCGCGTAGCACGCACGATCTACCGACTAATCATTGAGCTGACTAACCCATACCTAGGAGTCATGCATTTGTTCTTTATAGACCGTAATTTGTGTGTCATTTGTACATTAATACTGGATAATGACTGATGTCGTGGTCTAGTGACCACCGTGGCCTTGGGCCCTCGATCCGATGACCATTGGTTCGATCCCATTGGTAACAACAAGGTGTCGCATTTGTTTCTAATTATGTTAATGTTTAGAAACAAATGCGAGATTCTTAACTTGAGTACCGACTGCCTCCATGGTCTAGTGGTCAGAGCCATGGGTTCACGATCCCGAGGTCCTGGTTCGATTCTCAAGGGGGAAACATAAAGTTTATAATTGTCAATTAATCACTTTCTGAGATTTTCCCCAATTAAGTTACGACAATGCAAGCTGAATCACCTGATTGTCCACACGACTACAGCAACTACTTAAGTTCCATGGTCAAGTCGTCTATAGATCTGTGCCGTCGGTAAACAGAAGATCTACATTGAACTATTTCCCGATCATGTTAGTCTAATGCCCTAGCGTGAGAAAAGGAGTGCACATGTTTGTTACACGAGCAACATGAACCAGCTCCGCGTGTCTTAGCTGCTGTGATTACATTACGTACGCCATTAATATACATAAATAATCATAATTATGGGAGCGATATTTATATGCTAAATCTATATAAGTAACTGTACATTTATGTTTCTCTTCTAGCTGATTCCAGTTGATTGACCCAAGACCTTTTGAGTATTTTCTAATGTATCCTTTTGTTCCAGAGCCACCGAGCAACACGAACCCCAGTGGCGAGTTGCCAGTGACAATAGAACACCAGCAAGACACCAACATGTCCAGCAACCTCACGAGGAACGATGCCAACTGCGACAAGACCGGCACTTGCTACGACGGTAAGTAAATACCTATTTTACCACCAAACAACACAAAATACAGTGGCAAATTGTCAGTAATGAGTTGTCAGCGACGAGTTGCCAGTCACCATTAAACATCAGCAAGACATAAACTTGTCAAGCAAGCTGAGGAGAAACGATGCCAACTGCGATAAGACTGGCACTTGGTACGTCTATGGTACGAGGGTAATTAAATATATATTTTGCCTTTATCTGATTTCCGTTGCAGCTGCGTACTTTTATTGGAATTAGTTAAAGAATTTGCCTTTAGATAATTTTAGATTAATAAAACTCCATAGTTATTTATGGAACATGCTGGGTAGGGGCTATCCGCTAGCAATAAACCTCACTGGCGGTGTTTTTAAGTAGGTGTAGGTACAATACAGCTCAGCTCAGCTATCCCGGCTACACACTAGAACACAGGTTTCTACCTCGTGCCGGAGTCTGTGTGTACGCTCGCGATGACATTTGCATCAAGCGTCTCAAGAACCTTGAGGCACCAAGTTTTTCCGTATTGTGGGTACTGGTCGATACTGGTGTAGCTCAAATTGTGTATGCTTGCGTCTATCGCTCGCATAGTGGAGACACGGAGACAACCAAACTGTTTGAACACCTCAGTGAAGGTGCTGATGAAGCTCTGCAGAGATACCCGGCAGCGCAGCTAGTCATCCTGGGGGATTTCAACGCTCATCATAAAGAGTGGTTGTTCCCATACCTAGTGACCGATCATGCTGGGCGAGAGGCGCGCAAATTTGCATTGTCGCTAAATCTCTCCCAGCTTGTCAGCTGTGCAACAAGGGTCCCGGATATTGAGTCTCATACAGCCAACTGCTTAGACCTTCTGCTGACTACCGATCCAGACCGATACTCTGTGTCTGTTTCTGCCCCATTGGGCACCTCAGATCACTGTCTGGTGAAATCTGTATCAGTGTATTCACCACCCGATCAGGGCCCTTGTGGTAAAAGACGGGTGTGGCGATACAGGTCAGCAGAATGGGATGAGATGCGCCACTTCTTTGCTTCGTATCCTTGGCAGGACTGTTTTTCTTCAGGCGAATCGTCGAGCTGCGCGGATGCTATTACAGAAGTCATACGTCAGGGTATGGAGTATTTCATACCGTTCTCTGATGTTCCTACCGGTAGCAAAGCTCGCCCGTGGTTTAATGCTGACTGTAACTGCGCGGAATCGCAGAAACAGTCGGCATTCCTTGCTTGGGCTGATGCTCGTGCACGCAAAGCTCCGAATACTCGCGATCTGAAGAAAAACTATAACAAAGCCACCAAGTTAAGCAAAAAGGAATTACGCAGGGCTCGATTCGCCCACATAGGCCGAGTAGGCGCTAAGCTTGCTTCCTATCCGGCTGGCAGTAAAGCATTCTGGTCGCTTGCGAAAGCAGTGGAAACCAATTTCTGCCAGCCATCTTTACCGCCTCTGCAGAGACCTGATGGGTCGCTTGCTCATACTGCGGAGGAGAAAGCCAATCTTTTTGCCTCCTATTTTGCGGAAAGTTCGCGTCTTGATGCCGCAGGTAAAATACCACCCCCGTTACCTCGTGTCGACTGCTCTATGGCAGCCGTACGCATCCGGCAAAAAGAGGTCCTTAAAACCATGCGAAATCTAGACGTGAATAAAGCAAGTGGCCCTGACGGTATCCCTGCAATCGTCCTGCGTAACTGTGCGCCTGAGTTGTCTCCGGTGTTGACACGCCTGTACCGCCTCTCACTTGAGACTGGTGTTGTCCCCAAATCGTGGAAGCTTGCAAATGTGCAACCTGTACCCAAAAAAGGTAGTCGAGCAGACCCTGCCAACTATAGACCCATATCGGTAACCTCTATACTCTGCAAGATTATGGAGCGTGTACTGAATAATCGGCTCCTGGCATACCTTGAGGATAATGATCTCCTTAACGATCGCCAATACGGCTTCCGCCGAGGGCGATCGACGGGGGACCTCCTCGTGCATGCCACTCACTTATGGAGCGAGGCTATCGAGAGACATGGTGAAGCACTTGCCGTGTCTCTGGATATCTCCAAGGCCTTTGACAGGGTCTGGCACGCTAGCCTTACTGGCAAGCTTCCCGCCTACGGGTTACCTGCTGGCCTTTGCAACTGGATTTCGGACTTCTTGAGTGAACGATCCATACAAGTGGTCTTAGAAGGCTGCTCCTCCGGACAACAGGGTATTGATGCCGGAGTTCCTCAAGGTTCTGTCCTGTCTGCAACCTTATTCCTGCTGCATATCAACGATATGTTGACACCCGATACCTTTGGGTACGCTGATGACAGCACGGTTGTTGACAGATATCTGTCCAGTGCAAGGGCCAACAGTAAAACAATCCAGTCTTGTCGGGAGTCCATAGTGGATCGTCTGAACTCATCGCTAAGGGTGATATCCGAGTGGGGCGATGCCAATCTCGTCAAGTTCAACGCATCCAAAACCCAGGCGTGTCTATTCTCGACAAAACGGAGTCCTTTTAACCTGGCTCCAACTTTCCGGGATGTATCCGTACCGATTTCTGACCATCTTGAGCTTCTTGGTATGAGCCTTACGTCCGACTTGAACTTTGGACGTTACATTGAGTCTCTGGCCACAACAGCTGCCAAAAAACTTGGTATCCTCTCGAAGGTGAGGCGATACTTCACACCGGGACAGCTATTGCAGTTGTACACAGCTCAAGTCCGATCGTGTATGGAGTACTGCTGCCACCTTTGGGACGGTTCAGCTAAATACCAGCTGGCTGCCTTAGACTCAATCGAGAAACGTGCTAAGAAGCTCATTGGAGACTCAGCACTGGTTGAGGCAAAACTACAGAACCTTGAGCACCGTCGCAGAGTGGCGTGCATGTCGGTATTTTACAGGATACATTTCGGGGAGTGCGCGTTAGCACTTCATGACCTTATACCCCCCTCCCCTTTCCATCTCCGGAGCACGAGGCGTGGACAGGGGTTCCACCCTTATGTCGTGGATATACCACAAATTCGCACGAAGCGGTTCGCTTCCACATTCTTAATGCGAACGGCTAAGGAGTGGAACTCCCTGCCGGCGGATCTGTTTCCGGAACAATATAACCTGGGCCTTTTCAAGGCGAGAGTGAATAGGCACTACATAGGTGAGTATGCTCCAACATAGTCCGCATCGTCACTTTCCACCAGGTGAGATGGCGGACAAATGCTCGCCTATATATTAAAAAAAAAAAAAAAAAAAAAAATACCAAGCTACATGGATTTTCATGTCCATTCTTGAATCACTTTAAAAGCGGTTGCGTTACTTTTACCTAAAATTTCAAACTGTTCGTTGTAAATTCCAGTGTCGGTGCACTGCAAGGATACGCGCATCGCCGTACAAGTGCGCACGAACAAGCCGTTCAACGGACGTATCTACGCGCTGGGCCGGTCCGAAACATGCAACATTGACGTGGTGAATAGCGACCTCTTCCGACTGGACCTCACTATGGCTGGCCAGGACTGCAACACGCAGAGCGTTGTAAGTATAAGATACTTTTATAATAAGGTGTATCTACAAGTTCGCATAGGTAATCCTTTCAACGGACGTATCTACTCGCTGGGCAGCTTCGAGACACGCAACATTGACGTGGTGAATAGCGACCTCTTCCGGCTGGACCTTACTATGGCTGGCCAGGACTGCAACACGCAGAGCGTTGTAAGTATAAGATACTTATATAATAAGGTGTATCTACAAGTACGCATAGGTAATCCTTTCAACAGACGTATCTACGCGCTGGGCAGCTCCGAGACATGCAACATTGACGTGGTGAATAGCGACCTCTTCCGACTGGACCTCACTATGCTTGGACAGGACTGCAACGCGCAGAGCGTTGTAAGTATCAGCTCCTTATATAATAAGGTGTATCTACAAGTGGGCACAAATAAACCGTTCAATGGACGTATCTACGAGCTGGGCCGGTCCGAGACATACAACATTGACGTGGTGAATAGCGACCTCTTCCGACTGGACCTGACTATGGCTGGCGAGGACTGCAACACGCAGAGCGTTGTTAGTATAAGCTACTTATATAATAAGGTGTATCTACAAGTACGCATAGATAAACCAATGAACGGACGTATCTACGCGCTGGGCCGGTCCGAGACATGCAACATTGACGTCGTGAATAGCGACCTCTTCCGATTGGACCTCACTATGGCTGGCCAGGATTGCAACACGCAGAGCGTTGTAAGTGTAAGCTACTTATAAAATAAGGTGTATCTACAAGTACGCATAGATAAGCCATTCAACGGACGTATCTACGAGCTGGGCCGGTCCGAGACATACAACATTGACGTGATGAATAGCGACCTCTGCCGACTGGACCTCACTATAGCTGGCCAGGACTGCAACACGCATAGCGTTGTAAATATACGCTACTTATATCCCAAGTAAACTATGTGTATCTTTAAGGTATGTTCCTACAGCCTTACAAGTGTACGAACAAGCCGCACTTTCTTTCAAAAGACACATCTGCGCTCTGGGCCACTTCAGGACCTGTAACTTTGTCGTGTCGATAAAAGTCCTTTTTTAGGCATATCTTAAGGCTTGTACCATTGACGCAGGAAGCTACTGAGTAACACGTAAGGAGTTGTAATTACATGTCATGGGCCCTCAAATTCCTTGATTGGGTCTATAGTATAGACGCCGAGTGTATAGGTGTCTTTTGCATTACCTACATAATCTGTTTATTTATTCCAGACTGGAGTATACTCGAACACGGTGGTTCTGCAGCATCACAGCGTGGTGATGACGAAGGCCGACAAGATCTACAAGGTGAAGTGTACCTACGACATGAGCTCCAAGAACATCACCTTCGGAATGGTGCCTATCAGGTGAGGATTCGACATTTAAAAAAAAACAATCGATCGCAACAGCATAAAATAACACTACTTAGAATTTTGACTCTGCTACTGCTTCATCTTCCATGCTGGACTGGAAGCGATAGAAAAACATAGAATGTGCCTGCTGCTTCTCCTGTAAATGCAGTAAAACCCAGCTAATGGACTTGGAGGTTTCAATGTATTGTAATTTAGGCGATGGGCTGACAACTGTCACTACAGCAATACACAGATCTATCTGAAAGAACCCTCGATACTTATCAGACGTGGCGCAATGACCTTTATTTAGGGCGTTGACGCTGTGCCTATCCCATTAGGGATAAATGCGTGATTATATGTATGTGTGTATGTAGAATTTTTACAGCTATGAATCTAAAGTCTTTGGTCATAGCCGTCTGTAGTCTCGTGAATAGGTTACGAGCTTACGAGCAGGTCACGCATGAGGTTAAATACTAGTACTTACTCGGTCCATTACGCAAAATTATGCGTTCTCAGAGTCGCTAAGGTACATTGTGCCCCGAAGTGATTTGCGTTTTTTGCTGCTGATGGTTTTGACATGGTGAAATTAAGTGAGTTCACCCCAAGTACTGTACTGCTAACGCTATAAGTACTTAACTACTTAGGTACGAATACATAAATGTTATTTTGCTAAACTACGTATACATATACACCTGAATACATTTTGAAACTAGATTAGAAATGCTTAAAAAGAACATTTTGTACGGGGTGTGCGGAACAGCGTCCAGCAAACTGAGGCTCAGTCACCAAAACTTAACAACCATCACAAGGGACTTTTTTAGGAACTGAAAATAAAAAATGATTTTCCATACAAATTTTCTGATCGAGGCGGTCATTTTGTACAGGAACGTTAACTTATTTTCTTCTCCTGAAAGAATTTCCCAATTTCCCAAAGTTGTTCAGTTTCGTTGACTGAGCAACCACTATCAGTTCGCGTCTGGTATCAAGCTACATGGCAGCGTGTTCTAGCATCCATCAAAACTAAGGACCGTACTCAGCATATTGTCCACTGGCAAAATATCCGTTATTTATATTTCTTGTGCAACCTAACTTTACAACTACTATTATCTGCCAACAGAGACCCGGAGATGATTTCCATTACTGCAGCTCCCGAGGCACCTCCTCCAAGGATCCGTATCCTGGATGCTCGCCAGCGGGAGGTGGAGACTGTGCGTATTGGGGACCGGCTTACCTTCCGTATCGAGATTCCAGAGGACAGTAAGTATTATTTGTTGTACCGTATGTCATGCCATAGGCATCACAGCAAGATATTTTTTAAGGGATCGGACGGTTTCGGTATATTGCAATTTAGGCGATGGGCTGACAACCTGTCACTATGTAGTATACCTACAAATCTATCTTAAATAGTCCAAAACATTGTCAGACGTGGCGGAACGACCTTTGTTTAGGTCTTTTACGCTCTGCCTAACCCATTGAAGATTAAGTCACGCACTATATGTATGTATGTATAATTTTAAGTCCCACGTTGTAGTTTCTCGGATAAACCTCAGAGAAGTGAGTGACTTATGTAGACTAGACGATTGATAGATGCCGGTAAAGACCGTCTTCGGTATTGATTTATCTCACTCATTGTAGGTAAATTTTAACCCAATTCTAGAGTAGAGATTGCTTTTCGAATGTTTTACCATATATTCTAATTTTGATCTTTATTTTCAGCTCCTTATGGAATTTTCGCCCGCAGCTGTGTCGCTATGGCTAAGGACTCCAAGAGCACATTCCAGATTATCGATGACGAAGGGTAAGTTACATTTTTTTAAGTTCTTGTGTCATACAACTTATATGACGTCATTATTTTATTCAATTTTATTGGTGTCGATTTTCTTATGTATAAAAAATTGCAAAAGCCTGAATTCAAGTGTATCTGTGTGTATTTATTCTTTAGAATTTCGCAAAATTCTACACATGTTAAATTCCACGAATGATGATTCGAGGAATACTTTCTAAAACTTATGTAGCCGTTAAGTGTCCCACTGCTGGGCTAAAACCTCTTTCCATTCCCTCCATGACTCTCTTCTCATCTTAGTCTTTAACCAGCCATGACTTGCTGAAGGCGTCCAGCTAGTCTCGCCATCGTCGTCCCGGTCTGCTGCGTCGTCTTCTGACAGTCGGTGGCTTCAACTGTACCCACAATTCAACCAGCACGCAGCAGACTATAACAAGTAATTATTTTTTTGGCAGATGTCCAGTGGACCCATCCATCTTCCCAGCATTCACTCCAGACGGCAATGCTCTTCAATCAGTGTATGAAGCCTTTAGATTCACGGAGTCCTACGGTGTCATCTTCCAGTGCAACGTGAAGTACTGTCTCGGACCTTGTGAGCCGGTGAGTTTTTATATGTAAAGTCCTATAACTATGTGACTAAAAGAGATTCAGGACCCAAAGAACGAACATTGAACGTAGAATGGTAGTTTGTCGCGTCGAAGTTTGTTCTTTGAGTGGAATTGCAACCAGAGAGAAAGTAAATTTTGTTTAATAAAGCTGATGTCCCAATTTTATAATGAGTCTTGCCTTATAAAACAGTATAATCATAAATTTGAGAGCTTTGCTGTTGTCGGTGGAGTAATCGCCAATATTACTCCTTCTTTAGGAAAATTTTGTGTGGTGGTTTCCCTCTTGCCTATGCTTGCCATAAAACAGTAGGTACTATTTAAACAAAATATATGTAAAAAGTCCACTAATTGTTAGTGCTACGGTGGTGCTACGACTCCTACGGCGTAGCAAATAGATGACGTCATCAGCTGTAGACCTACACTTTTATTCTCTGCGACCTTTGACTTACAACTATCTCCTCCACAGGCCGTCTGCGAATGGGGCAGAGAGTCCATCGAGTCCTGGGGCAGGAGGAAGCGTTCCGTCGCTCGCAACGAGACCGGCGAAGCTCGCAGCCAGGATGAGGACATGAACATATCTCAAGAGATCATCGTGCTGGACTTTGGAGATGAAAGGCAGAGCACCGACTTCTTGCGCTCAGACAAGCCCGGAGGCACAGCTTCTGAGACCAGCTTTGGAGGTGAGGATATTATATCATATAATTCTCTTTGGTCAGTCCTTTGTGACTGCAGACCAGTGGTAGAGAAGCGCGAAGCTCACAACCTGGACGAGGCGAGGACATAAACATCTGGCTTATGCTACCGGTTATGTAATTTTAAATAATTTTCTTTAGAGCTAAGTTTGTCGGACTACGTTGAAAGAAAAGGAGATTCTTATTCAATGTCTATATTTTCTTACATTGGATACAATAAATTTAATGGGCTGATGAGATCTCTATGATAAATCTGGAATATTTATTGAAATACAACGTAGTTAGATATCTATAAAATAGTGTAGGAATGTATAGTAGTATTTTAGTTTTTTTTTTTTTATTCTAGTTAAATATTTTATTAAATTGGATACAAGAAATTTAATGGGCTGATGGTATTACAACCCTGGTATAGTATAGAATAGAATATCTTCTTTCACTTAACAGCTGGGCTCTTGTCGGTGGAACAACTTCCGTTTTTGTCTATCATTGGCCAGAATATGTAGAACACTAATTATAAAATTGAATTTTAATTCCACAGAGAAAACGGTGACAATAGTGGAGCCGTGCCCGAGCAAGGCGTCGGTGCTGCTGCTGGGCGTGGCGTGCGCGCTGCTCGTGCTGCTCTACATCGCCACCATCTTCTGCTACTACATGCGCAAGTGGCTCGCACCACCCAAACACCTCTCGTAAATGGGGGTCAAGTTCGAGGGTTCGGCTGCGTGTTGTGATGGCTCTACTTACATATAATAAAATCAGATTTCAGGGTAGGCAGAGCATAAATGCGTTCTGAAATTACGACGCATTCTAGGCAGGAATTTGTTTGAAGAAATTACCTTAAAGCTCCACTAGGTACATGATCTTAAGTTGCATGATATACCTTCATAACATAGATTCAATCTTTTGAGGACGACGCTAGATTTTTATTTAAATTACAGCGTTGTTTTTCAATGCCATATTTTAAACTCTTTTTATGAATCTAAACCCTTAATACACAAGACATACAGTTAATTGCAATGAAATCGAAAGAAAGATAAATAAGAGTATTTTTACGTCACAATACGCCCGCCGACATTACTCTCGCCTTGTGTTTCCCTCTTGTGATACAATAATGACTGAAATCGAAACATTTCAAATATACGTCAAATAACTTCCGTCCAATAACGATTATACTAACTATAACTATAAAATACAAACTGATAGATTTTTAGAATCGTCGTGGTCTGAGATTGTAACCACCGCGTGCTTGCATTTACTTAGATGTAATCGATGCATTTATTATGATAAATTTAGGTATACGAATAGATGAAAATCAATTTAAGTTTACTTACAACCTTTTTACAGGACTTCAATCAGTTTTTCTTTAGTGTTAAATGAATTATTTTTTAAAGAGTCTGCAGAGTTGATCTTAAATGATGTAAATACCTATTTTTTTAGGTGTTTTCAATATTTTATTAATCAGTACTTTTATGTTCGAAATGAACCTTTAGATAGGTAGACGGTCAATTACACTTATGTTAAATAAATAAGTTAATGCATTTATTAATTGTAGGACTAGGCATAGAGGCTATAAGCAGGGACCAGTGTTTGTACAATTGTTGAGTAGATACTCATCTGAAATAACAAATATTATTTGGAATAGTCCCTCGGAAATCTCTTACATAAATAACCCTTTGACTGCACAGTAAATAAATTATTCACATATAGAAACGATACGACTGCGATGTAACACATCCAAGTTAAAACATAAGTGCAAGTAGGTACGCTCTGTTGAGAATAGAGAAAACGTTTCATTTACTACCGCATGAAATATACGTCTTTATGACTATAGAATCCTAAGCAGTCATTGAGTTATAATTTCTCCTAAAAAAAGATTTTTACGGGACTATTCTGAATCAGCTTTTGGCGACGAGAATCGCGTATACTTTAGATTTAGGAAATCATTATCAATAATAACTCTAGATTTAACGTAATATTTATTAAAATTTGCCTTTTGCTATTCTATTCGTATTTTTGTAAATACTCTTTTACTATTTTTATAAACGGTTTTTACACTTAACTACTTTATAATGTCTTATGAACTTTCAGTTGGGTTTTGAAGGAACACAAGACTAGGAAATAAATATTTTTTACAAAGCGCTTTAAATATTAAAATCAAGAATCCAACAGTCATAACTCTATTTGTTTCTCCTAACCCAACTTGAGATTTCGACTTTACGTATTTTAATTAAATATGAATTTACCTATTTATTTTTCATTGTAGTATTAATTTATAAATGAAATATACTTGTACAAATTTTAATTGGTTTTTATTTTATACAACACGAAATATTTTTGAGAGATATCCATTCAAATTTACTATATAGAAAACTTTAATGTGTGAACCATGTGATAAAAAGAAAATAGTCTAACTAGAGTTTTCATTAAGCATACATAATCGCAAATGAAGCAGAATGCTTAATCCGACTGGAAATAATTTCACGGCCAATTTCAGTACTGCGCCAGTCGCACTTTCACTAGGCGGCGCGGCGAGATGCCTCTAGTTTCACTGGCGGGGGAAGTTTTACTCACGGTTTTACTGCATGGTCGTAGGGCGGGGGCGGGCGGAGGCTGCAGCCGGGCGGCAGACGGCAGTTCGCGCCGCGCGGTCCTTGCGGACACCTGCGTCCTACCCGCAGACGAAGGCTTAAACAGTAAACACCGACTGTTTATACTTTGTACTTCCCATGTGTTCAGTGTAGCGATGAGTGCTCATCTGAAAACTTCAACTCGACTGGAAAATGTTCAGTGACGAAATTTTAAGTGAAAGTGAACAGTTAAGTGAGTTTCAGAATGTGTGGATAAAGTTATGGGAATAGCGAAGTGGTAATCAGAAAAGTAATACACCTAAATACTATTTAGCAAATTGGAACACTATATTTATAATATTTTGAAACTAAATAATAAAAAATATTTCTTTAAAAACACTTGATCTACTGTCAAAATTCTTAATATTTTACATTAGTCATAAGATAAAAAACTCTAATTTACCCACTTTTTATAGCAATGAATGAATGACTCACTGCAAAGAGTTCAATGTTTACTATTTTTAGGCTCTATGACTGATTGACTCATACACCGACTAAGTAGATATTAGATAGATAACGCTTTGTATTCATGTAATGGGCACTATGTTACCTAATACACTAATATGCACTAATTCTTCTTCTTCTGTCGAATGGGTATCGAGGCTATCGACCCGATGAACCCTTGTGTCAGAGTTTTTAAACCGCCTAGTAGCACAACTATCAGGCCTCTGACATGGTTTGAGTAACGACCACTATCAAAGACAGCGACCGGGTACGACGGCATAACGTACCCTCCGAAGCACGAAATCTTTTCCTTTTTCGGACAATCAGGTGATTCAGCCAGCAATGTCCTAACCAAACTGGGGAAAAAATCACAAAGTGATAAATTCTCAAATAATAACTTTGTGTTTCCCCCCTGGGAATCGAACCCAGGACCTCCGGATAGGGAGTCCATGGCACTGGCCCCTAGACCACGGAGGCAGTTGACTATATATGGACTAATTAGACACAATAGACACAAGATATTTAGAATAAGCACATTATTTAGTTAGTACTGAATGAATAAGAACTCCTAACTGTAGGTACAGTCAGCTATTTACTCTAAAAGTACAGTCGCTAACTGCATTAGGTTAAAAAGTTTTAATCCGTTTTAAACCTTGTCCAACGTTAATTTAATTGAGCTAACTTCGTAATGTACCTAATTTGGACTTTTTGTTACAAGTTACAAACATTACAGAAACATTTTGAAGGGTAATTTTTATTGTAGCATAGATATTTGAATTAATTTTATTTATAAAACATCTATGATAAAATAAAATATTTATTTTAATATTTACATTATTATATATTTGTTATGAAATAATTTATGTATTTTACCCTAGATAATTTTGTAGAATATTATAGCTAGGTTTCGATTTCACATACTTATACAAAATCATAATATCATATAAGATGAGAACATAAACGTGAACAACTAAATAAACAGTTGCCGCTTCTGTTAAATGTTGAAGGGTGTTTTAGATTGTTAGTGTCGGGTTGTCAGTCTTCAAATTGCATTACATTTAAAGTGTCGGCGCTCTTAACAATGGTTTGGTTTTCACATAAGGCAAATAAAGCAGTTAGTATAATTTGTTTTTTTATCACTTCCATCCTTAAGACATCATAAAACTAGGTAGTAAATTTTACTATCAGCATTAGCCAATTTTCCTACTTTGTATTATACTATTATCAAAGTTTGGTGCGGCAGCAAGCCAGACATCTTTATCATAATAACCCTGACATACGGAGACAAATCTGCACTTGTTCAGCTTCTCTCTGCATATGCTTTTTGGGAATATTTGCTATTCTCTGGTGAAAATTGTAGCGGAGCGGGATGACTCACAGCAGAATTATTGGATGGGACGTGACCGGCCCAACGTGAGCCGAATGATAAACGGGACGACAGTATTTTTGTGCACGACTGTACTGCTAACCCGTGTTTGTATGACAGGCCTTATATTAGTTCTGTGTAGAACATAATTGGATCATAGATCAGGATTTTTGTGAGATTTTCTTTTGTATGTAGCTGCTTATATCAAAGTAGAAAGCGGGAGTAAATTAGGACAACTTTTTATGTCTCTTTCTACGCCACTCGGGTGCCTTTAAACAAGTTATAACTTTAATGTCTTTTGTCTAATTAGAAAAGACTGCGTATATGTGTTTGTACGTACTGTACTCATGATAATGTCTACGAGATTTGCCAGACTTGCTTTTGACAACTGTAGTCTTAACGTGAACTTTTAGTCACCAGAACAGCTGAAAGCTCATCAAATCGCATTAAATTTAGACATTGCTGTCTCGTAGTCTCATTTGTTCGCAAATTCGGGACATTTTGTACTGATAAGAGGAACCGAGTTGACAGTATTGCCCTGTCCTGGAATTCGGGTGGGCGGGGAGAGTTGATACTGTGCTCTTATTTTTGATTAAACAAATTGTCCGCTCGGTTTATAGGTCCCCGCGCGCGCGCCCCCTCCCCTCCCCGTCTCAGATGTGACTTTGCGAAACTGAATCAGTAGGCGAGAAGGGGTGCCATAATAAAAATGTTGACTTATATTCGCTTGTGAGTAACGAAGGAAGGAGGGAAAGTTTGTTTGCACATGCTGAAGAATTTGAGCTTACGAGTTTAGCTTTTGTAGAACTGCTACGTATTTTCTACGGCGTAGCGCACTTCGTAGCACTTCTAGGAAGACTTAAAATCTTATGAAAGTTATATCTTTCTCAAATAAATATGACAAAGTAGGTATTAATATATTTGACAAGTTTACTATTCAAAACAAAAAGTCATAGTTTAGAATTTCGATCTCAGCCTGAGACAAGTTTTTGTTTACCAAAACAACGTAGCTCGAGTAAGCTGTTTCGTCACAGGAAATAAGCGTATGTTTATATTGAGACGGATTGCATGCCTGCGGCAATGGTGTCTCTCATAAAGGCTATATCTACAGCAAATTAAATAAAACATTAACTAGTTTTGAAATATATTATGATCATTTTGATCCTAGACAAGTTTTATTTTACCAAAACACCGGAGCTCGAGTGAGCTGTTTCGTCGCAGGATATAAGCGTATGTTTATATCGAGACGGATAAATTTTGCATGCCTGCGGCGACGGTGGTGGTGCGGCCATAAAGGCTCCGTCGCACCGCAGCCAGAGATAACCTGCTACCTGCCGCGCGGAATGGGATAAAGGTGCTAGCAGAGCTTTATGGGATTATGTATTAAAAGTAAACTGCAAGCCATTTGTTGTTAAGGTACGGTATCAGTGCTTTTAAATTCATAGGACGGATATCATTCTATCATCAGTAAAGTTGTATTTACTGTATGTTTTTAATCAATTATTGTTTTGGGCGAAGAGTTTTTTAACCACCTTTTACATTCGTTCCATCCTCGTTCAATCACCTAGATTAGGTAAACGACCCCGAGAAATACGGGATAAGGCTAGGAAGATGATACATCTTGTATTAATTTACGTAACAAGGAGAAAATAATTAACCTAAAAATGGTGTAAGTAACAATGTTGTAAGTTCTACCTTTCATATCCTTTTGCATGTTGCAGCCAGACGATTCTATAAAGGTGCGCAGTGTGGAAAACTACATAAGATAAACTCATAACATACGCTGGCAGTATTGTGGCGAAAGGTAGTTTGATATTTCACGGACTTACATCTTTGTTGGGCAAGTTCAAAGAGATTAAAGTTTGATTAGTCTGCTGTAATCAGTACAGCACACTAATTATATTTTAAACTCAAGTGAAAAAAAACAAAGCAGACTGTTTGTACTAACATAAAATTAGCTGTTCGATACTGTGTTATGTCTATTTAGGTAATACAAAATTTAATCTCACTTTACCATATTTTTTCCCATTCTTATATTATCTACATTTCTAGCTAAGCGTAACAAAGTTTTATCTTCCGAAAAAATGGAGCATTAAAAATAATTCTGTCTATAAAGGTGAAACGTGCTTGCCAGTACAGAACAGAATGGGCAGCGGCTTCAGCAGGGAGGGCAATAAAAATAAGGGTTTCAGCTAACCGTTTCTCAAAGCTGCCTCCGACTGCATGGCAAACCTTAGAAGTAACAAATGTACAACTGTGTTGTGTGAGAACAGGCACGAAGTTAGATAAGTCTTGAGAGAAAGTATTACCTAATAAGGCCCATATTTATAATCAGCACTTGATAATGACACCGAGTTTGATTTTGATATTATAACCTGTCAAATCCATAGTTAATACTGCTCTCAATCTTGAGATCGCTTTATAAATACCTAAGGCTCGTATTTATAAAGCGATATCAAACTTGAAAGCAATATTAAGTATAGATTTGACAGGCCAGTTTGTACTGAAATGAAATTTCTGATACGAACTCAAACTCACTGTCACTCATAAGAGCTGATTATAAATACGGCCTTAAATCTCTTAAAATACAGAAACGTAATCATAATAGGTAAATGTAATGAAAATGTGTTAATCTTAGTTAAGCAACATGGAATTTTATGCACAATTTTAATATTTTTTTTCCATGTTGGACTGGGAGCAAGAGAAAAACATAAAATGTGCCAGCTGCATT
This sequence comes from Scrobipalpa costella, assembly GCA_949820665.1. Taxonomy (NCBI): domain Eukaryota; kingdom Metazoa; phylum Arthropoda; class Insecta; order Lepidoptera; family Gelechiidae; genus Scrobipalpa; species Scrobipalpa costella. The sequence continues at coordinate 11,445,832 of OX463297.1, read as the reverse complement.
TCCTCCCGGGCATGATCTAAAAATCAGCTAAGGGATTGGAGGATTGCTATATATTGCAATTTAGGCGATAGGCTGATAATAACCTGTCACTAAATCAATATACAATGCTATCTTAGATAACCCTCAAAACTTTGTCAATCGTGGCGGAACAACATTTGTTTAGATCGTTTACGCTCTGCCTACCCCATTAGGGATATAGGAGTGATTATATGTATGTATTTTTAATTAAAAAAAAGAATACCTACCTACTATATATATTAATTTATTATTAAATGGATGTTTGATGATGAATAATCTGTCCTGTATAATAAATATTCTTAAAACCTGCAAGCTTCGGGAGATAGATTGATATATTTTAATCGTGAAGTACACCGACAATCCCCAGTAACTTTGACCACAACTTTGACCGAACCAATTCACACAATGGCGTTTCTACTATACCAGTCAGCAGTCTACTGTGGTCGCCTGCCCCCCCTCAATGCGGCGGCCTGAAATTGGACTTGCACCTGACAAGCGTACCAACGAAACCTTATGCATTCGAAACCATTGTGCCGCACATATTTTTGATTAAACACAATAAAATATGAAAGTTTATTGCAGCCCGGTGAAGCAGGAAACGGTAACCGGAAATTGGGCGCAAAAATATTACGCGGGTTACTTTTGTACAAAAAACTACACAAAAAATTAGTAGAGTAAGTCAGGTGAATAGAGCAATAAAATTATTAGCTTGAGTGTTCAATAATTGAAAATAAAATAAAATACAAACAAATTAAAATACAGTCCACACTAAAAATTCATCAAGGTAAGTGAATTAAAACTAAATTGATAATATTTAAATTTGTCATACGATTAAAACCCATATATTTGGCTCTGGGAGCGAAAGAAAAACATAGAATGTGCTAGCTGCATTTCCTCCCGGGCAAGCTGTAAAAACCAGCTAAGGGATCGGAGGCTTTCAGTATATTTCAATTTAGGCGATGGGCTGACAACCTGTCACTACAGCAATATACGCTCTGCCTACCCCATTAGGGATAAAGGCGTGATTATATGTATGTATGTATGTATATTGGGCAATGGGTACCACACTTATCATTTGGTAAACGTAGTACAAAGCATTATTTTTATTTATGCGTTCTGTGTTAGGTACACTTATGTTACAAGGATAATTTTATAAGAACTAGGTAAGAACATAAATATCAAATTATCACGGAAACTTAATTTTACAGTTCATTCATGCATCACAAATTTAAATTAACAGATGCCCGTATTAATGCTTGACCTACGGGTAAGTCGAAAATTTATGTTAATGTCAGAGGTAAATCAGAGGCAAAGTGCGTAGGGTAGAGGTCAGACGTGATCCGGCCGGTAACTCAACAGGTATTACCCGTGATCCAAATGACCGCGGCTCTCGGGCTATAAATTAGCGATGTAACGAGCTCCCGACTCCTGTACTACCCGTAATGGCTACTCTAGGTAGCAATTTTTCAGGTAATTAAGGGTTGTATTTATGAAGCGATATAAAACTTGAGAGCAATATTAAGTATGGATTTGACAGGCCAGTTTGTACAGAAATGACATTTTTGAGACGAACTCAAATTCGCTGTCACTCATGAGAGCTGATTTTGAATACGGCCCTGAATGTGGTAATCAACTTTACGGAAGTAACCACAGATAGTTATATCAATTTAGATACGATATGGACCTACAAAACGGTTTCTCCCGGGAATCCGGTAAAAACCAATTAAGGGATCCGAGGGGTTTAGTATATTGTAATTTAGGCGATGGGCAAATCTATATTATTCTTAACGACCCTCAAAACTTTTTCAGGCGTGGCGGAACGACCTTTGTTTTGGCCGTTTACGCTCTGCCTACTCCATTAGGGATAAAGGCGGGATTATATGTATGTATGTAGTTCAAGTACTTAGGTACAGTCAGCAAAGGCGATTGCTGGGCAGGGCCGCTCTAAAGGGATGAGATCTTTTCAGGAAGTTATTAATGGATTTTCATGTTTCGTATGTTTGCTGCTGTGAATCAATTTTACAAAAAAATCATGAAAATCCGTAAACAATTTCCTGAAATAATTTCATACATTTTGAACGGGCCTTCCTCAGTCAGTTCTTGAACAGCAGTTACTTTAAGTAGGCAGGATAGCCGTAGTTTCTTAAACTGATACAGTGCAGATAGTAGAAATAAAGCGGTATTTGATAGTGGTCGTTACGTCAAACCATGTCAAAGGCCTAAAAGCTGTGCTACTAAGCGGTTTGAAACCTCTGACACCAGCATTATTTGAGAATCCACTCGCTAAGAAGACATACATACATACATACATAAAATCACGCCTTTATCCCTTACGGGGTAGGCAGAGCGTAAAACGCCTCCTAAAAGGCGCTTTCGCCACGTCTGACATAAATTGGGGGCAATTTTAGATTGTAATGTGTATTGCTGTAGTGACAGGTTGTCAGCCCATCGCCTAAATTACAATACACTGTAACCCTCGAATCCCTTTTGCTGACTTATACAGTATGCCCGAGAGGAAGGGCAACTGGAACATTCTATGTTTTTCTTTCTCTCCCAGTCCAGTATGGAAGATAAGAAGAAGAAGTAGAAATATGATTTAATCATTTTAAAAAAAAAGCAAATTCAAGTATTCATAGCACAAACAGAAACATACATACATACATACAAACTATCACGCCTGTATCCCTAATGGGTTAGGCAGAGCGTGAACAACCCAAACAAAGGTCGTTCCGCCACGTCTGACAAGTTTTGAGGGTTGTTTAAGATAGAACTGGATATTGCTGTAGTGACAGGTTGTCAGCCCATCGCCTAAATTACAATATACCCGCAAATCCCTTAGCTGGTTTTAACAGCATGCCCGGGAGGAGATGCAGCTGGCACATTCTACGTTCTTCTGTCGCTCCCAGTCCAGCATGGCATCTTTCACAAACAGAAAAGAAATAAATTGGGACTTGTTTGTAATACTGAAACTACTATCTAATTAAATTTCATTTAATAAAATTAAATCACCGTTGTCGTATAACCACGTATAAATAAATTAAAAGTACAGTTGATTACCTGAAGGAGTTTATTACGTGTCGATGAAGATACGCTATCTCTTCCTACTAAATGCATTAAGTATGCTGTTAGAGTACAAGACTTAATTAGCACATAAATTGATCAGCCTTTTGATCAGTTCCTGATTAATTAATTAACAAAAATAAATGAACAGTAGAACTTATGGACGCAGAATAGTTGGCTTCAATCTTTGTATATTTTAGTAAAATATAATAAAAAAACATGTAAGTATTATAAATTTACCTATTTAATATAATATGAAAATTAAATTTTGACTTCTATAAGTGGGACTCAAACTAAGCTGATTTAAATCTCGTTTGTAATAAAATTTTATTGTTATATTTTCACATTATAAAACTAGTTACGAATTATGAGAGTTTCATGTTACTTTATATTGTACTGTAAAAAACATCGATTTACCAATTACGGCCATAATAAATAAAGTAGAAGGAAATTGATGCTACAATTTCATTTCAAAATATTTTCATATTTCTCTTAAAATCTCTTTTAATTATTTCCAATACGATCAAAAACGTTTCACAGACGATCCTAAGTAGATTAGTTACCCAGTTACCGTTTAAAACAATGAAGGGGTGCGTGTTGTTCCCTAATTAAAGGAAGCCAGTAATGAAAACAGGATATATTCCGATCGTTTAGACAACCTGGCGCCAGCCCCCGTGAAATATGGCCAAATTGGCTGTTTCACTAGATGGTACGACAACGGCACCATAATGATATCGTCACGATAACGTGGCTCTGTTTTTCCCCTAGGACGGTAATATCGTTGTATCGACGATGATATCGTCCACATAGAGTGCACACATCCACCCACTAGTACGAACGAATTCAAAACACATGCAGTATGGCAGGTCTGCGACTGTACCGGTGCGACTATACCGTGCCGTTGCCGTGCCGGAAAGTGAAATACGTGACATTATATTGATTTTCATACATTATCTATTCCACGGTAGCGTCCACGATACCATGCCGTTGCCGTTGACGTGCCGTCTAGTGGAAAAACGCCCATCATGTACGTCCTTGGTTTTAAGTTTTCAACCCCATTCGACCTACTCGCCTAGTTCAAACATTAGTGTCCCATAAACATGCCATCTTGTTGATAAATACGATGTAATGTGGAGCAAATTTGGGTTTAAAGTGAAGTTTGTGAGTTATGCGAGGAACTATGTGGAAATGATGGGAGGTAAACTGAATGTGTATTTAGCACGATACAGCTCGATCTAGGATTCCACTAAAGTCCATCTAAGTAGATAGTTGCTAGTTTTATTAAACTAAACTGACAAAGATTTTTTTTGAGATTAGGAATGCATTCATCAACACGCAACAGCGGCCAGAATTTACGGGGAATTCACGGGACTTAAATTTTGTTGAAATCGACGACCTGCATATGAAAAGTGCAGGGTGAAAAAATTATGATGATGATGGTAGATGAATTTATAGAGTAGTGAGTACGAGCGGTTTCTCCCCTATCGCTAACAGATGTTGACTTATTAAGGCTCGTATTTAAGCGATATCAAGATTGAGAGTAATACTAGGTATGGATTTGACAGGTCGTTTTGTACTGAAATGCTGCAACTGCCTCCGTGGTCTAGGTTGAGCCATGGACTTACGATCCGGAGGTCCTGGGTTCGATTCCCAGGTGGGAAACACAAAGTTGATATTTGTCAATTTGTCACTTTGTGAGGTTTTCCCTAGGTTGGTTAGGACATTGCGGGCTGAATCACCTGATTGTCCAAAAAGAAGAAGGATTTCGTGCTTCGGAGGGCACGTTAAGCCGTCGGTCCCGGTCGCTGTCTTTGATAGTGGTCGTTACTCAAACCATATCAGAGGCCTAATAGCTGTGCTACTAGGCGGTTTTTAAAACTCTGACACCAGGGTTCATCGGGTCGTTTGACTCGAGAATCCACTCGCTAAGAAGAAGACTGAAATGACATTTGCAGGCTCTTACCGTCACTCTTGAGAGCTGATTATAAATATGGGCCTAAGAATCCAGCCCATCCTTTCATTAGTTCCTTCTGTTTCACAAAGGTCCTAACCTAACCCCGTCTAGTACACTCGTATTTGTCTATCTATTTGCTGCCAGCAGGTAGTGCAGTTGGTAACTAAACAAGCAAGACCATGTTTATCTTCGGTGTTAGCTTCCTAGAGAGCTGGAACTCTAATCAGTAATGCAACTCCCCGAAGTTCCGCTTTCGTGCTAAATCAATAGACTAGGCTAGTGGTTCCCAAAGTGTCTCAAAAGCAACTTACTATCTCCTTTCTTTTCGGCCCTCAGTGCTGAGGATCGTGACCATTAACAAGGTTCCTCCAACTCCAGCGGCAGCTGGCAAAATGGGTTGCGTCTTGAAAAGAGCTATGTGTTGCTTTCTTTATTGCATCCGACCATGGCATAGGCGTTCTGCCTCGAACTAATAATTTGGAGCTGGTACCGTGATATCAAGAAAAGCAATATTAGACAAAATCTCTGTGGTATAATTTATTAATAAAGCATAACCATAACACAAAAAAATCGTCCAGCAGGACAATAATGCGGACTATAAACTTTAATTTGTCTTCGCGTTTTGCATACTTCACTATGATTAATATGTGGACAAAACTAAATCTACACTGCGCATCATAAGCCTGCTGGCTTTTTATGGTTTTTGTAAAATAGTGAATAATATTTTCAAATTGTATGCTATCCAATTTTTTTTTCAATCATAATTTGATTCGTTCAATACGATGAAATATTTTGAAGGGTTAAAAAATATTCAGCTAAATGTACTGAACTCTTCGCAGATCGCAGCTGTAAACTTCAATCTTCCTACTACACTTTGAGAAACACTGGACTAGTCTATAATTACGTTGGCTACCCCTAACGTCACCAGACCACAGAGCATTCGACACAAGTTATTGATTTCCCATCACCTTTAATTTTTGACGAGTGTCCCAACTTCTATTCCTTTTCCCGGCTATTATATTTCCATTACTAAAATAGGGGGTACTAGAAATGTTTCTGTATCTATGAACCAAATTACTGCTACAGTAAATATGTCAATGTTTTGATTTAGATATCACGTCCAACGTTTTACAACTTCTTAGGCGATGAATTTCATACATACATACATATAATCACGCTTTTATCCCTAATGGGGTAGGCAGAGCGTAAACGACCTAAACAAAGGCCGTTCGGCCACGACTGACAAAGTTTTGAGGGTTATGAAAGATTTGTAGGTATATTGCTGTAGAATGAATGAATTTCATATGTATGTTTATTCGGCGCTTTTTTCGTGCTTCGGAAGGCCCGTTGAGCCGTTGGTCTCGGTTAATATCGTTTAATGCCGTAGATATTAGTCGTTAAGCCACACTAGAGTCCAGTGCTAAGCATTGGCGGCTTGAAAACTCTAACCTAATTTAAGATTGGGTCTGGTTTCCCTTCTGGGTTGCGGAGGTCAGATGGCAGGCGTTCTGTGTAAAAACCAGTAACCGCGTTCAGTCACCTAGATTAGGTAGCTGATACGGGATGATGAGTTAGGCGATGCATTTTTGTACTTACAATTACAAAGTAAACTAACAAGTTATCTAAATATCAGGCAGAATACATATTGAATATATATTACCATCAGCGCACTATCAAATTTCTAGGCTGAGTTTAGAAATAATAATAAGTACTGTCTAAGAGAATATTTTCTAAATATTTTCGTCTAGTTCACGAGTTGTCAAAAATTGATCTCCATGTTATCGGCATGCTGTCCACGAGCCAGCGGGCGGCGGGCGGAGTCGGGCGGCGTCGCTTGTTTAAATATTCATAATGCCACTGAAAGTAATCTCCCTTACCGCGACTTTCGCCTTTCGGCCAACTTTCAGCAGATAAAGTAGCTTTCGAGATAATAGTTGACACTTTTTGTAGCACTCTGTTCTTTTGAAAGATTATGCTAGCATTTAATTTGCTCTACATTTTGTACATGTACAGTACGACCGAGATTTCTGTTCAGCAGAGTCCCTCGCCACTGCGCTTCAATCGCTATCAGTGTAACCAAATAGTTTCTAATATCGCCATCTGAACAGATAAGTCGGTGGCACTGCATCTTGTATTTTTTTTAATTAGTGACAGTTATCAGACAACATCGATAACCATCTGCCGTCATCTGGTGCCATTTTACAAATTTACTGATTTCAGGCTTACCTATGGTCCAATAAATTAAGGTGTAGTACTTAGTGAGTATGCCTTCCATGCTTGCCTGGGAGCGAGAGAAATTCATAGAATGTGCCAGCTGCAGATCCTCCCGGATATGCTGTAAAAACCGGCTTATGGATCCAAGGGTTTCTGTATATTGTAATTTAGGCGATGGGGCTGATAAGTTATCACTACAGCAATATACCTACAAATACATCTTAAATAACCACCCTCAAAACTTTGTCAGATGTGGCGGAACGACCTTTGTTAGGTCATTTACGCTCTGCGTACCCCATTAGGGATAAAGGCGTGATTATACCTATGTATGTTTGTACTTCGTAAGAACCAGGGCCCACAGGTCTAGCGACACCACTCCCAACGAAGTCCGGCGCCAAACAGTATTATGATAAGAATCAAAGTCCTTATCTAAACCGCGGCTACACATTTTATTCAATAGAAATACCAATTTTGGATTTGTAAAATAAATACACATGACTTTCAGCTATCAATTGAAAGATCTTAAACATGATAGAGCTTTTATAGTAATATATTCTCCGAACAAAAGTATCGATAAAGATGAGTTATTCAACAATTGCGGTAAGTTTTCCGATGGGAGCGAGCCGAGCGAGTGTAGCGAGTGGTCTAATAAATAACACCGGGGTCCTCGCTAACGTCCACGGAACACGCGAGCAGTTTAGTGATGTCAAATATTCGATTGTACAATGCCAAAATCATCTCTACAATCGATAGGCCTAGTAGTAGTACAATATTAGCAACAGTATTAATACAATGAACAAGTAGCATCGATATGAACAGCATTAATTGTTTAAACAATAATATCGATGGCTTAAGATTTGATGATAGTATCAATAACACATACAGACATACATACATATAATCACGCTTTTATCCCTAATGGGGTAGACCGAGCGTAAACAACCTAAGTAAATGTCGTTTCGCCACGTCTGACAAAGTTTTGAGGGTATTCAAGATATAATTATAGGAATACTGCTGTAGTGACAGGTTGTCAGTTACAATATACTGAAACCCTAGGATCCCTTAGCTGATTTTTACAGCATGCCCGGGAGGAAATGCAGCTGGCACATTCTATGTTTTTCTCTCGCTCCCAGGCCAGCAAGGGAACAGTATCAAGGATATCAATAATATCGATTGTTTATTATTCTTCAACGAACTATACATTATATTTATCGATAGTATCTATTAGTACGAAAACAATCGATAGGACAGGGCACCATCGCGCGGCAACACGACCAGATTCGAGTTGGATACTTTATTCGCGGCTAAGTGTACTTTATGCAATTGTTTTTCACTCTCAAGTTGACTGTTGTCTTTTTGTGTAAATGTAAATAAAGCATAGTGTAATGTAGAGAATTTTTATTGCTATTACTACAAGTTGAAACTAAAGTTGTTAAAGTGTTTGCTCTAAGTATGTGGGTGTAATAGCGTCGTGAACGTAGTTCAGTTTTTTCATATACGTTCTTGAAAATGTTTTTTAAGTCTTTTATTTTGATTGTGCTACAGAAAGTAGAGAAACATGCTTTAAACAGAATACAAAATGATACTCTGCAAATACATACAATATACATGCATAAAGTCACGATTTTATCCCTAATGGGGTAGGCAGAGCGTAAACGACCTAAACAAAGGTCGTTCCGCCACGTCTGACAAAGTTCTGAGGGTTATTTAAGATAGATTGGCATTTGTAGTGACAGGTTGTCAACCCATCGCCCAAATTGTAATATACAGAAACCCTTAGATCCTTTAGCTGGTTTTTACAGCATGCCCGGGAGGAAATGCAGATGGAACAGTCTACGTATATGTTTTTTTACAAATAATATTAAATAATGCACCAATCTTATAAAACATTGGACTGTTTCAACAAAGTTGTTTTTAATTTCTGACTAAGTAATTAGCGCCTAAAATTCTCCAATATTGCGGTTAATCTGCGTGTTGTAATATCGTACCCCAATAATTTCATTATATCCCTCGAACGCGACTTCCCCTTCTTAATATAGCTTAATTTAATCAGAATTTGCTTACCGTGCAAGTAATTTCAAGCCACGATTGGCCATTTTCCCACTAGACGGCACGTCCACGGCACGGCAAAGGAACGGTAACGATATCGTCATGATACCGTGGCTCTATTTTTTCACTAGGTCGATACCATCGACGGTATCGTCCACCTTGTTCCACTCTGAGCGTACAAACACACGCGCATACATGCAGCAGGCAGGCCGGCGACAATACTGGTGGGCATCAACGCCATACCGTTGCCGTGCCGGCTAGTGCAAAAGCCTGCCATATTATTTTATTGATTTTCATTCATTATCTCTTCCACGGTATCGTCGACTTATTCGTACGATTCCCGTTGCCGTGGACCTGCCCATGCCCATTTCCCGCCCAGGAATTTGTAATTGCATTTTTTGATGTGCATTAAGTGCAAGTCTTAAAAGTGACGTGGCTATAATTGCGTTTCTTTTGTGGAAGCCTGGCTTCGTTCGCGGAAATTCGTGTGTTTCTGTTGTTATGACATATTTCAGTAAGATTACGTGGTCGAGATACGAATCTGACTACTTTTTTCACTTACGTCGGTTTATGACTTGCCTGTAGTTAAATTCAAGTTTATATAGTTCATAATACTATAATGTAGTAAATGTGTAAGTATACTTCGTTTATTTTATTGTTGAGTTTTCGATACCAACGTGTTTTGCGGCCCATAAACAGCTTTTTCTTTGCAACTAAGCAGACGTCTAAATTTCGGAACCGCAGACTATAACCTTGTTACAAACATATGTTTTGCCGTTGACTTACTTTGAAGTAGTAAAAATAAAGCAGTTTATGGGCTGCAAAATAAGTTACTATCGATAACTCAACTCTAAATAAATGAAGTACGTACGAAGTGATCGATTGAGTGACTACTCTTTTTTTTGAAAGCTCTGCTGAAGACAGTGTGGTTTTTATAGAGATAGATTGAAGAGAAAAGTAATAGATAAATAATTGATAAGATAATGCTACTTTTGTGGCGGGAAAATATCTCATTCTTATAAGAATCGACTCGATACCTACACGACAAAAGAAGAATAAGAATTTGGGGTAGTGGAGGATGTTTATCATGTTTAATGGAGTGTGCTCGGAATGACGCGCTGAGAAGACGGTTACTATACAGATATCATTCCATTGGAGAATGTAATATTATTTTGTCTTGTCCATTCTCAGATTTAGCTAGGTTGTTATACAAACTTTACGATGACGCCTTATGTAATAGAACTTAAAATAATTGTATTTATAAGTCTGTAATATGTTCGAAGACGTATGGAGCGACATCTTCGTTACTGAAAAAGCTCCTTAATAAAGAAAAAAAAAGAAGAATAAGAATTATCATTTAGGTATACTACGAATAAAACAGCGGAGCGAATAGCAAATACGTAAATAAAGTATATTTTCAAAGTTAACATTTTCTATAGCAAAATTCTCTCACGTTCATTCACGTCGAGAGCGACGAAGATGGAAGAGTATCCTGACAGTGAGCCAGGCTTTATTAAGCTTTGACGTCCAAGTCCTTTCATCTCTCCCTTAAAAGTAAGCTTAAGCAGGGGAAATATATGCACTCCGTACAAGATTAAAACTTGCATCGTATTGCATTAACATATTAAAAACAACATGTCGCGTTCAGATTAATTAGTTTCACGTCGCCGATTTCCGTCTGACATTATACACATTATGCTGCCACGCGAGTGGAAAGCGGAAAAATTCACCCTTCCCCCAGTGAGAGTATCTTTTCCATTTATCCGGGTATCATTAAGGCCGTGATCCGGCGGATAACTTATGGCCGGTGTTGGATCTGCATATAAATAGAAAGAGCTCCATGATAGGGATTACGCATCAAATGTTGTACTCGGAACAGCCCTATTATGTTGAGGAGTTCGAGTTTGTTTAGAATTATTTTAAGGGTCGTTTTATGGTGTTGATTGTTGACCTTGTTGTTGACATAAACTGTTTTTGATTGATGTTATTGTTCTCATAATTTTAGTTAATTTGCAAATTTCTTGATTTCTCTAAGTTTTGAGAAAAACTGCAATGCATTTGATAGACGGATCTGCTAATGACAAATTTATATGGAAATTCAGTATTTTTATGGCTTCTAGGTAATCCCGTCTAATAATTGACTTACATTTGATGATTCTAGTCTGTCTAGATAAGTATGTATGTATGTCTATACATACATACTTATAATCACAATCTAGTCTAGACCCGTCTAATTATAATGAAACTATCCTAATAAGAAAAGTAGATAAACAAAAAACAACAGGATATGTAATGTACAAATACCGAAATATTACGGAAGCATAACAAAAGCGAAACACATTTAAAGAACATAAAAGAAAAATACTTTTACTGCCGCTGAATGGTCGCATCCAATTTCAAAGTTCGTATTATGCGAGCAATAAGGTTAACATTAGCTTGAATACGTGTGTTTCATATGTTGTGGCACTGTTTCTCGTAGCGGGAAAAATGGGGAGAGAAAAAATAATTATAGGGCGGGTTAGAGCAAATCGGATTCCGACGCCTCGCGGCTTTCTATACACGTCTTACCTTTAGGTGTTCATTTCGATGTACTTACAGATAATAAACCTATTCAATTCATACATATGTCTTGTTACACTACGTATGTAGTAGTACTTTTTTTTATAGATTAATAGTAGTGAAAATTATACTCTCTTAGAAATTCTATTGTAGAAAACTTGCACTTCACACATTCTGAGTCATAAAAATAAAATTTATTCGTGGTACCTATAAGTATTTCCAACTAACTTTTAGAATAAATGTATACAACCTTCATGTCGTTTAATCGAAGATTTTTTTTCTAAAATAAATTTTAGCTATTAGATACGACAACATAATAAAATAGTAGTTTTAGTAATTTAACTAATTTGCTAACACGTACCATTTATTTTTTAAATGAGTTTTTGAATAAAAATACATGAAACTTTGTTTAGCTTTATTCTAAAACTAAATTGAAAATAGTATAGAGTCGTATATTTCGATATATTATTGGCGCTCTTTGTTTTGTTAGTACAGACGAACACACAGCCTTTGATTTCGAGATGACAAAGGATACTTAAATTAATTAAAACTTAGAAACTTTTCTAATTAAACAAATGCAAAAACAAAACGTCCCCTTTTGGAAACAACTCCTCAATCCTCATCGTTCATGCTGAATGGCTTATACCCTGTTTTCTTATTACATTATCATATCAAAGGAGTGTTGGTCTCAAGAGTTCCATCCACCAAGAATTGTGAAATCGAAAGAAGATCAACAGCTGCATACAGTTTCCATTGCTGTTTCAGTTCTATTACATATTTTAAATGCGAAGTATACGCAACAGCGTATATCAATGAGATTATTATCTCTAGTGTGAAAAGGGCACACGAGCTATGACCACTTTCATCAGCTAGAGTAGTCATCCCCTCGAATTAAGCCGTGATAAATGGTTCACGAAAAATCTAATCTGAATGTTTAATCGAAAATTCCCCCACACGAGTAGGAAAGTGCATTTAATGCCGTTAGGGTACTTACATGGGTCGATTTCCGCTGAGTCTTACGACAAGGTGTTACAAATATTGACTAAAATCGTAAGTGTCTTTATCTCCATCAGTTTATTTAAGCCATTACGATCGATACGATAAGAAGACGAAGTTTATTTTTTAATGTTCTGTCAAAAACTTTGCTGCTTGCGATAAAAAAATGTACAAAAGAGTTTGCAACACCACAGCATTTTACACGGTCAATTTTAGTTATTAGTCACATGCGGCCGGTCAACACTGAGGGTTTCGTCTATAGTGGTCTAGTGGCTAGTGCCATGTACTCCTGATCCGGAGGTCCTGGGTTCGATTCCCAGGGGGGAAACACAAAGTTGATATTTGAGAATTTATCACTCTCTGATTTTTTCCCCAGTTTGGTTAGGACATTGCAGGCTGAATCACCTGATTGTCCGAAAAAGAAAAAGTTTTCGTGCTTCGTAGGGTACGTTAAGCCGTCGGTCCCGGTCGCTGTCTTTGATAGTGGTCGTTACTCAAACCATGTCAGAGGCCTGATAGTTGTGCTACTAGGCGGTTTAAAAACTCTGACACCAGGGTTCATCGGGTCGATAGACTCGATACCCACTCGACAGAAGAAGTCTATAGTCATCTGCGGCCTAGTCGGTTTACTATTTAGATGATTGATTTCGTTCGGCAAAAATCACCCAGTGTAAACTCCGCAGTAGGGTTGTTGCAACTATTGCTCTGCCCGCTGTTTCTCAATGGAGGGTGCAGGGTTGCAGCCCTAGCAAAAGTTCTGGGTGTTGGTTTATGAAACCAATAATAAGATTTCGTATTTGTTTGGAGGCGTTATTTGTGTTTTGAACTGAACGTATGGTATTTTATTTCCTTTGACTGACTTTTAGTTTTTAATGGCCTGAACATTATAATGTACTAATAGTATGCACATAATAATAGTAGGTATGTCAGCTTTGCATTTATAAATTAATATTTTGCACTATAAAAAGTATTTTCAATACATACATACATACATAAATCACGCCTTTATCCCTTAAGGGGTAGGCAGAGCGTTTAACGCCTCGTAAAAGGCGCTTTCGCCACGTCTGACAAAAATTGAGGGCAATTTTAGATTGTAATATGTATTGCTTTAGTGACAGGTTGTCAGCCCATCGCCTAAATTACAATACACTGTAACCCTCGAGTCCCTTTTGCTGACTTCAACAGCATGCCCGGGAACAAGAGCAGCTGGAACATTCTATATTTTTCTATCTCTCCCAGTCCAGCATGGAAGAAAATAAAATACACATTTTTTTTAGTATTTAATTACATTTCTGAACGGCTTTGCAAAATAATAATTTACTAGTTTTACATTTTACTTTTTATGACTTATTTGAATTTTACCCTGATACCTTAAAAAGGGAGACTCTCAAAAGAAATGCAGACTCAATCGCAGATGCAATCCCAAACCAAATCCCCGATACTTTAGACACTGTCTTACCTCACCCCACGTTTACTTGCGAATGTGTGTGTGAGTCTGTGTGTATGTGGGTGTGCAAGAACAAGTGCAGCGAGTGCAGGAATGCACCATTGCACTCCCTCGAGGCCGCACGGGGGAAGACCCCACGGTAAACGTGGGTTTATTCTACTTTGTTACAATATTTTCGTTCCTAATATGCATCACAGTCTGTAGGGCTCGTATTTATGAAGCGATATTAGACTTGAGAACAATATTAAGTACGGATTGTACAGGCCAGTTTGTACTGAAATTACATTTCTGATACGAACTCAAACTCGCAGCCACTCATGAGAGCTGATTATAAATACGCACCTAAGTGCAAAGCTCGTCAATATCTGCAAATATAAACCATCCTGTTTTTTAAATACGTAAAAGCGATGTTTTGTATGATGTAATGAATGATTGATTCCTATATTTTAATATAGCCAGAGTTATGATCGGATTTCAGGAAATGAGAGATTGCTTGCACATGAGACAAGATAATCCACTTGAGCTACGTGTTTTACGGTCCCTATTGTGTGGTTTTCTGATATTAATAGCACTGATAGCACTCAATAAACCAGATGTAAGGACAGCATCCCGCAAACTGATAGGAGTTGCTCTGTCAACGACACTGAACAACTATCAGCAGATGTATTTTTTCAGAAAGTGAAAATTTACTGATCGAGGTCAACATATTGTATGGAAATTCAATTTTTTTTTCGCTTCCTGAAAGAATTGCCTGGTGGAAGTTGTTCACTGTCGTTGACTGAGCAACTCCTATCAGTTTGCGGGATGCTGTCCCTTACACCTGGTACTTATATACTAATAACATACTTAGTTACAAAAACTGTGTAACGGGGAACGGAGGTATAAAGTGATGATGATGATGATGTCCTCCCAGACGTATCCGTCGACGGTCACGCCCTTAGCTTATGCTAGCCTGGTACCTTGCACGGGCGCGAGCGCGACTAGCAAATCCAAATTTGGTTTTGAAAGTCCTATTTGCAGGAAGCGCAGTGAAGAATCCCATCGGAGTTGTTTGTGTAGTTGTATGTGTAGTTGTAGGTGGGTTTGGGACGAGCTTTTCGGAGATGGCGTTTGGCATCAAGATCTTCCAGACGAGAGCATTAAATTTTTTTTAAACCCGATTTGATTGTAGTTCGCCATTCCGTCCTCTGAGAAGAGAGATTCACTTGAAGTGCCGACAGCAGTCAGGTGGCGTTTCAAAACATCCCTATACCGAAGATACTGTCCCCAAGGTTTGCGTTTACCTGAGTTAAGCTCAGAGTAAAAAAAATGTTTTGGCAGCCTGGTAGACTCCATGCGGACAAGGTGTCCACACCAGCGACCTTTCATTAGAAGACACTCCATTTCTGTCGGTAGAACCTCCGAGTTCGGTACACGATCCTGCCAGCTCAGCTGGAGAATTGCTCGAAGACATTTTAAGTGAAAGACGTCAAGCCTTTTTATAATATTAATAAAACCTTACATACCAGCCTCCAAACACTGAAAATGAACACATCAACACTCATAGTCATACAAAAAGCAGTCATTCTCAACACATTCAGGATAGTTAGAAAGTTTTTGTCATTAGATTCACTATAGCACTTGGCTTCGGCCCGTGCCAGTTTACCTCTCCGGAGAGATACAAAAATGTAAAAATCAAAATAATAATAATAATAATAAATTTCATAAACGTTGTTTACAGTTATTACTTACGGGCAAAACTACAAAATTACTTATTATTTCATTAAATTATTTGCTAGAAAATAAAAGGAATGTAAACAATTGGCCATATAATTATAGTTGCTACTTAACATATATTAGATCTGAAAATTAGTGTTTCGATACCTAAACTAAGTAAATATTTACCTGTATCTTAGGTATCTCACACTAGTAATAAAAAGATGATATTTTTTTTTATTTGAAATAATGGACAAATATTAATGAAGAATATACTAATTACTAATTTACTCTTATAAATTAGTGTTAGTTTTTTTCTTATTTCTATGTGTTAGTAGACAGTAAATAAGTTAAGTATATAATACTTTAGGCAACTACCAAAAGGAGTTCTTCAGTGTCTTCATAAGTTTTACCTATGAGCCACTTTTGTATGGACTTCTTACATGGTTTTTTGTGCAGGGGATAGAGATCTAGGATGCGATTTAGCTTGTTATAGAGATGAGTGCCCAGAAAACAAAAGAATTTATTTGCTTGTTTAGTTCGAAAACTGTCTTGTCTGCAGACCATATCTGCTCGTCTTGTGTTGGCCACAAAAGACGGGTCATAGGGTGTAAGTAAATATTTTTTAATAACAGTTTCCTGGATAAACAATTGCCGCACTGAGAGTACGGCGCATTTGTTAAGAAGTTCAGCGGTTGGGAAGAGGTACGGTCGGAAAGTAGCAACTTTTAAAACAGCCCTTTGTGCTCTTTCTAATTTGATTGTTGTGGTTTTATTGGCACCACCCCAGGATGTTATACAGTAAAGCAGCAGTGACTAACAGAGTGCGAGGTAAACTGTCTTTAATAAACTTTGACTATCCGCATGCCTCAAGTTTTTAAAGACAAAGATTAACTTTCGTACTCTGCCTGTAAGAGCTTCAATGTGCGCTTTAAAGTTTAAGTGGTTATCTATAATAACACCTAGGTATTTCATTATTATGGTTGAGCTTAATTTTGGACAGTTGCAAGTTACAGGGTTTCGTAGTAAACAATTGTGGGCTATTATGTTGTACATATGTAACGGTGGCTGAGTATGGGATTTATATGAGTATGTCATGAACTTTGTTTTGTCAGCGTTCAGAGTCAAGGCATTTTCTCTAAGCCACTGATTGACCAGATCAAATCCCTTTTGCGCTCGTGCAAAAGTAGCGCGCCAGTTTTTATCACTAAAGATTAGTACTGTGTCATCAGCGTAGGAGATCAGTTTGCCATTCGGTAAATGTAAAAGACATAAGTCGTTGATTTAGTTGAGAAATATTATAGGTTCTAATATACTTCCTTGGGGAACCCCGTATTCTAGGGGTATTTCGTCACTTACTATATCACCTATTTTAACTCGTTGTGTCCTGTTGGTCAGATAGTCTTTGAGTAGTTCATGCTGAAGAATCCGAATTCCAAGTCTGTCAAGTTTGTTTAAAAGTAGAGGAATAGAAACGGCATCAAATGCTTTTGCAAGGTCAAGGAATACAGCCAAGCATTTCTTTTGAGAGTCTAGTTTTCTAGTAATATAGTCAGTTAGTTCATGAACAGCGTGTTCTGCGGACCTTCCAGATCTAAAGCCATGTTGCGTTTGGGCTAGTAGTTTATTACCTTCTAAATACTTAACAAGCCTTTTTTGTATTAATCTTTCCAATAGTTGAGAAAGAGAAGGAAGTATCACAATCGGGCGATAATTATTGACAACGCTTTTATCACCACTTTTATGTATGGGTTGGACGACGGCCCTTTTCAGTGCATTGGGAAATATTCCTTCTGAGAAACAAAGATTGTAAGATTTTATGTCACCTTTATACAGACACCAGGTCTCCGAGAAATACAGCAATAAAGTTAGAATTATAAACAGCGAGCTTGAGAGTTTCAGATCGTGTGACTTCCACACCCGTCGGCATAGTCCACCGAAGGCTGCAGCAGCTTTAGAGATCCGAGCAGAAGTTTCTGACTTGAGACGATTATCACTGCGCACTAAACTCCCAAGGTACCGGAAGGTACCTACTTCGTCCAGAGGCTTTCCTTGTAGGTAAACAGCAGCATCTTCCGCAGATTTCTCTTTAGCGGAACAACCCCTTTAACAACCCGAACCCGAAGCGCTGATTACTAAGCCAAATTTGCGACAGGATTCATTTAAATTGTCGAGATAACTCTGCAGGTTGCCCAAACTATCAGCCATAAGGCAAACATCGTTGGCATACAGGACTTCTGTTACCGGAACGGACTGAATTCTTCATTTTGCTCTGAAGCGAGTGAGGTCAAATACACTTTTGTCCATACGGACATTTATGGAGATCCGGTCATTACAGTTCTTAAGAGCGTCGTTCATTATTGCAGCAAAATAGATGGCGAAGAGGGTCGGAGCCATAACGCAGCCTTGCTTGACACCGCTGGTGACAGGGAACTGCTCTGTGAAGTTGTTTTCGTGATGTACGCGGGCTGTCATACCCTCGTGAAACTGACGCACTAACTTTACATACTTCACAGGACAGCTACATTTTTCTAAAACTGCCCAGAGAGCAGTCCTTGGAACGCGGTCAAAGGCCTTTTCTAAGTCCACAAAACATAAGTATAGGTCACGGTGTTGTTCAAGACTTTTTTCCTGCCTGACAATAAAGATGGCGTCAATCGTGCTTCTGTTGGTTCGAAACCCACATTGACTTACTGGAAGGAAAACTTTCAGCCAATGTGCTCAGGCGTCTATTGATGATGTGCGCCAGTATTTTACCTGATGTGGATAGCAAAGCAATGCCTCTAAAAGAGCTACAGTCAGAGATATCTCCTTTGCCCTTGTACAATTTGCTAATAGAAGCATCCTTCCAGTCTTGTGGAACAGTCTCAAGAAAAACATAGAATGTTCCAGCTGCCCTTCCTCCCGGGCATGCTGTTGCAGTCAGCAAAAGGGACTCGAGGGTTACAGTGTATTGTAATTTAGGCGATGGGCTGACAACCTGTCACTAAAGCAATACATACATATTACGATCTAAAATTGCCCTCAATTTTTGTCAGCGTGGCGAAAGCGCCTTTTACGAGGCGTTAAACGCTCTGCCTACCCCGTAAGGGATAAAGGCGTGATTTATGTATATTGTAGGTATATTTCTGTACTGACAGGTTGTCAGCCTATCGCCTAAATTGCAATATACTGTAACCCTCGGATCTCTTAGCTGGTATAGGGAGAAAATGCAGCTGGTACATGCTCGCTCCCTGTCCAGCATAGAATAGAGAATTACAAAAACAAATGATACAATTATTTTAAAGTCTTAAATATATTTTTCTCTGAGCGCGTTAGAACTATCGAGCACAGTGGAACAAACCACCGACCCCAGCAAACACTAATAATTCCTTGCCGACAAAATATTGCCGTGTTAATACAACGCTGAAATGTGTTTCTTCTGCCCCATTGTGTACTTTGCCTATTGCACTTTATTAGTTTCTTATATTGCCCGCGGAAAGAGCAAACTTTTTTGCTTTTCCTCTTTACTGGTTTGCGATGATTGTGCTTCATATTTATACTTTGTTTATTGAACGTCGAGTTATCAATACCAACGTGTTTTGCGGCCCATCAACAGCTTTTCTTTGCAACTTAGGATAGGTTCAAATTTTGTAACCGCAGACTGTAACCTTGTTACAAACATTTTATTTAAAGTTGTAAAGAAAAATCAGTTTATGGGCTGCTAAACAAGTTGTTATCGATAACTCTACGTTAAATAAACGAAGTATACCTGCATATATCCCATACGGGGTAGAGAACATCAAAGGTGAAATAAAAAACTCTGTAAGAAAGTTAAACTAATTTAATCAAGTCCGTTTAATACAAAAATACACGATCACACTCATAGCCCCCACTAGGATGTCCTGTTTCGGGGTGCCATGAACATAAACAGAAACAACCACAAAGAATACCCTGACCCAGAAACAGATATCAAATGTCTGCCCGGCCGGGAATCGAACCCGGGACTATCTGCGTAGCAGGCAGATACACTGCCAACTAGGCTGTG
Organism: Scrobipalpa costella; assembly: GCA_949820665.1. Classification (NCBI taxonomy): domain Eukaryota; kingdom Metazoa; phylum Arthropoda; class Insecta; order Lepidoptera; family Gelechiidae; genus Scrobipalpa; species Scrobipalpa costella. The sequence continues at coordinate 11,425,813 of OX463297.1, read as the reverse complement.
CGGGCTGTCAACTTAAATAGGTACATTGAATTCGAAAGAAACTTCTTCTTCTTAGCGAATGGATTTTCGAGTCAAACGGCGATCCGATCAACCAGTTCGAAAGAAACAGTTCCTAAGTACAATGATTTTTTCGCTCTCAGCCAAAAATATAGTGGAATGTTTTAACCCCGCCGACCGCCCGCCCTAGTGTACCTAATCTGTCTGCTGTTTATTAGTTTCAAGAGTAATCTGTTTGCTTTTCTTCTTTTTTGGTTTGTTATGATTGTGTTTGCTGTGTTTAGAAGCATTACCGGCTCATCCATCATCTCAACAATGTCAGAGAGCAAATTATTTTATTATGTTTATTCTTTGAACTTCTCTGTCTGTCTAGCATACTATCTAGATATATATCTGGAAGATGAAGTTTTCAACGGTAAAAAAAATCCGTATGTTTTTGCCACATGTGGCAACTTTTGTCTTGAATGTATTTCAAATTCAAACAAGCAATATTTGAATCAGTTCTATACAATATATTAACTCAATACACTTTTGATGTTTATTGTTCATGTTGTTTGATACTTTATGTCTCATAATAAAGTAAGTATATATATTGAAGATTCTTATAAGTTTAAAAATTTAAGGGCCTGAAACTTCAGATAAGGAAACTTGTTCTTCCCCTTGGCTGCCGGAGCACATCTTTCTCTTCCGTATAATTTTCTAATTCTCTTGCAGCCGGATTTTACTGCTATTCGGTTTCCCTAATGCTAAATTGCGACGTAAACTTCGCCTTCCTGACCCATTTAGCCGGATATTGCTGGGGAGGTGCAGTTCAAATTTCGATTCCGAGCCACTAAGTAGCTGTCCTTTTCTAATCCAACAGTTCCCTGCAGGAGAGAAAATACAGTATTACCTTCAGGAGGCTTTAAGTCTAGTAACCCGGTAAGGGCCCCTCCTAAGGTTATATTCGCAAAGCGGTAGTAAATCACTTAGACGGGGGTTCCGCAGTTAAAGTTTCTGTTTTTGCTCACGAGGGAGTCGAAACGTGGCGATAAGGAATATTTGAAACAGGATTTTATTTCGGCCTTTTAGAGCTTTATATCACCTACAGTCGTATAGATATGTATCAAATAGGGTTTTAATATGCAAAGCATCGTGATTCAATACGTTTAACAATCTCTATTTAAATGTAAACATTTCGACTATCAGAGCATTGCAGCAGAAATGTTTTCTCATTTTCATTAATTGTACTTCGCACTGAAGTTGTACCTATTTTGAAATAAAATAGACAACATAGCACGCACATTCACATACTGGGAACAGTGTGAAATTACAGAAGTTCAATTGCGTTCACCGTGAGCACGTAAAGACTACAAAGTAAGGGAATAGAGTTAGTCGATGTTAGTAGCCGGCTGTAAATGTAAAGCCACTAGACGTGCTGGACCTTTTGTGCTCGATTTGTTTAGTTAGTTTGTATGTTTGCGCTTTTTGCAAAATAATTTTCAGCTATGCTGGACGGCTAGCGATAAAATATATAAATTGTGTCGAGTGTCTTCGCGGAAATACTTACTTAACATATTTTTTGAGTATTTTGGCACTTACAATGCTATTAAATATTTTTGTTATTTTTATATAATTTGAAAAAAAGAAAATAAAATCGCTAACGTCGCTATGACGTACACATAAGAAAAACTACGATAAATTCTTTACTCCGTCTACGGTTTCTGTAGCTCAGTTGATAGAGTGATGGACCGGCATTCTAGAGACGCAGGATCGAATCATATTATACTTAACGTGAAATCAGCATCTTTATACCGATATCGAAAAGCTTATCTTGCAAAGAAATTTACTAAATAAAAAACTAAATCCAATGATAAAAATAACATAGGAAAGTCTGAATTTTTAGTCAAAATTCTCTCTTATTATGTTCGTAATTTGCTAAAAAAGCCATAAAACAAATACAGTGTGATCTAAACTTTACCGGCGACACCAGACGACGACGACGCAACAAATTAGAAAGTTTTCGCAGATATAAAAGGGATGCGTGGCGTGGCGTGGCGTGGCGCGGGGTGCACATAAATTGCCCTTGTGGGTCTCGGGGTGCGAGCGCACATTCCACGCGTGCTCAAAAGTTTACTAACTGACACTTTCAGCTAACTCATGTTTAAGGTGCCAGCATTGGGAAGCTCAGGGTGGTAAATTCTTTTTAGCAGTGCATTGCCTGCTTAGTCACGAAAATGCTTATGCTGGCTGCGTGCAATGTCGGCATTGAAACGTGAAATAGGCTTCGCCACCCCACGTCTACGGTAATAGTGCGATGTGCTGGGGCAACATTTCACCTAATTCATGTTAAGCGTTGACTATCTACCTTTATTTTTGCGTTTGTAAGAATCTTACCACATTGTTTTACTACCTACGAGCCTATCTAAGCAATACATAATCAGAATACCTAGATAATTATGATGATATAAAAATATTCACGATTTTGGCACTGTGTCATTTCGAATCCTACCTATGTGACATTAAATTGGATAAAATTGATTTGATATAAAAGAAAATTCATAACTGTGATTGTAAATTGGAATGTTCTGACATACATACATATAATCAAGCCTTTATCCCTAATGGCGTTGGGTAGGTAGGCAGGCCTAAACAAAGGTCGTTCCGTCACATGGGAAGAGCTTACTTGCCAATAAACCTGATTCATACAATACAGTTTTGTTTCCCTAAAAGAAATCGCCTCTGATTCTCGACACCCTCTTTATCTAACTAGCAAAATCGTACGAAGCTGTATTTCCGCCATTATAGCTGCAATATATCACCAGATCTCAGTAGGAGGTGCAAAGGAAACTAGCCGAACTAAGTAACTCCGGTGGTGCCCTCTAACGGGCAAAGAGGATCTATTTTATTGCCGCTACTTAGAGCAGCAACACACCTGCGTAACATGCGACGGTGGAACCTTCGGCCACCGAACTTTCAGCCGTATAATCCGCCGGCTTAACAGTTGGTTTTACGCGGGTTTTGATCGGCGCTCTGAAAGACGGTCAGTAATATGGCGCTATATAAGGTGTTATCATAATACAGAGTGTTAGTGGTACCTAATCATACATACATACATATAATCACGCCTTCATCCCTAATGGGGTAGGCAGACCGTAATCGACCTAAACAAAGGTCGTTCCGCCACGTCTGATAAAGTTTTGCATACATGCATATGATCACGCCTTTATCCCTAATGGGGTAGGCAGACCGTAATCGACCTAAACAAAGGTAGTTCTACCACGTCTGACAAAGTTTTGAGGGTAATTTAAGATATATTTGTAGGTATATTGCTGCAGTGACAAGTTGACAGCCCGTCGCCTAAATTGCAATATACTGAAACCCTCGGATCCCTCAGCTGGTTCTTACAGCATCCCCGGGAGGAAATGTAGCTGGCACATTCTATGTTTTTCTTTCACGCCTAGTTCAGCATGGTTATCATACAGCGTGTCAAGGGTAATATGTACTCCTCGAAGGTAGGTGTGTTGAAGGCCATGCAAAAAGCATTGTCAGCATGTTGAACGGAACCTTCGGCGCCGAACGTTACGCAGGTGTGTTGCTGCCTGACGGGCAAAGAGGATATATTTTATTGCCGCTACTTACCAGCCGTTTAATTGGGTTATGGGCCAGCCTCTTGGGGGCCAGTTATCAGCCTCTTGAAAACTTTATCTACGTCTTCGAGATTTTGCGCGCAAAGTTTTGGCTCTTCGAGTTTTTATTGGGTAAATTTGGCAGGATTATGACTAAATCAGAGTTTTCCCATGAATCTCATATTGGTTTGGCATATTTTAGCAATTATTAGAATGATGAAGTTAAGTGTCAAGTGTATAAAATTCAATCATCATCTCCCTAGCCTTATCCCATACGTCACGGGGTCGGCTACCTAATGTAGGTGATTGTACGAGGGTACTGGTTTTTACACAGAGCGACTGCCATCTGACCTCCGCAACCCAGAAGGGAAACCAGACCCAATCCTAGAGTATTCAAGCCGCCAATGCTTAGCACTGGCTTCTGAAATGGCTTAACGACTAATATCTACGGTGTTAAACGATATTAACCGGGACAAACGGCTGAACGTGCCTTGCGAAGCACGGAAAAAGCACCGAATAAACGTACATATGAAATTCGAAAACCGAAAAACACATTTGTAGATAAGTGGTGGGATTCGAACCACGGCCTCCCGCTCAGGAGGCAGCGGCCTTACACCATCGCGCTCCTCTTCTTAAACAGAATCTTGAAGAATAATGTTAGAATATAAACAAACCTTTTAAATAGGAAGAATAAGCTTGAATTTTACGAACTAAAATACTACGAGAACTCATTTAATACACTTCAACTTTTCAGTAGAGAATAAGGTATGCATGAACTTTTTGCAGTGAGTCGAGTCGTTTCGCCAGGTAGTAGTTGAACATAAAAACCGCCTTCCGTTCGCCGGCCACGTCTGTCTGCGCCACATAAGTACCACTGTAGGGATATATATGTCGCAGGATTATTATGAAATCGGTTTTTTGATCAAAAAACTAGGATTTTGATTAAAACCGTCGCGTTTACAGAATACTGGTCATCATTCAGAGAAAGTCTAGGATTATGTGAAAGTCCGGGTTTTGATCAAAAACCTAGTATTTTGTGAAAGTCCCGGTTTTGATCAATAGTCAAATTAATAGATTAAATGCTACAATAATTAGTAGGAAACCAATTTTAGTTAGGTTATATGGAAAATTATTACAAAAAAATATATATCTCATGTCTCTTTTGTTTTATTCAATTATAAAATAGAAACCAATATTGACTTACGAGTATCATAAAACCGAAAATTAATTGATCAAAACACGGATTTTGACAAAATATCAGGTTTTTGATCAGAAGCCGGACTTTGGCAAAATCCTAGTTTTTTATCAAAGCCCCCATTATCCTGCGACATATATACTGGGTGTAAAAATATTAGCTGACCAAACTGTAAAGTGGAGCTCATAGAACTAAACAACTTTCCCAAATAAGTAAAAAAAATGGACCTCCCGTGCAAATGGCGTCAGCAGCTCCTGTAATTTTATATGGGAAAGGCATTTTTTCAAATTCTAACCTACGTTCATTGGGGAAAATTGATCAACTTTATCGGCAGTACCACTTGTACCTTAAAGTTCGGTCAGCAATTTTTTTACACCCGGTATTATACAGGAAGATACACATAGCATTACCTATCTACTTACAGTACTCACTTTACATACGCTCTGGGACTTGTGCATTGTTCGACGGTTCGTTTGTTGTAGAAGAATTCTCTCTACAATATTCGCAATGTTGAATAAGAATAAAATTCAATATTAAGAGAGCAGGAAAAACTTTAAGTAACTTATCGTAATTTTGATAAAAGTACATGTAGCACTGGTTCTACGGATTTGCTAAGCCGTTGTAAAATGATAACGTGTCAACAATGATATATTGAATGGAACCAGTATCTTACTAGTTCATTAGGTAAAATCCTTTATCATGTCCCTTGTCAGAGCAGAATTAATGGTTACATAGAGAAAATAACAAACAGTCTGTCCCTCGCGGCAGTTGGTAGAGCGTCAAGTTGTAATTAATAAGTAATAATAAGTAATTTATTTTCCATAAGAAGTTACAAACATTTGCTTATAATAATTTGTTTAGCACAGAAATAGGTCCAGAAAGTTGCATGCAGACAAATAAGACAGCGGACCCTGCACTAAGCATAGCCTGTATCGCAGGGTCCAGATAACGATTATACAATATAAATAATTTTGTTCGGACTTATCCAAAGGTTATAAAATAATATAAAATAAAGATGACATAATTTTGATGTTAGGTAAAAGGTAAGGGTTGGTACTATACTATAATTAACTTAATTATTAATAAGGTAAAGTTTATATGTGTCGGTGTGCGCATGCGTGCTCGTGTGTGTGGGAGTGTGAGTATGTATGTTATGAGTGTGGGCGCGTGTGTGTATGTGTGTGTGTGTGTCTATGTGTGTGTGTAATCGTCTTACAATGCAGTTGGCATAATGTCTTCCGTTTTGTCATAGTTCAGACTCAGCAACCAAGTCTCAATTTTACTTTTGGCTTCCTGGGGGGCCATGGTTTTAATCGGGAGTTTCTTACAAATCTTGTTATACAAGTATGGGTAAAGATAATGTGGGTGACGTTTGGCAAATGTTGTTTGAACTACCGGTACGCGAACTTTAAAAATTCTCCGCCTTAGAAGCGCTTCATACTCTGGGGAAGAGCGGACTGCCCTGTGTTTTGCAACTGCAGCTCTTAACATGAACAACTGACGTACCCTCAGTACTTTGCTTTCGTTGTATAGTAAATCAGTAGAATACCTGAAGGGTTTTCGCAGCATGACCTTGAGTACAGCCCTTTGCGCACGCTCTACCTCTATCAGTATTGTTTTGGCCGCCCCTCCCCAAATTCCTATACAATATAGGATTATAGATTGTGCGAGAGATTTGTACACCAGTAATAAAGTGTCTTTCGAGGCTGAATGTCTTAAAGATTTCATGACATAGATCATTTTCCTCGTTCGAGAAGACAAAGCTGAGATTTGAGGCCTGAAAGACATGCATTCATCTATCAGAATCCCTAGGTATCTGATGGTAGGGGCTCGACCTATGGGTTTGCAGTTACACGTATAATTTACACTGTTACGAAGCAAGTGTGGGCATCTGTTAGAGTGGAGTTTTAATTGTCTTGTAGGTGGTTCTGACGCTTTGGTTTTATAAAATGCAATATATTTAGTTTTAGCGACATTTAATGTTAATAAATTCTTATCCAACCACTTAGCAACAACTCCCAAACCTGATTCAGCCAGTCTATATGTTTCATCCCAGGAATCGCCTCGAAACAGTATAACGGTATCATCTGCGTAGCAAATCACCTCCGCACTAGGTAAGGTCAACTCTAATAGATCATTCATGTATATAATGAATAGTGTCGGACCCAAGACGCTGCCCTGTGGAACGCCAAAATCCTGAGGAAGCATTTGGCTAGATGATGTGCCCACTTTTAAACATTGTTGTCTATCTGTAAGGTAGCTTAAAAACCAATTAAGAACGACCCCCCTAACGCCGATCGAAGTCATTTTTTGTATCAAAATTGGTATTGATACAGTGTCGAACGCCTTAGCCAAGTCAAGAAATACGCCAACACATTGACTACCCTGGTCTAAGGCGCTCGAGACAGTTTTTGACAAGAGCAAAGCAGCATCCTCCGTTGACTTACCCTGCCGAAAACCAAATTGCCTTTCTGAAATAATATTGTTTTTATTAAGAAATTCAATGAGCCGTTTGTTGACTAACTTTTCCAAGATTTTTGAGAAAATACTAAGCAGAGAGATCGGCCGATAGTTGGATGGTTCCTTTTTGTCTCCGTCTTTGTGGATGAGGGTGATACATGCAGCCTTCCAACTCTGGGGAAAAATGCCATCACTTAAACTGAGGTTGCAGATGTGTGTGAGTGGTTCAATAATTACGTTTTGTATATGTTTAATTAACATTGGCGAGAACCCATCTAAACCAGGAGCACTGTAGGGTCTAAGATCAGCGATAAGTGCACTAATTTCCTCAGGGTTGGTCGGTGTCATAAACATGGAGTCCCTTACGGGTTTTGAACTTTTGAACTCGGCGGCCAAGGAATCCTGTGTTGTGTTTAACCTAGTAAGTATTTCAGTCGCCAGGTTACTGCCTACTTTGGTGAAGTATTTATTACAGCGGTTTAGCGAAACTATAGGGTCTGCATCTAATTGGCACAATTCGACAGGTTCAATACGAGATTTAGACAAGTGACAAATGTCCTTCACTGTGCACCAGAGCTTTTTGGGATTGTGTATGTGCATAGTTATTTCATGCTTGCCATAATTTGTTTTCAGCTGGTGCAATAAGTTGTTCAAAAAGTTTCTATATCTCCTATAAGTCTCAGTAATTATGCTATTTGACGGGTTTTTTCTTGCCTGTAAATGAAGGTGATCTCGGTTTTTTTGGCACCTCATTAAACCTGGTGTGATCCAAGGCTGGATGTTATACTTAGATCGACTAATGCGAACTTCCTTAGTGTTGTTACTAATAGCTTGTTGAAGGATTTCATCAAACATCTTAGCCGCTTCGTTTACGTTATTATTAGTTAGCACACCTGAAAAATCATTACTGAGAAGTTCTGAGAGAACACCATCAAAATCAATTTTCGTACGAGTCCTCTTTAGAACTGGTAGTTTTTTCTTTAAAGTAACACCCATGATACACACACTGTGGTCAGTCATACCGGTATGATAGACTAAACCTATGGCTGATGATATTGAGCCATTCAGAAAAATATGATCAAGGCATGTGATTATTCTTGTGGGTTTTGTAATTGCTGGTAGCATCTTATGGCTTGCAAGAATAGATAGGTATTCCGAGCATTGTTCATTAGGAGAAATAATGTCTAAATTAATATCTCCCGCCAATAGGAGCTTTTTGTGACTGTTCTCTTTCAATATATTATTCAAAGAAATTAGGAAACGGTCAGTATGTTTAAAAGAAGGAGAACGATATATACCTAACACAGTCATATCACCGTCTACATTTATCTGTAAGCAATTGCAATCCATGAAATCCGGCTCACAAGCCGACACGTTCCACTCCTCTCTAACATAACCTACAACACCGCCGTTTTGATTTATATATTTATATGTTCGGAACGATTTGTACCCTGGAAAATTTGGTATGATGGATTCGTCGGAGAGCCAACATTCAGTTAGTATAATAATATCAGGAGCAATTCCTAGTCTCTTTACAGCAACGGCAAATTGGTCAAAATTTTTATTTATACTCCTAATATTGAAAGTGAGGCATTTAAAATGAGCTGAGGTTATATAATCTTTGCAAACTTCTAAGCTCTCAAGCTCTATGCACTTAATTTCTAGAGTTTCTTCCAGATCACTGCCTATGTCTAGCATTTAAGTAACCGATGATTCAGGGTGGAAAAATACAGTAGATGTAAATAATGATAATAGCCTGAGAGCAAAATTTTGGATTATTATGATTTTAAAACAGTTTGGATCGAGTAAGACATCAATATTTCGCGTAGGGGTGAAACAGATGTGGTGTGTAATATTGAAACATGTTTCAATTTTTGTGCTTGTGAAGGTGTAAGGGTAGGTGAGTCGTATTTTGTGGATAAAATTCAAATTATAACAATCTAACAGCAGCATAGACAAACTAAAACAAATCCATAAGGTAGTAAGTGCATTTGTGGAAGAAACTAATCTAAACAGGGTTCCCTCTTTGGCTCTTGAAATTTGGCATTTCTTGTGCATCTTTTGGTATAACGGGTCCAATTTTGGTATCGATATCTTCTGCGGTGATAATTCGGATTGCTGGTTTGCCATCAGATCGTCTAACAAAAATACTGCCTTTTTGTGTCCAGCAGTAGCGAAAGTTATGGGCACTGGAACGGAGCCGGGCTTCACGAAATAACAGTCTGTTCTGTTTTGTTAGCCTCTCATTAAAGTAGATGTTACCTTGGACTCCATCAATGACGTCTTTGGCAGCTATATTACGCCTGGAACGCGCAGCTTTCAGTACAGAATCACGTTTGCGTCGCCTTACCATCCGTACAACAACTGGTCGGGATCGGCTTTTGTCGTTAACTTTACGTTGTACTGGCCCTGCCCGAAAAATATCATCTATCTCCTCTTCTTTCAGTTCGACTCCAATCTTATTACACGCCGTCATTACAATATGGCACAAACTGTCGTCACTACTCTCAGGTATACCAATTATTTCCAACTCATTTCTAATGTAATTAGATAACAATCGAGCTGTGTTCATGTCCAATGCTACTAACGGCCATAGTTTGTACCGCACTATCAGCTATTCTATCGACCCCTCCATTAGCCGCCAAATAATAGCTTCAGTCCGTGTTCCAATGAGCTAACATATCATTTATCGACAGGGGCCCGAATTAAAAACAGTTCCGTAGTGATACAAAATGCAATACAATAATGACAAGCCCAAGACGAACAAAGAAGTATAGTGGTCAGTGCGTGATACAAAATGCGGACTGGGACTCCCCTTCTGCTGCTACAGGAACAGTGAAAAGACGACGTTCATCGTTTCCGGAAAATATTAAACTAAGTTTCGGAACACAAGACGCGGTCTTTGAAGTACAAACTCCCTCTGACTCCGGCAGCGGAACCTCCAATGACAAGACTGATTCCCTCGTAGAAGTAGAACAAAGAATATCAAGCATCATCAATGAAAGTAGATCATCTAGAAGTAACTCAGAAACTAGCGATGTCGATATCCTCATAGATAATGTTTTAAATAATCCTGATGATGACGACTTATTTAGAACAGAAAATGATACATTTCCGTGTGATCGTGGTAAAACGTTCATCAAGTCACAAGAACCTTCATCAGTTAGTGGAAAATGTGATCTTAAACCTGAAGAAACATCTCCCAGTAAAAAGGTTAAAGAACGAAGACTTAAAGCTCCGATACCCATTAAAAAGCTCAACAAATCTTTAGACATCGTTAAAAATACAAAACTGACCACACAAAAAGAAATACCAAAACTAGAAGATAAATCGAGTTTGTTACCCGTTTATAAAAGTACTTTACAAGGATCTGTAGACTTAAGTGCAAATAGTCCAAAGAAAAAACCTACCTCAAAGTTAAGACTGCCTTTTTCTCCCGTAATAGCAATGGATAAGCCCAAGATAAATTTCTTCCAAAATAAGAGCAACACACAGGACGGCAAACCATCCCCTCTGTTATCGTCCCCTGTCCGACGAACCATATCGAATGAATACGTTCGCCTAAAATTCACCAACGATACCGTCATAAGACGAACGATAGACGGAAAATCAGTTCCGAAAATCACGCCAAAGATACAATCGATAATACCTGAAAGCCCCGTAGATAGCGAAGATCCCTTTCTTAATCTAAGCCCGAACAAAAAGTATACTGTGACGGTGAACAATAAAGTGCGCTGCGATAAGGATAATTACGTGATATTCGATCCGAAAACGGGCTTTAAGCCTGAAGACGTAGCTAAGCACTCGAGGATACCTTTGAAATCACCTAGCGGGGAAAAATCACGAATCCCTCTTAAATCCCCTTCTGAACGGACAGGGGCAGTGCGCAAATCTGCGAACGCTAGTGATACCGACAGTGGAATATTATCACCTAATTCTCCAGTGGAAACTAGTGCAAGTAGTAGTGAAAGGGCGTCTGCTTATTACGCCAATGCAGCCGCTTTTAGTGAGGCGGCGAAGAAATCAGCGGCAGATTTGGATATCACCATCCTGGATCCTAGTCTGGCGAAGAAAGCTGCAGAACAAATAAAGGTAAGTGTTTGTTTAATAAAATACTCATATAATGGTGTCGATTCTGGCTACACAAACGTTATTTGTCTTACTTTCTTTACTTATCAAAAATACTTCTTTAGTTATACATTTAGAACCGCGTGTTACCCAGAGTTGAACCCGAGGTGTTAAGAAACATTCTTAACACCTGTTAGTTTACTTGGTTATATCTTTAAATACTCGCTAGTGGTCGCTAAGTGCACCGGCGTACAATTTTATTTTTATTTTCTGTTGTCGCGTAAACGGCTGTTGTCTCGCACTGTAAAAGCCGAGTTGAAAAATTGCCGACTATTTCTCTGCAGCGGCGAAGATCGCAGACATAATTTAAGTTCCGGTCGAAAGGGCCATTTTTCACGGTGACAGTTTACGCGCGGGCCGGCTGCCCCTGGCGGGCCGTAGCTGTTGCATGTCGAGTACACCTTTTTGTGAATTTACTCAAACACTTGAATTTTCATCGTGTATTTTTGCATAGTTCTGCCTTGATAACTCTTGAAATACGAAATACCTAGACGACTTTTTATGCGTGCCTTTATCTACATAGTTTCGGATATTTTAATTATTTTTAAACCAGGCTACGTTGGTTAAGACCAACTTTGATCGTAAGCAAACATACCGCAATCCAAGACAAAGATCTCGTCTCGTGTATCGGTAATTTCGCTAACTTCTTGGGTTTCGAAACAAAAACACTATGTGAATACTTCTATTTATATTAGATAAAATTGTAACATATTTTTTTAAGCAGATATGGCATAAAAATTCAAATTATTGGCTCGAAAGAATAATAAACAGGCTCTCTACAAGACTGAACATTTTTCATGCAGCGCCATCTATTGTGTCATTGGTGTACCAAGTGGAGGATGGTTGGTTTATTTTTAGAGGGGTACAGTACGACCATTGTGATGAAAACAGTTCCGCTACTCAGTACTAGATGGCGCTAATCTAGGCAAAGCTTGAAAGCTTTGGGAGGTTTTTCCACCGTAGATACATGTACGGTTACGCATCGTGTGGGTACTACAAATTGTAATAGATTAAAAAAATAGAATAAAATGAAAATAAAGAGAAATATTTTTATTAACTGTAAAAGAGAAAATGCAGTAAACAAAGTAACTCAATTTTATTTTCGAGTAAAATTATCCTTTTCAAATATTAGACGTTTCTGCATTAGTTAGACTCTATTAGTTAGAATGTTTTATTTACAACCCTTGGGAACAGGCAATCGTATATCACACCACTGCTGTTGGCTCGCTATTATTCGGAGGCAATCGTGCAGTTAATTTCCAAATGGGACCATTTGGTGAAACAACCTATCTATCTGTAGATATCCCTGTGGTTTAATAACATACAAGTTCAGAGCGTAATCTGTCTCTAGTTAGAGATATATTTATAGGTATTTGGAATGTCTGCAATAGAATAGGTCTGGGTGCGGTAGAGTTTTTAGAATTGATAATTCTTGTGTTTTAGTGTACTAACTTCTCCGATGCTACGTGATAAAAATGTCTTCTCAGTGCCAGTAGCATTATCTTGCCTTATCAACTATGCTAAGAATAAAAAAATAAGTAGGTACCTAATTTATGATATTTTCCTTTGAACTAATATTTACTTAATTCAATTAATAAATTATTAAATAACTAGCTGTGTACGATTTTGGTTTAGGTCGTTTACGCTCTGCCAACCCCGTTAGAGATAAAGGTGTAATTATTTGTATGTATGTAGTAACCGTACTTCCTGCTTTATTAATATTACCAGCTGTGCCCGCGACTCCGTACGCGTGGTGGTTATGATTTTTAACAGCGATGTATTTTTTTGGTTTAAATTTTACATAATTGGGATAGAATACAGTCTTACATTACACCTATGCGAGCATAGGACATTATAGTAGGTGTTCTATGTACCTGTCTAATTAAATATGGAAAGAGTTGTGTTACCTAACGGTTTCTTTGTTTCCATTTTTTTTTCTTTTGGGATCAATTAATTATATACAAATCATGATACAATTTTTTCGTTTAATTTGTCATTAAACTATTGAATATTTAAGATTATTTACAACTTACGTTTTTGTAATAGAAAAAGTTAACTTATGTATATGGTGGATAGCTGTGCCCGCGACTTCGTACGCTCGGTTTGTATGGAAAACACGCAGTGTCGAACATACGAAAACGTTTCTCCGCGCGTAGGAGCGGGATCTGCTAACACGCGCGCGGAAGTGTGTTTCGCATTGTCTGATCTTTGTACTTGTATGGAAAACACGATTCTGCGCGTGAGCTAGCAAATCCCGCTCCTACGCGCGGAGAAGCGTTTTCAGTATGTTCGACACTGCGTGTTTTCCATACAAACTGGGGTACTTACTCAATATTAGAATGTTTTGCGTGATTATTTCTAACCTAGACTGGACACCAGGCAATTAAGCAAACTCAGTCAAATAAAAAGTCCTTTTAAAATCAATTAAAACGATCAGGGATCAATTTCGTACCTACCTCCTAAGTTATGAGGCGTGATTATTTGTATCGTAACTTTGATTTTAAATAATGCTCAGTCGAATAAAAAAAGTTCCATAAAAATCGTTTAAGAAACAGCCAAATTTCAATTTCCTGCCTACCCCCTAAGTCAGGTAGCGTGATTTTAGGTATCCTAAGTTGCAACCCGGGTAACACACAGTAGAATAAAAAAAGTCTAATCGAAATCAATTCAGTAGTTTTGGATACAGACAGACAGATAGAAAAAAAAAAACGTTTCGATCTTTATATCGTTAGTATTGCCTGCTGCAATTACTTTTTTGTAAAAATATTCAATGTACAGACACGACTCTTCTAGAGATTTATTATATGTATAGATTAATAACTAGCGACCCCTCCGACTTTGCACGGAAATCATCAGTGTTTCTCTTCTATATTATGCATGTATTATACATATAAACCTTCCTATTGAATCATTCTATCCATTAAAAGAAGCCGCATCAAAATCTGTTCCGTAGTTTTAAAGATCTATGCATACATAGGGATATAGGGACAGAGAAAGCAACTTTGTTTTATACTATGTAGTGATGTACTCCTATGTAAGCAATATTCTCCAAATACGTCCCGTAAATTGCGACAGGCTGCTGCTGGTAACTTACGTCCTAGCTATTACCACGTGGCGTGCTAAATCATTGATTTAGTATACGCGTATCTACGTTATTCATAGCCATAATTCTAAAGCGACTGGTTTTATGTGTCAGTGGTAGATTTTGGTTAGGTATACCACGTTATAATAATAATAATAGTTCTCCCACTGATTTTCGGTGATGGCGGCCAATCTTCTGGAGATCAGCCAACTGCGCAGGACTTGTTTTGAGTGCCCAAGTGTTTGCGCTACACACAGGTGCACTCTCTATTCCTTCAATCTCTTATTCTGATGGGACAGATTGACTGACACGACCAGAGAAATCGTTATACTGTGTTACCTGAGTACTTTAAGAGATATCTGATAGCTCATAGAAGTTGGATCCCATTATGATGATCAAGAATGAGCTGTACCTATAAGCTGTAAAATATTTTATTATCCACTAGTTAAAAAAAATAATAATAATATGCTAACCAATTGCCTATTATAATTATTTTATTGATTCATTCAAATTTCTATTCTACAGTTCTGTCACGTTCTGTTATACCATGCTCTACATCCTAATGTCAGTTTTCCAAAAGTCAAGCACTTTTACCTTCTCGATATGTTTCCCCCTTTCCTTAAACAAAAGCACAAAACTTTGCTTATACAAGTTTTCAGGTTATCTAGCGGTAAGCAAAGGCACTTGTTTTTTCATTAAAACTTATCCCTAAGTCACTGGCACCTACGGAATCATTTGGAAGTGTATACGCGTAGGTAGTATTAAACTCATAAATTGTTGAATTTAAAATTTTTTTTTGGTAAAGGTTAAACGACTTAACAAAAGCTATCTAACAAATAGGGAGCGTTATTTTATTATTTTTAGCTCATTTCTAACATATAATGCCCGATACTAATTCTGTGCCCATAGTACTTGCAATACCAACCAGGTATATGAAAATCAGCCCTTACGTTCTACCTGGATTTCTTTATCGTTCTAAGTCCAGCAAACAAAACGCAAACCTTCAACAGCATTAACATGATGTCTTATTTGCAATTTAATGTGAATCGCGTCGCTTGCAAATGGCGTTGTATTGTGGGAATCCGCTGCCCTATTGCTGCTCAGTGCTCACATGAGATGAATAGATAAGTGGTAATGGTGTGGAACAATCTATTGTCAAATACGAACTATCTAATCTTCCGTGCTGACCTGGGAGCGAGAGAAAAAACATAGAATGTGCCACTTGTAAAAACCAGCTAAGGGCCCTGAGGGTTTCAGTATATTATAATTTAGGCGATGGGCTGAAAACCTGTCACTACAGCAATATACCTACAAATCTATCTTAAATTACCCTCAAAACTTTGCCAGACGAGGCAGAACGACCTTTGTTTAGGTCGTTTTCGCTCTGCCTAACCTATAAGGCATAAAGGCGTGATTATAAGTATGTATGTATATATGTATCAATGACGTGATGGCCTTTTTCTGTTAGATAGCTGAGTAAGCTTTTGAACTTTGACAAGCTTTTGTATTGTATTCTTCAATTGTAAAATTTAAAAGTCATTAAACACGATTAATGCAATGCAAAATTTTAAGATTATACATACATACATACTATCACGCCTGTATCCCTAATGGGTTAGGCAGTGCGTGAACAACGCAAACAAAGGTCGTTCCGCCACGTCTGACAAGTTTTGAGGGTTGTTTAAGATAGAACTGGATATTGCTGTAGTGACAGGTTGTCAGCCCATCGCCTAAATTACAATATACCCTCGAATCCTTAGCTGGTTTTTACAGCATGCCCGGGAGGAGATGCAGCTGGCACATTCTACGTTCTTCTATCGCTCCCAGTCCAGCATGGAAGCTTATATTTCTTCCTATGTCTTTGAGATTATATTTTTGTTCTTCTTCACTTTCAAATAGTAAAATCGTTAAATGTATGAAATTTGGTAGGATACAGTACCTAGTACCTGCAGATAACCCTAGGGCCTAGGACTTGGAATACTTGTGGACTATACTTAACAGGAAACTACTTCTCAGGAAAATGTTATTAATAACAATTGTGTGTCGATAAAATTACTTCGCAGCATAATTTCTAAACAAAGTCTTCAATTGAAACAAATAAGCCTTTAAGACCCTGTATAAATCAACCCATATATTAATTAGAATTAATTACGACGCCAGCTCAGCTAAAATAAACTCCTTACCTCGCCCGCCTGAAATTAAGCTATGAAACATTTTCAGGCGTGCACGGGGGCGTGTAGCACCCTGTATTAAAAGGAACATTTTCAAAGGCGCGTTTAACTGCCTCCGTGGTGTAGTGGCTAGTGCTATGGACTTCCGATACGGAGGTCCTGGGTTCGATTCCCAGGGGGGAAACACAAAATTGATATTTGAGAATTTATCACTTTGAGAATTTTCCCCAGTTTTGATTGTCCGAAAAGAAAAAGATTTCGTGCTTCGGAGGGCACGTTAAGCCGTCGGTCCCGGTCGCTGTCTTTGATAGTGGTCGTTACTTAAAACTATATCAGAGGCCTGATAGTTGCTACTACTACTAGGCGGTTTAAAAACTCTGACACCAGGGTTAATCGGGTCTATAGACTCGATACCCACTCGACAGAAGAAAGGCGCGTGTTGGACCCGGCACCGCTTGTGTAAAGGGTCCTTTGGGTCTCGGTGTGTACTTAAGTGTTTGTGCTTCTGCTCTCCATGCTCTTCAATTGTTTCAAAATGACTTTAAAGGAAAAACGGGTTACAAGGACCTCCTTGTTACCTATCAAGTAATACTTATTGTAAGAAATTATCATTAGCCAAAAGAAAACAATATTTTGAAGCGCAAGCTCGTGTATGATATGATAGTTGATAAGGTGAAGGGTAAATTTAAATTAGAATTTGAATTAGAAATTAAATAAACCACCAGATAAATCTGTAAAAATTTGCCCAGCCTTTATTGTAATATTTTGCACAAAAAAGTGTAATTGACCTAAATCAAAGAATCTAAAAAACTATCTTTAATCGTATGGCGTTTATACCTAGGCGAATCAACATTCAGGTTTTAACTTGGTTTTAACCAAGCGGCTGAGTTCTTTATATGTACAGTACCTAATTCTTACTTCTTCTTCTATATTTTTCGTCATGTTTTGATTTTTGCCCTGTTTCAGATCTTTACGTGCAAAAGCTTACTCAATGGTGAACAAATTAATAATGCATCTAGTTTACATTTGTGAAGGGAGGCAGGGGGGGGGGAGGGACATCTCATAGTTTATTAACCCTCATTGGTACGTGAATGATCCCTCACGAGTTCATTTTATTTATGGCCTCACCGACTGATATATGAACCCGAACTTCCGGTGGAACTTCTTAATATTTATTTCCTAACATATCTTACCGGCAAAAAGACATATTTCTCTCTCATCTTAGAGTTGCATTACCCATATATCTTTCGGTACAAAATATTACCAAAAGCTCGTGACGGGAAGCAAATAGTTGAGGTTTATGGGAGTGTAGAGGTTAGGTAGTATGTAGATGGATGCACCCTCGCACGGTCGAGAAATAGGCTTTTAGGGGTCCAAGATTCGACCGGAAAAAGATGTAATAGTGCCATAGAGTGACAAAGTTATAGTATTGTCCGTGAAAAAAAACTTCTAAATTCTAATACGTACGAGAACGTTTGTTTTGGAAATTGAAGTAATAAATGCTGTGGTTTCTGTTTAAATTATAGACTGACACTAAAAGGGTGGTCGAAGGTGCGTACATAAATAATGTACTAGGACAGAGATTGCAATTGTGTATTTTTTTAAATTGTTATGTCATTTTCTTCCATGCTGGACTGGGAGAGATAGAAAAACATAGAATGTTCCAGCTTGCCTTCCTCCCGGGCATGCTGTTGAAAACAGCAAAAGGGACTCGAGGGTTACAGTGTATTGTAATTTAGGCGATGGGCTGACAACCTGTCACTATAGCAATACACATTACAATCTAAAATTGCCCTCAATTTATGTCAGACGTGGCGAAAGCGCCTTTTAGGAGGAGTTTTACGTTCTGCCTACCCCGTAAGGGATAAAGGCGTGATTTTATGTATGTATGTATGTATGTTATGTCATTTTAAAAGTCTTTATTTTGCAAACTATGCCATGTCTCTGTCGAACTCTACGCCAGTGGTAATCAGGTTAGGGCCGGAGCGTGAGCCGCCTCGCAACGCCCGCGGGCCCTCCCTGATTACGCATCAAAGCCACTTGGCCACCCCTGACAGTGCAGCACCTTCAAAAACTGAATATTACCCACGAAATTGTTTGAACCTTCGGCCTGAGGGGTTTACTTCAAATACTGGAAAGAGTATCTAAGTAAATAGCTCTAAAATGGCTCTAAAGTTGAATAAATTTTATGATTGGGGGCTGGGGTACTACATAACTCATCATCTCCCTAGCCTTATCCCGTATCTTACGGGGTCGGCTACCTAATCCAGGGGATCGAACGAGGGTACTGGTTTTTACACAGAGCGACTGCCATCTGACCTCCGCAACCTAGAAGGGAAACCAGACCCAATCCTAGATTAGGTCAGAGTTTTCAATCCGCCAATGTTTGGCACTGGCCTCTGATATGACTTAACGACTAATATCTACGGTATTAAACGATATTAACCGGGGCCAACAGCTTAACGTTCCTTCCGAAGCACGGAAAAAGCGCCGAATAAACGTACATATGAAATTCGAAAACCGAAAAACACCTTGGTACGTGGTGGGATTCGAACCACGACCTCCCGCTCAGGAGGCCGCGGCCCTATCCGCTACACCATCGGGCTCTACATAACTACTTAAATACCAGTTTTGAAAATGATTCCCTGAAACATAAATTTCAAACCCAGGTGAACTTAGAAGGATTATGTATGATATTGTAGAGCTGATACGAATTTTAATTACAATCTCTAAAATTATAACCCAAGGTGAACTTAGGGAAGGATTAAGTATTAAATTGTTGAGTCGCAGTTTTAATTATCATACATACACGCATACATATAATTACGACTTTATCCCTAATGGGGTAGGCAGAGCGAAAACGACCTAAACAAAGGTTGTTCCGCCACGTCTGACACGTTTTGACAGGTTGTCAGCCCATCGCCTAAATTACAATATACTGAAAACCTCGCATCTCTTTTACAGCATGCTCGGGAGGACGTACAGCTGGCACATTCTATGTTTTTCTCTCGCTCCCAAGCCAGCATGGAAGAGTAATCACACCTAAATTAATCGCGTAAAGTGTCAAAACCACCTCCGTTCATAAAGTATCAAGTTTTGCACCTCAGCTAATTAATTACTTAAGTAAATTACCGTACTCTAATTAGGAACTCCTCTCTGTTCGTGTGTTAGAACGGAACAACGTGGCTGCATCCTGTATAGTCCCTTATACAGGGTGTTAATTATATTATCTAGTACTCGTATAATCGTAATTCTTCCATCCTGGTTTGGGAGCGAGAGAAAAACATAGAATGTGCCAGCTACATTTCTCCCGGGCATGCTGTAAAACCAGCTAAGGGATCCGAGGATTTCTGTATATTCAATTTAGGTGATGGGCTGACAACCTGTCACTACAGCAATATACGTACAATTCTATTTTAAATAACCCTAAAAAAATTGTCAGACGTGGCGGAACGATTTTGGTTTAGGTCGTTTACGCTCTGCCAACCCCGTTAGAGATAAAGGTGTAATTATTTGTATGTATGTAGTAACCGTACTTCCTGCTTTATTAATATTACTAGCTGTGCCCGCGACTCCGTACGCGTGGTGGTTATGATTTTAAACAGCGATGTACATTCTTGTTTTAAATTTTATATAATTAGGATAGAATACAGTCTAACATTACACCTATGCGAGCATAGTACAATATAGTAGGGATTCTATGTACCTGTCTACTTAAATATGGAAGGATTTGTGTTAATTAACGGTTGTTTCTTTGTTTCCATTTCTTATGTTTTGGGATCAATTAATTATATACAATTCAGAATATATTTTTTTCGTTGAATTTGTCATTAAACTATTGAATATTTAATTAATATTCTAAATGCCGAAGTTTGAGTGTTTATTGTTTTTTTTTTAATCATAACATAAGAAGAAAAGGTACTGCGCCGACCCCAAGTAAATGGGATAAGGGCAAGCGAATGATGATGATGATGATGATTAGATCTTTTATCAGTCACAGTTTCAAAGATAGTGAGAATATAAAATTACTTGTCGTAAATATTCTATGCAGTAGTAGAAAGTGTGTCAAATCATACACTAGCGACCCGCCCCAGCTTCGCACGGAAATTATCAGTGTTTCTCTACTATAATATGCATGTATTATACATATAAGCCTTCCTCTTGAATCACTCTATCCATTAAAAGAAACCGCATCAAAATCCGTTGCGTAGTTTTAAAGATTTATGCATACATAGAGATATAGGGACAGAGAAAGCGACTTTGTTTTATTATACGAGTATGTAGTGAGTGATAACAGAATCTTCTTAATCTTTGAGAATTTTACTACCTACATACTTTGTTAGCACCATTTCCAATAAATTTAAGTTTTCCTGAAATTATGGTTGAACACGACTTTTACCATTTATTTCCATAAATGTATGGAATTGAAGGATTTTTATCGATACAATTTAGTTATTTTCTGCACCTGGTAAAAAATAAACAGCAAATAACAGGTGGTCCTATTTGCCTTAAAACAAAGTTGTTCAGATTGATGTTGACATTTAACCCCCGGTATACCGCATCCCGGTTGTGGGTACTCGTAAATTATCTTCCACAGCTGAGTTATAG
This sequence comes from Scrobipalpa costella, assembly GCA_949820665.1. Lineage (NCBI taxonomy): Eukaryota > Metazoa > Arthropoda > Insecta > Lepidoptera > Gelechiidae > Scrobipalpa > Scrobipalpa costella. Next base: position 11,404,564 of record OX463297.1, on the reverse strand, counting down.
CCGGCAACGGCGACAGACCGTTGTTTCTGTTCCTTTAATGGCCGCATATAACACCCGGTATGTTTTTTTAAAACTAAACGCGTATTTTGACGACGTAATTTTAGACTGTTCAGTGATTTATGCTGGCTGGTGCAGTAGGTCTGGACGATCGGGCTTCGAGCTTCGATTTCTTATAGTAAGGAATCTTACCCATTCGTTAACTTAGTTCATTGTGAGGCTCTTTTAGTAAAGAATCATAATCATTCTTATTTTTCCATGCTGGACTGGGAGCGATAGGAAAATATAAATTGTACCAGTTGCATCTCCTACCGAGCATGCTGTAAAAAACAGCTAAGGGATTTGAGGGTTTCAGTATATTGTAATTTAAGTGATAGGCTGACAACCAGTCATTACAGCAGTGTACTCGTACAGATCTATCTTCAACAACTCTCCAAACTTGTTAGACGTGGCGGAATGACCTTTGTTTGGGTCGTTTACGCTCTGCCTACCCCATTAGAGATACAGGCGTGAAAGTATGTATGTATGTATCATACTTATTATAAAAACTTTGACACCAGGGTTCATCGGGTCGCTAGACTCGATACCCACTCGACAGAAGAAGATTATAAATATATCAATATCTAAACTTAGTAATTGTATAGCTACAGTTGGTAGAGTAAACAAGCATACAATGATAAGGAGGTAGCAATAGGCATAGCAATACTATGTTTAATTCCCAGACCCATAGAAAACTCCCAAAATAATTGCTATGAAAAGTGAGAGAAGTAAAGTACCAATATTTCACATAAATCACCGGTATATTAATCTAGATCGGGGCTCAGACACCGTGACGGACGGCCGCGGCGATAATTACAGACGTCGCTATTCCCAGCCCTTCCCGCGTCGGCGGCGTCGGCTAAAAATGGCCCGATCACTCAAATCATGGCATCTATTTGAGGGGAAGTCAACGAATTTTAGACTGACAATCTTCATGAATCGTCACGTAGTTGTAAAATTTGCAGTGGGGAAAGAAACTTACATGCAACTATTGTAAGTCACTAATGATAATTACAGACGTCGCTTTTCCGAGCCATACGCTTCGGCGGCGTCGCTTAAAATGGCCCGATCACTCAAATCACGGCTACTATTTGAAGGGAAGTTGACGAATTTTAGACTGACAATCTTCAGCCGTCACGTAGTTGTAGAATTTGCTATGGGTAAAGAAACTTATATGCAACTTCACGCAAACAGTCACTGATGATAATTAAATTACAGACGTCGCTATTCCCAGCCCTTCCCATGTCGGCGGCGTCGGCTAAAAATGGCCCAATCACTCAAATCACGGCTACTATTTGAGGCAAAGTCGACGAATTTTAGACTGACAATCTTCAGCCGTCACGTAGTTGTAGAATTTGCTATGGGTAAAGAAACTTCCATGCAAATGCACGCAAGCAGTCACTGATGATAATTAAATTGCAGACCTATGTCCAGGCCTTTCCGCGTCGGTGGCGTCGGCTAATAATGGCCCAATCACTCAAATCACGGCTACTACCTATTTGAAAGAAAGCAGACTCATTTGTTGAACTGGCTATATTCATGATCTCACCTATGGCTCTCACGTTCTATAGAATTGCTAAAGGTACAGAGAAAACAACATTTCAAGCAGCCTTCTTACATTCGGCTGTGTCGGTTAAAAATGGCCCAATCACTCAAATCACGGCATCTACTCCTCTAATCTATTTGAGGGGAAGTTAACGGATTTTCCTTTGACTGACAAAAAGAAAAGATACAGTTTCATTAAGCCTTAAAAGACGTATCTTGATGGAAAGCTTCTACGCAGATTGGAAACCAATACCGTATAGGCACGGTATCACCACCCATCAAGCCTAGAATAGTCTACAGTCTAGGTATAGCTTCGTATATAGTCAAGACCGTGCCACCGATCCCTAGATTGATAGCCTTGATATCTGCACATCCATTCCGATGCTCACCCTAGAAAAAGAATGTTTACGTATATGATATGCTATACTACCCCGTTAGGTATAAAGGCGTAATTATATGTATGTATGCTACACTAGATGTTTTTTATTTTGGTTTCCTGTACACTAGATGTCTATCACAACTCAAGCTTCTATCGTGTCTAACGTGATTGAATGTGAAATAAGTAATTCAAACGTAGAAATTAAGATGTTTTTAAAAGGATTAAAAAAATATTAGGAGCCAGCTACATAAACAGGACAACACATCTAGAAATATGATGCTGCATAGGATACTTCTCTTATCCCGTCTTAAGCTCCGTATCGCGAACCCACAAAGGTTGGAGTCAAGTTTCATTTGGCAGGAGAACAAAGTCATAAATGTATTCACTTTGTTCTCTCGGTGCAGCAAACAGAAAGCTTTCTGCAAAGCCGACTGCTCTCAACCCTAATAGTTTCTCAGAGATCTCAAAGGATTGTTTCCAAGTCTACGTAAAGCGATGTTTCCGAGAGATTTCACCGTTGTATTATTTCAATGCTGTTACATTTTTCTACAGCGACGGATGGATAATGGAATCGGTCTAGTCAATCAAGAGATCCAATAGCTGTGTTTTTAGTTGCAGAAACGTAGAAATAGAATTGAATTGTGGTTGATTCAATACAGACCAAAAACATATTATGTTTAGTTATATCGCACCTTTACAAATAAAGTGACTTAACTGAAAAAATTGGGATTTCGAGATTCTGCAATAAACCGAACTTTAAAATTATAACTTACAACCCTAAAAACTTGAAATATTTTTTAGAACATTATCTATCACACTTTTACTGAGAAAAAAATACCCAAGTATATAGGGTTGTAAGGTTATGCTTTCAAATATCGTTTTATTGCAGAAAGTCCAAATCCCCATTTTTTGAGTTCAGTCACTTTATTTCTAAAGGTGCGATATATACGGGGTGCAAGAGATAGCGTCACATAAACGAATAGAAATTGCTTTTTCTGTCAAGTAGATATCGAGTCTATCGACCCGATGAACCCTGGTGTCAGAGTTTTTAAACCGCCTAGTAGCACAACTATCAGGCCTCTGACATGGCTTGAGTAACGACCACTATAAAAGACAGCGACCGGGACCGACGGCTTAACGTGCCCTCGGACAATCAGGTGATTCCTGCAATGTCCTAACCAAACTGGGGAAAAATTCACAAAGTGATAAATTCTCAAATATCAACTTTGTATTTCCCCCCTGGGAATCGAACCTAGGACCTCCGGATTAGGAGTCCAGGGCACTAGCCACTAGACCACGGAGGCAGTTATAGAGATTGCTCAGTCAACGACACTGAACAGCTTTTACCAGGAAATTCTTACAGGTAGTGAATAAAAAATAGCTTATCCATAAAAAATGTTTACGTCGATCAAACAAACTATGGAAAAGCAAAAAGAAAAAAACACTTCCTGACCGAATTTCCTGGTGAAATTTATTAAGTGTCTTTGACTGGGCAACCCCTGTGTAGTTTTTGAGACGCTGTCCCTTACATCGTGTGTGGTGGTGTAAGTATACTAGTTGCTACTGATACCGAATGAAATCAGAAATTCATAGGTCGCAACATGCAGACAAGGCAATTTGGCCCGAAGCTGAAGTTTGGTTACGATTGATCTGAATTGGAATGCCAGACAGATTAACATGTTTTGTTGTCGTCAGCTTAGACTGGCGTAGTAGGCAGAGCTTTTTTTAATCTGTCCTAAGACTACGGCATAGAAAATACACAACTGTAGGAATTATATACGAAGGTGCCTATTTGTTGTGTAATTTTTTGTTTGTTTTTTGGTTCTTCCATGCTGGACTTTAAGGGAAAGAAAAACATAGCTGCATTTCCTGCTGTAAAAACCAGCCCTTAGCTGGATCCGAGGGTTTCAGTATGTTGCAATTTAGGCGATGGGCTGACAACCTGTCACTACAGCAATATACCTACAAATCTGTCTTAAATAACCCTCAAAAGTTTGTCTGACGTGGCGAAACGACCTTTGCTTAGGTAGATAAAGGCGTGGTTATATGTATGTATGTATTTTTTGTCGGAGTATATCTTTTATTTTAAGAATATATTTTTGCTTCCATGCTGTACTGGGAGCGATAGATAACGTAGAATGTACCAGCTGCATCTCCTCCCGGGCATGCTTCTAAAACCAGCTAAACCCTCGAAGGGTATATTGTAATTTAGGCGATGGGCTGACAACCTGTCACTACAGCAATATAGAGTTCTATCTTCACCCTCAAAACTTGTCAGACGTGGCGGAACGACCTTTGTTTGGGTCGTTGACGCTCTGTCTACCCCATTAGGGATGCAGGCGTGATAGTATGTATGTATGTATTTTTTTAAGTTCGCACTTCTTGAGTAGGTCTTTGAGCCGACAAACAACCCACTGATTTTATTCTTGTACAGCTTAATTTTCTTTTGATGAACTTCCGTTTTGTTTCGGAATAACCTTAAAAACTGAGTGCGTCGTGACGTCGCACCTAGCGTATCCAAGAGCGACATGTTTTGGGTCGTATATTTTTTACCTGTATCGTGGAATTGGCGATGTATTCCCACCCACGCGTACTTTGAGTAACTCTATCCCGCTCAAAGGGACCGTCACTGGATAGATGGCCCTTCGTACTTCAGCGACGAATGCGTGCATCTTCGCCGATTTATTCAATTTGTTCCCGAAGGATATAAAGATGCTGGATGATTCTAGATTTGAAAAAGTTTAAATATTTAATTGTTAATAATAGCGAGTTTAGTGCGTAGCACAGAATACTACTGCGTAGTCATTTACTGTCAAATATGCTTGTGCTTAAAACGTATCACTTCTCAAATTGTGCGTACCTACGTGATTTTTTACAGTGCTCGAATGTACGTAAATACGAGTATCGAGACTTGCTGTAGTAATCAATATGCAATTTCGTTATTCAAAATTGTTTGAAGTTTCGCATATGCCTATTTAAACATTTTCGTAACCAAAGGTCCGGCAGCAAATCATTGGCCACATCCAGCACACGTGAACGTACGGCCGTGCATCTGCATCCCCGCGGGACGATGTCGCGGTCGTACCGCTGTGGGCCGCAGGGTGGCGCTGCGATCGATCTATCCGGCTCCGGCCGCTAGATCCCGCATCCCTCCCGATCCCGCCATCCCTCCGGGCCCGCCATCCCGGCATCCCTAACCCGCCCTGCCTTCAGTCGCGAGTCGCGCGTGCCCCGGGACGAACGCCGCCCGAAACCAGCCCTCACCGTTTAGGCGGGAACGCGGACGCGATACCAAAACATTGCAGTGATAAACATAAAGCCTATTTTTGTGTGTCTTAACTGAACCACGATAACTTTGACTATATTGACAATCAGGTGCTGAAAATACATAGCTTTGATTGACAACGTGTGAGGTTTATGCGGACGCTACGGTGCATACCAAAACATTGTCAAGTGCCAACGTAAATATTTTCAGTGTATCAACGCTGTGCTACCGTACAGATAACAACGCTTTTGTAGAGATATATGATCGACTAGTTGTCTTTCAGTTCAAAGTGAATGTGCTATATTTCAGACTATAATATTTGATAGGTATAACTATAAGTGTTAGAATTTTTGGTGTTTTAATTGTAAAAACAACGATTATCGTAGATTTCATTTATATTTATGTGTGTTGTACACATCTCACATCAGGATCTTTTTGGTCATTTGCAATAACAATATCAATGGCAACTAGTAGCTTTCCTATAATTTTCTTATCAGATTTCCAATGTGTACCTTAAAAGCAATTACTAAAACGTAGATCACAATCAAAAATTTTAGGGATTTTGAGAAGAAATTACCCCGAGTACAGTTATTGTGTGACAAAATTGTACCATTCTCGACATCCTGAAAGGTTTCCAGACAGAGAAATAGAATAAATAAAAAGTTTGAGTAGTTCAGTCGTCTGTCCCCGGAGCCACTGTTGCTAAACTCGCATTTGTTATCAACTTTACTCGAGTTTATTTAAAAGTTGCTTTTATAGTGCTCATAAATAGCCAACTTCGCTGAAATCATGTGACGTTCATTTGTGAATATGAATGAAGTATATTTTATGGACTGAATTGATTAGGGCTATCCGTAGCCGAAGGAAGCGAAACAAGAAAAGCGACTTCCGGTATTCAATGTCTTTATTCTAACAAGATCAGGGTTTTGTTGGAAGAATAAGTACGTAGGTACTTAGGTGAAACTTGCTAGCAATGTAATTCAGGAACATAATCTTGGTTCATGAGAAATTTGAACTTAGAGGAGACGACGTACATAAAATACTATACAATATTTTTATTTTATTAATGGTCTGTTTTTATTGAACTAATGTTAATACTTACAATTTATTTAATTTACCTTAAATTGACTAATTTATTTATTATTGTATTAGAATATTGGCTGGTTACCGTATCTGCGCTGAACTTAAGGTTCTGTGGTATTAGCTGAAAATCAGCGATTTGCCCTCAAAAGCAAATATAGACGCTGAGCTGTGGCCTTTTGCACTGCTGCAGCACACATACATGCCCTTATATCAGGGCCTATCGTTAAGTAGAATTGTCTTGTCATTTCCAACTAAAGCCTTTGTTTATGTATGTGTGTGTAGCAATGAAATAAACGATTTATCTATCTATCTAATTCTTTTTGCTTGTCATATACATAGACAAATTAAAAAAAAAAACAGTCCCCTACCTAACATAATAATATACTTTCTCAAAAAATTTGCTTACACGAAAGTATCGCTTGTAATCCGCCGACCCCAAAACAACCCTCATTTGACTTGATGGGATTTTGAAAATTAATGTAAATTTGGTACCAAGCCAATGTAGGTTTGTATTCTACGGGTGGCAGCGTACGGTTCTCCATCAGGAACCTGTCAGAGGCGATTAGTCCTGCCCTGCCCCCCTCTTCCTTCCGCCCCCCTCTATGGCCCTAGCGTCTGCCCCCGAAGTTAATCCCAAGCTACACACGCACGGCCCGCACCGAATTACAACTAATAAAACTTATTAATTCAATAAATTAGAATGACATTTCGATAGTGACCGATTATTAGTTTAGTCAGCTGTGGGTGGTGAACCCTTTTACGCAACCAAGCTTGAAGTAAGCTTCAATTTTCCGTGCGCTCAGTATGAAATCGACGAGTATCTAGGAAGTGACGTTCTACTAGTAAAAGTCCGCATTTTTTAAATAATTAATTGGGGTCGATTCTCGATACCACCGGATAAAACTAAAATTAAAATCTATATGTAATTTTCAAAATAATAAAATTGAAAAAGGACAGGCTATTTACACTTTATGGTTGTACGCTGTGACGCGCATTTGCACGTTTCCCCAGTATTTCTGTCAATTTTCTCCGCCATATCTTATGACAGTGGATAAATATGACAGATAACTCATAAAACCACCGACTATAAATCAAAAACCGGAGAGAATAGATACCCTGTCCTTTTCCAATGTGTTAAGTCTGAAAATGACAAATGAATTTCAATTTTAGTTTTAGCCGGCAAATCTAGAATCAAGCCCATTATGTGTTAGCTTTTTTTGTCCATGAAAGAGAAGCTACCTACGAGTATAATATGTGATATGTCAAATTGTTGTCAGGTACCTAACAGGACTCTACTCTACATATAGTATACCTACTAGTTCCCGTTGTTAGGTTTGTCCCAAACTTAGGTGCTAAGTACGAAAACTTTCATTCAACTTTGAATCTATAAATTACCGGAATGACCCAAGTTATTCACCCAAGTTACCCAATGGCTGTTTTCGTAGAAAGGCCACCGGATGCCCCGGATGCCCTGATGGGCGTCTGAGGGATTAAGCTCGTTAAGTCACAGATATCAGCGTCTATTCCGGGAGATATCGCTTCAATGAGCTTTCGTTGATAGGTTATTAAACAGTAAGTACTTATCACTTGTACTTGAATCAGTGTCTATTATGATTCATATTACTATAATATTTGTTTACTTTTGCTACCTATTTTGTGAATAGATATAATAATCTTTCTTCCATGCTGGACTGGGAGCGAGAGAAAAACATAGAATGTGCCAGCTGCTTTCCTCCCGGGCATGCTGTAAAAACCAGCTAAGGGATTCGAGGGTTTCTGCATATTGCAATTTAGGCGATGGGCTGACAACCTGTCACTACAGCAATATACCTATAAATCTGTCTTAAATAACCCTCTAAACTCCGTCAAACGTGGCGGAACGACCTTTCTTTAGGTTGTTTACGCTCTGTCTACCCCATTAGGGATAAAGGCGTGATTATATGTATGTTTGTATAATAATCAGGGTGGGTAAAAAGGTGCGTGAAACATATTCAGATTTATTCCATTTGTCGTCTGTGGCTGCTGGTTACACACATTGTAAATTGTAGATTTCGAAAGCCAATTCATTCTAAACCTACAAACCTTTGTAGGGAATCTTTAGATTTTATTTTGAGTTTTCAAAACCAATTATTCTATGCCAAAGATTTGTTTGCCTATAGTGGTGGATCTCTAGACGTGCCATCATTTATTCAAGGTGCGAATTGACTTACAAGGCATTAATCACGAGGCACCATGATTGAAATGTAGATAGCTCCATTCATGGCATAGATAAGCCGTGGCCAGTCACTTTGTGCTTAATAATCATATAATTGCTGGGGTACGTTCATAGCGCTTCTCTCGGCAGGTTTTTCTGCGATGACAGTATTTCCATTCAGACTGCCTATCCCGAGAATTTAGCGTCTCATCAAACTTAAACTTTCTATTCATATATAGAAGAAATATACGTTGTTATTTTCTCAACGTATTTACCAATTATATTAATATATATATATATATATATATATATATATATATATATATATATATATATATTATTGATAGGACATATAGGTGTCAATTAAGTGACTTTTGATAAGATAATTATGTGCATTGTTCGAAAATTCCTCATATTACTCATACCTTATTATGAGTGTTTTGTTTTATTATTTATAGAATTATACACAGAAATTGATAATGAAATAATTATCTTCCACAAGGACACGTAAACCAATGAATCATAAATTTTCAGTTTCAGGCAAAATTTTGCCCGCGTCAGATCATCCCAAATAACAGCCTCAAACGTACCCGTAGCCGGGCTGTGTCCAGCGGCAAAGGGCGCCATTTGCATTTTAATGACGTGTTGATTTGAAGTAATGCCTGCGTGCGCGCATAAATTACACTTGCACATGCGCACATTATCATTTGCGATGGCGATATGTTCACACGTTTTTATAGACAAGATTTTTGACTGAATCATTATACGATCTGGCATGGATTGGATAGATTGGCTGCCAATTTTATATTATGTATCATGAAAGTTTAATTTAGTGAAACCCTGAAATATTGTTTAGTTATTCGGCCTTCGTAGCATTTGATATTCGATCTTTTGATGCAAATAAAATAACGATTTGTAAAAAACTTCGTCAAATTTTCAGTTCCATTATTATCAAAAAGATTCAGAGTTAAGGAGAGGTTGTGATTACAAATTTGTTAAATAACTGTACGCACCTATATTCTTCTAATATATAAATCATGCCATCTGTAAACTGCAGTTTTGTCTGCCTGTGTGTACCTTGTTTGCTTACCTTCCATGAATAAATACATTTCTATTCTATTCTATTTTATAAAGAAACTTAGGCCCGTATTTAAAATCAGCTCTCATGAGTGACAGCGAGTTTAAGTTCGTATCAGAAATGTCATTTCAGTACAAACTGGCCTGTCAAATCCATACTTAATATTTCTCTCAAGTTTAAGATCGCTTTATAAATTCGAGCCTTATTCTTAATCACTTCTGTCGACCCGAAGACAATAAATATCCAACGGTTACACTTCGGAAACTTATCTTAAGTAAACATCAAAGGGACCGCGGGATTCCGATGTTCACGCCTTTCTAAATTTCCCTAAAGACCCAAAGTAATTAAATGTTCTACTTGTATAAATCATACTTTTCCCGGTTACACAGTTAATAAGTGAAAGGAAGTTTTCTTAAGTGCGACTTTCCCTGAATGTTTCAGGGTTTATAGGTGAAAATGTTAATCAACAAATATGACTCGGCGATTCAAAGTAAAAATTGCTGTCCATTTATGCTTATGGTAGTTCTTTTTTATAATATTTAATTAAATAATATATTTAATAATAAAATATATAATAATAATTAAAAAGCAATACATATTACAAACTAAACTTGCTCTCAATTTTTGTCAGACGTGGCGAAAGCGCCTTTTACGAGGCGTTAAACGCTCTGCCTACCCCGTAAGGGATAAAGGCGTGATTTATGTATGTATGTATGTAATTTAAGGCCCGTAATTATATAAGTACTTGAGACTGACAGCTAGTTTGAGTTCATATCAAAAACATCATTTCAGTACAATCCAAACTTAATATTGCTCTCAATCTTGAGATTGCTTTATAAATACGAGCCTAAGTTTTTGCGTAGTTCACTTATCAAGTTATCAAGCAAATCATATTTTTTCCTTTTTAACAGTAATGCTTGTAGTAGGTAGTGGAGAGATAAAGGGGAGGCCTTTGCCGAGCAGTGAGACGATTTAAAGGCTACAAAAAAAATAGTATTGCGTATGAATCCAAATTGAAACATTTTTTTAACAGATCTCAAATTACTATTTCCTGCACCTACATTGTGAACGTCTCCTTCAATAGTGTTTTGAATAAAATTCGTAGCAGTAAAAGCCATTGAATATAATTATAAACTCTTGGCTCTCTTGGTATAAGTTTTTGAGGACAATATTTCTTTAACGAGCTCTATTCAAGTCACCAAGCCGTCTCTCCAGCCACCCTCAAACTTAATCTGGTTTCACTGCGGGCGACATCGTAATTAACACTGTCTTGGTTTATCATGTTCTTCGGGGAAGAATGCTGATGGAGTAAAAAATGTAGCGCTGGTAAAAGTTATAGTTTTATTTTACGGGGTGTAAGGGACAGCTTCATGCAAACTGATAGGGGTTGCTCAGTGAACGAAACTGAACAACTATGAGCAGGTATTTTTTTCAGAAAGTAAAAAAAAATGGGTTTCAATACAAATTGTCTGATCGAGGTGGTCATTTTGTATCAGAAGGTATTTTTGTTTTCACTTCTTGAAAAAAAATACCTGCTGTTTCGTTGACTGAGCAACTCTTTTTAATTTGCGGGACGCTGTCCCTTACACCCGGTCATCAATTTTCAAGCTATTTAATTTGTAAAGGGCACTATGGACCGCAGTGGATTTTCATTGGCTGTAATAATGATTATGATTTACCACTTTTCCACCATAAAAGGAGTACTAGGTATTTGGAGTCATTTGAAGTTACGTTTTGTGGAACAGTGACATATTGAATGTATCAAAATGTTTTATTCCCAGTTCTATCAATGGCACTACAAAAAATAGGATACAATAAATATAATTTTGAATGGAAATCTAAGTTACAAACTAGTAATAATAAGAACCTCATTATAACCTTTGAATGTTGAGAAAAGCCATTGAGGGAATAATTTTATTGTTATTGTTGACAGTTCCTCTCCAATTTCCGGTGAATCCGAATACAATTCGAATAAGACAGAATGGAGGTAAAAATAAACAACGGACGCAACTGTGGAGACATAGGGGTTAAAAAACGTAAGATGGGCAAACAAATACTGAATTTAACATTTTAAATTTAAGAAGAAACATGAGTCAATTGTTTTATATGAAAATCTACTGAAATAGTAGTACAAGTTTTGACTCTATAATTTGCAGGGAATTTCTGGCATTTTGATTTATAGCCATCGGTTGACGCTTCCGGTCATTAATTACAATACTTAGGATAGAAAAGACGCCATAATTAGTTTACGACTAGTTACTCATTACCTAAAATAACGGTTTTCAATAAAACGAGCGCTAGTATATAAATAGTGTGCAAGTCACTGACCTACGCATATTCATCTAAGCTTGCACCGCGTTTGGTGGATGTCAACAAAATAAATAGGAATAATGGAGCGAGTATAAGTACCGGCAGAAATAGCTCGCTCCCCGTGTGTCGCGTGCCCCGAGTTGACAGTCTTGTACAGGGTGTGTTATGGAAAAAATAAGGCCTGTTACCACAAATAAATAAATAAATTCAGACACTTCGCAATCTTCGTCTTGGTGAACATTTTATGGCATAATTTATTTTGGGTGTGTACAACCAAAACACAGAAAGTCTAGAAGAAAGTCTACTCAACTTTCATACTCCTTCATAAGTAAACACTGCGGTGGTGACTTCGTGGTAATGAGTTTTGTTGTTTATTAAACATTTTGGTGAAAGTCAGGTATGACTAGGTACCGCCAAGGTACAATCATATTTTCAGACATTTTGTTAAAATTTAAAAGGACAGAATGCATAAGGTCTCAGGATTAACGGTATATTTACTTGTATTGTATAGTGAAAACGAAATCAGAAACTCATACAAATTGGATTTCTACAGAAATTTCACAGTACTGGCCGGAAAGTAATAGAATAGACCTATACAAATGCTCACCCTGTATATTCGTCGTGTGCCGGCCGGGCGGCCGGGCGACGGGCGCGAACTTGACAATCTCTACAAGGAGTGTTTATTTTTACCTCCACACCGTCTAACTGTCTTATTGTGTTCGGAAGCGCCGGAAATATCATTGGAATGACTCTAGATTGCTGTTTATGGAATCTTTAGAATATTTTGCAGGTACATATCTATATAATTTGTGACAAAATAAGTGACCTTGTACTCCAGCGCACTATATATATAAACAACACCCCATGAAAATTGTTGCTTGAAAAATATTTGCAAGATAATTTTTAAAAGTAGATGAAAGTTGTCTAATTGATATTGGTCAAAATAGAAATAAACTACCTCCAGGGTCGTGTACATTACCAGTTACAACATTTAATTGACATTCAAGCAAATTACAGTTTAAAATATTATGCTTTTACCCATAACATAGTACATACATCGCCATAGAAAAATAGGTCTGTGCCTACATAATCCGCTAAAGAAATGGGCTCCTGATAACAGTTTCTTTCTCAACCTTAATTAATAAACCAATTACTAAGAAATACATCACTGATTATTTATGCCTGACTTACAATTAAGAAGCCTTATACGGAAGTGCGATCAAGGAATATTTTGTGCGTGAAAAATGTCTCCTGTCATAGCTGAGGGTCGCAGGTTATACCTCCGTGTGTCATCTTGGATTCGTCATGTCATCGAAATGTAATTCCCCTTCGAATTTGGAAGGTCTGGGGACTATTCACGAATGCGGGCGCGAGGGGCACAAGAAAAAGAAAACCGACTGGGGCCCACCGCTAAACCAATAATAGTATTGAAGGCTATAGATACATTTAGTAAGGATATTACGTTGCCCCGTCATTAGTCCTCAAATAGAAAATTGTTTAGGGTGAGCCAAAAGAAAAAAAGTTTGCTGAAATTTTGTAACGGTTTGTGATCCTGATTATTTATTATCGTAAGTACTTTTTCCAAGCCATTATTTATTTTAACATTTAACTTTCGTGATATTTTTTAACTTCTCTTAAATGCTCAAATAAAATCTTTTTATTTTTATAGTGTAAGTTCTATACTAATACATATTACAATCTAAAATTGCCCTCAATTTTTGTCAGACGTGGCGAAAGCGCCTTTTACTAGGCGTTAAACGCTCTGCCTACCCCGTAAGGGATAAAGGCGTCATTTATGTATGTATATATGTAAGTTCTATAAACTGTCGAGTCCACGAGTATTTGTCCAATTTACGATAGTGGCTGATGTTAGTGATCAAATATAATTTTAATTGCACCAAAAGACGGATATAATTTTCACATCCATTTTCTTGTCAGTGTGATTGTCGTGCGTGCGACTGGCGTGCAAGTAGAATGCCAGTAGCGTGCCAGTGCAGTAAATAGAGAGGGTTACGATACAAGTGCTCGATTCACAAACTTATTAGGGTTGCTGAACTATCGATAGTTTGACTCTGAAAATCTGATAAAATATCGATATTTTTATTATTTTACGGGGTGTAAGGGACAGCGTCCCACAAACTGTCAATCAACGATACTAAACACAGGAAATTCTATCAGAAAGTGAAAAAAACAATTGACTTTTCCATACAAATTGTCTGATCGAGGTGGACATTTTGTATGGAATATCCTATTTTTATTTTTACTTCCTGAAAGGATTTCTTGGTGGAAGTTGTTCAGTATTGTTGACTGATCAACCCCTATCAGTTTACGGGACGGTGTGCCTTACACCCGGTTTTTTTGACCAATATTCAGAAAGTACGCTATTGATAGTATCATTTTTAAAGACGATTTGTGTTTTCTATCAATATACCTATAAAGTATACTATACATACATATACAGATAAGTAGTATAAATAATATTCCAATGATCAAAGCTTTACTTGGATTATCGTCAAAATTATCGAAACCTATCGATACGTGTATACAACACTACTGTTGGACTGGTGTTGTTTAGCGAGATTCCTTTGTTCAGGAAACAATGCCGTGAAACGTATCACGATATTAATCATACCGACAAATTTTGTACCTCTATTCTATTACTAAAAGAATTACGAGCAATCTTTTTCAGTTATTACAGACGTTTAACTTGTATCGCTTGTTTGGAAGTCTGGATGAAGAATAGGTTTGCGAATTAGGTTTATACATGCAAAACTGCTACCTGAAAGAAAACGATTGAAAAAGGAACTTAACTTTTGCGCTTTAGACTCAATTTTAACACAATTTGATTTTTGTGACACGTATTCAGATTGTGATTACGTGACTAGGTCAAAACGACAGCTAAATTTGTGTTTTTTTTAATATATTGCAATTGCAAAATGCACATATATATTTACCGCTAGTGAGGCAGGCAGAGCGTAAACGACCTAAACAAAGGTTGCTTACGCTAAAAAATCTAACCTACCCTAACTTCATTCTTAATTTGTCATTTTATTATGCGGTCGATATAATGAAGACTAGACCCAATTCTTTAATATTATGCACGCACGAGCTTATATAAATATCAAATTCAAGAACAAAACGAAACATCAGTAAATCCATATCAGATTAGCGCACAGCGTAACAAAACCGTATCATATTCCGGTAACGTGTTTCATGAAATTTTGAAGCAAGAGTTTGGTACTGCAGGCCCAACACAAACAGATTCGAACCTTGGTACTTGGGGACAAGATTGGATATTTGGGGGTAGTGTTGAGTGTAAGGTAAGGGCGCAATGTTTACCCACGCAACGATCGATAGCAGGAGAAGCCTCCGCGTGAAAATTGCAACCCGTCGCTCGGCACTTCAGCAGCCAAAATAAAATCACTGGAAGCGGAGAAAATGTAGCCGGTACATCCATTTCGGTGAAAATTTTAGAGTATAAGTTGCTCGTGATGTTTTCTAGAGTAGTTTTGCGGAGTAGTTACTTCTCATTTATGAAATAAGGAAAGACATTTTATGCAAAGAAAGATCATTGATTGAATACATAAGGGACAGCGTCGCGCAAACTGATAGGGGGGGTTGCACAGTCAACGACACTGAACAACTATAACCAGGAAATTCTTTCAGGAGATGAAAAAAAAAATTACTTCCCATACAAAATAACCACCTTGATCAGACAATTTGTATGGAAAACCATTTTTTTATTTCAAGACCTGAAAAAAAAAATGCTGCTGATAGTTGCTCAGTTCTGTTGACTGACCAACCCCTATCAGTTTGCGGGACGCTGTCCCTTACACCTTGTATGATTTCAAAATGGTAGCTCATTCATTATCATTAGACATTGAACATCTTAAAATAGGTGTTTTTATGAGGTAGAGCTTAGATTGCCAAATTGTCATATCCAGTATTAACGAGTAATGCAGGTGTCTCCCAGGTGGGGTATAGTTTACGCTCCCTATCTTGCCAATTCGAGGGGTCGTGTCGCTATGGATTTATTCTGCCCCGTTTATTTTGCTTCTTTTACATCTACCTGCAATTTCCTTCCCACTTTTAATAAAAACCTTCAGGATGTCTGGGCTAATGTAGAGTGAAATGGCCATTGAATTTGTTATTGAAATGCAGGTTTTATTTTCAGTAGTGATAATTAGACAAATGTAGTGTAATAGTGAAAATAGAAGTGCCCGTAATGACATGGCAAGAAAATACATGGAGAGACGTTTTTCGAAGTCACACCGCACGACAATACCAGCAAGTTTCAAAGTGCCTGAGCCGCACGAGTTCTACAACAAAGCGACGCCATTCGTTCAGAGGACGTTGCTATTCGTCGCTGACGAAAATTCCGGTCCTAAACCGAGCTGCAGTGGTGCAAACGGCACCACCGTACACGCAGTCGAACCAACACAAGATGGGCCGTCAGAAGAGCCGGCGACACCATCAGTTTCCAAACCGGATGAGCAAGAAAAATCGCCTAAGAAGAGCTCATTTTTCTTCTCCCCTTCGAAAAGTTGCAAGCACGGGCGCAGCTTTTTCCGGCTTCCGACCAGTCCCAAGAAGTCGAAGTCGTCGGCGGAGACGGGGGAGGGGGCTGGTAAATCTACGGGGGGTGCGGGAGGTGCGGGGCTCATCAGCTATGCGCCCGGGTGGTCGCTGAAAGGAGAACATCTCATGAAGTGGCAGGCATCTGGGAAAACTACTATTGAGGTATGCATTTTCATCTACTAACCTAAAGTAGTTTTTCAAACTTATTTTTGAAGAAAATCAGGCACGAATGACACATAGTACATAGTACAGAAAAATGAGTTAAAAGTCGTTAATGAGTCGTTTGGTAGTGCAGCAACACACAGGCGTCACTTACTGCGCGCAAGGTTGCGCTCAACACGCTGTCAATGTTTTTTGCATTGCCTACAACACATGCGTCACCTTACACACTACGCTACGCGTGAAACATGTGTGTTGTAGGTAGTAAGTGACGCCTGTGTGTTGCTGCACTTAAAATAAAACTAAACATTTATGATCATGAGCGTAAAAAATACAATAGTCATCTAAATTATAAAAAGTTATATTGAAAGTAAAAGGAGCACCGTTTTGTATGTAAGAACTTCGTTAAACAATAAAAGGTGAGTTTTACATGCAAATCTTTTGGACGCCTGTAAGAGGGGGACGTTTTGGAGAGAAAATGAAAATTTCAATCCAACCGTGCCCCCAGGTGGCCAAGCCTCGAGGGCTTCCGTGCAAAAACTTTTTTTAAACTCAATTCGAGCTAGGGAATCGAATAACAAGGCATTTAGAAAGCTTACAAGAGATGTTGTGGTTAGAAATTATTGCATAATAAAAAAGCAATGACTAAGTAAAAAAATGAGATCTTAGAAAATGTAGGGCGACGACATAACATATTTGGAAAAATCGTGCCCACATATTTAGGCATGTAGCAAGTTTTTACTATAACATCATAAAGGATGAAACTTTTGTTTTTCATATCGCTAAGCTAATGCGACTGTAAACGTAAACACTCTGTATTCTTTGACCTACCTTATAAGTACTTTTGCTTTTCATTTTTATCCCCCTACTGAAAATATGTCATAGTATATTAATCAGCTGACCATCCCCCGCAATATTGTCGTGTCTAATCCCTGCGAAGTGGCCCACGGTAAATGATCTCAGTTAATTCATCACGCCACGTTTCGTTGTTTCGTCCGACATTTCGGCCGCCATAATAGTATCAGCTGCATTAGTCGCTACTCCCCTCCTTTACCTATTTTCTACTTGGTTTTTGGAGTTCCTTTTGAAAATGCTTTAAACTTCGAGCTTCTTGAGATCCTTATCTGAAATTCGTATGTTCATTCTTTTAAATAAGTTTGCTCTATTTCATTATAATTTACTTTAGAAGAAGTAAAATGTAGAACTTAAAAACTAAATGATGATAAAAATAAACGGATTGGTCATTATAGTTTTAGTATCGCTACTCGTCGCTTGATGGCGCTAGTGGCGCCGTGATTCATAATAATAAATCCTGATAGTAAATTTCAGTCTCTAGTTAGCTTTGCTTCAGCTAAGTTCTTTTATTTTTCCACATATATGTATTTTTTTTTTTTTTGCCCAGCAGTTGGACGACCTATAGGCTATAAAAAAAAATGTTTTTAAAGGTTGGTAGCTAATATATATCGAAATATGTTGGTACGTATTCGTACTGAACCAAAACCCGAATAAAAATGGCGCTTCCCAGGATTTTCCTCACTTGTCTTCCTGTTTCGCTCGCTTGCCTCCACAAAGCGCCCTTTTTGCACAAGGAGGCTGATAGCCTTTTATATCAGTGTAATGTGGATCTCTCCTTTATTTGGCGCGTTATGAAAGATGGTTTTGGTGCCAACTGCTGCGTCGACGGTAATGGAGTGAGGATGCTGGTCTCTCGATTCGTTTAACATGAATTTCATAAAAGATGTTATTGGCAGTTTGTAGTGGAGTGATGTAATTGTCCTACCAATTGATCATAAATCTTTAAGATGGGATTGCGTTACAATGAAATTTAATGAGGTTCGGTTACCTTTGTTATTCTTATGAAATCTGATCTGATGATGGATCAATAAATAGTATGATCGTATTGCTACATAATATCCTAGAAAACGCTTACCACACGACTGCCATGCGTAGCGAGTATTATGGCAAATACATTTCAACCGGCGAAGACCTGTGTCCATAATTGAGATGTCCTGTCTGTTTTAGGGTAGAAAATCTAACCATGAAGTGAAGTCATGCTGGACTGGTAGCGAGAGAGAAAAATAGAATGTGCCAGCTGCATTTCCTCCCGGGCATGTTGTAAAAACCAGCTATGGGATCCGAGGGTTTCTGTATATTGCAATTTAGGCGATGGGCGGACAACCTGTCACTACAGCAATATACCTATAAATCTATCTTAAATAACCCTCAAAACTTTGTGAGACGCGACGGAACGACCTTTTTTTGGGTCGTTTACGCTCTGCCTACCTATCACTATATGTATGAAGTGACTATATCAATGATAAATTACTTATCCGTATCAAGCGTAGATACTACCAACGTATTTCATCAAAAAATACACAATGGCGTTGTGAATTTTCCCATTAACAGTACAATAACAAATGAGATGGGGATTTGTTTGTTTACCCTTCATAAATTATTCTCTATCCCGGCGTACGAGCGTTGGTTGCATATAAATCAATGGTGGTCAGTCCACCCGCGACCACGTTCACGGCTTTTGATTTACAATAATTCGGTTACTCCATATAAGTACCTGAAATCTATAGGCAGATGTCAAATGAATCAAACATTTGACGTAAAAAGGTCATTGTAATGTATTCCAAAACAAAATTGCTTGATCGGATGGTCTTGATTTCGTACCTATTGCAAAGACTTATCACTACATAGTATAAAACAAAGTCGCTTTCTCTGTCCCTATATCCCTATGTATGCATAAATCTTTAAAACTACGTAACGGATTTTGATGCAGGTTCTTTTAATGGATAGAGTGATACAAGAGGAAGGTTTATATGTAGAATACATGCATAATATAGTAGAGAGATAATTTCCGTGCGAAGCCGGGGCGGGTCGCTAGTTTTAAATAATGGAAAAATAAGTACCACCCTCTGGCCGGAGCTTGCGGAAATGCGATTTGTTTCAAGGTTCTGGCTAAGATTACTGTCTCAGTCACAGGCGGTTTAGATATATTTGAATCAAGTCCATACTTACATCGTAAAATCACAAATACCTAGATACACATTTAAAAAATTACTTACATTACAATGCAAGTTAAAAATTGCTTCTAAAAAGAAGCATCCCGTAGTTTAACTTCAAATAAATCTACATTACGCCCTGACGCGCCAACAAGCTATAATTCTTAATTGACACTTTGGGTTACTAGACCGAGAGTCGAAACCCGACCACCATGTGCAGTACCACTTGTCATGATTACTAATTAAAATGTGACTGTTTTTGTCACTGTCTTCAAACATGTACTCTACATTGATGTGTCCGATCGTTTTGTGCAAACAGCAGCAAAGAAACCACGCAATGGATTATAAATAGTGTAATTAGGATTGATTGCTCTAGTTGGTAGCGACGTCTACTTCCGCTCTAAAATTGGGATTGGGATGTCGCGACTTGTCTTGGCTTGTCAAATGAGGTATGATCATTTCATGAGAATGAAATATGAGTATCTGCACAGCAATTTGCAGATTTATGTATCTTTAATTATTTGCAAATCTTGTAAAGTATTTAAAACTGGGCATAGGTAGTAGTGCAATAACTGTATAACTATCAATGTTTTTTTTTTTGGTTAAAATCTTTTATATTATTGTACTATTATATTTATATTTCAAATAATGTTTACTAAATTGCTTAAAAAATGCACGAACACATACAGCTATGTACCGGTAGGTAGATACTCGCTATTCGTATAAGTTTGAAAATTTAATTTACCTTTTAAGATTCCAAAACTTACTCAAATCACGTGTCTCATCCACAAAGTTCATTTAAATTGCTAATGATCTGAAAGGAGACAAGGGAATTGAATTCCGGACCCCAAATTAACTTGCAGTGCATGAGTGGGTAGTGCCTGTGCAACTGTCACGGCCAGAAGCGTCTTAAGATCTGACGCGTCTCGAAGGGGTGCTACACACATATTCGTTTCGGTAAGGGCCTTTAGTCGTAAAATTTAATAGATAATGTCATCGATTCTAGCGACATAATTCTAATTCTTACCTCGTGCTGTCACTTTCTCAACTTTGACATAAATACAGGATAGCAAATCAACACGTGGCTTTAAAATTCCTAATCTGACATAAGACTGCTTATTTGACGTAAAATAAGGAAGCCATGCTCGGTTCTTATTTTAAGCGTCTAACGTCAGATTAGGAATGTCAAAGTTGTGTGTTTATCCTTTTCTTAAGTCAAAGTTAAGAAAGTGAAAGCGCTAGCAAAGAATTAGTTGACGAATACTGCGTGTAGTCAAAGAAGTTTGACTATCTATTCAAAATAGTCTAGGTATTATTCAATTTGTTAAAGCTTAAATTTTGCATTGGTTTAAGTTTGTATTTACATTATTCTTGAATAAGATCACGTTGTTTTTTGTTTATTCTTAGGCTAAATGATTTTGGAAAAATAATTTCAAGTTAATAAAAAGCATAGTTATAAAATTCTTTGCTGAAATCTAACAATAATAACCATGATAAGATCACATAAAAGATCGTCTTTTATAATGTCTATTCCAGCCGTATGTGACTACATTTTCATTTTGACAAACTCTGAGGATCGTATTTTTAAAGTCATCTCAAACTTGAGAGCAATATAAGGTATGGATTTGACAGACCAGTTTGTACTAAAATTACATTTCTGATACAAACTCAAACTTGCTGTCACTTTTGAGAGATGATTATAAATACGGCCCTTAAACTTCCGCCCGCTGAGCCGAACATGTGTGTTGCAGTGCAGTGCCTTTACTTCCTTCCTTTGTATAATTAGGCGGCTAATAAGTCTGGGGGAAGTAGGGAGCCCGTGGCGTGTGCCGGGATCCTGCAACCGCACGAGATGAGAATCAAGCTGTCAATATTGATTACTCATTCCATTTTCAAACACATGAGGGGAAGGTAAGAAACTGTGGTCTCTCTTGGTCACAGCAGGGATCGGATCGGCTACGTCTAACTGTTTGACTCTACATTTTGAAAGACAATTAATTTACTATGGAACTTTAGTCAATTAATTTAAACCATTTATAGCATTGCCACACAAAAAGAAAACTGTTCACAATTATTCTACTCAACAATGCATTATACATAGGCTTGGGTAATTTTTTGGCAAAATTCACTCTGGAACTTTTGAGTTGAACGTGTGAGTATGACCTTTACTTCCTTTGTATAATTAGGCGGCTAATAAATCGGGGGAAGTAGGGAGCCCGTGTCGTGTGCCGGGATCCAGCGACCGCACGAGATGAGAATCAAGCTGTCAATATTGATTACTCATTCCATTTTCAAAAGCATGAGGGGAAGGGATGGGGAAGGTAAGAAATTGCAAGTTGTGGTTTTTCTTGGTCATAGTCATAGGAGACATATTTTAAAATGATTTGTGAAACTTCTGACCCGATTAGGCAGGTAGGTGTAAAGAATCTTCCTATATATAATTTAGACTTCTAATAAGTCTGGTTATCAGTTTCTTTAGGCACCTTATGTCATTGGCATGTGCTGCACGAGATAGGAATCTAGCTGTCACAATTGAGTACACATTCCATTTTCAAATTCATGAGCAGAAGGTAAGGATCAATTGCAAGTGCTATTTCGACTCGAATATGTACAGGTCGTTTTCTTCCTTTGTATAATAACGCGGCTAATGAGTCTGGGTAGGGAGCAGTTTCTTTGGACTCCCTATGTCCGTGGCGTGTCCCTGTGCTGCACAAGATGAGAATCAAGCTGTCATTACTGAGTAGTCATTCCATTTTCAACCTCTTGAGGGGAAGGTAAGAAGTTGCAACTTGTGGTCTATTTCTGTTTTTGTCAGGAGTAGTGCGTTTCGTAATCATTTTAGACGTGCTGCGACCCTCCCTTGTTACCTGTTACTTTCAATTCCAACTGTATTTGTCGTTTGATTATCAATTAACCAGCTTTACAGTTTGCGAACTTTAATCGTAGCTCAAATGAGAATGAGATGTTTTCCCGCGGTTTAAAAAAGTCTATGCTGTGCAGGTTTACAGTTTAAGAGTATTTAAATTTTTGACTTTTATTATACCTATTATAAGTAGTAATGTGACATTCATCATGCACAGTCAATTTATACTAAAATATTGGATAGTATGTCATAGATATTGAGTAAATTCATTACACAATTTTATTTTTACCAAAATTATTGTATTCATAAAGTCTGTCCAATCTTACTTGTTGTTTCTTTGATGATTTGTTTGGGTACTTTGTTGACCAGAGAAATGCTACACTATGGCTCGTATTTATAAATCAATCTCAATATTGACAGTAATATTAAGTATGGATTTGACAGGCCACATTGTACTGAAATAACGTTTCTGATACGAACTCAAACTAGCTGTCAATCTCAAGTAATATAATTACGGGCCTAAGTGGTGGCCTTTGGCACTGTTTACTTCCTTTGCATACCTTATTTAGGACGCTAGTTCTATGTGTATGTCCTTTACTGTGAAGAGACAATTCTATTTGTAATGTCTATATTAATATATTTTTTTTTCTAATGTTGTTGAATTTTACGTGCAGCGGTGGCAATAATATTGAGCTTACCAAAGTGTAACTGAACCTGTCAATAAGTATTAGTTAGTTGCTTTACTCTTTTATATGCACTAGTATTTTATCAGAACTATACCAGGTGTAAGGGACAGCGTCACGCAAACTGATTGGGGTTACTCAGTCAACGACACTGAACAACGTTCAGCAGGATTTTTTTCAGGATGTAAAAAAAATGGCTTTTCCATAAAAATTGTCTGATCGAGGTGGTCAATTTGCAAGGGAAGGTCAATTTTTGTTTCTTTCTTCTGAAAAAAAATCCTGGTGAGAGTTATTCAGTTTTGTTGGCTGAGCAACCCCTATCAGATTACCGGACGCTGTCCCCCACACCCAGAATTTTACAATTGGAATTGGTTACTTAGTTATATTTTAAATACTGGCTTATAAAATTAATCTACTACTTCGTATATATAAACAGTCAGTTATTTGTAGCAAATCCCCAAACAGATATAAATCTCCATTTCGCATTCTTTCCCATCCATCACTCTTGTACACTTTATAAAATACGGAATAGCTGTATCCGTACACTTAGAGGGTGCATCATTGATGCATTTGCGAAGAAAAACAATGAAGGCTGGGGGCAGTGATAACTCTATATAAATATTGGTTATTCCTCCCAAAGAGGGGAAACGCAGCTAATGAAGGAAATGAAAATAAAAGTCCTGGGGTGAGACAAAAGGACCAAATGAGGTATTATTTATCTTGGTTTTACTTATTTATGAGGAACTAAGTGTGGTATATATGCATAGCTAAGCTAGCTACGCTACTAACTGTATATTGCTCGTATACCTTAATAGAGAGCTGTATAGGGATTAAATAATATAAGTCAACTTTGTGAATGCATCCGCAATGTTAAATTATTAAATAGAAAAGTATTATATTTCAGTTTATTTAAACATATACCTTTGTTATGAAAGCACTTCCCGTAAAGTAGATAATTAATTTAAATTTTAATGAATTTGTTGAAATTATGAAGGACGTAGCAACAGAATATACTTACTAGTAATATCTTATCACTACATAGTATAAAACAAAGACGCTTTCTCTGTCCGTATATCCTTATGTATGCATAAATCTTTAAAACTACGCAACGGATTTTGATGCGGTTTCTTTTAATAGATAGAGTGATTCAAGAGGAAGGTTTATTTGTATAATACATGCCTAATATAGTAGAGAAACACTGATAATTTCCGTGCGAAGCGGGGCGGGTCGCTAGTGTAGAATAAAAGCACTTTCAGTTGAGATTTAAACAATCATTTTATGTGCTTATTTCATCTAAAGATACTGCAGAGACTGTCTTTTTACAGTGGGAAAATATTTACCATTCCCACTGGAAATCTCAATTTAGCCGCTGGCACCTGCTGGTGTCCTCATGGTTCGTAAAGCTAAACTAGTCCTCTACCATAAATGAATATACTCATACTGTTTCTATCATTCTCTTAAGGCACGGTACTCAATCAGAGATGCTACGTCATAATAATATGTCGGTATTTATCACACGTATCCGTAACGGTGTTCGGCGATATGGCTTCCTAATTGGCCCTCACAGCCCGTGAAGCCCGTGCTTTGAATCCACATGCTCATCATCATCGAACCTTCAAAATAGAAACACAGTTTTGCGGGTAATTATACAGAATTAGTTTGCGCACCTGTTTCAGCCGTAAATTACTTTTGATATGTGTGTCTGATAGATTTGTTCACAGTTTATTTATGATTATTCAGCGTAAAAAGCAGGACGAAATGATATGGGTAAAACTATTTTTCAAGCGATGTTTATAAATCTGATTTTGAAAGAAAGGGTAATAGCATTTTCTTTCGATACCGTACCTATGAAATTTTGACCTATGAACTCTTGGCATATTCAGTTTTTCTAATAATAAAATCCAAATTTCTTCCATGCTGGCCTGGGAGCGAGAGAAATACATAGAATGTGCCAGCTGCATTTCCTCCCGAGCATGCTGTAAAAATCAGCTAAGGGATCCGAGGGTTTCAGTATAGTAAAATTTTGGCGATGGGCCGACAACCTGGCACTACAGCAATATACCTACAAATCTATCATAAATAACCCTCAAAACTTTGTCTGGTGTGGCGGACCTTTGTTTAGAGGTCGTTTACGCTCTGCCTATCCCATTAGGGATAAAGGCGTGATTATATGTATATATGTGAAGTCCAAATCTGTCGTATAAGCGTAAAAATGTAGCAACCACACAAAATTCAGGGTCAATTGTCGTTATGGTGACTCTATTGCAAAACGAGTTTGATAACTAATAACTCCGAACTCCACCAAAGGAAATGATAATAATACAAACAGATCTCACAGGGATTAAATCACTTACAGTTACAATCACCGCTTACAGAAGAATAAAAACAGTTATTGCCTAAAGGACTGACAGTAATCGCAGGCAAGGACGGAAATATGGGCGTCAAAATTATTGCACGCATTTTTCACTCTGCCGTCCCGTTAATGCGCGAAGGTACTTTAATTTACGGGCCCTTCAAAAATGGAACAGTAGCGAATGAGTTTGCCGTAAATTGCTGTACATTTTTTATTCTGAGATTTTTTTGTTTTTATTTGTTTATTCGTCTCGGTTTCTGCCAGGTTCAGACAATTATCTAAGAAATAGCTTGATACTTCTATAAAACTTTTAATGAATATAAATTTCTGTCAGTGGAAGAATTTCCTGTTTTCATGACAAATCTAAAGATACCTACAAACTAAAACTGTCAGTGATCGAAGCTGCCTACCTATTTATTTATCTACGAGCAGCATTAAAATCGCATGCTACAACAATTAAACGACGACCAACGCCGCAAAACCACAAGTCAAAAACAGCAATGCATTTCCACATAGCTACTAAAACAATGTCGCCAAACACGTGTGTACCAGAATAATGCCCCGCTACTCCATTTAGTCGCTTAATTGTTTCGAATACACTGAATTATTTTGATTTATGGCATTGTGATTGCTGCAACTCGATTATGTTGGGTGTTGTTCGGCAGTAAATTGAACGAAATGAAAAATAAATTAACTCCATTACGAATTGGGACGCGGAAGACATTTGGGCGTGTTGATGACGCCGCTACAAAAGAGAACTGGTACGACTACGTTTTAAATGAACGTAGGGAAAAAGGCACTAACGCCGCCATCTTGAAATTTGACATTCTTCTTCTTCTTCTTAGCGAGTGGATTCTCGAGTCAGTGTTTTCAAACTGCCTAGTAGCACAGCTATTATACCTCTGACATGGTTTGAGTAACGACCACTGTCAAAGACAGAGACCGGGATCGACGGCTTAACGTGCCCTCCGAAGAACGGAAATTTTTTTCTTCGAACAATTAGGTGATTCATCCTGCAATGTCCTAACCAAACCGGAGAAAACTTCACAAAGTGCTAAATTAACAAATATCAACTTTATGTCTCCCCCCTGGGAATCGAACCCAGGACCTCTGGATCATAAACCCATGGGTCTGACCATAAGACCACGGAGGCAGTTAATTAAGGCAGGTAATTTGACATTGATTTGACAGTTACCCTTATACTGCAGCGCCTCCGTCCACGTTCATTGAAAACTGCGTCGTACCTGATCACAATGATATTACGGTAACGGGGCTGGATAAAAATATTTATATAGGTACATACATATAATCACGCTTTTATCCCTAATGAGGTAAGAAGAGCGTAAAGAACCTAAACAAAGGTTGATACGCCACATCTGACAAAGTTTTGAGGGTTTTTTAAGATAGATTTGTAGGTATATTGCTGTAGTGACAGGTTGTCATCCGTTCTCCTAAATTGCAATTTACTGAAAGCCTTGGATCCCTTAGCTGGTTTTTACAGCATGCCCGGGAGGAAATGCAGCTGGCACATTCTATGTTTTTCTCTCGCTTCTAGGCCAGCATGGAAGAAGACATGAGACTACGGAGGCAGTTAATTAAAGCAGGTAGGTTCCCCTTATAGAGAGCCCGATGGTGTAATGGATAGGGCCGCTGCCTCCTGAGCGGGGAGGTCGTGGTTCGAATCCCACCACGTACCAATGTGATTTTCGGTTTTCGAATTTCATATGTACGTTTATTCGGCGCTTTTTCCGTGCTTCGGAAGGCACGTTAAATATCGTTGAAGCCGTTGGTCCCGGTTAATATCGTTAAATACCGTAGATATTAGTCGTTAAGCCAAATCAGAGGCCAGTGCTAAGCATAGGCGGCATGAAAACTCTGACCTAATCTAGGATTGGGTCTGGTTTCCCTTTTGGGTTGCGGAGGTCAGATAGCAGTCGCTCTGTGTAAAAACCAGTACCCTCGTTCAATCCCCTAGATTAGGTAGCCGACCCCGTGAGATACGGGATAAGGCTAGGGAGATGATGATGATTGACAGTTCCCCTTATACTGCAGCGCCTCCGTCCACGTTCATTGAAAACTGCGCCGTACCTGATCACAATGATATTACGGTAACGCCGCTGGATAAAAATGTTTATATACAGCTTTCAAATAAATTACAGTTGCCTTTTTTGTCTTTCCAGTTCCATTTTACTTTTTATATTTATACATACATACAATCACGCCACTATCCCTATTTATACTTACAGTTTTATAATATTTCGCTAATGTAGAGCCATTACGTCTGTCTTTCATGCTGGACTGGGAGCGAGAGACAAACATAGGATGTGCCAGCTGCATTTCCTCCCGGGCATGCTGTAAAAACCAGCTAAGGGATCCGAGGGTTTCAGTATATTGCAATTTAGGTATATTGCTGTAGGACAACCTGTCACTACAGCAATATACCCTCAAAACTTTGTCAGACGTGGTGTCAACCTTTTGTTTAGGTCGTTTACGCTCTGCGTTCCCCATTAGGGATAAAAGCGTGATTATATGTATGTATGTAAAGCTATTAATGTAAAGCACCATCTGCTTTAATGAGTTAGAATTATAAAACTCATGATGAGGCAATGAACTGAAAACCTGAAAACGGCTGCCTACCCCATACATACATACATATAGTCACGCCTTTATCCCTAATGGGGTAGGCAGTGCGTAAACGATCTATTTATCCCTTCCGCCACGTCTGACAAAGTTTTGAGGCTTTTTTAAGTTAGATTTGAAGGTATATCTTATATTATCTGTTTGTTGTTCAGGTATATTGCTGTAGTGACAGGTTGTCAGCCCATCGCCTAAATTGCAATATATAGAAATCTTTGGATCCCTTAGCAGCTTTTTACAGCTTGCCCGGGAGGAAATGCTGCTGGCACATTCTATGTTTTTCTCTCGCTCCCAGTCCTGCCTACCCTATTGACGGATAAAGGCGTAATTTATGTAAGTATCTGTATAACCCAGTGTTAATTTTGCAGCATCAGTAATTCATTGCAACCATCTTACAATTCAATAAATTTTACGCGAAATTACACCACCAATTGAACTCGACGGAAAGTGTAAATTCTCGATTGTTATGGCAATAAATCCCAGTTTATATTGCACAACCGCGCAACACAATGTAACCCGATGTTTTGGGCGTTCGTGTCGGTGTCTGTGTAGGTTAATTCAGTCCCGGCTAGGTGAGTGAGTCACAATACTGACTAATGGTGCCGTTTCTGTTGTGGACACAACTTATTTTAGTTAAGTCCTGTCACATTGTAACATAAACATTTGTTAAAGAGACAGCAACACAACATCACTTGAATCACTTTATCCATTAAAAGAAACCGCATCAAAATCCGTTGCGTAGTTTTGCATACATAAGGATATAGGGACAGAAAAAGCGACTTTGTTTTATACTTTGTAGTTATATAGAAAGTAAGTTGTATCTACAACCAAATCGGCACCACTGACTCACTCCTGCGAGAGTCACTGTCTAGTCTGTTTATACGCAATATTGATCCGGAAATCGCTCGGGATTGGGATCCAAGGGTTAAAAAGATGGGACGTTTCCCTATCTATATTGCATTTATCTCTGCGGATGTGGCTCAAAGGTAAACATTTGTGATCCTTTATGAGTCGTCTGTATGGATGGTATGAACGTTTGTACTCATAAGTAAGGATTAAAGAAACAAAGGACCGTAGATATTTACTTTTAAATGTTGGTTGAGTCAAAGTATAAGGATGCGTATTTTTAAGGATTTTTAGCACTCACTATGCTATTTCATGAATTCGATAAATTCGTCACCCCCACTACCGTTTCGGTAGCTCAGTTGGTAGAGTGATGCACCGGCATTCCAGAGACGCAGTTTTGAGTCCTGCCCGAGACGAATTTATAAATTTCTCTCTTTCATATTATACGGGGTATAACGGACAGCGTCACTCAAACTGATAGGGGTGGGGTTGCTTAGTCAACGAAACTGAACAACCATCACCAAGATTTCTGGCGAAAGTTGTTCAGTTTCGTTGACTGAGCAACCCCTAACAGTTTGCGGGACGCTGTCCCTTACACCCGGTATAAGGATACGATCGTATGACTTAATTAGCCTGAAATGCAGTACACCTGATACCACCTAAGAAATCCACTTATTCCGCAGAAATCATACTTAGCTCCAGCACTAATTACTGAAAAAGAAAATGATCTAATTAAAGCTGAACAGTACAATGCAAAAGCTTGGAAAAAGCTCGCTGTTATGAGGGTATTCGTGTTTTTTACGATGTTTGCAGTGGTGCCACCTGCGTCTGCATTCGGGAATTAGGACGCAGATGCAAACAGTCGTAATACTGCGGTAGTGCAATTAGGCCAGCGCGGGCGCAATAGACGCCTTATTCAGCGACGTTCGAAATCAAATTCGTAATTTTCGAATTCTAAACTGCGGCAAAGCTGTCATAATGAGTTTCAGTAACATTACTTAAAATTGTATCGTTTTTGATAAAATTGGGCTCGATTTTAAATAACACCGGCTACAACTAAAATTAATATCTATCTGTCACTTTCAAAAAAATAAAATTAAGATAGGCCAGGTGATTTATATTCTATGGTTTTACACTTTGTCCACTAGATTTTGATACGCTTTTGCATGTTTCCCCACTATTTCTGTCATCTACATATCCGCCTTTACATATAACAACGGATAACAATGACAGATAGTGCATAAAACCACCGACTATAAATCGAAAACCGGAGAGAATAGATCTCCTGTCCTTTTTCAAATAGATTGTAATTTTTATTTACTTCACAAATAATATTTTATTCACAAAATATCCTTAAGAATCCATCTTACTGAAGATTTTAACTTTTATTTTTTTTTACAATGTAAGTATTTTTTATTACCGGACACTAGAATAATCCTTTGAAGCATATTGCTCTGATGTTTATATGACGTAACTGGAACAGTTTATATCATAACCGGAACGAAATTGTAATAATAGTGCTTTAATAGTAAACTGTTAGGATGGAATGGAACGTATAGTAAACATACATGATTGGTGTTCTGCTGATTGATGAGATACGATCGACGTTTTGTAGGTAAATTAAATATTTCGTCACAAATAAGCTATATATTGTTAATTAGTACCTACCTATAGATAGTTAAATAGTTTTTCTCAGTTCCGTTATAAAATAACGTATTAAAAGAAATTTGATATTGAAACACATCACACATTGTACGTCATATATCTAATGGACAGTATATATATGTGAGATTGGGTCTGTATGGTGTAAAGATGATTTCTAAACGATGAACGAAAGATAGTTTTTAGACGAAGATGTGTGAATAGGTGATATAGTTACGTTGTATGAGTGCGAAAGAGTGAGCGAATCGGTATGGAAATTCAGTCTGTATTGGGTCGAGAGTAGATTAAAGATGTGGTGTTGCTGAAGATTTTCTAAGGATGTTAAAGAAGAAGCTGAATAAGGACGTTGCTGATTGAAGATTTGCCTATCCTTTCCTGCCCCGATCCTATATTAGAACAAATGGCACAGAAAAGCACCCAAAGAATGTATTTAATTTACCTACTAGACGCTTTCCAATGAAAAGTTGAGTAGGAAATACGACGGTATTACTGCAAATTAAAATTTCTAAGAAAATGACCTTCACTATCTTAGTGCGCAACTCGTGTTTTTAGCGTATGCATCATTAATTATACCGAAAAACCAACAAACACTCACGGCTTGCATGATTGTAAAGTATGATTGTTTGCAAAGATGATCGGCCGTTGACCCCTCGTTTATCAAAGGCGAATTATAAAATACAAACAAAATGTTTAGGCCACACACAGCTCGTGCCTCAAATAAGATTTTATTAACGAAAGAAGCTGGCAATCAACATGAGAAAGCCCGTTGCGACACCAAATTTATTATAATAACAGAGTCGTATTCATAGGTTTTTTCTGTTCTTTTTAGGGTTCCATGCCATGGGGTTTGAAACATTTTGCTTTATCCGTCTGTTTATTCGGAGTATCTGTTGCGATTGCTTCAATAACTTTACTATTTTGACTTTGATTATGTAGTTGTTGATAACTTCTTCAAAAGTTTCCTATTTTTGTTTCTGAATTATCTACAAGTGTTTTTTTTTAAGTTAACGTTATGCACATTAATGAGTATGAAAAATGTTAATACGTTAATAGCCTAACTTACCAATCTTCATTATATTTTTTATGAGCTTTCTACACTGATTGGAGAAGTCGCTAGCGCTAGCTTTTACTCTTCTGTGGCTTTATACCTCACCTGTTTAACTCACGCTTACCATTTTTTTTAAAGTGTCCGCGTAGGTACGATACGTCACGCTTCCCTTTATCCCTCGACAAAAGGTCTAAATACGTCGCTAGGTCAAGTGTTGGTTTCCCGGAGGTGAGACGGGACAAAGGTTCGTTTTTGTACAAAAGCGGTTTAGTGACAGGTCGAGGGGTGCCCCGGGGGGTGCGGTTGTGGTCTAGGGAAACTTTTGAAGTGCTGCGGAAGTTGGTAGGGTCTAGTTTTAAATTGAGGGGATTTTGTAAGTCAATTAGTTACGGTCTAGGCTAGATGCAACTTACGCATAAGCGACTATGATGAATGATGATTTAGAAACAAAAATATAATGATAATTGATAATGATTGCTAAACAATAAAAAGCTTATAGCTTTTCATAAAAGGAACTTTGAGAAATTACGTCAAAAAAGTGTCGCATGCTACCTAATAAGTATGTACGAACTTACTTCAATATTTAGCATTTTAGCAGTCTCACATCCTAAATGGCGTCATATAATGCAAATTATGGGTTCGATAACCGTAACAAAGTCACCCAGTCTGTAGCTATACGAACCTAGAGCTACCTATTCACTTCCTAAACATCTCGTCGCGCAACGGTAGCGTACGAGAGCTTTTAGGGCATCCTCCTTCCCCCTCTAACTGTAGAGCTTTGTAAGAGGAAGCTTTCGACCGATTTTGAAGTCGTGAGCCGGCGTGTTAGTCAGTCGCGCGCGCACGGGGCACGCGCATGCCCAAACGGTAATTTTAACATGTAGCCGCGAAGACCGCGAAACTCACGCGCATCTTAGCCGCGGCTAAATTTGTCTGATCAAGTCTGTCACTGTGACATGTTACGATTCGTTGCAAACAAGTTACAAGTGCTTGTGCTTTGTTCATGTTGTTGGTTCAGATTTCTGGGCAGAACACGTCTTTGGATTTTGCGCAACCTGGTTTTGTATGAGTTCGCTGAAAACGTGTTTTACGATGTTTTTTAATATTACAAACAGAATAATTTGAAGTTTATTTTAATGCGTATTTAATGTTTTAATGACATACTCATTATCTTCACTTTTATAACATAATTTGCAAATGCACTCCAAGACTGCAAAGCCATAACATTTTATGAACAGGTTTCTTAATAAAAACTCTTATTATTATAGCTACTTAAACCTAAATTACCCATTATAAGATAAACCTAAAAAGAGAACCAAGATATACTAATGTGAAAGCTGTGTGTTGACACTGCTGAAGTAATTTTAATCATCGAAAAGTAAGATCGTACCCAATTATTTACGATGCGTATAATATTATTGTACAGCAAAATTTATGTTATTTCTGACATTATACGTTTTAAACATTCTTTTATTTATCTTAGAATCAACCCATTCCACTGAAACTCTATTTATATCGGCTTCCCTTCCATTCAGCTCGTATGTATCTTCAACATCAATCACATAAAATATTGTCACTTCTGTCACATGTAAAAATCTTCGTGCGTATTTTTTTTATTTATCTCAGACTCAGCCCATTCCACTGAAACACTATTTATATTGGCTTCCATTGAGCTCGTCTGGATCTTCTTTATCAATCACTTAAAGTATTGTCACTTCTGTCACGTATTAATATCTTTATGTAGCAGTTGCTGATTTCTCCATCATTCCCGCCATTCTTCTGATTTTCTTTTATTTACCTTAGACTAAGCCCGTTCGTTCGAGTCCGAACTGTTTAAATAGTAACTCTATTTATATCGACTCCCTTCCATTCAGGCCGACTCTGTCTAGGTAGAGTGGTAGATATTGGACTCAATTCTGGACGTCACTTGCTAAAGCTTAACTTAAATTAGGTCTATCACATTTTGATCAACAAAATTGAGTTAGGACAGACGATTAGCTTGTTATGTTTGTACTGTAGTTATGCCATTAACTATTTTTAATACTACCTACATGTTTTTAACTGTTTGGGATTAACATGAATATAAATTACAACATATTTGTAATAACTATTATAAAATATATTAAACTTGGATAATGATAATGAATCTACTGTCATTTGAATTTTATTAAAAAAACAGGAGTGTAATATGAGGTAAATTTTAAGAAATTTTACCTCATAATTTTAGCTTATAATTTTACCTTTAGTATACCTATAGCACATAGAATTGAGCCCTTTGTATTGAATTGAGCGTCAATTGATGCTAGCCAATTAGACTCATTAGGATGAATGTTTTGTTTCGATACAACTAGTTCATAGTTCACTCGGCTAATTGAGTTTAAACTTTCAACTGTTTTGATTATTGGAGTTTGGTGTCCGCACGACAATTTGGTCTTTAAAAAAATACTGGCTATTTGAAAGTACGTAGTAGTAGTAAGTACTGCTTTTTTATTTTTTTTATAGAATGTTCTGAAATTATTTTTAGAATCGGTACACACGTGATATTGATAAATTAAAAAAAATCCTAGAAAATCTTTTACTTACAGCATTATCATTTATACTTTTTTATGGACACAAAGTCACAATACCAACCTTGAAATTAATTACCAATAAAAACTCTCATGTTACATTACAAAAAATAAACGTACGTACACAATACAACTATTGACAGTAGGTATCAGTTACCTCTTGATCTTGAAACGTCTCATTGAACGAGTTTAATAATCAGTCGCTGCTAGCCGCACCTCTTATTACGAGTGTCCTACTCATGAGTTCATATCCATTCGAACTACTGAGGCCCGTATTAATAAACAGCACTTGAGTCTGACCGCTAGCTTGAGTTCGTATCAGAAATGTCATTTCAGTACAAACTAGCTTGTCAAGTTTGATATCGCTTCAAAAATTCGAGCCATAGCCTCTCGAATGAATTTTAATTAATGTGAATCATTATCTGTGTTGAAAATATAAATCTTAAGTATATAACTGTACACAATCCTATTTGCAGTTTTTTATAGTCTCTTTAAACTATAATCTAAACCCAGTAATAAAACAGTGTATTTCATATTTAAATTATGACTTTTATCGCCTTTGTTAGGAATCATCTCAGTGAGTGCATCTTATTTAATTTTATTTATTTTACAGGTTCTTAACCCCATTTTTTTACATATATATATATATATATATATATATATATATATACTAGCGACCTTCGCGTCCCTTAGCGTCCCGGCTTCGCACGGAAATCGTCAGTGTTCCTCTACTATATTATGCATGTATTATACATATAAACATTCCTCTTGAATCACTCTATCCATTTAATGAAACCGCATCAAAATACGTTGCGTAGTTTTAAA
This sequence comes from Scrobipalpa costella, assembly GCA_949820665.1. NCBI lineage: Eukaryota > Metazoa > Arthropoda > Insecta > Lepidoptera > Gelechiidae > Scrobipalpa > Scrobipalpa costella. The sequence continues at coordinate 11,369,445 of OX463297.1, read as the reverse complement.
GATATAAGCATACAGAGAAAGCGACTTTGTTTTATACTATTTAGTGATATATATATTTACTCACATTACTTATTAAATATTATTCAATTGAACGTTTCTGTGAACTTCCGCAAAGAGCAATGCAATCTTACATACTGGACTTAAAACCAGCTAAGGGATCTGTGGGTTCCAGTATACTGTACGTAATTTAGTATTTTTTATTTTAATCTTATGTTTATAATCTTATATTTTCATCATTGATACGCTTTGTAACTGTGCTAATAAAATCAAGCTTGATCATGGGCTTGGGTAGTTGGCAATGGGCTGACAGCCTATCACTTCAGCAATATACCTATAAATCTATCATAAAGAACTCTCACATCTTTGTCAGAATAGGCGGAACGACCTTTGTTTAGGTCATTCACGCTCTGCCTACCCCATTGAGGATATAGGCGTGTCTCGCCACAATTTTACTCAAGATTTATATTTTCAATACATATATATATAATTTTACTCAAGATTTATATTGTCGAATATTATATTCTGTTATGAATAATTTTTTTTTTTTTTTCAACACAGAAAATTATTCGACAGTACACATATATATATATATATGTACTGTCGAATAATTTTCTGTGTTGAAAATATAAATCTTTAGTAAAATTGTGATCACAATCCTATTCGTAATTTATTTCTAGTGAGAGGGAACAGACTTTCTTGAATAACGTTCCTACGTTGATTCAGTCTCCATAAACTATGATCTAAACCCAGTAAAAAAAACACTGCATAAATAAAAAAAATATATTATGACATTTATCGCCTTTGTTACAAATATTACATCGCAGTGAACGATGTGGCAAGTGATATAACACCGCATTGATAAATTACTGTTAATTACGCTAACAATCGAAGGAAATTACGGTCAGCTGTGGCTTGGGAAAACAGATAGGCGAAATCGTAGCTAAACACTTTGTCGGCATTAGTCTGAGGCTCGTATTTATGAAGCGATCTCAAACTTGAGACCAATATGGATTTGACAGACCAGTTTGTACTGTAATGACATTTCTGATTTGACACAGTTCCAAATTTTGTTAATAATGTAAGTATTTTGTGTTTTCCTGTTTCACGACCCGCGCAGCCTAGATGGCAGTGTACCTGCCTGCTACGCAGACGGTCCCGAGTTCGATTCTCGGCCGGGGCAGACATATAAATGATGAATTTAAATGTCTGTTTCTGGGTCTGGGTGTTATTTGTAGTTGTTTCTGTGTATGTCCATGGCACCCCGATACAGGGAATCCTAGTGGGGGCTATGAGTGTGATCGTGTTTTTTTTACATGTATTTTAGTACATATTTGTTGACAGGATTTGTAAAGAGAAAAAAGTATTTAGTATTGTTGAATGAACAAGAATAATTTACATACATACATGTAATCACGCCTATATTCCTAATTGGGTAGGCAGAGCGTAAATGAACTAAACAAAGGTCGTTCTGCCGCGCCTGACAAAGTTTTGAGGGTTGTTTAAGATAGATTTGTGGGTATATTGCTGTAGTGACAGGTTGTCAGCCCATCGCCTAAATTGCACTATACGACCTTCGGATTACTTAACTGGTTTACAGCCTGCCCAGGTGGAAATGCAGCTGGTACATTCTATGTTTTTCTTTCGCTCTAAGTCCAGCATGGAAGTATTTTTAAGTAGTACCAACAAGTGTAATATCCTATATACCGGGGTTCTAGGCCAGTATAATTCTTGCATCTTGTAAATTTCAATTCATTGGTTATTTAAATGTAACGTTCTCTTAAGGAACATGAACAAAGCCCTACCTTTCTAAATTACAATGAATGACCTCTCCAATTTTGCTGATCATAGCAACATAATGACACAGCGAGGCAATAGAACAATAGAAACTATTAAAATCCTATTATACGCCCATACAAATTGAATATGAATACGTGTGCATAGAAAGTGCAGCGGGTCGGCAAACTGCAGTTATCTCTCTCTGAACAGTAAAGTGATCTTTGGCTGCATGTAACAGCTCTCCTTATAAGCGGTAACAATACGTGAACGCACATCTGTGTCCTACATATTGGTGACCAAGGCCGATCGATATACAGGACCATCGGGAAATTTAATTGAATTTGTTTCACCACAGATATTTTTTTAAAGGAATTCTTTTAAAACGACTGTTTGATGTTTGACAATTTGAACGGGAACTAAACTAATGATTGAACTGAACTATTTTGAATAACATAATTGCTATATTTTGTATTGAGAATTTTCGCTCGGTCTTCAAGGTAATAGGGGGCACTGGGCGTGCCCCCAGATGCTATAAGTTGCTTTATGACTATAACACTGTGTATAGTAAGTACTAAATTACATTTGGGCTCATATTTATTTCCATTGCTAGGACTAATTAAATCACTACATAGTATAAAACAAAGTCACTATCTCTGTCCCTATATCCCCATGTATGCATAAATCTTTAAAACTATGCAACGGATTTTGATGCGGTTTCTTTTAATGTATAGAGTGATTTAAGAGGAAGGTTTATATGTAAAATACATGCCCAATATAGTAGAGAAGCACTGATAATTTCCGTGCGAAGCCGGGGCGGGTCGCTAGTAAATTATTTTAAAAAAGCCGTGCCTCAGATGTAACACCCTATATGAATCCTTTTATCAGTGGTAGTATAACGGAACCTCCAGCTTAGGCAGTACGCTCGTTCAGCCGTCCAGGCTATCGCGCACGTAACCAATAATGGAGCCATAAAGCCTTTCCTATTGTTATTGAGCCAAATAATCAGAGAATTACTACTTCTTTGCTTGGTGAAGTCGGATAATAAAATGAATATATTTGGATGGAAAATATTTTTTTACTGGGTTGTACACAACACTAAACTATGTATCAATACATAGTATAAAGCAAAGTCGCTTTATCTGTCCCTATATACCTTTGTATGCATAAATCTTTAAAACTACGCAACGGGTTTTGATGCAATTTATTTTAATAGATAGAGTGATTCAAAAGGAAGGTTTAAACGTATAGTACATGCATAATATAGAAGAGAAACACTGATAATTTCCATGCGAAGCTGGAGCGGGTCGCTAGTATTATATATTCTGTGACTAAGCCTTTGTGTCTTAAATCCATCGTTGCTAAAAATCAGAATAATTGTATAAATTCAGCTCTGTTGTAACATATCATTATTTAGCAGAATGTTACGCCAAGTTTAATTTCAGTCAGGATTCATTTGATTCAGCCGCCGAACTTTTCGTCGGTGCGCCACGGGCCTAAAGGAAAAGTTTTCGGTTCATTGTTTCTGTTTGGAACCATTATGAAATAGCCATCATTATTGTTTATAGTTACGTATTTATCATTACAGCATTGTGCTCTTCCGTCTATTATGTTACAACGTTTGGGAGGTGTCATTGTTCAAGCTTTGGTCATTTCACTTGTAAATACTTTACGTACTAATTTTGATACGACTGTTTGGCCCATATTTATAATCAGCTCTCAAGAGTGACAGCGAGTTTGAGTTCGTATCAGAAATGTAATTTCAGTATAAAACAACCTGTCAAATCCGCACTTAAGACTCGTATTTATTAAGCGATATCAAGATTGACAGCAATATTAAGTATGGATTTGACAGGTCATTTTGTACTGAAATGACATTTCCGATTCGAACTCAAACTAGCTGTCATTCTCAAGTACTGATTATAAATACGGGCCTTAATATCTTAAAGTTACCAATACACTTTTTCGTCCATATTGTGTTTAACGTCAAACATTTTGTATCATAGTCAGTGAGTGATTTTGTACTAATTATGGTAATCATACAGATTGGATGTTAGATAATATGCAAATATATTAAAATATCCACATTCTATCCCCAAATTGTAAGATAATCCACAAAAATAATTCCTTAGCTCCTTTTTTTTATTACAAAGAAATTTAAGCAACATTGTAGGTATTACCGTGACTTACAATAAAAAATAATTCCTACTCGTAACTGAATAAAAACACCATTACTCAACTTAAAACATAGTCTGATTATGTGCATAAATAGTGTAGCTGCCACATAAATCCTTTTACAGTCCGGCCGTTATCTCCACGTTTTAAAAACGTTTTGTCTGTCTCGACCAGTCTCGACTTAGTAGTATTACTGTTTGCAGTCGTCGTCATTGGCTTACTATACAAACAGAAAATGGTATTCAAAAACAACACAGACACACACACACACACACACAATCACGCCTTTATCCCTAATGGGGTAGGCAGAGCGTAACGACCTAAACAAAAGTCGTTCCGCCACGTCTGACAAATCTTTGAACGTTATTTATGATAGACTTAAAAAAAAATGCTGTAGTGACAGGTTGTCAGCCCATCGCCTAAATTACAATATACTGAAACCCTCGGATCCCTTAGCTGGTTTTTAAAGCATGCCCGGGAGGAAATACAGCTGGCACATTCTATGTTTTTCTGTCGCTCCCAGGCCAGCATGAAAGAAAACAACGAGGTACCTTATAAGTAAAAACAAACTAAATTTGAAATGTTACAGTAGAAATTATTTGGATAGTAATGACGTTTTATTCAAGCTTTCTGATCACACATCGTTTGTGGTTTTACTGTTGTTTAAGCCATATTTTTTTTAATGAAATTAAAATATAAATTAAATATATGATAGGTTTACCTAAATTGTCCCGAAAATCTTTCTCAGTGTGATTTTACTTTAACATGCTCAAACCACATTAATCAAAAATCTTGTTAACATTTGTTGAGATAAAAGCTGTACCAAAAACTCTTCTGTCCGACTGTAGTATAAATGTATTACATAGTAGGTGGTGTAAATGTTCGTGTTTTATGATTATGTCACGGAGTTCATTGCCCCTACACCTTCCGCGCGGTTATAAATACACGCGTGTGTCGAACTTTTGACACGCGTGTAAATAAACATAGGTCGGATGCGTACGCAGCGCCGCCGCGCGGCTACCGCAACAGAGTCGCAGCGTTTTGGAGTTCCGTGCCCAAAGGGACTGATTAAAGGGAGGAATAAAACGAGACCCTATTACCAAAGAGTATTAACATTATTATTCTTCCATGTTGGACTGGAGGCGAGAGAAAAACGTAGAATGGGGTAGCTGCATTTAATCTCGGGCATGCTGTAAAAACCAGCTAAGGGATCTGAGGGTTTTGTACATAGCAATTCAGGCGATGGGCTGACAACCTGTCACTACAGCAATATACCTACAAATCTATCTTAAATAACTCTCAAAACTTTGTCAGACGTGGCGAAACGACTTTTGTTTAGGTCGATTACGCTCTGCCTACCCCATTAGGGATAAAGGCGTTTGGATGATTATATGTATGTAATAATAATAATAATAAATTAAACCAAAGAAAAAAGTTCAATTTTTACAATCAGATTTTGAATTTTAAATAATTTGCACATGACATTAAACCCTGCTTCTTAAACTAGGTCAACCTGTATCTTAAGAAGCAGTGTTCATCCAGTTACATTCTATTTATAAAAATTGACACAAGTAGTGGTGCTCAGGTGATTTGGGGGTGATTTACTTTGATAGAACAAAGTTAAATACGTAAAAAATAAAAAAAAACAAATAAAAAATAATAATAAAAATGATATTTGACAATCAATAAAAGGATATGCTGTGTGTGTGTGTGAGTGTGAGAATGTATGTATGTATTAATATTAGCTAACACTAAAATACTAATATATTATCTAAGACTACTGTTTGTCTGTTCTGTCAGCAGCTGTATATGATAGCTAGACAGTTGAAATTTATGAGATCAAAGATTATGTAGTTATTTCTGTTGCCGCCAAAACAACAAATACAAAAACAATAAAATAAATACTTAAGGTGGCTCCCATACAACAAACGTTGTTATTTTTCTGTTTTTGGCTCAACATTCAGAATGGTAGCAGCCGCACACTTGAAATATTCACAGAATATTACTGGTAACATACAAATACATAATTACCTAAATCAAAGTAAATACTAAATGGTACGGAATCCTTCGTACGGGGGTCTGACTTGGACTTAGCTCGTTTTTAAATACCGGTCTTTACCTTTACACAATCGAATGTAGGCATGATCAAAAACACCTTTTAGCTATTAACGCGTCGTAAATTGAATAATAGACCCGATAATACGACTGTAATGCCCGTAATTCCAGTGAAAACAATCATAATGATTACAGAGAGAAATTGACGCTTAAGATTGATGAAATAATAAACAGTTCGGGGTTCCAAATGTATTTTTATAAATCAAAACGTTTTTCCTTTTTCGAATCCTATTTTTACTGTTTAAATAAGGAAAGCGGTCGGAAAATTGAGGAAATCATAATTCTAGGAATACGATATGACGTTGTTGTTTCAGTGGCTCGGTGACTGGTTTATGATGTTTCAAACGACAGAGTTCAAAGAAGCGATAGAAGCGAGGTGCGTCCTCCTTTCCGCGCCTTCCTCTCGCTAGAGGCAGTGGCGGCAATTCTGGACGAACTACTCCTTAACTAATTCTTATCTAGAGCTTTCACTTTCTTAACTTTGACGTAAGAACAGGATAGCAAATAAACACTTGATTTATGGACATTGTTTCTGGAATAAAAACCTTTTATTATTAATATTTGAAATTCCTAATCTGACTTAAGACGCTTTAAATTAGAACTGAGCAGAGAGCATGCTTCCTTATTTTACGTCAAATAAGCAGTCTTATGTCAGATTAGGAATGTCAAAGTCATGTGTTTATTTGCTATCCTTTTCTTATGTCAAGGTTAAGAAAGTGACAGCGCTAACTAAGAATTAGAATTAGGATTATGTTGCGAGAATCGACGCCAGTAGCGCGTTTAAAATTAGAATAGTAAATACTTGAAAGACCTAGTAGTATTTAATGGGAAAGTGAATTCGTCTTTGCAAACTAAATACTTCAAGTGGGTACTTTTTCTGATCACTAGAAATGTTTTTTGTATGTTTTCATTTCCATAAATTATTTTTTGATTTTTAAATTATATTTATTCTCGGAATGTAAGGTATCTATTTAAGGTATGATATTGTTTACTAAATCAATTCAAAATATTCAGGCATATTTGGTCTCATCTGCATGGATGTATATCGAAAGCAGTGGTTCTTATTTATAGATAAAAATAAAAAAAGTTTATAGGTACATCACCTACACATATAATATAATAATTAAAAACAGTACTTTTGACCTCGCGTGTAAATTTGTAAATGCATAAACACAAAGTAACGAAGGGCCCGCCCACTGCACAGTTCCCAGTCATTGTCTTAAGCCACAGAATATGTAATAGTACTTGCTTAAGCCCTGAAGCGGTATTTCATTTCAATATAATCGTTTCTTAGGCGCCTACACTACAATGTCATTATGCAGATTTTGAAGGAGCTAGTACGGTCGACTGCGGTACTGATTTGTGACTAGTTTCTTTCATATGAAAGCGTTTTCAAGGTAGATCTGTAATATGCACAAAATTTGACAGCATATTATGTTTCAAAATTCAATACTCAAATATCGCCACGTCAAAAACCAGTGTTTGTTTGACTTAGTAAAAATATATGCCCAAGGAAACTAACTTTCAATAAGTTTAGATATGTTAATACTCATAATTAATAACTCTACCATTATATCAAGCTATGAATTCCGATTGCTCAATCATTCCTCTCTAAATATTTTGTGTACATTTTTTCAGGTCTATGCACTCCTAGAGTAGCAATACTCGTATAGACACGCTAAAAGATCTATTACAGTCTCGTTTTGCTTTGCTAAAGCTGTGAGTAACTCTCGTATGGTCGCGTGGGCGGCGCCGGCGCCGTAGAGTAAATATCCCGAGTTTATCGCACTACAGACGCACCCATTCATAAGTGATCCGTGACGCACCTATCTTTACACTGTTTTGTTGTTTTACTATGTATTTTATGCAAATATTCATTAGTGGCGGGGTCATACTAAGCTGGTTACGCAGATCTGTCTAAAACAACACTAGGCGTTTTCAGTTCCATGAAATTAAACATTTGCAACCATAGAGAAAGGCGTTGTAACAGTTTTGTATGGAATCTGGGATTCTCTTATTTATTTTAAAAAACATCGCGCCCTGCAATTAAACCTAAACCATTCGATTCTACACACAAATAAAAATCAAAAATACTTCTTGAGATTTTTAACTTACATACATACATACATAAATCACGCCTTTATCCCTTACGGGGTAGGCAGAGCGTTTAACGCCTCGTAAAAGGCGCTTTCGCCACGTCTGAGAAAAATTAAGGGCAATTTTAGATTGTAATATGTATTGCTATAGTGACAGGTTGTCAGCACATCGCCTAAATTACAATACACTTTAACCCTCGAGTCCCTTTTGCTGACTTCAACAGCATGCCCGGGAGGAAGGGAAGCTGGAACATTCTATGTTTTTCTATCTCTCCCAGTCCAGCATGGAAGTAATACAATACCGAGATATTTTAAATCAAAGATTTCGGAATTTCAAACAATCTGTTTTAAAGTGAAAATATCTCAGTAATATGATGTTTTAGTCAAATATTACCCAGTAAATTTAAGGTTTGTATATTTACGTGTAGCATCGAATATTGGTCTAATCGTGCGCCGATAGAGTTTTGAAAAATATAAGGGTCACCATTCCACTTATGCCAAAAAAGTTACATCCCCTTTATCAATTCTGTGTTGCCCCGAAATCTGAACCGTATAATTCCGTTACAGACATGTGATTAAGAAATTAATAATTACTGCCAATTTGGGGATGTGAAACGATGTTGTGTACATACAGGATGAGTTGAGAGTGTGTTTGTTTGTTTGGGATTGTCCACCATGATACCGACGTGTATCCGAGCCCCCCGCTCCATACAGGGGTCCACTGATGACGTCACACGCCAGACCCGCTCCATCGTACAGGTAACATGGTTTTTCAAACACTATTCTTAAATTCTTCAAAAACATTTGATAAGTAACAAAACCACCTAACATATAGATACTTTCTTTTCACCACACACATACAGGGGTCCACTGATGACGTCACACGCCAGACCCGCTCCGTCGTACAGGTAACATGATTTTTCAAACACTATTCTTAAATTCTTCAAAAACATTGATAAGTAACAAAACCATCTAACATATAGATACTTTCTTTTCACCACACACATACAGGGGTCCACTGATGACGTCACACGCCAGACCCGCTCCGTCGTACAGGTAACATGGTTTTTCAAACACTATTCTTAAATTCTTCAAAAACATTTGATAAGTAACAAAACCACCTAACATATAGATACTTTCTTTTCACCACACACATACAGGGGTCCACTGATGACGTCACACGCCAGACCCGCTCCGTCGTACAGGTAACATGGTTTTTCAAACACTATTCTTAAATTCTTCAAAAACATTGATAAGTAACAAAACCATCTAACATATAGATACTTCCTTTTCACCACACACATACAGGGGTCCACTGATGGCGTCACACGCCAGACCCGCTCCGTCGTACAGGTAACATGGTTTTTCAAACACTATTCTTAAATTCTTCAAAAACATTGATAAGTAACAAAACCATCTAACATATAGATACTTCCTTTTCACCACACACAAACAGGGGTCCACTGATGGCGTCACACGCCAGACCCGCTCCGTCGTACAGGTAACATGGTTTTTCAAACACTATTCTTAAATTCTTCAAAAACATTGATAAGTAACAAAACCATCTAACATATAGATACTTTCTTTTCACCACACACATACAGGGGTCCACTGATGACGTCACACGCCAGACCCGCTCCGTCGTACAGGTAACATGGTTTTTCAAACACTATTCTTAAATTCTTCAAAAACATTGATAAGTAACAAAACCATCTAACATATAGATACTTTCTTTTCACCACACACATACAGGGGTCCACTGATGACGTCACACGCCAGACCCGCTCCGTCGTACAGGTAACATGGTTTTTCAAACACTATTCTTAAATTCTTCAAAAACATTGATAAGTAACAAAACCATCTAACATATAGATACTTCCTTTTCACCACACA